>BSBK01000527.1:980000-1650000 GCA_027943335.1 Chamaecyparis obtusa
GGGGTAGCTCAACAAATTTCTAATTGGGTGGGTATCTTAGCTACCTAGGTTAACGATTGCATAATTTCTTCCCCTGCACGATTATTAGAAAAATGAAAAGAAACAAATAAAGTAGGATTAAGTAGGATATCTAATCCAACTAAGCATTCCACTTGCAATCCTAGTTTATACATTTATAGTGACATTTCATCTGCATATTGCCATTTAGCTCAATATGTGCTTTTATAAATGAACAATGAAATTATTTTATATTTTATATATTAAAAATAAATAATGTTTTTAAATATCATCCAAAGTGTCTCTAGTTATCATTTTTTGAGGTCTTGAAACTTCTAACCTTTATTTTGTGAATCATGTGAGGAGGAATATGCTCAGTAAGTATGTAATAAGTATTATAGTCTTGGTTTGATTGCTAGTATTTCAACTCGGTTTAGGTTTAGTTAAAAACATTTCTTGGTAGCCTTGTTGAAATGATCAAGCAATGTTTTAACCCTTCCTTTATAGTACACTTTAAAGCTCAAAGTAGAGGGGCTTTAGCTAGAGGTTGGTCTTGAAAAGAAAGAATTAGAGACCACAAAATAGATTGTTGGTTAATAGAAAGACCATCACAAAAATATTTTTCAGCTCACAAAAGTTAGGGATTGATTCCCAAGCCTTTTAGACACTTTTGATAACAAATATGTCATGTACTTGAATGGGTTCATTCGTAATGAGGAGATTATGAAGCCCAAGGCTTTTCTAAGCTAGACATCTAGAGTACACTCTAGGTGAAATACAATGTCAAATAAGGATCTTTTGTGCATCATCACCTTTCAATTCCTTGATAATATATTCATCACAAGGTGCTAAGCCTTGATGGTGGATTGATAGCAAGTCTAAATTCATAGAATCATGAGGAAGATGATATCATAACCAAACCATGCAATAAATGGCTTTGTTTCCATTAGAAGAGACCTATAGAAAGTATTTGAAGAAGCATTTCAGTTTTCAAATCGGAAGCCTCAAAAGGGACCCAATAGGAGAAATAATACACATGAGCAGTAGCCAAAATTCTAGAGCACACTTAAAATTTATCAACTGTAAAGAGAGGTGTTGATGAGGCTTTTATGCATGGGCCAATAGGGAGATGAGCCAGATGTTACCAACTAACTCTTCCTGAAAGAGGGGAGTAACCAAGGTTTTGATCCTCACAAGCACCTAGATGTTGGGTCACGATGGTGTTGGATAGCTAGGTTGGACAATGGACACATGGTTGTTTGTTCAAGGGACCTTCTAGTTGGAAGGTTAGATCTTGTGAATCCTAAGAACAAGAACTTCAACATATTGAAAAAAAAAACCAAAAGATGGGCCAAGGTTAGAAAACAACGTGAAATGATACTATTATCCATTTACCACAACAAATCATCAACTAAACCAAAGAATAACATAACACATTTATGATTACCATACACGATCATCAATCAATATATATTAAGGCATTAAGATTCATTATATATTACATCCATTAACTATACTTAACACAAAGAACTCAAAATATTCTTAGGTAAAGGACAACATGAAATGAAAGAGATATCATTCATTGATAAACAAGCATGCTCATAGTAGAAAAATATTTTGTTGCTCTTGCATTGATCATCAATAACATTACTGATAATCATTGGTTCACTATATACAACTCCAAGGGGGAAAAATATTTATACTAACACTAAGAGAGAAGGTCTAGAGCTAAGAAACTATTCTATCTGTTGCTTAAGGTGCCTCAAAATTATCATTTTTTTTGCAGACCATAACAAAGGCCCAAAGAGTTACATTTGTAGGGAACAAAGCCCTTACATTACAGATCTTGAAAAGGAAGAAAGAAGAAGAGAGAAGAGAGGAACCTGGAAGTCTGAATCCTAAGAAGGATGCTTGCATGCACATCTTCTTTTGTACCCTTTATGTCCTTTGAATCCCATATATGTGTCTTCAATGCTATATCGACGGTCTATCAGTCTATCTAGTACCTGTACCTTGCCTTTAATGTGGAGATCACACCCTATCGACAAAGTAGATGGAACCTATAGAAAGTCCTTTCTTCTTGTGACTTCACATAACAACTATATAGTACCTCCCTATGGAAGAACCATGTTTGTACCTTGGAATACTTAAATGCAGGTGGCGAGATGTCAACTATGGTAGATCCACCTAGAAGTGACGTCTAGAACTCACTGAAAGAATGTTGGAATTCAAAAAAACTCAGGGTCCCAGGGTCCCGGAGTCCCTTTGCACTTAAAGAATAAATAATGGAAGAATGAAAGAATGTGGGGATCAATCACCTTAAAGAGGTTTCCCTATATGTCTCATATCTCTTAATAAAAGTTTCCACAAACTCCTCATTCAGGCCATCAACCCACTATATCTCAAATCTAGCTTTCTACAGTGCTTCCTTCATCTGTTTTGCGTGAGTCTTCATCTTGGTGGAAGCCTTTTGGGAATGTGTTATAGAAATAATTAAATCCAAAAAATCATCCAAAAATTATTTGTCAAAAATGTGGGAAGGACCAAATCTCTCCTCCATCCACTCCTCAAACCTTGCCAATAAAGAATCCAAAATTTCATTGTCATCAGTGGTATTTGGGTGCGGACCCATCATATCCAATACCAATAATGCAAACGCTGACGTCTATTTCTACACCAATGGAGAGTACTTCATGACGGTCTTATGAACAAGCTCAATAATATCTACTTTGAACCAAAGCTTCCAAAGACTTATGTTTGAAAAATCTTTATCCACATCAACAAGGATATCCACCACAATTAGTTCATCTCTCTCAAGCCAACACATTTACCTTGGGCTCTCCATCTATTCTCTATACTTTTCCACCTCAACATCCCACAAACTTACATCTATGCAAATGTCACCTTCAATCTTCATTGCATCAAAATAATGTACAAGAGACTTCGAGAGGAAGCCCCAGATCTTCTCCACTTGTTCATAAATCCAATGATTTATAATGATTCCCTTTCTCTTCATTGTCTCCATAGAATCTATCTCTTCCCATAGTATGTGTTGTTGTTTAGGGGGAAAATGGGTGCTAATGAATTTAACAATATAAACTATGTGAGATGAATTCATTAACTAACTACTTCTACACTAACGTTCAAAATACAAGAGAAAGAGGGGCTTCCAAACATAACTCTCAATATAACCCAAGTTAGATTAGCAAAATCCAAGGAGATAAAGGGATGTCGATGATAAACACAAATTATATTAAGGAAGTATGCAGGAAAGTCCTCTTTTATACAATGTAGGATTTGATTAAGGATGTGTAAATGTAAAAGTGTAATTGAACCAAATGATTTAAAGAGGATAGTAAGATAGGTCTAGATGCTAAATATAAGCAATCAACCCAATTAAGATGTGAAAGTAGGTCTAGATTAAGAAATGAAATGAATGACAAAGTACTCACCTTGAAATGTGTAGAGGAATGTGTATTTTTATTCAAAAATTGTAGATATGAATCTATGATAGAACTTCTGGCTATGGATTCTCGATCACGATAGAAAACCCATAAAATGCTATTTTTCCTAGACCTCCAAGGACAGGTCGACTAGGTCACCATGTTCCTAGGATACTGTATAAAATTTGACCCAACTTCTTTGGAAATGTCTCAGAAAGTAGTTTCCATATCTATGGTTGTAATTCTTATATCATGTTCCTGCACACAGAAAAGCTTGTTTTTGGGTTTGGGTGGATGAGGGATTTCCTTGGTCAATCCCTAGATTGAGGAATCGACCTTGAAATTAAAATGTAAATATATAAAGGAAACAAGAAAAATGTAAGTATTCACCTTACTTGCACAAAAACCTTGTCAATAAGGATTTTGTGATGCTTGTATGTTATAGATGTTGAATTTGCAATAACGGATGTAGGAAATCTCCATAAATGCAATAGATCTACCAAAACCAAATCATGGAGCCATGGATGTAAATGTGCACCGATGAAGAAGATGACGAATGCCTCAATGTAAATATCATCCCTTGATGGCCAAAAAAGTGCTAGATCTTGAAGAGGCAATTCTCACAAAGGATCCTTGAATCTTTGATGAATGCTTGAAATGCCTTAGGAAATCTGCTAACTTGAATGCTCGAATACTTGAGCTTGCACATGTGATTTCTATAGTGAAGAGTCCCCCCCAAAATTAGGTTCCTAGGCTTCCTTTTATACACTTTTTTCGAGCGGGAAAATAAAGCAAGCCGACAGGGGAACCCTATTTGGAAATTTAATTTCTTGAGACAACACCTGCCCCGAGATTTAAACTCCCTGGGGAACAGGTAGACCTGTTTGAAGTATTTTAGAATAGGTTGACTAGGTCAACATGTTCCAAGGTTGGCCCACAAGGAGTTAACCCTAGGGTCTCAGAGACTACATAGTTGGAAAGGGTGAAAAAAAGGGACATAACAAGAGAAAAAGGGGGTCATGCATGAATCCATCCATGGTCCATAAAGCCAAGGGATGGGAGCTAAAAGGTCTTAAATAACAAGTTCATTCATTTTAACATGGTACATTTAGCCCTCACTTTAGTGGGAGTATGAGTTGCCTCAAACTCACAGTACAATAGATCAAAGAGCAAGAGATGATCTTATCATGACTAAGGAGACGAAGAAACCATCAAGCCCCCAATGGACTTGAGTCTTCATCATATCCAAAGCCAAAATAAGAGAGATTTTACTAACAAGAAAGTGTAGCCAACTCACCCAATAAGGTTTGTGTCCCTTATTGTGAAATATATAGGAAAAATAAAAAGGTGTGCTGCAACAAGAGATTTCATTGAATGGTCTAGCAAGTGTGTGTGGCATGCTATTCAACCCATCGAAGATGAATTGAATGGTCTAGCAAGTGTATGTGACTTGATATTCAGTTCATCGAAAGGATTCAACCTCAAGGGAAATCCATGTCCCAAAAGAAGAATCAAAAGATGACCCAAACATAAGGATGTGTGTGTCCTTAAGGGATCAAAAATACGATTAGGCTTCCTAGATTGTCAATAGTCAAATGAAGGATCAAACAATGATTAGGCCTCCCAGAATGTTAGTAATCCAAAGAGGGATAAAAAATAAAGGATTGAGCCTCCATGAACTGTTAATAGTTTGATAGAGGAAACTAAACTGTCAACATGCATGTGTGCAAAAGTGAGCGGAGTGTATGTCCCCACATTAAAGAGATTGTGAAATGCCTCAATGGGAGAAATTTCTTTAACAGAAGCGTACATACATCCACAAAGAACATTTCCAGTATGAAATGTCCCCAAGGGAGAACACTTCAATGGATATAAACACATGAAAAAAGAGAGAATACAAAGGGATCTACTAATTGTGGGGTCAGTATAATAATATGTAATATTATATCAAGTATGAAATGTCATCATTCCCAAAGAAAGAAGAACTACAACACAGTGGAGTAAAAATAACATAAGAGGTACAAAGAAGAGTCTTTTTGGGTTGGCGATATAGAGACCAAAAAGAATCAGTGCTACTACGTCGCGAGCATCCAAGTAGACTACACAAGGGAACATATCGTGAACAATAGAACATAGACAACATAACATGTAATGAAAAATTGAAGAAGTGAGGTACACATAGAAGAAGATGTATGGCATGTTTGATTACTTTATCATCTTGTGTCAATAGAGAAAAAATAGTCATCTATAGCAATCTAGACAAACATATAACAAAGAACACAACACAAGAGAAACAAAACATGGGAGAAACACAACATGAACACAAAAAGACCAACATGCTAGAGAAGTCCACTTCAAGTGTGCCACATGCCCTTCCCATCTCGGTCTGAAATATCAAAGGAAGGTGAGAAACTTGCAAGAGGAAAAACATCCAGCATGGTAGGAAGCACGACCAGATCCAAGCAAGGACTCTGGGGGGAGTCACTGTGTTCTTCACTAATATTGACTGTTAGCTGCATATAAAGGTTAGGAAAATCATAATCCATATCAATATTTTCATATTAATCATCACTAACATGTGCATTAGAAACATCATCATCTAGAGTATCTTCCATATCAAGATTAATAGAATCTAAAATACGAACAGAATCATCATGTTTATCCATTTGCATATTGTTATTTTGATTCACTTTCTTTAAAGGTTCAAGCAGGGGTTGATCGAAGGAAGACAAGGATTGAGATGAAGAAGCAATTTGAGAAGCAAGAGAGTGGGCCTTAGCCTTAGCTTGATGGTTCTTGTGCCATTGATGAGCATGTTGGTTATGCCAAGATAAACTTGAAGGATTAAGTTCAACAATCATAGGTTTCGATGAGGGAATGACTACGGGTTGAGGAATGATAGGTAGAGGAATAGGTGGGGTAGGTAAGATAGCTGCAGGAGCCAACGAAAACTTTAGTGGCGATTATTCACCATTTGGTGAATGTCACATGTCGAAAACCCAGGATTTGGCAAATATAATGCATATATTGGATTGACCCTATCGCCCGAAATTTATTAATATTGGGTCCAATGCCCGGGTCCATTGCCCATCACCCATCGGTTTATTTAATTTTCTCCATTTCTTTCACATTATCGCTAATGGAATATAATTTTTGGACACACCAAATTTTAAACATTCACCTATAATTTCTAAGCGGCCCCAAATAGACGACCTATATTCGCCAATAGTTTTATACATATATATTTATAGGCGGCCCCAAATTCACCTAGCATTTTGCAGACGAGTATTTATAGTTCTATTGTCACTTCTTCAACAAGTAAACATTTTTTTTGCACTGGTAGGTTGGTAGCCTTTATTTTGTTGAAGAATAGAGATGTTGAACAAGAATAAGGGTAAGGCTGCTGCATATGGAGAAAGCCAAGAGAGGCCATAAAAATGAAGAACCTTATCATCATACTTTGGTCATGGTGTTGGAAATGTTTCTGGCCAAAATCGTGAAGCTACTTCATCACAAGAAGATTTTCAAGATTCACAACCTGAACCTACATGACATATTGAAGAAGTCAGTGAACCTGATATCTCAGATCATGATGAACTTGAAGAATATTTTCAGTTAAATACCTACAGTAGCCATAATGATATAATCAACTTGGACGAGACAGATAATGTCAAAGAAGATGATGGTGCAGGGAAGAAGAAAATAAAATAAAATTCAAAGAATGATAGAGAATCGAAAAAAGATCAGATGTGGGATCTGTCGAGGAGTTTTAAAGTAGAATGGGTGTCAAAGTATCCATTCATTGAGCCAGTGGATAATCCAATTGAAGGTGAGCCTTTGATAGAATGCATATGTAAGATTTGCACCAAGATAAATAAGAAGGAAAAGAGGTTGCAGCTAAAAATTGACACCATAGAGAAGCATATGGGTAAAGTTTACAAAAAGAAAACCATAGATGGAGTTCAAAAATCAGTGATAAGATGGAAAACAAAGGAGGAATCTCAACATGTTAGGAATGAAAAATTATTTGAATTTCAATAGAATATAAAGATGAAGCCTGGTGAAGTTAAACGATCTATTGAAGCTTGTTCTGGAAAAGTATTGGAAGTAGAAATAATGAGAAAAGTTATTCAGTTAAGTGTTTTCTTTAATATTTTGAGAAGAGGGCATCCTATGATAGACCATCATTGGGTGCTTTATTAAAATTTCTAAAAGTTTTTAACTATCCTAACAGTCACTGGTCAGTAAACAGTGGATGGGAATGGGAAAGTTGTCTTACCGAGGTTGAAAAAGAGGATCTAAAGGCAAAAATTGAAGAGTCAAGTTTTATTGCATTGTCTTTAGATGAGGTTACAACAATAGATAATACTTCCTGGGTATGCATGCACGTTTATACTATACACAATTTTGTTTGTCAACCTCATCTACTAACTGTTGCTAAAATGAAGGATAATGCGACATCGAAAAAATTTATTTGAACTAGTAAAGAGTTCTCTAATTGAATATGAAGGTATAAATGACATGACGATTGCCAAAATGTTGGTGTGTGTTGGAGCAGATGGAGCTTCAATAATGTAGGGCCATATGGGTGGTCTTTGCACAAAGATACAATCTTATTGTGCACCCTACGTTACTTCCATTCATTGCATGGCCCACAAAATGAATCTAGCTTTTGGAGTTGTCAACAAAGATGCTCCAATACAAAAAAATTGAACTTTTAATCAAAGATCTCTACCAATACTTTTGTCGAAGTCCAAAATGATTGAGGGAATTTCAACACTTTTCCAAAGGACTAACCAAGGGGAACAAGATTCTTAAGGATAATGATACCAAATGGATCTCTTTGGATGGACCAACACATCGAGTTTTTTCATAATATCAATTGTTTCTTGGTCTAATTAAATCAAGTCATGAAGAAGAAGGGCTACCAAAATTTCCTGCGCTGCTAGGAATGTTAAGTAATTTAGAGACACTCTTAATGTTAGTAGGTCTTCTCCCCATGCTTGAGGAAATGATAAATATAATGAAAAAGGCCCAACAAAGAGTTATGTATATTGCATTATATTTTGTGCTGCGTAAATTGACATGCATGACACTCAATAATCTCTATCGATCATGTGATGATGTAAAATTTGCCAGCTGGCTAAAAATCATAGATTTGGATAATCCTGATAACTTTTTAAAGATCAGTGAAAATGGGGAATTATGTGTATAAGTTCACGGAGTTGAGATACATGCAATAATTTTCTAGGTTCAAGTTCGAGGAACTAGGAAAGAACCCCAGGAAGCGACTATCAAGTGTTAAAAGGGAAGACTTTACCAATATCGTTCAGTCTGAAATAGATTCTGTGAAGCACAATGCCTATGATCTTTCCTCAAATATCAGAGAAAGATTCCCTCCAGTCAAACTACTTGAATCCATGGCTATTGTGTTTTGTCGATATTAGAGTATGAACAATTTGGATGATTTTCATACTAGGCTACTAACTTTGATAGATCATTTTTGAAAAACCAAAGAGTTAAATGGACTAAATCTAAATGGAATTTTAGATGAATCTCATTTGAGAGAGAAATCAGGCCATTTTTCACAGACAATTAGGGATCAATATTATTATGCGGAACCCCCACGAAGATGGATCAGTAACAAGGCTTTGGAAAATTCTAGCTGAGAGAAAAATGTTGATTGATTCAATATCAAATTTTTTCAAGCTTGCTTATTTATGTCTAACCATGCTATTGGGGTTGGTGGAGGATGAGAGAGTTTTCCATGCTTTGGGATTCCTAAAGTCAAAGCTAAGAAATAAACTAGACAAGAATTTGGAAAATTGCTTGAGGCTATATACATCCAGGTATGAAGTCAATACTTTTCCTTACGAAAGGGCATTGAAATTGTGGAGGAAGAAATGTCAGAGAAGAGGGTTGAGAAACATTTCAAACCAAAGTGGGAGTGCCAGAGACAATGATGTCATCGACTCATGTATTGGTATTGGTATTGCCAATGGTGAACATCAGTTAAGCGGAGGTATGCAGAGTGAAGAAAACATATTGAAGAACCAAGGAAGCTATGAAGTTGATGGTGATGAATCTGAGGATCTCAATAATGATATGATGTGGCAGCTTGAACCATTGTAGAAGTAGTAGGTCCTATGTATTTATTAAACTCTTTCCTATAGTCTACTATCAGTTTCTGTATCTCTTCATCAATCATGTATAATAGCATATTCTAATGTCAAAAACATGAATGTGGTTGATAATGTCATGAAGATTCAATTCTACAATTAATAATGGTTTTATTTTCATTATTCAGCTCATATGGTACAATTCTTGTAGATTTTCATTATTTTTTTTGACAACATAGCAATTCATATGTTACAATTCTTAGAAATAGTGATTCTCATTAATTTATTTACAAATATGATACAATGTAACAATTCATTCATTAATAGTAGTAAGAACACAACTCTATGATTCTGTTTACAGAAGTCAATGACTCAATACCCAATTTCAATCTCATTACCCTTATCCAATGACCCTGAATTCCCTTTTATAGAAACAAGGGAGAAACAATAGCTTCTTGTCAATTTTCCTAATGTGAAGTCTCAAAATCAAAATTAGTAAGACAACTACATCTCTACAACTATACATTTCTGCATTTGATAGGCCAGTTTAATAAATTAGCAATAGAATCTGCTACATTGATCTTGTTTAAAAAAATAGTTCAAACTTGTTACTTAAAACTCAATTCAAGCAATTAGAAACAAATATAGAGATGATTGAAACTGAAAGTACTTTCACATACTATGATTAATGAGATGATTCTGCTAGTTAGTTTAATATGCTCCATTTTGTATCAATTGGAAGGTCAACATTTGTCAAGTTATAGTAAATGAACTGCAACCTCGTCAGCCATTCATACTTGGAAGAGTGACTTGAAAGTAATGATCCTTCCAATACTGCATTCAAAATTGTCAATGGTTTGATGCACTTTGCAATGCCTTCATGAGTTGTGTCTTGAGGAAGCTTGCCTAAATCAGATGTCATTTTGTCCTCCAACTTTTTTTTGTAAGCTTCTCTTCCAACGAAATTTGTTGATGAGTTATTAGGACCAGGACTCGGCAAACCAAGACCTATCATTTTGGTTTTTTTTATTCATCTTGGCGATCTTTGTCCTAAATAAGGCCAGAGTTTCCTCTCCTTCCATTAGTTTCTAATATTTTTGAAAGATGGAGTTCACCTTTATTGATGCACGAATGCGGTCATGAATTCCCTTTCTTGCCAAATGCTTGTCATTGGTTGTGTTTATTTTCTACAAAATCTACTTTGCAGTATTCAATCTCTAAAAAAAAAATTGTTCTTCTCAATGTGCTCTTTGAGCTTCCCAAAAACATCTCTAAGACTTTCATTCAATTCAAACTAGTCACACAATCTATTAGCAGTCACCTTTATTTTCCCCCAAAAGTCTTTTTTAATTTTCTTAGCTATATTATTTACTTGGTCATTCAAGCTATTTTCGTAAGTTTTAATTGTATTATTTGTCTTCTTTAGCTCTTCTCTCATTTCTAACCACTGGTGCTCACTATATATTTTTTATTTTCTCTATTTTCTCTTCCCACTATTTTTCTTTCTCTTCCCAGTATTTTTCTTTTATCCTCTGATTCTCCAATTCTTTATTTAAGTTATTGATTTCATGTGTTGTATTCTCCTTGCGTTTGTATAAACTTAATGAAGAGACTTTTTCATCCTCAAGTTTTTTATTTCTCTCTTCCAATTTTTCCCTCATAATTTTTAGTTCTGCATCCATATGTTCTTTCTATCCAATTTCTTCTTTAGAGGATGAATTTTTTATCCTTTTCTCTAATTCTTTGCACATGTTATCTATTGATTTCTCCTCTTCCTTTTCATTTTCCAAGTCTTCCTTTAACTTATCTATTGTGCCCTGAAGCTTTCCTTTCTCTCTCTCCAACTTCGTCACTGAATTGTAGACCACTTGGTTGGTCATTTTCACCACATTTATCTTGTCCACATTTTTAATTTTGGATATATCCATTTGGAGGGTGCTAACTTGAAATTTAGATGGATCTAATTGACTCTTTGATGGATTGTTATATCTAGCTGTGGGCATAACAACCATGAATTCCATCATTTCTTTCTTTGGGTCATATGTGGGAAATAACCTATTCGATGCACGTTCTGCATCATGAGCTACAACAATTGCATCCCTCTTCAATGTATTAGTATTTTGTCTATTCCTATTTTTTGATTGTTCAAAGTTAGTTACAAAATTATTGTAATGAAAATCAAGGTTTTTTGACACAATTGAATGTTTGAAAGGTGAAATAGTACTTGCAGTGATGTACAAGCTTCCATCTATATTGCATGTGGTTCTCCTAATTCCACCATGAGGATTAGAAACACCCTGAACCATTACAAGTGGAGTTTTTGGACTATTCTGATGGTTTTATCCTGAAGGTGTGGCAATTGTTGGACTCACAGTCACCATTTCCATTGTTGTACTTGTCATAACCTTTTGCTTCTTTACACTTCCTTGATCTCTAGAATCCATTGATCCCATGTCCATTTGTAATGTCCTTTTTGGACCACTAGTACTACCCATGATATCCACACCAGTGAGAGTGACACTTGATTCATATTGAATCTGAGTGCTTGGAATAGGTGGAACTGGATTTGAAGCTAGAACAAATGAAAGTGCAAGGGTATGAGACTGAGTAGTATTTTTTTTTAGGAATCTGATGATTCAACTCCAAGGACTAGTTTCTCACCATATTTTGGCAGAACTGGTGGGACAGGTGAACACCAAGGTCCTTGTCCTCTAGGACCCAGACCAACCCAACCTGGATAGCCCATTTTTTCTAAAATATATGTCCCTTTGGTATATTTTTCTTTTTTGGACACATCAACTCCACTAGTAATTGAATATACATTAGTGGATGTGGGATTCACAGAATCCTGCTCATACTTATTATCTGTATGATCATCATCACTGTGATATGCTTCAGCTTAATGCTCCTTATTCCACAATTCACTAAATATTTTATCCTCTTCCACTTCATAAAGATAAGCAGAGATCTTTGACTCACCGAGATTCTTCCTCATTTCCCAAAAATAAAATTTTTTGGTTCAAGGCCAATTACCATCTGTACATTCATCCACTAGGTATTTTGGAGTATATTTTGTAGATGGTTGAGAAAATTTCTAGTAGAAATTGTACGATATCATGGGCTGCACTTTTCCTTTCTGTTTGTGCAATGCCATAATTTTTTTATGATAATTCCTATGTTGAAATATTATTTTTAGTGGCGTATTTCTCCATCTCTTTTTTGACCTCATCCCAAGACTCCATGTTTTTAAATTTTTCTATCAATGACATACTCTCATGTTGACATTTACTTGTAGAGTTCTCATTCTCTCTAAGCTTTATTCTAATTATGTTGAGTAGATCATACTACTAGTGATTGACAACATCAAAGCAAAAAATGAAAAAAAATCCTCTGCCACTTTGAATCCTCCTCTCAAATGTGAACCCTCCAAATGAGAAAGAAAAGGAAGGAAATATCATTTTCTTTTGTTAACCATTAAAGGGTACATCTATTCTCTCCATCTGACCTACATATTCCAATGAAAATACCCTCTCTGTCATGTGTATTGTAAGTTTGTAGGGTTCTACCACCGAACCATAAAACCTTAACACAATGTACTCTTCCATGAAGTATTGGTCAGCCAATAGAATTTGACTTTTGAGTTGAATGCAATCTATACAAGAAATAGGTAATCTAGGCATTGGAGTGCCTGCAATCTTATGATACATTGGTTCCAAAAATAATTCTACAGAATTTTTGTAGTTCCTTCTATTATCAACCATCCTTATCTCATGTGTCCATTCATATATTGGATTTTGGACCTGACTGGAAATCTTATTCGTCTGAAATATTGCATGATGCTTTGCTAAGAGAAGATAGCACAAGTAGGTTGTAAATCTAAATGTCTTATGTGAACCTATTTTAATCATTAGTAATTTTTCTTGCATGCAATAAACAATGTGCTCAATAAAACTATATTTTACTGGTTCATTTTCACAATGAATATGAAAGATCATTTCAAGAATGTTGGCACCCACTTCTTTGTTACTATCCAATCCCAAACAAAATGCTAGCAAGGAAATACTATCCTGAACCCATTGCACAAAAATATCATAATCATAAGGAGGATTATGATCTGGATTCAGTCTAGAACCACTTGTTATTCCTCTAATATATGAATCTTTCTATGTTGCATCTATTTTTCATAATCCTCTGCCATCTTTCCTAGGTCAATGTGCATGTTTGAGTTTTGTTGTTCAAACCCTAGGTCCAACAGACTAGCAAATTCACTCTCAATTATGGACAAAATTTCCTCCTGAGTATTTTTATTCACAATTTCTTTTCTATTTTCATCATAATTTTTGGCATAGACCATGACAATTTATGGGCAAGGGAATAATTGAGGTAACGCCATGCGTGCCGACCCAGCAACCCACAATTTAATTTAATTTTTCATTGCCTTTACCATGTTGTTAAATGGATAAAATTTTGAATCCTTCTTTGGATCATTCCACTTATTTTCAAGTGCAAATCTAATTTCCATTATTCCCTTGTTTCATAGATAACAAGATCATAAATATCATGGAATTCATCAGTGAAACCTGGTGTTTTAACTAGATTGTGGAAGTCTATTATCTTTGTCTCCCATCTTTGCCTTTTACTCGTAATCATGGTATTTATTTTGGCCATTATGGTATTTACTCATAGGAAAATTCAAATAATTATACTCAACTACAATTTACAAGCATGATTCAAAATTAAATCCTAATTCTAGTTCTACAATCTAAATAGTAAACCATGAGATTTGAAAAATTAAAATGGCGGGACGTAGGTGTTGGCAAGTTGACTTTAGTGAGAATATATGACTAGTTTTGTGTTGTCATTGTGGAAACAAAGTCATATGGAGTTTTGATAGTCAACACACAAGATTTGAAGTTCATATTTTAGCTAAGTATGGAAGACAGTGCAGACAATGATGTACCTAATGATCAGAGCATCAATGCATGTGTGTATGATTGAGCTATGGTATGCACCCTTGGATATAAGATTTTGAATATGTTATTATGCTAAGTCTAAGAACGCAAGATCAGATATGATAGTATCGAGAAGTTACAACAAGTCTAAGTGACACTAGCAGTTCAGTGGCAGAGCAGAATAGAGCATTGAGTCGATAGGAAAGTTTTTGTTTAGCGTATATCATTTTATTTTGTAAAGTCTATGTGCCTATTATAATAGTGTTGTAAAAATATTATTATCATTATATGTAAACACACTTGCATTGATTATATTGTAAGTGTTGTGTGTGTTAGGTTTTTAGGCCGACACAATATTAAGTTTTGGTTGCGCCTATTCGACATGTATATATATGATATGCACCTTTGTATTTGAAGAAGAAAAGTGATGTAGTGAAGAGCAGAAGTATGAAAAGTATATAGTAGAGTAGAATAATTTAGTCAGTATGGAATAAAGCTTTACAAGAGGTTAGAGAAACAATGCACAAAAGGAACTAATCAGACAACAGTGTCAAAGCAGCAGTTCACCCTTCCAGATATAGTGTATTTGATTATCAGGAGGTTGTAGCCTTCTTCATTGAGCAGTGTGCTCTGGTAGTGTGCCATCCACCCCTAACAAGGTTTTTTCTTTCAGACTCTTAACAGAATCATTGTACTCAGCATTGTAATGACTACTCCTAACAGGGCAAAGGAACTCTAACAAGTTCATAAGACTAGTGCAATTATTTGTGGGTACTAATTCCCACCAGGGTTTTCCTTTGGCCAAGATTTCCCCATAAACATATCTTGTGTTATGTGTTATGGTTGATTGTTTTGTATGCTTTACTATTCATTTTCGTATCCAAATAATTGGGCTAAGTTTCAAGAAGCAGAAAAACATTAATTGTAGAACACTGATTCACCCCCCTCTCAGTGTTCCCATTCTTAATAGTAGGTGCTCAAGATTTTACCCAAAATTTCAATTTGAGTAGACTGTGAGTGGGCAGAGAGATGAGACTCTATTACATTCCTCAATGTAGAATTCGTAACCCCTTTCCAATACTAGTTACAACTGAAAAACTTATATTAAAAACCTAAAGGGAAAAATTTGTACAATCATGACTCGTGTTAACTTTTATTGCTTCTTTTTGAAGACTAATAGCTAATGTCACTATGACATGTGTCATTTAATTATTTGACATTAAAAATTCAGTCAGAGACCCAAAATTAAGCTTCTTAGTTATTACATTTATTAAATGTTCAGTTTTACTCCAATTTAGATTTTAATTATACTTAGTTGAGTGTTAAATCATGACACGTGCCTTGTTTTTGGGGGACATTTGTAAAAAGAGGTGATATATGCTCATCCAACGGTCATTGGTAGTCACTATCAGGTGTTACGGGTCCATTCACTTTTGGTTTGTTAGTAGTCACCTAGTCACCTAACCTCACACATCATCATTGAGTGACACCAACCGTGTGAGTGGACGCGTATCATGATTTCGGAATAGGTTTGCAAAAATGGGGTTTATTTTCCCTTCATCCCAAAATACACCGTATGTCGTTGATTTGTGCTCATCCAATGGTCATTGGTAGTCACTTTCAGGTGCTGCAGGTCCC
Source organism: Chamaecyparis obtusa (assembly GCA_027943335.1). Taxonomy (NCBI): domain Eukaryota; kingdom Viridiplantae; phylum Streptophyta; class Pinopsida; order Cupressales; family Cupressaceae; genus Chamaecyparis; species Chamaecyparis obtusa. The sequence continues at coordinate 996,150 of BSBK01000527.1, forward strand.
ATTCACTTTTGCCTTGTCATTAGTCACATGTCATCATTGAATGACGCCAACCTGAGTGAACACGTGTCATGATTCTAGAAGAGTTTTGCAAAAATTAGGTTTTATTTCCCCTTTTACCCGAAATACACCATATGCCATAAATTTATTAAATTTAAATTAAATTACTTTTCATTTATACTAAATTCTAAAACAGTGAACACTGAATACTTTACAATTTTACAATTTCATATTGATAATTAATTGGGTAAAAATTTCATACAACTTTGATTAATGGTTATCTTAATTAAGGAATTCTGACGTTAATAGAGAAGGCAATGACATTTTAAATATTCAGATTTAAAAATGGAAATACCATCACTTCCTTATTTCTACTCAAACATACTACATTTCTAATACATAGATAAAGAAACTAATTAAAATATTGCAATCATAGAGAAGTCTAAGAATCATTTTTGGTACCCATAAAATGCAAATTGAAATGAACTTGTAAATTTTTCATTATTTTTTTTCATAAAATTAGTAATTACATTGTCGAGTAAAAAGAAAAACCTAGTAGATCACTGGTAGTGGACTAGTGTCAGTGGTCCAATGGTATGATTGTATTAAAAAAAACCAAAAAATGTGGTATGATTGTATAAAAAAAACTAAAAAAGTGGGATGGCGGGCCATGGGTAACACTACTGATTTTCCCCTCCATCTAAGTAGAACTCTCCACATAGGATTAACTATGAGAATTCATCAAGCCAATCATATTTCCCCACCTCCACTTCATAGAGAAAAAACCACTTACATAGAAAATCCCTAGCAATCAAAGGCCATTTCCTGTGGTGCTTCAACTGCCTAGCATTTAGGCCCAACAAAAAAGGTTGCATGGCCACATTCTGGCCTGGGAGGAGAAGCTTGGGTATTTCACTTGCCCAAGGGATCCCCACCCCTATTTATGAAAACACGACAACATTAAAATTATCCCCCAAGTATTCTTCTTTGAAAACCTTCCTCAATAGCATCAACATGTCCAACTTTTCTCCTTGGAGGTCAAGAAGTGATGCCAAAAATTAGGATGTAATGTTTGTGTTCACTCGGTGCCTGTCTTCATTGTGTAGAAACTATCTGCCCAACACTATTTTAACAGCCTCATTTATGAAAGTCCCACCCTCCCTACAAATTGATTCCAAGGTTTCATCTAAGAAGGAGCCCGAAAAGGCCTTCTGGGCCTCCTCAGATGTGCATCTAAGCCTAATAGGAGTGTCCATCTAAATCTTCAAAAACCTAAAAATCAAATTATTTATAGACTAATGACCTAAACTGGAGGTAGCTACAACAATTTATCTAGCAAAAATGAATTGAGGAAGAAAGAATCTAGATCATCTATAAATAGCCTTTGATTGATACTTAGCAATTAATTATTCTTTCTTTAATCATATTAAATCCACTGTCCTAAATTTTTCATGTAAATATTTCCCATAAATGCATGCATGTGAGAAATTTAAATCCATTGTCCTTAATCTTTCATATCTACATGTGAATCTTTCACATAAATGCATGCATGTCAGAAATTGGTAATATCATCTATACGAATTTGGAAGTGGTGTGTGTTGAGTGGATGATAGTTAAAGAATGTCTCTTGTCATTGACAAGGCATTTATTTATTACCGAGTTACGAGTTACAAGTTGCACTATAGGACTATGCAATATTATCCACCCTCCACATGTGACGTTGTAATCAATGTTCATGGTTATGGTGCAGGTTAAGGTTTGATACATGTCATCATTCCAGTGACTTCTTGGAGAACTTTGTTTCCTTCAAGAAATTGAGGCCAAAATCAAACTTCAGCCATTGATCTAGGATCATCGAATGGTCTCAAATAATACATTTAACATTATAAAATGATGGATGTTAGGTTACGTGTCGATTGGACTAGTTGTGCTTATCGATACCAACATGTTGAGTCCGTGAACAAGTTGACAACCCTAATTTGATATGTGTCAACATTCCGGTGACTTCTTAGAGAACTATGTTTCCTTCAAGAAATTGGGGCTGAAATTAAACTTTAGCCGTTGATCTTGGATCATTAGATGGTCTCAAATAATAAATTTAACATTATAAAATAATGGATGTTTCTGTTAGGTTACGTGTCGATGTGACTATCTATGTTTATTGATAGTAGATAACATTGTTGAATCTGCAATAAAATCACATCCTGTCTTTTGAAAATCACTAATAAAATATTTTTTTCCCTTAATTAACAAATGACTAGCCAATAAAATAAATGAATTTTCAAATGGTACATAAAATTCGCCAATACAATTATTATTTTTCCCTTCAAAAGAAAATTATTCGCCTCATATATTATAATATTTTAACTTCAAAAGAAATTTTTTTGCCTCATACAATATATATTTTCCCCCACATTACTGTATAATTCACTAGGAATTTATGGAATTTTCATTCGGCGGGGATAAAATCACCAATACAAACTATGAAAATTTGCGGATTTGAAAAAAAAATTCACCTTCATTAAGAAACATTTCCCCCTAAAATAATGTAGGATTCGCCAGGATTTTACTCTTTTTCCTATGAGGGGGTTTCTTAAAGTTATCCCTGGTAGGAGTATCAACCTTAGGAAGGCTTAGCTCAAGAATCTTTTGTACCTTGTATTGCTGATAGGATCAATAAAGATGATCAAGACGGTTAGGTGGTTTTTGAGGGAGAGATGGCCAAAAGAAATCTATATCAGTACAATCTCAAGAAGTAAAGGTTTATAAAGATAATTATCAATGGTGACAACTTCTCCTTTATGAGGAAATTTTATGCACTTATGAATAAGAGAGGCTACAAGTTGTATGGAAGAGAGCCACAAAATACCAAGCTTAACTTTAAATTGATCAGAAGTAGAAATAACAACAAAGACAGTATGAACAACCTTACTCAAAAGGGTCACAAGAAGATTGATAGGACCTTGAGGATGATAAAGAAAATCATGACAAGTTTGAATCCAAACACTAGATGTACTATAGGTATCCTTATGCAATCCTTTATTAAAAATATGTTCTTTAGTGATAACATTCATGGAGGAAGAGGGATCAATCAAAACACCACGAGAAGGGATATAAGCTACTATCGTAGTAATGTAAATAGGACCATTAGGTGCTTTAAACATATTAGGATGATCAAAGGTGATAGGAGGCGTAGGTTTAGGTTTGTGTTTATGTTGAGACTCAACATGATTAACCACATGATTAGCTCCTTCTACCTTGTTATCATAACTAATGTTAGTAATAGGAGAAGAAGATTGATTAATGACATTTGTTGAATGTGAAGGTAAGGGGTTGGTGTAAATTTGCAAATCCTGATTAGGAGGTGCTACAAATTTATTCATACTATTAGCATCAACATTAATAGATACAACATTGGAGTCAATAAGATCTTGAATATCATTCTTTAAAGCATAACAACTTTGAGTAGCATTACTAGGTTGACGATGATATTGATAAAAAAAAATTTGATCAAAAGACTTAGGCATTGGTTTTCTAGTGTCAATAGGATCCATAGGAGGAAGTTTAAGAATGTTAGCATTAATCAACTTCATCATCACCACATGTAAAGGTTCAGATAAGGAAGTGTGCTTACAATTAGGATGATACACAAAGGAAAAAGTAGTCATACCTTTGGATGTAGTAGCCACATGATCATCAACTGTGTTGGTTGACTTGTGAATCTTGATGTAATTGTTAGGTTTAGAGAATTTGTTTTAATGAATGACAGTGTCACTCTTATCAATAATAACAAGAGCCATTGGAGTAGAGCTCTCAAGATGGATCACTTGTAACTGATAATGGTGAAGGATTGCACAGAGATGTGAAAAGGAGGTATACTCAATAAGGAGAATCTTATCTCTTATATCTTTTTTAAATTAGAAATAAAAATATGTTGAATATCATGATCAGGCACTGGATAAGAAATTTGAGCATACAAGTGTTTGAATCTACCAATAAAGTAACTAAATTTTTCTTTAACACTTTTCTTACAATGCATTAAATCAGTCAAAGAAATCAAAGGACCAATATTATTTTAAAATTGTTGAATGAAAGCATTAGCGATCATTTGAATGGAATTAATAGAATACAAAGGTAAAGAAAAATAACATTGCAATGCTTTATCCCTAAAATTACATGTGAAAAACTTAACCATGAGCCTATATTCATGAGAAAAATCACTACATATAGTTTGGAAAGTCTTAACATGAATGAAAGGATCAACCTTACCATTATAAGTCTCAAGAAGAGGTATTTCAATATGTTGTAGGATAACATGAAGGATATATAAGGAAATGGGTTAGAAATGTCACATGTAGGGATGTTGTACTTATATTGAGTGAATTGAGCCACATGTTTTTGAAAAGAGGCGATGGTTTGAACCAAGCTACTAATGGTAGGATTAGAAGATGAAATAGTAGGTAGAGATATATTATATGTACTAGGAAAGTTGTAGGAAGTGAAAGGAAAATGTAAGGATGTTGGTAGAGGATTAGAAGGAATGAAAAGAGGATTGGAATATGTAAAAGAATAGAATTTTATGAAGGTAATGAAGAGGTAATGGAGGTAGGAGGAACACTAGTAGGAAGTGAAGGGTTAGGAAGACCAACACTTAAAAGATTAGAGACTTGTGTAGAAGTTGTCATGAGAGGTGGCACATAGGTAGGAATGCTAGGAATAGTGGTAGATATAGGAATAGAAGGTTCAATGGTTGTGGAAGAAGGGACATATCCTAACTCTTGAGCACATTCTATCAAAGGCTTAGCATGAGTATTGATAAGGTGTCATATACCAAACAAAATGGAGATGTTATTATCATAATGAGTGATAATATTCTTAATAGCCTCAATAGAGATAACACTATCGAGATTTGTGTTCTCTTGCACAAGCCAATTTTCCAATTTATCGAACTCATGAGAGAGCTTATCAACTTGGGAAGGAGGAACTCTTAAGAGTTTATCTTCATCATGTGATGAGTGATAAGATTTATGCTCCACATAGGATTAGGATCTTGAAGGAAAATATTAGTATCATCATGAGTCCTAGGAATAAAAGAGGAATCGTGATCAAAAGAGCCCATGATTCTATGACTTCTCCTAATGGGAATGCTAGAGGTTGGACTTAGTGTAATAAAGCTCATAAAAGAGGAGATCACAAAAGGAAAATCTAATGAGATCTAACACAATTATCAATGTAGTATAGAGCATAAAAATAAAGATTGAACCACATAAATATAGCTAAATTTAACTCCAAAATCAATAAGGAAAGCCGGAATGCATTGGGTTCACCAAAATAGGGTAAACAACCAATACAAAAAGGGAGATCAAGGGATCTAACTCCAAAATAAAAAAAGTGGAGATGTGTTGGGTTCACCAAAATGTTTAGGGGGAAAATGGGTGCTAATAAATTTAACAATATAAAATATGTAAGATGAATTCATTAACTAACCACTTCCACACTAACATTCAAAATACAAGAGAAAGAGGGGCTTCCAAACATAACTATCAATATAACCCAATTTAGATTAGAAAAACCCAAGGAGATAAAGGGATGTCAATGCTATAACCAAATTATATTAAGGAAGTATGCAAGAAAGTACTCTTTCACGTAATGGAGGATTTGATTAAGGCTGTGTAAATGTAAAAGTGCAATTGAATCAATTGATTTAATGAGGAAAGTGAGATAGATCTAGATGTTAAATGTAAGCAATCAACCCAATTAAGATGTGAAAATAGGTCTAAATTAAGAAATAAAATGAATGATAAAGTAATCACCTTGAAATGTATAGAGGAATGTGCATTTTTTCTTTGAAAATTATGGATCTAAACATGTGATATAGAACTTTTGACTGCAGATTCGCGATCACTACAGAAAACCTAGAAAATGTTGTTTTTCCTAGATCCCCAGGAATAGGGCGATCGGGTCACCGTGTTCCAAAATAGGTCAACCAATTCACCATGTTCCCAGGATACCATAGAAAAATTTGACCCAACTTCTTTCAAAATGTCTCAGAAAGTAGTTTCCAGATATGTGGTTGTAATTCTAATATCTTGTTCTTGCACATAGAAAAGCTTGTTTTTGGGTTTGGATGGTGAGGGCTTGCCTTGGTCGAGCCCTAGATGAAGGAATCAACCTTGATATTGAAATGTAACTATGTAAAGGAAATAAGACAAATGTAAGTATTCACCTTGCTTGTAGAAACCCTTGTCAATAAAGATTTTGTGATGCTTGTATGTTGTAGATGTCAAATTTGCAATAACACATATAGGAAATCTCCACAAATGCAATAGATATACCAAAAACACATCATGGAGACATGGATGTAAATGTGAACCAATGAATAATATTATGAATGCCTCAATGTAAATATCCTCCCTTGATGGCCAACAAAGTGCTAGATCTTGAAGAGGAAACATTCACAAAGGATCCTTGAATCTTTGATGAATGCTTGAAACTCCTTAGGAAATATGCTAACTTGAATGCTTGAATACTTGATCTTGCACATGTGATTTCTATAGTGAAAATTCCCCCCAAAATGAGGTTCCTAGGCTTCCTTTTATACTAGTTTCTGGGTGGGAAAAAAATCAAGCCGAAGGGGGCACCCTATTTGGAAATTTAATTCCTCGAGACAACACAGACCTTGAGATTTAAAATCCCTAGGGAATAGGTTGATCTATTCTAGAACAATTCAACCTGGTTGATCTATTCCAGAATAGGTTGACTTGTTCTAGGGTTGGCCCACAAGGAGCTAACACTGGGGTCTCAAAGATTGCATAGTTGAAAAGGGTAAAAAAGGGGGACATAATAGGAGAAGAAGGGCATCATGCACAAATCCATCCATCATCCATAAATTTGGTAAAGGGATGGGAGCTAAAAGGTCTTAAATAATGAGTGTGTCTATTTTAAGATGACACAGTTGTATATATCAAATAAATGAGAGGGGGGTGAATTAGTTATCAACCAACAATTTCCTTCCTCTATGTTAATTTAGTAAATACTTAAACCAATCAAAAAATTATAATATATGCAAAGATGAAAGAACATAAACCATCAACACAATGAACACCATAATTTTCATGAAAACCATGGAGAAGCTAATTCTCATAAAATGAACACCAGTTAAGGTGATTGTTACAAGGGATCATTGCCATTTTTCTCACTACTCATTGGGATAACTACCTAAAAATAAGAAAGGCTAATTGGTAATACAAATAGGTTCACTGTAAGTACAAATAGGTTCACTACCATAATATAATAAATTAAAGTAGAATTCACCACTAAAGTCACTCTCATCGATACTCTACAATACATAAATGATCTAATAGTCTGCTACCGATTGTATTAACTCTCATATCAACACACATATCTTCCCTTGTTATATTCTCATTCACTTTGTATATTACTCTCATTCAATAACATCACAAAAAATAATTCATCACTCTCTTATACTAACTCATGCCAACAACAAGGTTAACCTACTCCAATTTGAAATAGGTCATACCGAAGAATTCCCCTAGTGGTAAGGAATGAAATGTGGACCACCTCACTCAATACAACATGCCTCACATAAAACAACATGCTACACCATCACCGAGTTCTTTCGTGCCAATGGATATGATCTATATGTTCCATTTCAAATGCATCGACTAAAGCACAATGAACACATCCAAGATATCTAACCAAACCCAAACAAACACTCCACAATATGTTGCACATTATATAGAAGAAAACCAATAAAGATAAGAGTAAATATTTAAGGTACATCATCTAGTGCTCACTTCTACCGATACACCAAAATAACCAAACCACATCTAAACCTCTTATATACATTGAATATGTTGACATCAATGACAACCATTAATGACAACAACAATAATAGTATCAACTTCACATTCTAACAATCTCTCACTTTGTCAGTGATGGAAACATTCATCAATAACAAAGAAAACAACTCACTATCAATAGATATCAACATCAAAACTCTCTATTATTATCCAATTGTTCTTCTCCCCCTTTGACAACAATGATACAGGGAAAAACTCCCCCTTAATAAATCACTCTACTCCTTCTAAGAGGAATCCACCAAGCCTTGATCCAAAAAAGAATAAGTATGCAATTCACTGGACCAATGCACACACCAGTGCATTTACAAAACACTAGGAATGGGAAAAATGCCCAACTCCCCCCTAAGATACTCAAAAGTATCATTGCATAATGGTTTTTTAAATAAATCTGAAATCTATTATTTTCCAATACCTTCTCTCTCAAGAAATGATACTTGATATATATATATTTTGTCCTAGAATGCTGCACTAGAATCTTTGAAATATTTATAGCACTAGTATTATCACACACAATTGAAATTGGCTCATAAAAAATTGTCCCTATATCCTTAAAGGTCCATTTCATCCATAATACCTGAGTACAACATGAGGATGCTACAATGTATTCTGATTCAGCAGTTGATAATGTTACGAAATCCCGCTTCTTGCTTAACCAAGCAACCAATCGAGAGACACGAAAATAAGCTCCACCACTTGTACTATGCCAATTATCTACACATCTGACCCAATGTGCATCAGTATAAGTTATTAGAGTGAAATTTGAACATTTTGGATATCGTAATCCAATCTCTTCTAGACCCTTAAAGTGTCATAAAATGCTCTTTACTACCATAATGTGTGATTCTTTTGGTTCTTGTTGAAATATGGCTTCCAAACATACTACATACATAATATATGGTCTAGTAGTAGTTAGATACAATAATCCTCTAATCATTAATCTTTACTTACTTGCATTATCCTTCGATGAATCATCTTCCTTAGTCAACTTACATCTGGTAACATTAGGAGTACATACTAGTTTAGAATTCTCCAAATCAAACTTCTTGAATAATTCTTTAGCATACTGGGATTGAGAAACAAAAATTCCTTTACTATTCTAATTTACCTACAATCCAAGAAATAAATTCAAATCACCAATCTTAGATATATCAAATTACTTCTACATCTCCTCTATAGATTTCCTGCATAAATCATCTTCTCCTCCAAAAGTTATGTCATCAACATAAACCACAAAAATCAAAATATGATTTGAATAAATCTTGTAATACAAATTATCATCAACTGACACTTTCTAAAACCCTTGTCCAATCAGATATATGTCTAATCTACCAAACTAAGACCTAGGTACCTACTTCAATCTATTCAATGCCTTCTTTGATAATCACATAGAATCCATATCCTTTCCGAACTTGAAACCTTTTGTTTGTTTGATGTAAAATTCTTCCTTCAGTTCTTCATTAAAAATCTATATCTTCAATTTGAGCATAACCCTTGCAAACCAATCTTGCCTTGTTCCTTATTACATTTCCATTTTCATCCCTCTTGTTTTGGAAAACCCTTTTTGTACCAATCACATTCTTTTCAGCTAGTCTAGGCACAATTTACCAAGTCTAATTCTTCTCGATCTAATCAACTTCCTCCTTCATTTCTCTTTCTTAGTTCTGACCATTTCATGCTTCTTCCACATATTTAGGCTCAATTTCTAAAAGTAAACACAACAAAAATTTCTCTTGTGCTTCTTTGCATCTAGTAGCAACTCCTCTATTCTTATCACCAATAATGTTATTCTCAAAATGATTTCTCTTTACATACCTTGGTGTCTTAGTTGTATATGCTAGAGCCTTCCTTGTCTCTTCCTCATCTTTCATATTTCTTTCCTCTTTCCTCTGTATCAGACTCATATTCAATGTGTTTCACAAGGGTTTTCTAAAAACCTTCATCAACCTTCACATTCACAATTTCAACAATCTTATTTGGTCTCTTATTGTAACACCAATATACTTTTCTCTTTGTATAATAACCCATAAATATACCTTCATCTTCTCTACTGTCAAACTTTCCAAGATTTTCCTCATCTCTCTGAATGTTGAATCTTCTTCCAAAAATCTTAAAAATATGTTATTGTAGGTGCGCTCCCATGCCATAGTGCATATGATGTATTTCCATAATTCTTCAAATAATTAACTCTATTAAGTGTGTACATGGTTTTATGTATTTCTTCTCTCTAATAAACCTATGGTAAACTTTCTTACTTCATTGTTGTCCTTGTTGCTTCTTGTATTGTCTAATGCATCCTTTCCACTACACCATTTTGTTGTGGTGTTCTATCTACTAAAAACTATCTCTTAACACCATGTTTCTTACATAATTTTTTGAACTCATCAGAAGTAAATTTTCCTCCTTTATCAGATCTCAAACATTTAGTCTTCCTACCATATTCATTCTCAACTCTCGCTTTAAAAATATTGAGCTTCTCAAATGCTTCTTATTTTTTTCTTAGAAATACAATCCAAGATGATTTAGAATAATCATCAATGAAAAGTATGAAATGTCTCTCACCTTGTAAACTCATTATTCTGGTAGGACCACATAGGTTGGTGTGAACTTGATCTAGTAAATTGATAGATGAATAATCTTTTGTCTTGAATGATTCTCTTCTCTACTTTGTGTCTTGACATCCTTTACATATAATATTATATGCTTTACAAAATCTAGGTAAGTCTCTTACTGAACATGACAAACTAATTTTTACCAAATTGTCAAAAATTGATGTGACACATCCTTCGATGCCAAAGTAAACTATCATTAATCTGAGATAGTAAATATCCTTCTTTATCTCCTTCAAGTTGGTGCATGTTCCTTCTTGTTCCTTTTCCAATTGCAATCACTTTTCTAGATCTCTTCCTAATATCACAACCTTCATTCTTGAACAAAACATCATAGCCATTCTCACACATTTTTCCAACACTCAAAATATTATGACACAAACCCTTCACATAATAAACATTTTCAGTGTTATGTTTTCCATCAAAAGTAATAGAATCTCTACCAATGATATATGTTTCCTTATCATTGCCAAATCTAATAGGACCACCATCATATTTCTCAAGGGCTAAAAATTTACTTTTATCCCCACTCATATGATTTGAACAACCATTATCAATCAACCATTCTTTCTTGTTCCTTCTAACATACAAAGTAGTCTCACAATTATCATCAATATCTGAGAAAATTTTAGAAATGTCAAATCCAGGTTTTTCATCTTCTTCAACATAAAATAGACAGTCCTCTATTTTTGACTCATCATATAAAATAATATCATCTTCATTAACATACTAAGATTTCTTATTAAACTTCTTAAACTTCTATCTAGGACCTTTCTCTGAACACCTAGTAGCCAAATGACCAATCTTTCCACTTCTAAAGCATTTAAGGGATAACATACCTTTGTATTTTTCACTTCCATCTCATTTGAATTTTCATGACCATCTAGATATTTCTCTATCTTTGTGGATTTAAATGTTGTCTCAGATCTACTCTTTTCTTTTCCAAATTTCCTCAAATCAAATGCAGTTAGGGTGTCAAATAACTATTCTCTGGTAAAATTTTGCAAATCATAAAATTCTTCAATCACTAAGATCTTGTCATTGTAGCTATCTGGTAGGGACATAAAAATATTTTCCATGACATCTTCATCTCTGATATTGCCTCCTTAATTCTTGACTTCATTCAATTCATTGTAAACCCTCTAAAAGTAGATTATAATGTCTTCACCTTCTTCCATTCTCATAGTCTCATAATGATGCTCAACTATTAGTTTCTAAGTAACTTAAATCTATCGTTTCCTTCATAAATCTCTTTTAAATTTTCCCAAACTTCATAATTAGTCTTCAATAAAATAACCTTAGCTAACTTATTTTTTCATAAAGAACTAAAAATTGAAGACCTTTCTTTCTCATTCTCCTCATAGGTTATGATTTCATCTTGAGCATCGAGGCCATTCTAAGGAGCAACATACTTCTTCTCCACATGCTCCTAGGTGGTGTAACCAATCAACATCATATATTCTCTCTCCATGAACTATTGTCAGATTCATAAAACATAGGAATGTTCAGTTTGTGTGTTATTGGATCTACCTCAAATGGTTAGGCTCTCCTCTAAGGAACCAAAGCTTTGATACCAATTGTTAATAGAGAGGGGGGTGAATCAGTTATTAACAAAAAATTTCCTTCCTTTATGTTAATCTGGTAAATACTCAAACCAATAAAAAATTTATAACATAGGCAAACATGAAAGCACAAAAACCATCAACACAATGAACACTTGAATTTTATGTGGAAATCCAAACTTGGAAAAACCATGGAGAAGATAATTATCATGTAATGAACATAATTTAAGGCAATTTTTACAAGGTCTCACTACCATTTTTCTTAGTGCTAGTTGGCTCCGTGTCAGTTGGGCTAACTACCCATAAATAAGAAGGGCTAACTATTGATGTAAATGGGCTAGTGCAAATAGGCTCACTACCATAATATAAGAAATGAAAGTAGAACCCACCACTAAATTCATTGTCACTAATACTCTACAATATATAAATTATATAGTAGTCTTCTATTGATTGTATCAACTCACATATACATCAACACAAAAATCTCCCCTCGTTAGATTCGTATTCACTACACATATTACCTACATTTAAGCACATCCCAAAAAATGAATTCATTTCTCTCCTATCATAACTCATTCCAACAAAAAGGTTAGCATAATCCAATTTAAAATAGGTCACACTAAAGCATTCCCACAGTGGCAAGGAATGAAAGGTGGACCACCTCACTGAATACAACATGCCTTTCAAAAAATAACATGATACACTATCATCAAGATCTTCAATACCAACTGATAGGATCTATATATTGCAATAAAAATGCATTGAAGGATGTACAAAGAACACATCGAAGCCATGGCCGAACCCAAAAAAATGCTCCACAATGTTTTGTACATTAAATAGAACTAGCATCAATACAAATAAGAGTAACTATTTAAAGTACATCATCCAATGCTCACTTATATTGATACACCAAAATAACTAAATCATATCTAAACCTCATATATTTATCAGATATGTTGAAATCAATGAAAACCATTAATGACAACAACAATAATAGAATCAACTTCACATTCTAATAGTATGAATGTCAAGGTGGATGTGTTGGGGTTGTGTGAGGAAAGGAGTGTGACTAACTCTGAATATTTTTTTTCTCATACTAGGCTTCCTTATCATTTAGCTCCTACTTTATTTTATATTACCTCTCAACCCTATCCAACATTGTGATGGTTTCATCATTGACGTTGTTAATCTTCTCCCCATTTATTTTGTTTTTCTAGATTAATATGGGTGGCCCTATAGTCTTTGAGGGTTCCTTCTACTTGATCTTTGTCTAGAGGTTCAATGGTAACCTCCACCACTGTCTCCCCTTATTAATTATTGTGCGTGGTGAAAAAATATCATTTCTTCTTCTCTTTGTGCAGAGGAGAGAGCTTGGATGTGACTTCTTAGAGTGGAACATTTTTGTCCATTTTTCATTGCTTTCTTTTAAATCTGATAGTCAACCATTGTGGCACGACTAGGGGATTCAAATCTATTTTTGGGTTCTCCTAGGAGCTTTCTATTTTTCAACCTTGAGCTCTTGTATGCCTAAAAGTGGAGATGCTAGGGACTTTTGGTACCTATTATTGGGGAGGGGGAGATTGTTGAGGAGGCATTAGAGTGGTAGATGGCAAGATGGTGGTCTCTATCATGGATTTTGTTTCTACCTATGCCTTAGCATGCTCCTCCTTTCTTATTTGTTTTTCATCCTCTTCCAACTACCAAAGCTCCTCTTTCTTCGTGGGATCTTATCATGATATCTTTTCCATTTCCTCCATGCTCCTCCTACAAAGTTCTTACTTCCTCTTTTCTATGATCTCCTCCTATAATTTTTGGAGGGCTTCTTTTTTCTTCTCCTCTTTGAGGATGCATTATTTTTTATCTCTTTCTTCTTCTTCTTGTACCTTTTAGAGAATGTCTTCCTTTTCTTGGGCTCAAGCCTTATTCCCTCTGAATAATTCTTCATACTGGAGGTTCTCTTCTTCCTCTTCTCATACCCTCATAACCTCCTCTTCCTAATGTTTCTTTCCTATTTATTCTACTTCTCACAAGACAGTGTATTGATCTTCCAAAGTAAGTATAATGTTAATTTCCTTGGGCTCTATGGAGTTGAATCCTTCATATTCTTTCTTCTTCTCTAAGATAAGCTCCTCTTCAAGTGGAACTTATTTTTGGATCAGGGGAGCTCACATATTTTGGAAGGGGACCATTTTTAGAAGGTCTAAGAGGTTTTTTACTATTGGCACTAGGGTTTAATGTGCTCTAAATATCTTCATGTAGGAGGGGATGGTCAAGACATCATCATCTAACAACCTCCCCTCACTATCTTCTTCCAAATTGATTGGCCTTATGCTGGGTTATGATGATGAGCATTCACTTGTATAGGTGGGTAAAACTAGCATCTACCATTCTATTCCCTATTATTCTAAGGAACTTTACCTGAGGGCCATGTGACGAGGGTCCACCAATACCATTGGTTGCATTGAGAGACCAAAGGTTACCCTTTGTGTAGCAACAAATTCCAACCTTTAGGAGTGTTTCATCTTTTCACCTAATTTCTACATTAGTAATTCAAGGGGAGAACCCTCTACAAGATCTAATTATTTGGTGGTTTTTATACCTTTATTGACTATTTTCTTCTTGCAATCATAACCCACTGGGACCTTCTTACATTTATCTTTGACCTTTTTTGGGTCCTTGCAAACATGGAGGTTGAGGAACTTGTTGTTCTGAGAAATAATATCCTTAGAGAGGACCTAAACATCCAAATTTTCCTCCTCTCGCCAATTAAACATGGAGGGGGGTAGTGTTCCACCTATTATTATTTGTATGTAGGCTCCAAGAACTCACCCTCATTAGAGTAATCCTTTTGAATATTCATTTTAAGACCAAAATATCTCACCTATAAGGTTTTCATTCTACAAAAACTTTGCCTCTTGCTAAAATTGTCCCATAACCTTGACCAAAATTCCTTATTCATGGGCTTGTGGTTAGGAAAGGATCTCAAAAGTAGCCTCTTTATTATCTTTTTTGGGTGTGATTTTTGTGAACCTAACCTTTTGGGAGCTCGTGTAGATAGTCAAACATTAGTTCTAATCTAGCATACAAATCAGATAACAAAACTTTCAAGAACACCACCTCCGATTGAGCCAAAACGAGAGAACCCAAGCCCCATTTCATTTTCTTGTTTGATGATAATGTGCATGTTCTCTCCAAGAATTATAAGTGTATCCCCAATGCATTTATAAGGTCATTAAGACCAAATACAAGCCATGGAGATCCCAAAAATGGCACAAGACCTAGTATGAGGAAATAGTTTTTCCCCTAGGATTCCAAGGGATGAAATGGATAGAAATGATGATTTAAGCTATAAATGAGATGAAAGATTCATTAAACCTTAAAAATGGATATTATTTGTATTGAAAATGAAGTGGAAAACATAAAATAAAGTAAGATTTATCCATTTAGGCTACGCTATGTGATCTAGGAACTCATAACAAGAAAGGAAAGATAACGATGCTAACATGCTATGAGATACTAGAAATAAATGAGCATAATAAAAATTCCTAGAAATGAAAGAGTGAGTACCATTTTATCCTAGGATATGGATCTATTTATAGAGTTTTAGAGGAAGGGTTATGGTTTTGAGGAAGGTTTAGGGTTTAGGGTTTAGGAGGAACGGTAAAGAGAGATAAGATGGGCATTTATGGTTGAATGACTCAAGGTTTCTCACACATGTATGAGAAAAACTTGGGAAGAGTGAATGGGAAAAGGATGTAAAAAAGGGGATGGGGTGTGATTAAGAGGTTTGTAAGAGTATTTAATGTAGGTGACTGACTTTCTTGTGAAGAAAACTCATTAAGGCTAAAAGGGTTAGGAATCACCTCCTAAGTGAGGTTAGGGGAGTGATTAGGATTTAGCAAGTGAGGTGATGGGTATAGGTTAGGATTTAGCTAGGGTTTTAGATTAATTTAGATTAATCTAGATTTTAGAGGAATATTAGGGATTTTGAGGGATTTGAATAAATATTTTATTCAAAAAAGGGAATTGATGGAGGATATGCATTAAAATAGATTTAATGCATTAGGGAGGGGGGTATTTAAATTAAATTCAAATACTTTAGGTAATGAACCTAATTTAATTAAATAATTATAATTAAATAGGTAGAGGAATATAATAACCATAATTAATTAGTTATATTATTAAAGGAATTATTAATTAAATAAATTTAATTAACATGAAATATTTTTAGGTGTCTACATTTTTCCCTTCTTTGATGTAGTACCGCAAGTGGCATCGTGTCAAAGAAAAGAAAATAAGATACCCCATGAAAGGTTTAGATTCTTGGCGAAGCAACAATGGTAAGAGGTTGTGCCCCCTCGATAAAATAACATAAAGAGGAAACTTTGTGGAAGTATCTCAAAAAAGGACCCAAGTGGGAAGGAAATGGAGGAAGGAGAGGGGAAAGAGGATAAATAGAAGTTGGTCCATGATAAAAGATGCATGATGCAGGATTAATCTATATGGAGCTAACGAGACTTGGGGATTTCATTGTGTTAATGCAGAAAGCACAACCTAGTTTGATATAGCTACATTAGAGACCTACCAAGGTTACTTAGGAACTCAAGGCCTTGGAACCAGCATTGTAGAGGACTAACACAAAAAAGACATGCAAGGGTTTACCTAGCATCACACATGAATCCAGGAGGAGGCATGGTAGAAATGTTGTTGAGGAACCACAAACAAACAATATTTCTCAAGTGCACCATATAACCCAAAATATCACTTGTGGGACGTGCACGGGTCATATTCAACTAACTCATAATTAGAAAGAGAAAATATCAAAAGACCTTTCTTTAGATTTCCCTCATTCATAGCGCACTAGGATATAAAGGATTGTGGTGACCTTGAGGAGAGGAACAACAAGGAGCCATAAAAGATTAACAAGAACCAAAGATGAAATCTGAAACCAAAGTGATATATCCAAAAGATGTGCTTTTCCAAATAGAGGGTGATTGATTGGTGGGAAGATTAGGTCAGAAAAGAGGAAGGATACATCCTACAAGGACCTATTGGATGGGATGTTTGTTGAGAGAACTATGTTTAGCATCAAAATATGAATCAGAGACAAGCACTAGATTAAGGATGTGAGCTGAGGGATGTGCTGAAGTACAAGGATAGGTGAGGCAATTCAAATGATCATAGTTTTTGTAGGATGGATGAGGATATGTACAATGAGACATGATGATATAGTACAAAGAGGATGGTTAATAGACAATGGATACTTACAGAATCTTGGGGATTGGGATAGGTCAACAGGTGACAAAGATATATACAAATCTCAGGATGTAAGAAGGAGGATCTCTCTATACAAGTAATATACATAG
The DNA here is from genome assembly GCA_027943335.1 of Chamaecyparis obtusa. Taxonomy (NCBI): domain Eukaryota; kingdom Viridiplantae; phylum Streptophyta; class Pinopsida; order Cupressales; family Cupressaceae; genus Chamaecyparis; species Chamaecyparis obtusa. The sequence continues at coordinate 1,013,564 of BSBK01000527.1, forward strand.
GAAGCTCACGATGTGGGATAGTAACTCATTTTGTTGTTTCATGCACTTGAGAATAGAACACCTTGGGAATGTGGGCTGATGGTGGGGATGTGGGGGGAAGTGACGATGAGTGGAGGAAGGGGATTGGAGTTTGATAGATAATGGCCTGATCCACTATGTATGGTGCTTGTTTCCAAGTTTTCAACAACATACTTGTCCAAGGCATCTGATTGCCAAGTTTTCACCGTTGGATGATTATTTCTCTTTACTTTTTTCATTTTTTTCCTTTTTTTTTGATTTTTTTATTTTTCTGGAATTTTTTTTCATTTTTTATGGATTTTTTCAGATATATAGGAGATGGATCAAGCATTGAACTACTTTAGATGTATGATATTAATAGGATCATTCAAGGGCTCCCCTTCTGGTGTTGATAAATGATAGGCTCCAGAGCCAAAACATGTTTTGACAATATATGGACCCAACCAAGTAGGTTCAAACTTACCTTTCTTTTCTAGAGTTTCTTGCACTTTTTAATTTTCTTTCAGGACCATGTCTCCCACTTGGAACTATCTTGGGTGGACCTTTTATTGTAGCTCCTTTTGATTCAATTTTGGTAGACAACCAAGTGATCATATGCTTGCTGCCTCTTCTCATATAATAGGTCCAATTGGGTAAGGTGTGCCACGCGATAGTCTTTGTCAGTAGTGTAGTTGTTCATGGACACACGTAATGAAGGTAGCTCAACCTCAATTGGTAAGATGAATTCAACACCATATACAAGGGAGTATAGGGTGGTGCATGTGGGAGTTCACAAGGAAGTGTGATAGGCCTAGAGGGCAGGATTGATTTGGAGGTTCCAATCATGACCACAATCATTGACAACCTTTTTGAGGATTTTGAGGATGGTTTTATTGGTTGCCTTATCTTGGTCATTTACTTAAGGGAAGTATGGGTTGGAGATAGAGTAATGGATGCAAAGTATGACATGTAGATCATCCATATTCTAGTTTTCAAAAGGTGTTCCATGACCTGTGAAGATGGTGGAAGGGATGCTGAAGCAGAAAATGATATGGTAGAGGATAAAATTGTTGGAAAGTTGACTATAATAGTGTACATGACTTAATATAGTGTTTTAATTATGGCAAAAAAGTCATATGATATTTTGGAGTCAGCGCTTATGATAAGAAGATCATAAATTGGCTAAGTGTTGAAGACTGGACAATATATAGAGTACCTGAAGGCCAGAGCATCAACACATATGCATATGATAGAATTATGGTATATACCCTAGAAATTAAGTTGGTAAGACCATATCCATGCTAAGTCTAAGAGCGCATGATCAGATGATTCAGTATGAGGAAGATATAGAGAGTTCAAGTTGCACAGATAGTGAATGCCAAACAAGAACAGTGCAAGCAGCCGAATGTTGGTATTTTGGTTAGCGGTTATATTATTGTTGTGTAAGGGCTATGTGCCTATTGTAATTAGGTTATAGACATGTAATTAAATTTTTTTGTAAACATGATTGAGCCAATTTTATTGGAAGCGTTGTGTGTAATCGGTTAAAGGGCCTACCTAGTTAATTATTTTGTATGCGCATATAAATATTAGATACGCCATTGTAATGAAGAATGAGAGTTGATATAGAGTTGAAATAAGTAGAGAAGAAGTATGAAAAGAGTTTTTAAGATGTGTTAGAGCTTTGCAAGAGGTCAAATCATCAATGCATCAAAGGAACTAATCAGATAAACAGTGTCACAGTGACAGTTCATCCAACAGATATAGTGTGTATTAAAGATCAGAAGGTTGTAGCCTTCAGCACTTGAGTAGTGAGCTCTAGGACAGTGTGTCCCTACCCCTAATAGGGTTATTGTAAAAGAATCCTAATAGGGTCTGACCCTTGACCAGGTGTCTGTACTAAACATATTGTAAAACAACTCCTAACAGGGTTAAGGATCTTCTAACAAGGATCATAAAACACTAGTACAATTTATTAGTGGGTGTCAATTCCCATCGGGGTTTTTACCTATTTGGGTTTCCCCATAACCACATTAGTGTTATGTGTTGTGTTCATGTTTCTTATTTATGTTGATTTTCATTTCAGTACTTAAGCATTCAAGTTAAGTTTAAAGAGCTAAGTAAAAAGATTAAATACAGTGAACACTGATTCACCCCCCCGCTCTCAGTGTTCCCATTCCTAACAATTGGTATCAGAGCTCTGGTCCTCAGCAAAGAAGTTTAACCACTTGAGGAGATCATGGACAAAGAAGAAATGAAACATCTAAAAAGGAATCTTGAAGCTTCTCTTGAAGACCTAGACAGATCTAAAAAAGAAATTGAAGAACTGAAAGAAAAAGTCAGTGATGCTCAAGCAGTCATCAAAAGGATAAGAAAAGATTTGAAAGAATGCTCTACCAATGATTTAGGGATAATGATAAAAAAGATCAATGAAAAAAATTCATACCTGAAAGAATAGATTGAAGAATTGGATGATAAGTTGACTAACAATCAGGAAGTCTATTATGAATAGATCAAAGAGAACCTTCAACTCAATGAAGAATTAAGGCAATAAAACATGGAAATCTTGGAGCTAAGGAATAAGAAAGAAAGCTTGGAATCTGAATTGAAAGAGGCAAAGAATCACATTGATAAATTACACACCAGTTTTGATTTGATAGAAGATCAGTTGTATGCAAGAATACTTAAAGGAGATACTAGCTGCATTGGATACAATGAAGCACAAAACTAGATTGATAACATGCGAGCAAGGATGAAAGCACCAAAGGACCTTAATGATACTAAGAAGACTGAAGATCAAACTAAAGATAATGTTGAACCACCTAAGGATGAGCGCAAGCTAGTAGACTAATGCAGGAGCATCCTGGGTGTAGGAGCAATCTTGCATCACCCAAAAAATATTTTTGTTTTTGTATTCAATAAGGGCTATCTTGTGTAGAGCTGCTATTTACGAAAACTTGCTATTTTTAGTAAGTTGGTCATCCGATCTTGGAATGTTCAGATTTCTTCCTTGGAGGTTCATTTTGGTCATATCAGCCTGCTAGTAAAGTTTCATTGATAGATCAAGTCTAGCTTTGTAGATATTGAAGATTTTTAGTATTGGCAACAGGGTACAAAAACTTTGAACTCAGTTTTGAAGGCTTTAGAGGCCCCAGATGAGGTAAAAAATTTAGGTGATAGGTGCTTGCATGGGTCAAGCCTGTAGAGCGCTTCGTGGCATTTTTGGAACGGGGTCATAATAGTCAATTAGGTCAACTTGCGATGACTTATGTTCTTCAGAAGTTGGGTCACCTGAAATGGCGGAAAATGATTTTCCTTCAAAATTTCTATTTGGGTTTCAAAAGTTATTTTGAGCTGACTTTGATGTAATAAATTGTAAAATAAAATAATTCTAAGTTTTGTTGGCCTTGTTGGCTAAAAAATTTTGGAACCTTCTCGGGCGGTGGAAATTGCCTATATAGAGAAGGCCCATAGTGTTGTCGTGGGAAGTTCAGGGGGTAGTTTGGGATAGTTCTAGGTAGTAGAGTTGGGTATTGATTCAAGGCTTTGTCCTATACAATATTGTAAGGGAATGCCCATGTGGCTTTACATACTGTAATTCTGAAAGTTTGTAATTCCACATTTGTGGAGATAATAAGAAGCCCATTTTCTGTTCTTGCATATTGTTGTTGTTTCTTTGTTTTTGTTGTGTGTTTGTGGTATTAAGGGGAGCACCCTTCATCAAGTGGTATCATAGAAGGAGTTCCTAAGTGTGTAAATAGATCACCGATTGTGAGTTAGTTTGCACTAGAACTATGGTTAGGGTTTCAGTGCACATCACAAAAATGCCTCCATGAAGGGAATGTGGTGAAAGAGATGGTATTGTAACACCTGAGGTTAGAGCGCTCCAGAGACAAGTGTGAGCATTGGAAGAAGAGATTCATAGAGGAATGAATCTTAATGTCAGAGACGAAAGTGAGGATTAAGCTGAAGAAGAAGATCAAGAAGGAGAAGTTGAAGTTGTGAACTAGGAGGAAGAAAGACATTTTCAGGCCATTTCCAAGATCAGAAAAAGACCTAAGATTGAGGTTCCTGCATTTTTAGGAAATCTTAACCTAGAGGAGTTGATTGACTAGATCAATGAATGTGAAGATTATTTTGAGTATGAAGTTATTGAGGATTCTAATAGGGTCAAATTCGTGAAGGCCAGACTAAAAGGTCATGCGAAGATCTGGTGGTAAGAGATTCAATTGGAGTGAAATAGAAGAGGGAAAGATAAAATCACAAGATGGGATCAGATGGTGGATAAATTGAAGTGATAGTTCATTCTTGTTGATTATGAGCTTGACCTACTGAAGAAAATGCAAAGTTTGAAGCAAGTGGGATGATCTGTTCAGGAGCATACAGAGGAGTTCTATCGAATCCTCATCCGAACAGGCCATATAGAAGCTGATAAGCAGAAAGTTGCCTATTACCTTAATGGGTTGAGGCCAAGAATTCATGAGGAGCTGAATCTGGTTTGAATGAATAGTATTGAAGAGGCATACCAGTTTTCCCTAAAAGTAGAGGAAAAGATGAACAAGAAATTTGAGAGCAGACAAAATGGAAGAGGTCGCGGTGGATGATCTGGTGGATGGTCATATGGAGGCTGAAATGAAGATCTGAAAAAGAAGGATGAGGCCAATAGTAGTCAAAATTAGAGAAGAAACAAGTCCAATCATTTCCAAGATCAGAACAATAGAGATCAGAGAGGAAGAGGAAGAGGACAAGGTTCTAGAAGAGGAGGCTTTCGTGGAACATGTTTTCACTGTTGAGAAGAAGGTCATAGGGCATTTGAATGTCCTTAACACCAAGGAAGGATAGATAGGAGGAATGAAGGCTAGGATAGAGTGGCACATATGGATGAAGATGCCAAATCCTCAAATTTTGAAGATGTTGAAAGAGGAGAAACGTTGATTAATGGAAGAGTCTTGCTGAGCGGTGAGAATGAACCTGAACAAAGGAGGAGCCTGTTTCGCACTAGATGAAAGTGTGAGGGTAAATGATGTCATGTGATTATTGATAGTGGAAGCATTGACAATTTGGTGTCAGAAGAGATGGTGACAAAGTTGAAGCTCAAGAGACAGAAACACCCACATTCATATCAGATTGCTTGGGTACAAGATGACCACAAGGTCATGGTCAGTGAACAGTGCCTAGTAAAGTTCAAGATTGGCAGGTACCATGATGAGGTACTATGTGATATCATACCTATAGATGCATGGCACATTTTGTTGGGTAGGCCATGGTAGTTTGACAGATGTTCTGTGCACGATGGTCATGTGAATACCTATTCCCTGACAAAGGATGGACTGTGACATAAGCTAAAGCCATTGAAGGAGACTGAATAAAAGGTATGTGGTAATGCAAGAATAACTTTTGTTGATGAAAGAAAATTCCTCGATGGTATGAGGCATGAGCATGTGTGTTTTTCTTTAATTCCAAAAATTGGTAAAGTGGAAATAAAGGATGTACTTGTAGAGGCTACAAATTTGTTGAATAAGTTTCAGGATATTGTATCTGATAATGTACCTGATGGATTACCATCCATAAGGAAGATCAGTCATTAGATGGATTTGAATCTAGGATCCAGTTTGTCAAACAAGGAAACACACAGAATGACACCAGTAGAAAGTGAAGAGTTAAACAAACAAGTACATGAGTTATTGCAGAAGGGGTTGATTCAAGAGTGTCTAAGTCCCTGTGTTGTACTAGCGGTATTAGCACCAAAGAAGAATGGATAATGGAGGATGTGTACAGATTCTAGAGCAATAAAAAAGATCACAATCAAGTACCAATTTCCATTGCCACGAATGGATGATATTATGGACTGTTTGAGTGGGGCAGTGTATTTCTCAAAGATTGATCTGAAGAATGGATATCACTAGATTCGGATCAAAGAAGGAGATGAATAGAAGAATGCCTTCAAGACAAAGGAAGGACTGTATGAGTGGTTAGTCATGCCTTTTGGGCTAACCAATGCACTGAGCACTTTCATGCGGCTCATGAACGAGGTTTTCAAAGAATTTCTGGGTAAGTTTGTCATTGTTTACCTAGATGATATTCTGATCTTTAGCGAGATATTGGGGGAACATATGATTTATATTCATATGGTGTTTGAGAAGCTGAGAGATGAGAAATTATTGATTAATTTTAAGAAGTACAATTTTGTGAAGAAAGAATTAGTGTATTTGGGATTTGTAGTTTCAACAGAAGGTCTAAAAATGGATCCAAGGAAAGTACAGGCTATCCTTGAATGGCCTACTCCAAGGAGTGCTAATAAGGTAAGATCTTTTCATGGTTTGGCTAGTTTTTACAGAAAGTTTATCAAAAATTTTAGTAGTATTTGTGGACCCTTGACTGAAACAATGAGAGGGGATAGAAAAGAGTTCAAGTGGACTAATGGGGTAGATAACAGTTTTAAACTATTGAAATAGAAAGTTACAAAACAACCTATTTTAGCACTTCCAAATTTTAATAAGGTGTTTTAGGTAGACTGTGATGCTAGTGGTATTGCAATAGGAGATGTTATGAGCCAAGAAGGTAAACCTATTGCTTATTTTAGTGAGAAGTTAAATGATGCCAAGAGAAAATATTCTATTTATGATCAATAATTTTATGCTATAGTTTAGGAATTGAAGAAGTGGAGACACTATCTGCTTCCTAAGGAGTTTGTTTTGTATACCGATCATCAAGCTTTGCAATATTTGAATTGTCAAGGAAAGTTGAATCAAAGGCATTTGAAATGGGTTGAGTTTTTGCAGAGTTATACATTTTTTTTGAAACACAGAAGTGGAAAGTCTAATAGGGTTGCAAACGTGCTTAGCAAAAGGCAACTATTGCTGACAAAGATGCAGATTGAGGTGGTTGGGTTCAAGGAACTCAAGAATTTGTATCTAGAGGATCCTGATTTTGGTGAAGCTTGGAAAGCTTGTATAGAACCTGTTACTCTAGATAGGATGAAGTGGTTGGATTTCATCATTCAAGATGATATTCTATTCAGAGGGAGTCAGTTGTGCATTCCAAGAAGTTCTATGAGGGAGAATCTCATCAAGGAGAAGCATAGGGGAGGATTGGCTGGACATTTTGGTCATGATAAAACCCTTGCTTTGGTTGGTGAGAATTACTATTGGCCACATTTGCAACAAGATGTCAAGAAGTTTGTACAGAGTTGCAGAGTATGTCAGATGGTGAAAGGTGTGAAGCAGAATACTGGGTTGCATCAGCCATTACCTGTACCAGAGAAGCGTTGGGAGGATATCAGTATGGAATTTGTTCTTGGTTTACCAAGGACACAATGGGGACATAATTTATTTTTTGTGGTAGTTGACATATTTTCAAAGATGGCACATTTTATTTCCTACAAGAAGACTAATGATGTTGTTCATGTAGCAGAATTGTTTTTTAGAGAAGTAGTGAGACTACATGGTTTGCCAAAGAGTATAGTTTCAAATAGGGACACTAAGTTCATTGGATATTTTTGGTGTACATTGTGGAAGAAGTTGAAAATAGATTTGAAGTTTAGTTCATCACATCATCCACAGACTAATGGACAGACAGAGGTGGTGAATAGGAGTTTGGGAAATTTGCTAAGATGTTTGGTTGGAGATAAGCCAATAGGATGGGATTTGATTTTACCATAGGAAAAATTTGCATACAATAATTCTATCAACAAGAGGACTGGTAAATCACCATTCTAGATTGTATATGGGAGTAGTCCCAGAAATGCATCTGAGTTGAGAAAGATAGATAAAGGAGAAATAAGTAGTGTTGAAGTTGAGGATTTTGCAGAACATTTGAAGAACATCCATGAGGAGGTGAGGAAGCATATTACCAAAATGAATGCGTAGTATAAGGATAAGGCAGATGAGAAAAGGAGGCATAAGGAATTTTAGGTTGGAGATGAAGTTATGGTTCATTTGCGGAAGGAGTGATTTCCGGTTGGTACATATAACAAGCTGAAAATGAAGAAGTTTGGGCCATGTAGGATACTAAAGAAGCATGATTCAGGAAATGCATATGAGGTCGAGTTGCCTATTGAGCTGAATATTTCACCAGTATTTAATGTTTCAGATCTGACATAGTATCATGAAGGAGGTGTTGAAGATGAGGTTACAGTAGCACAATGGAGTATTCCAATAACCAGTTCAGATAACAAGGAGATTGAAGACATACTGGATAGTTGTGTTGGCAGAAGCACAAGGAATAGAACATATGAAGAATATCTAGTCAAGTGGAAAGGACAACCTGTTAAAGATTCATCATGGCTAACAAAGGAGGAGGTTAACCATCTTGGTTTTCCTTTGCACACCTGAGTCATGATAGGGTCACTTCTCAAATTACCATGGGTGTTTGATGCAGGAGCATCCTGGGTGTAAGAGCAATCTTGCATCACCCAAAAATATTTCCATTTTTGTATTCAATAAGGGCTATCTTGTGTAGAGCTTCTATTTATGGAAACTTTCTATTTTTAGTAAGTTGGTCATTCAATCTTAGAATGTTCAAATTTCTTCCTTGGAGGTTTATTTTGGTCATATCAACCTACTAGTAAAGTTTCATGGACTGATCAAGTCTAGCTTTGTAGATATTGAAGATTTTTGGTATTGGTAATAGGGTACAAAAACTTTGAACTCAGTTTTGAAGGCTTTAGAGGCCCCAGATGAGGTCAAAAATTTGGGTGATAGGTGCTTGCGTGAGTCAAGCCTATAGAGCACTTCGTGGCATTTTCAAAATGGGGTCATAATAGTCAATCAGGTCAACTGGCGATGACTTCTGTCGCATCGATTCAGAAGTCTTTGAGATCATTTGGCAAGTGATATACAAGTAATTAATGGCTACTCCCATTGTATTTGATGTAGCTGAGAAGAAGAGATATTTATTTAAGAGGCATCTGTTCAAATCCACACTAGATGACCTAGAAGGTGCATTCTCCCACACTCCCATGGGTGTTATGCATGTGGAAGATATTAGGGCATACATACATTGCAAGAAGGAACTAGTAGGTTTGGATAGAATAAGAGTGCACATGGAAACAATGATGAAACCTAATAAAATCTTCATGGATGAGTATGCAGAGTTGGAAAATCATCCTATAGTAGAATATGCTATGGTATATAAGTTCTATGATTCGGAATGGATCAAGATCCTACTCAGCAAGATCCATGATGACCTATTTTGGATAGGTGAAGTGCCTGTTAGGATAACAGGAGACCTAATTCATGAGATGACATGACTGTCAAGGATAGGCGTCATTCTTCCAGTGGGCAACAATATCAGAAAACTTGTAGAACAGGCTTGAAAATCAAGAAGTGATAGGCATAGAATGACAATAGAGCCTATAGAGGAGAAATACATCAAATTGATGTCCATGATACTGGGATATAGGTTCCAGCACACCAGTAGAGTAAATAGTGTGTCAGCAGCCACCATTCTAGAAGCAATAAGGTTGGTGAGAGAGAAAGAAAAGTTGCCAAGGTTGCTTTGGAGATCTTGAAAATTCATGGAGTATCTCAAGAAGACCTAGACAAAGAAAGGAAAGAGAAGAGTTCTTTGGAAATAGAGAGCACAGCTGTAGCAAAGACAAAATTTGATGATCCAAAGATGAAGAAGGTGAAAATTGAGAAATTAGATGATCAGAAGGGTATATCTGATGTTGCCCCTCCTGCGCCCACAGTAAAAATTGATCTTACTACTCCTATGGAGTATAAGACAATATAAAAGAGGAAGAAAGAGATCAACACCAGTCATCCATCCTTGCAAGAAACAAGAAGCAAAAGAAACACTCAGGTACCTCCAGAGGTAGGTTTCAGACCTAATCTTCAAGTGTTGAGTAAAAGGGTTGTTGAAGAAGGAATGATTGATCAAATACAAAATTTTTATGGTAAGTACAATGAAATAGATAAGTCATAGATTCATGGCATGATTGTCAAACACATGCTTAAGTTTAATAAGATAGTGCTAGAATTGAAAACTATGATTCCAGACAATATTTGGAACATTTTAGATTTCCTGAAGAAACAAACAATGGAGGAAGATCTGAGAATAAGAGAGAAGATCTTAGATGAGAGTTTACCAGTATGTTCTTTAGAAGAGAAGACCAAACTGTTAGATATGGTGAAACCTCACCTCAGAAACAAGACAAGAACATTAAATATCATGGATAAGAACTATGAATTGGTTGCTAAGGAAATAGAGAAAGCATTTGAGAAGGTTTTCATGACCAAGCACATGTACCCACCTACTAGGCCTACAGCTCAAGTGCCTACAAAGAAAGTCAAGGTGGCAGAGCCCACTAATGCACTAGTGACAGGTCCTCAGGACTCAACGCTTACAGTTGTAGCACCCATAGAGGTAGAGAAGCCTACGCCTATGGAAGAAGCACATAAGGATGAAACAATTTTCATTGACAATGTTGAAATTAAAATGGTGGCCTCAGACATTGATCTCAACAAAGTTGAAGAAGCTTTTGTAAGCACTCAAGAGGCTGAGAACTTATGTGGTAACACTTATCCCAATCTACAAGAAATATTGATTAAAGATATGACAAAGATGGAAAAGGAGAAAGAAAAAGAAGAGGAAAAAGGAAATGAAACAACAGATAAGCCATCTGTTGAAATACTAAGCAAAGAAAAGCTAGAAGTGATAGATAGCACTCCTATCACTTCCTCAGCATCATTGTTGTTAAGCTTGACACCTGACACCACTAGTTTGGACTCATGGGGAGAAGAAGACCTAATCAAGTTCAGTGTGTTAGCTATGGATAAGGCCAAGGAGAAATAGGTAATGTTGAATCCCCTCCTTGTAGAATCAGTAAACATCCTGAACAACTTGTTACCATAAGATAAGAAAGTGTCAAAGGTACACTTTATTGATGATTTAAGTGCAATTCTTTCATAGTTCAAGAGTAATTTCTCTAGCTTGGAAAAATCAACATCATTAGTTGCAGAGGGGAAGTATATGCAGAAAATATTAAATGAGTTGGTCAGTAACTTCTCACTAGACCTTAGTTCACTCAAAGTTGGACAAGAAACTTTAAAAGATTTTGCAGCAAAAGGAAGAAAAATTATTGTTGACTGTATGAATCAAGATAAGTTGACAACCGACCACTACAAGAAGATTCAAGAAGTAGAAGCCTTGATTGAAAAGGTGAGGCAGTTAGTAGAATATCCCTCTACTGATACAAAAATGTGTAACAATATATATCAGGGATAGATTGACAAAATTGAGAAGGAAGAAAAGGAGATGTCAAAGATAAGGGTTGGGTAGACTCAACTTAGAAATGCTCTTGCACCCTCCCTAGATGTGCTGAATCAGAATATCAAGGAGATTAATGCCACCATGGTGACATATGATCAAGGTCCTAGTTCATATTTAGAGAAGATGGAGAAACTACAATATGCCTTATGCACCCATCTCCAAATAATCAATGAATTGATTGCATTTTGGAAGCAAGAGATCCAAAACTTATAGATTGCATACCTGGATGTACTATCAGTGTAAGTACTTGTACAGATTCAATTTTGTAAACACCTTTGTCATTAATGTCAAAGGGGGAGTATGTATAGAATATGGAGCTATAGCTATGTAAAGAAAATGTATAGTAAGAAGATATAAGGGAGATATAAGATAGAGTATGATTAAGTGTTTTTTGTACTAAGGGACAGTTAGTCACTTTTCCATATTCCTTTGTTGCCATCAATGACAAAGGGGGAGATTGTTGGAAAGTTGAATATACTAGTGTATATGAATTAATATAGTGTTGTCATTATGGCAACAAATTCATATGATATTTTGGAGTCAACACTTATGATAAGAAGATAAAAAATTGGCTAAGTGTTGAAGACTGGACAATATACAGAGTACCTGAAGGTCAAAGCATTAGCACATGTGCATACAATAGAATTATGGTATGCTCCCTAGAAGTTAAGTTGTTAAGACCATATCCATGCTAAGTCTAAGAGCACATGATCAGAAGATTCAGTATGAGGAAGATACAGAGAGTTCAAGTTGCACAGACAGTGAATTTTGGAGAAGAACAGTGCAAGCAGCTGACTGTTGGTATTTTGGTTAGTGGTTATATTATTGTTGTGTAAGGGCTATGTGCCTATTGTAATTAGGTTTTAGACATGTAATTAACTTCTTTTGTAAACACACTTGAGCTAATTGAATTGGAAGCATTGTGTGTAATCAGTTAAAGGGCCGACCTAGTGAATTATTTTGTATGCACATATAAATATTAGATGCATCGTTGTAATGAAACATGAGATTTGATATAGAGTTGAAAGAAGTAGAGAAGAAGTATGCAAAGACTTCTTAATATGTATTAGATCTTTGCAAGAGGTCAAAGCATCAGCACATCAAAGGAACTGATCATACAAGCAGTGTCACAATGACATTTCATCCAATAGATATAGTGTGTATCTAAGATTAGAAGGTTGTAGCCTTCACCACTTTATTAGTGAGCTCTAGGATAGTGTGTCACCACCCTTAATAGGGTTATTTTAAAAGACTCCTAATAGGGTCTGACCCTTGACTAGGTCACTGTACTAAACATATTGTAAAGAAACTCCTAACAAGGTTAAGGATCTTCTAACAAGGATCATAAAACACTAGTACAGATTATTAGTGGGTGTCAATTCCCACCAGGGTTTTTACCTATTTGGGTTTCCCCATAACCACATTGGTGTTATGTGTTGTTTTCATGTTTCTTATTTATGTTGATGTTCATTTCAGTACTTAAGCATTCAAGTTAAGTTTAAAGAGCTAAGTAAAAAGATTAAATATAGTGAACACTGATTGAACCCCCCCTCTCAGTCTGATTCCTAACAGAACTTAGATATTTGAATGCATGTAGTTAGGAAGATTGGAATTTATTCAACCCATTTTGTAAAATATTTAGTGGTAGTTATGATATACTTATGTCCATCTGAGGAAAGGGGAGAGATCAAACCAATAAGGTTGAAGGCCCAACATGAAAAGGGCCATGGTGGCACAATGGGTTGCATGTCTTGTGCTAGAGCATGGATCGGATTAGCATGTTGTTGACATGGTTGACATTTTTTTACAAATTCACATGCATCATGCTTCGTTGTTGGCCAATAATACCTAACTTTGATAATCTTCTTTGCTAGGACCATGTCACTTGTGTGGGCACCACAAATTCTAGTGTGAACCTCTTATAAAGCCAGGATGACCTTGTTTGAATCTAAACACTGAGAGAGGATGTTGTGATATCCATGATGATATAGGGTGTTGGCTACAAGAGTGTAGTTGGGAGCTTTATGAATAAGGTTCTGGCACTGGGTGTTTGTGAGGTGGTGGGATATGATTCCATTTTTCAGATAAGCATGAATGTTGTGGTACCATGGGGGATGAGGAACAAACAAAACACACACCATTTTAAAATTGACATTCTCGTAAGTATGTGTATGTAGCTTCTCGACTAAGAATTCATACATCATTGAATCTTGAGGGATCTCTAGTAAGGACTCGATGGTTTCCATTGCATCAACAACTTTTTTTTTTAGCCTGGGTATCTACATGAGATTTAGACTCAGAAAGTTCTCTTTTAATCTGTCCACTAACTCCTTGTAGGGTAGAATCTTATCGTCCTTAGTTTGGAATTTGTCCAAGAACTACTTGATGATTAGATGTGAATCTATAAACACTTGCAATTGTGTGATGTTCTACTGAATAGTTGTTTTGAGGCCTGAGATGAGTGCCTCATATTCTATAATGTTATTGGTGCAAGGGAATCCCAACTTCAATGATTTAGGGATATATTCACCTTGAGGGGTGACAAAGAGGATTCTGACTCATAATCGATGTGACGCATAGGATCCATCAAAATATAGCTTCCATAGTGGTTGTTCTTTGACCATGCATAAATATTGATTAGGAAACTCCATTACTAAAGGATATGCATCAATCAGGGGTGCTTTAGCTAGCTGGTCGGCAATGACTTGACCTTTTATTTCTTTTCTATCTACATATTGGATGTCGAACTCACTCAGGAGCATAATCCATTTTTCTATTCATCATGTAAGTGTTGTCTTTGATAGCAGGTATTTGAGTGGGTCCACCTTGGAGATGAGCTTGATAGTGTCTCTTAGCATGTAATGCCAAATATTTTGAGTGGAAAAGACCACTGCAAGACATGCCTTTTCCATAGGTGAATAGTTTAGCTCATAACTGACAAGCATTTGATTGATATATTAGATGGCTCATTCTTTTCCATTATTATTAAGATGTGCCAACAGTGCCCCCAAAGTTGTAGTGGTTGCTGAGATGTATAAGATTAGAAGGAATCCTGGTACTAGCAGCACAAGAATGGGAGAGTTAGCCAGGTATTCTTTTAGCTTCTCAAAACTTCTTTGACATGTAGGATCCCACTTGAAGCTAGTGTCCTTATGGAACAGATGTATGAATGGTTGACATCTTTCTGCGAGCTGTGAAATGAATCTCTAGACTGATTGTAATTTTCCTTATAGGATTCTGAGTTGCTTGATTATTTGGGGAGGAGGAATTTCCACTATAGCTTTGACTTTCTTAGGATCAATCTCTATGCCTTGCCTTGATGCAATGAATCCCAATAGATTTCTTGATGTTACACCAAAGACACACTTCTTTGGGTTTATCTTTAAGCCATAGTGATGTAGGTGATTAAACACACGCTCAAGGATGTTGACATGTTGCAATCATATCTTTGATTTGGAAATGATATCATCCACATCGTCTTTAGGGATATTTTGGATCATGTCATGAAATATTGTTGTCATTGTTCGTTGATATGTTGTCCCTACATTATTTAATCTAAATGGTATCATTTTGTAACAAAAGGTGCCTCATGGTGTGGTGAATGCTATCTTGTGTTGGTCTTCTTCTGCTATATGGATTTTATTATATCCTAAGAATCCATCTATGAGTGATAGCATCTCGTGGCCTGATATAAGATCAATGATCATATTGATGTTTGATAGGGGGAAATCATCCTTTGGACATGATTTGTTCAGATATCTAAAGTTTGTGCAGATCTAGATTTCTCTTGATGGCTTGGTCATTGACACCATGCTAGATATCCACTCTAAACAGTTAATGGCTCGGATGATCTTTTCTTGTAATATCTTCTCAAGTTTTTCTTTGACCAGTAGGGTTACCTTTGGATGCATCTTGCAAAATTTTTTCTTGACTAGGTTTGGATTTGGATCTACTACAAGATGATGAACAATTAAGTTATGATCCAACCCCAACATGTGAGTGTATGACCATGAAAAATTTATGGTTGCTTCTTGGAGAAGCACTGTGAAAGCCACCTCCTCACATTTGGTCAGGGATATTGGAATGTATGTAATTCTTGGGTATTCTTCAATTCCCAAGTTGACTATCTTAGTGTCTTCAATGAGGATGGAAGACTCCTCTAGTTTGTAGTCTTGAATGGGAGGAAGAGGAAAGTATTCATCTTCTAATGCCTCAAATAGGTTTTTATTGGAGTTGATGAGTAAACAATACATAGCTCCCAAGAACACCTGCACGCAAACACCTGTCACAGAAAGAGAGAGAAGCAAGAGGCTAGAGAGGCTTGGACGCATGGATCCATGAAAGACGAGATATTATTGATGTGCAAAAATAAAAGTTGCAATTAAATAAAATGAATTTTTTTCAATAAGATTACAAGAGGGATCAATCCTTATAAAAGGAGATCAAAACCCTAAAAGGGTGAACAAGCCTAGGTTTCATGGTAATAATTAATAAAGAAATTAATTATTATATGCCTAAATTTTAGCTTAAGTAGAAAGAAATAATAAGTGACTTAGTAATTAAATCAAACATGATTTAATTAATAAGAAAACACTTTATTACTCTAACACCCCCCCTAAGATGAACTTTGGGAGAAGCTAAAAACCTATAAAGATCTACTGAAAGAAAATGGGTCCTGGCAACAAAAGGCCTAATCAGGTATCCAAGCACAAAAGAGAGTCTTTAAAAAGTAGAGAAATAGAGAAAACAAAATGGGAAAAATATACTCCAAAAAGAAATAAAAACTAGTCTGAAGGACTAAAGAAGCCTCACAAACTAAGAATATTCTAGAAAATAGGAACAAGGATGAACATGTAGAACATCAATGAAGAAAGAAGCTACAAATTTTTTCAAGAAGTAACTAATGATCTAAAGATCCTCCATAGAAATATGACCAGGTAGAGAAGACTTTAATCTGTATGAGTGCCCTCAAATGACACTACTCAAATCAAGAGACAAACCAAGGAAAAAAATTGAAGTCAAAGATATAGAGTATTGTAATCTGCATGAGTGCCCTCAAATAATACTACTCGAATCAGGAGGCAAACAAAGGAAAACACCTGAACTCAAAAATATAGATGGCATAAAAACACCAAAAGTATGAAGAGCCAATCAATCAAAGCTAGAAGAGTGTGTCCAAAAAATAGGAAATAAAAGAGTGTCCATATGGAAAATGATCCATCTCACCGGAATGCATAGGTACCCATCCACTACATCTTCCTAGTACATAGAATCAAATACTAAATACATAGATCACATTATCAAACCAACAAAGTAGTAGAACCAATAATAGAAACCCCCCCATAATGCTGACAAGGGAGTAATGACAGGCACACTGAAAATATCATCCAATATGAACTACACGATGAAGAAGAATCTGAAACATCAAAGGTGTAGAGAGACTACAAACACATATAGAAATATCTA
Source organism: Chamaecyparis obtusa (assembly GCA_027943335.1). Taxonomy (NCBI): domain Eukaryota; kingdom Viridiplantae; phylum Streptophyta; class Pinopsida; order Cupressales; family Cupressaceae; genus Chamaecyparis; species Chamaecyparis obtusa. Next base: position 1,030,301 of record BSBK01000527.1, read on the forward strand.
AGGCTAATGTTGTTGGAGGAATGCTTACATGAAAAAAGTAGATGGAAAACAAAGACAAACATCAAACTCTCCCTAGAACTTTATAATGGAGTGCGAGTACATAGAGCACAAACATGTGCAAGATCCCATACATGCAATAGAATGACACTTTATCTCAGTGCATGTGCATAAAATAATGCTACAAAAGTGAAGTATACAAGGCACAAAAAAGAGTGAAGGTTGCTAAAATAAAAGAATAGCCTAAAATGAGCCATCCCTCAAAGGGAAGATCAGGACCTGTAACATCCAAGATATCCACCAAATTGCAAAAATGTAAGAAACTGAATAAAATATACCTGGAGCATAATCTAGAAAAATGACTCATAGCACTAGAAAGGTCTCAGAACAAGATTTCCAATGATATATCATTTTCCCAAAATGGAGTCCGGATGCACAAGATAGAGCTCTTGGAGTGCAAAATTGAACATCTAACTTTGATAGTAAAAAAAACTATCAAAAAAATAAAATCAGAAATTCAAACCTCCAGATCTGGAAAGAGCTCGGAACAAGCTTTCCAACGATATGCTCAAGTTATGAGCAAAATACCAACTATTGCACTAGAGGGGCCAAAAAATGGTGCAAATGATGTTGATGCATGCTGGTGTCAGGAAATGACGGGCTTAAATTTGATGCCCAAATGGCCATTGCCGCCAAAAAAATAAAAAATAAAAATTATAGCCTCAGGATGTGTGACAGGGCCAAATAATTTTTGCCTTGATTTGCATGCCACAACATTTGATTTTTGCCTCAATTTGCATGCCAGGATAGTACAATTTCTATCTTTATTTGTGTGTTAGGGTAGTACAATTTTTGCCTCGATTTGCATGCCAGAGTCGTATGGTTTGACATGCAAAAAAAAATTGCCTCAGAATGCAATGATGTTTGAATTGGACATGCCTAATATGGATCTAGGGGTTCTTGGCCACTGTGAGATCAACAACAAGGTCCGTTTGAGCTAAAAATGCTCAAAAAATCTAATGACTACCTCGGGATCCATGTCAAGGCTAGTTGCAAAACATTTTTTCCACAAATTCCAACTTTGTCCAAATTGGACAAATTTTATATGGATATAGAGGTTCTTGGATGTTGTGAATGCAACTGTGAGGTTCATTTGATGCCAAGATGACCAGAAAGAGAGGTCCCCCTAGATTCAATAGAAATACCCTCTAAATACGCAGATCAGATGAACACAACCAAATCTCTCAGGAAGAGTACATGGGAAAATAGATTTGAAGCTCTAATACCATATTGGAGTTGATGAGTAAACAACCCACAACTCCCAATAACACCTGCATGCAAACACCTGTCACATAAAGAGAGAGAAGCAAGAAGCTAAAGAGGCCTAAACGTATGGATCCATGAAAGAGGAGATATTCTTGATGTGTAAAAACAAAAGTTACAATTCAATAAAATGAAAGTTTCTCAATAGTATTACAAGAGAAATAAATCCTTATAAAAGGAGATAAAAACCCTAAAAGGGTAAAAAAACCTAGGTTGTATGATAATAATTAATAAAGAAATTGATTATTATATGCCTAAAGTTTAGCTTAAGCAGAAAGAGATAATAAGGGACTTAGTAATTAAATCAAACATTTAATTAATAAGTAAACACTTTATTACTCTAACAGTTTTCAGTAGAAGATACACTCTTTTTTTCTTTTTTGGAGTCGCAATGTGCCCAAAGGGGTTTTCACAAAAGGACTCTTTCTTTTCTTTTTTATTTTTGTTTTTGCGGCTAAAGACTTCCTCTTCCACAAAGAATCCCTTGGGGTCAAGTTTTTAGACACAAGCTGATTTATGCCCCCAATCTAACTATTGGTCTAATGCTCCCATGAACCTTAGGAGCACTTCTTTTCTTTGGAACTCATCAACATGTGTTATGCTTGGTTGGTCCCAGTCTATGAGTTCAGGATGGATGAGGGAAATTTTGATATGGTTTATGGTGAGTTGGTGAAGGAACGAATTTCCCAAGAAGGTTTCATCATCAAAGATATCATCGTAGGGTTTCTTTTCTTCCTCTTCAGGGATTTCTTCGATTTCCACAAGTTCATCTTGGATGTTCAAGAGGGTAACATTTAGTGAATTAGTGCCCCTAGTTATGGTATTGGGTCCTTGTATATGTAGGTGAGGGGTATTAAAGCCAAGGCCTCAATGTTTTGGATTTTGTAAGGCTTTTAGTGGATCTTTGTCGCCACCTTCTTTTGGTCCTAGATCGCTACCTTGGTATTTCCATTATTCAGTAGCCCATTTATGTGATACTGGGTACTTGTCCTTGAAGTATCCAAGGAGATCAATGTTAGGAGGTGGGGGATCCTTGTATAACCACCTATTGATATCGGGTTCCATCTCTTGATTGTTTAGGATTCCATGAGAGATGAATGTTGATAGCCCTAGTTGATTGACTTTAGGGTCCTGTTGAGGGAGTTTTCTTTGGTGGAATGGGAATTCTTGAGTATGCGGATCAAGTGGTGGGGCCGCTACTACAAAGGCATCATTTAAGTTGTAATCACCATAGCCCCTATTGTTGATCTTGATGGAGGAGAGGGTGAAGGCTAGGATTGTCTCTAGATCATAGTGGGATTAGGATGAGCTTGCAACAAAAGTGCCAATGTCGATTCTAGGATAGTGGGTGTAGTGGGGGAATGATTTATCCAACACGCAACAATATGCGAAGGGTTGGGGAATGGCATGGATGGTGATTTCAGTGCCTTGATATAGAAATTTTAGGCACTAGTGATACATGGATAGGACATCTTTAATGGAATGAATCCATGGTCGGTCGAGGAGGATGTTGTATGGGAGGTCTAGATCAACAACATGGAAGATAGTCTCTTGAATTATTGTACCTAGCTTGATTGGTAATGAAATTGTACCTTCTGAGGTACACTCTAAGTTATCATAGGCCTTTATAGTGATGACATCATGTGATATTTCAGCCTCTATATATGCAACTTGCTGGATGAACTTTAATGTGCACAAATTTAGGGCCTAACCATTATCTATCATGACCCATTTGATGGAAAAGTCATTGACCATGATGATGATGTAGAGGGGGAGATTATGGTCAGGTTCGATAGATGGTTTATTAGAAGGCTTGAAGGAAAGAGCACATGATGTGGATAAGTGTCCCATGAGGTTCTCAAACTTGATTGTATTAATGTTCGTGGTGACATGTGCTTCTTGGAGGGATTTGTTAATGATCTCTTGATGGATGGGTGAGGTGTGGAGAAGGTCAAGGATGGATATTTGGGCAAGTGTATTCCCAAGGTGTTCTAGAAGGTTATATTGTGCATTAGGTGTAGACATTGGATTAGCACCGGTGATAGATATTTGGCCTCTGCATGTGGTAACTGCACATTGAATATCAACACCTTTAACATGGATGATATTTATAGTGGGCTTGACTTGGGATATGCATCCAACAAACTTTTCATAATTGACATGGGCAGTAGTATAGTCTTTTCTGTTAGCATGGTCTCCATGTTTTCCTTTGCCTAGGTTCTGGGGTGGTGGATTAGTACTAGTTGTGGTTTTTCCAGGATTGTGTTAAGGAAATACATTCTGATAGATTTTCAAATTGGCACTAGGAAAGGTTGGGCAAGTGCATCCACTTGGATCTCTTTCCTGTCAATGAGATCTTGGATGTACTGCTTCAATTTCATGCACTTGATGGTGGTGTGTCTTTTGACACGGTGATATTCACAATATTCATTTTCCTTATACCATGTTGGCTTGGGGGTTGTATCATCGAATGGATGAGTTTGAGGGTAGACAATCAGGTTGGCCTTAGCCATTCAATGGAAGATCACGTTCAATGGTTCACCGAGAGGGGTGAAAGTGCATCTTTGATGATTCTAGACTTGAGGCCTATTCTATGTCTAGGTGACTGATATGGAATTTTCTTGGTTCGCTTGGTTTTGATAATGTTGCATAATTTTTTGGTTGATTGGTGGTTATTTTTGATATGCAGGAATAGGTGGTGTAGGACCAACCAAAACAATTTATACATGTTTGGTATCAATAGGTCCATCTATAACAACATTTTTGTTCTTATTCCAGTAACGAGGCCTGTCATTACTACGTTTGTCATATGATTTTTCCTTGTAGTGCCTAATGGTACCATCATCCAACGGTCCTCTTTCAATATCTATCCCTTTTACTTTGATGTCCAGGTATGTTTGTATGCAATTCATTCTCATGAAATGGGATAACTTTGGATGTAGGTTATGGATGAAGATCTTGGTGAGATGTTTCTCTAGCAATTGATATGATAACCTCATGGTGATGTTTTTCTATCTTTGCAAGTAATCAACCAGGCTCTCACCTCTGTTGTGTTTCAAATTGCATAGGTCTAAGAGGGATAGCTCATTCTCAACATTGTGGACATATTTTTCTACAAAATTTTAGAAAGTTCTACAAATATTGTGATTGACCCAGAGGGTATTTTATAGAACCACTCGATGGCGGTTCCTCCCAAGCTTTTGGGGAAGAGGTACATGATGAAATTGTCATTGTATGAAACCTCTTGGCAAGCCATGTAAAATTTGTTGACGTGGATGAATGAATCTCCCTTGCTCTGATATTTATCAAATTTGGGAGTCTCAAAATGCTTGGAGAAAGGGATTATTGTGATAGATCTATAAAAAGGATAGGGACAAACTTCTTCAAATTTGAAATCCTTTCTCATTGTTCTGGCTCCTTGAGAGTGTTCTTCATTTCTTCCTACTCAGAATTGATAGGTGTTGGAGTGGGTACTCCCATCAGGAAGGGATCTGATGGTGTCAATGAATATGGATGGTTCTATGGGGGATATTGTGGGATTAGATAGGGGGATCATCTAATTAGGTAGGAAAACTAGAATGGATTGGACGATAGATGTTGGTGAAGATACTATTGTTGGGGTTTGGAGGTGTACTATTGTGCAGGATATGGTGTTTCTTGTTTCTATTGGGGTATGAGGGGATGTTGTTGTTGTGCTGGGAAGTACTATTTCTATGGAGGAGGTTGGTGAAATGGTGTACCTTTCTAGCAGGATTGGCCTTGTGCTTTGCTAATGTAACTGGGATGCATTCATGTGTTACTAAGTGGTGGAGCAATTTTTTGAAGCTGGTGGTAGGGGTGGTTGTGTGAGATGAGAGGAACTCTGCTATTGGGGTGGAAAATAGTTTGTGAAATGGCTGCTAGCATGGACAAATAGTTGATGAATGTAGGAAGAGATGTATTTTGAGGTGGTGGTTGCGGTGGCATTTGTGCTATGAGAGGGAAGAATGCTTGTGGGTTTGCAGGATTGGACATATGTGATTGTGTTTGTATCCCTAGGACATGTATTTGTGCTTGGGTGAGGCCACAAGAAGAGCATTTTCTTGTTGCATGTTGCGATGTGGAGGTGTTTCTAGATGCAAAAGTGATGGTGGGATTGTGCGATATGGATGGTGGGTTTTGGGATCCCATGAATGGTATTCCTGTTGTGAAAGAAGTTTTTTGGGCTTGTGTGTTGGTGATTAAATGTGGAAGAGAAAATTATGCAAAAGTTAGTTGAGTGATGGGTGGAACAATTTTTTGGGTGAAAGCTTGTTGAGTAGTGGGAGGAGGTGTTTGCATTACTCCTTGGAAAAATGGTGCTAGTGTGGAAGTTTTCTAAAAAAAAGAGGGGAGCACTTGCGTTTCCCCTGGAAGAATGGTATTGATGTGGAATCTTGCTGACAAAAAGATAGAAGCACTTGTCTTTCCTCCTGGAAGAATGGTGTTGATGTGGAATCTTGCTAAGAAAAAGAGGGAAGTGCTTGCGTTGCCCCCTGGAAGAATGTTTCTAATGTGGGGACTTGATGAGAAAAAGAGGGAAGCACTTGCATTTCCCCCTGGAAAAATGGTGTTGATGTGGGGGCTTGGCTTATAAAAGGGGGATGCCCTTCTTGTGTGGAGGTTTGCATGGGAGGTGGGGGTTGTGTTTTTGTCGAGCTCTATGCCTGAGTGGAGGCTTGAGATGTTGCAGGTGGGGGTACACTCATGATGGAGAAAGGAGTGGATTGCACCGTTGTTTGCATTGTGGGGTTTGTGGAACTAGAATGCAAGAGATGGGGGATAGGTGATGCTACCTAGGATATTTTCAAGCTGGGGTCAATGATTTTTTGGAAAATAGGGGAATAGGCATCAACGTGGATGTGTATGGGTTTTGAGGGACTAAAAGGTTGGAGGTGTGGCAGAATGAGAGTACCCTCTTGTATGTAGTTTGCCAAAATGGAAAGACAATTTTGAGCTATGATTGCACTAACCACTTCTGCATGTCCATGATGGCTCATGAACACTTCCATGGAAAATGTAATATGTGTCTCAGTTGGATCTTCCCACACATTCTCAACTTGTAGGGGTTGTGGGTCATATGTTACCATTATGTTTTTAGGATCATTAGGATCAATTTAGCTAGTGGTAAGATTGTAGTCCATATTATTTCTCTTCTTGGATCGTGTCTTAATGGGCATGAAATGCAGGATCTTAGATGAAGATGCAAAGGTGGATGGATGCAAGATGCTTCTAAGGAAACTTAAGGATAATGGATAGGACGAGCCTATGAAAACCTAAGGATAGATGCAAGATTTAAGGATGAGCTTGAATAAGCTAAGGGATGTTTGGATGCTGATTTGGACTAGGATGATCAGGATGTCTTAAGAGCTAAGGATTTCTAAGTCTCTAAATGAGTTGTTTCTTCTTGGGGTAGGATCAAAGTGGATGGGATTGTCAACCTCGGATATACTTGTGATCTCCAGAATATAGGATTCTTGTCAATGCAAGCCAATCTCTAGATTGAGATGATGAGGCCTACAAAAATAAGTATGAGCTACCCTAGATAATGCTTAGTCAAAGGGTGGAGCTAAGATGATTTTGAATTAGGATCAGGAGTAAGCAACTCAAAGGATGTGACACTAAGTGGATGGTTGGATCACTAATACATTTGGGGGCATTTTGCGACAGCTATGTGTCGCAATTGCGACAGCTATGTGTCGCAATAGCAACACCCATAGACGTCTCTATTTTTTAGTCGCAAATTGCGACGCCTATGGGTAGCTGTCGCAATTGTGACACATATCCCGTCGCAATGTGACTAAGATTTGTTAGCGGCATGGGCGTCGCCCCCCCGTCGCATGGCTTCGGAGGGCCGTCGCAATCACGACGGACCTCCCAAGCAATTGCGATGGGCGCCTGCATCGCATTGCGACGGGTTGCCGTCGCAATTGCGACGCCCGTGGGTGGATTAAAAAAAAAAATTTATTTAATACATTGCTAATGAACCACATTAATGCTTTTTTCTTTCAACAAATGAGGACAGCCACTGTAAAGACAACATGATAATGTACACTCACTGTAAGGACAGTCACAAATGAGGACATCTCATAGTGACTGTCCCTAGTGTAATTGCCACTTGAATGTATTGCTATTCAGCCACATTAATGCTTTTCTTCTTCAACAAATGAGGATAGTCACTCTAAAGACAACATGATAATGTACACTCACAGTGAGTGTACATTATCATGTTGTCTTTACAGTGCCTATCCTCATTTGTTGAAGAAGAAAAGCATTAATGTGGCTGAATAGCAATACATTCAAGTGGCAATTACACTAGGGACAGTCACTGTGAGATGTCCTCATTTGTGACTGTCCTTACAGTGAGTGTACATTATCATGTTGTCTTTACAGTGTCAATATATGCATTATTACTTAAACTGAAGAGTACTCTAAATAATATGTCATTGTGGAGTTCTGATTGCTTCCAATTTGATATACGCTTGTTCTACTTATGTATCCAGCATCATGTAAGAAAAGTTGATGCTTTTAAAATAGATTCATTTAGCCATGAAATGCCTGTGCATGTTACATACAAGATTCCAAGGCCCAAAACTGATTACTCATTATAATTCATGTACAGAATGATAATCAACCACAACGAGGCATGCGTAGGTGCTGCTTAGATTTTGAGGCATTAGAAGCTCGTAGAAGAAACTTGACCAATGGCTCATGGAATGCAACAAACTTATTGCCTAAAATAGGAGCATTGGTAACCACAGATGATGGTTTTGAAAAGAACACTTCACCATCAATGTCATGTGAGGGAACTGCAATTTCTGATGGCAAGCAACTTGTAGTATATAAGAGAGATGCAGGTACAGATGCTGGGAATACATTGCTAATGAACCACATTAATGCTTTTTTCCTTCAACAAATGAGGACAGTCACTTTAAAGACAACATGATAATGTACACTCACTATAAGGATAGTCACAAATGAGGACATCTCACAGTGACTGTCCCTTGTGTAATTGCCACTTGAATGTATTGCTATTCAGCCACATTAATGCTTTTCTTCTTCAACAAATGAGGATAGTCACTCTAAAGACAACATGATAATGTACACGGGCTGTAAGTGTACATTATCATGTTGTCTTTATAGTGACTATCCTCCTTCAAGTGGCAATTACACAAGGGACAGTCACTATAAAGGCAACATGATAATGTAGAGAAACGTTGTCATTTGTATTTTCAACAGTGCCGAGAGAGATTCCCTCCGCGAAATCACAGCTACAATTTCTGAGTACGTTGGGTTTATTTTTCTTTTGTCATTATTATGTAATTTGGTATTCAGCTGTTACACAGCTAAAATACCCAGAAATGAGGACATATCTGTGTTGAATTTATTGTTAGCGGCTTTGGTTATTTAGAAGTTTAATTTTATTTGTTCATCTTTCAAGCACAAACGTTTTGTGGACCGTAACATCTTCATTGTTTCGGGTATGCAATGAAACAGCCGTAACTTGCAACTACCTTCACGGTACTTATGTACATTATCATGTTGTCTTTACAGTGACTGTCCTCATTCAAGTGGCAATTACACAAGGGACAGTCACTGTGAGATGTCCTCATTTGTGACAAGGACAGTCACACATGAGGACATCTCACAGTGACTGTCCCTTGTGTAATTGCCACTTGAATGTATTTCTATTCAACCACATTTATGGGCCCGTTTGGACCACAGCACACAGTAGCATCTACAGAGAAGAATATCCCAGGTGTAACAAGTTGTAAGAATATACCAACAGTTCTAAGAAGTTCCCTAGCACATAGTAGCATCTACAGAGAAGAATATACAACATGAGGGCAGCCACTGTAAAGACAACATGATAATGTACACTCTCTGTATGTGTACATTATCATGTTGTCTTTACAATGACTGTCCTCATTCAAGTGGCAATTACAGAAGGGACAGTCATTGTGAGATGTCCTCATTTGTGACAAGGATAGTCACACATGAGGACATCTCACAGTGATCGATTGTCCCTTGTGTAATTGCCACTTGAATGTATTGCTATTCAACCACATTTATGCTTTTCTTCTTCAACAAATGAGGACAGTCACTCTAAAGACAACATGATAATGTACACTCATTGTAAGGACAGTCACAAATGAGGACATCTCACAGTGACTGTCCCTTGTGTAATTGCCACTTGAATTACACAAGGGACAATCATTGTGAGATGTCCTCATTTGTGACAAGGATAGTCACACATGAGGACATCTCACAGTGATCGATTGTCCCTTGTGTAATTGCCACTTGAATGTATTGCTATTGAACCACATTAATGCTTTTCTTCTTCAACAAATGAGGATAGTCACTCTAAAGACAACATGATAATGTACACTCACTGTAAGGACAGTCACAAATGAGGACATCTCACAGTGACTGTCCCTTGTGTGATTGCCACTTGAATGTATTGCTATTCAGCCACATTAATGCTTTTCTTCTTCAATAAATGAGGATAGTCACTCTAAAGACAACATGATAATGTACACGGGCTGTAAGTGTACATTATCATGTTGTCTTTACAGTGACTGTCCTCCTTCAAGTGGCAATCACACAAGGGACAGTCACTGTAAAGGCAACATGATAATGTAGAGAAATGTTGTCATTTGTATTTTCAACAGTGCCGAGAGAGATTCCCTCCGCGAAATCACAGCTACAATTTCTGAGTACGTTGGGTTTATTTTTCTTTTGTCATTATTATGTAATCTGGTATTCAGCTGTTACAGAGCTAAAATACCTAGAAATGAGGACATATCTATGTTGAATTTATTGTTAGCGGCTTTGGTTATTTAGAAGTTTAATTTTATTTGTTCATCTTTCAAGCACAAACATTTTGTGGACCGTAACATCTTCATTGTTTCGGGTATGCAATGAAACAGCCGTAACTTGCAACTACCTTCACGGTACTTGTGTACATTATCATGTTGTCTTTACAGTGACTGTCCTCATTCAAGTGGCAATTACACAAGGGACAGTCACTGTGAGATGTCCTCATTTGTGACGAGGACAGTCACACATGAGGACATCTCATAGTGACTGTCCCTTGTGTAATTGCCACTTGAATGTATTTCTATTCAACCACATTTATGGGCCTGTTTGGACCACAGCACACAGTAGCATCTACAGAGAAGAATATCCCAGGTGTAACAAGTTGTAAGAATATACCAACAGTTCTAAGAAGTTCCCTAGCACATAGTAGCATCTACAGAGAAGAATATACAACATGAGGGAAGCCACTGTAAAGACAACATGATAATGTACACTCATTGTATGTGTACATTATCATGTTGTCTTTACAGTGACTGTCCTCATTCAAGTGGCAATTACAGAAGGGACAGTCATTATGAGATGTCCTCATTTGTGACAAGGATAGTCACACATGAGGACATCTCACAGTGATCGATTGTCCCTTGTGTAATTGCCACTTGAATGTATTGCTATTAAACCACATTTATGCTTTTCTTCTTCAACAAATGAGGACAGTCACTCTAAAGACAACATGATAATGTACACTCATTGTAAGGACAGTCACAAATGAGGACATTTTACAGTGACTGTCCCTTGTGTAATTGCCACTTGAATTACACAAGGGACAGTCATTGTGAGATGTCCTCATTTGTGACAAGGATAGTCACACATGAGGACATCTCACAGTGATCGATTGTCCCTTGTGTAATTGCCACTTGAATGTATTGCTATTGAACCACATTAATGCTTTTCTTCTTCAACAAATGAGTGTAATACCCCAAAAATGGGCTATAAGTTCATTAATCTCCTACATCTTCAATTCGAACAAAATCGACATCAAAGTCCTAACCTAAGGCACATCTAAACATCATCGAATCATAATTGATTATCTGAAATTTTGCATTGGGGAATATTCCTAGTAATATTCCTAATTATCTTAATTATCTTTAATTTAATGATTATTTGGCGATAAATCACATTTATCCTAAAAATTTAATTAATTGAATATTTTCATATTTAATTAATTAGATTTAATATTTGCCACTTAATTGTGTAATTAAATTTAATTCTATCTATTATTAATTGTATTATTTAATTTTGACAATAAATCAAAATTCCTATCTTTAATTGATTAAATTCTTATTTAATTAATTAAAGCATGTTGTCATTATTTAATAATATAATTTTTAATAAAAGTTTGGTAAAATAGTTAATTAACCCATAAATTAATTATTTATTTTCAAAAATCAGTTGAGTTGAGGATAAATCACTTTATTTATTTATTTAATTCTTAATTATTATGCATATTCAAAAGAAACAGTTAAACTCCAAATCAGAAAATCAATGCAAGTTATTGACTTTTTGGAACTCAACATCCTTTTGGAGTTCAAAAAGCTGATCTAAACTCTAATTTGAGTTAAAAAGCTATTTTTGCATGTTTTTGCATGATTTTGAGAATTAACTATCTTTTATGATCAGATAACTCAAAAATCAAGATGAGTTAATTTGAGTGATTTATGGCTTTTATTCATGCACCTCCAAAGCCCTGGATTTCTATAAATTAAGGCTTTAGCTCTTCACAAATCATCTCATATTTTGCACAATCACGCTGGAGAATTGGAATTGAAGAATCAAAGCTCTTGCGAATCGACATCTTTGTGAGATCAATCTTATTTTTGCATTCATAGTTTTCATATCATTGTTAGAATCTTCATTGTTAGATCATTTAGCATTCATTTCATATCAAGTTTTTCATATTAGCATAGATTCATATCAAGTTTTCATTCTTATTGCATAGAAAATATCAAAAATATAGATTAATTGCATTCAATTTCATATCCATCTTTTTCATTCAAATCCTTCATTTAGGTGTCGTCTAGGTCACTGATCTCGATTACAATCTGAGAACATTAATCTCGCACCTATTAGAAGGCAGTAAATCGCTTGGTTAGATAGCTTTCAATTTTGTACGATTTTGATTATAGCTAACCTCTAATGTTTTACTGAGTGTTGTGTCTATAGATCAGGTATAATTTTCACACACACATTTCTGGCGCCCACCGTGGGGCAACCCACCTTTGCATGCTGGTTTTGATTTTTTTGGGAGCTAAAACCCCAAAGTTTCAAAGATTTAATTTTATCTCCCAAATGGCTTGGAATTTTGATCTGAAATTTTTGTTTCAAGTTTTTGACATGTCATGGAAGCTACAGTAAAAAATTTAGAATTTTCTGAAATGTTTTGAATTTTTAATAATTTTTTCTTGAAATTCCGGAAAAAATTAATATCTGACGCAAATCAGCATATTTTTCAAAAATTTTTATATTTTCAGAAAGCTCTTTAAATTATACAGGGGGTGCATTCTTTGTGTTTTAAATTTGGACAAGATATCATAGCTCAAATAGTCAATTTACAAAAACTGGTCTGTATTGATAAAATGGGTCTCTAGGGCACAAATGAAGAGGTTTTTCTAAGATTTTTGCATTTTTGGAAAGCTCTTTATTTTTTAGCAGGGGTCTCTATTCTGAATTTCTATTTTTGTGGCCAAAATCATATCAAAAAAATTAGATCTTGTTGACTAGGTCAAATGCAGCAAAAAAAATAAAGTTTTGTGATGGGTATGCACTTATTTTTTTTACATGGTTCAATGAATGATATGAGTTGTCATTTGGGTTGATTTCTGGTTATTATTACTGATAATAATTGATTTTTAGAGCTAACCCTATGGTTTTCATAAGTTGAATATATTTTGCATATCTTGTTTGCTTGTTTGCTTGTTGGAGAGTTCGTCACTTGCTTGCATGGAAAAGCTCAACAAAAATTGCTAAAAATCAAGTAAAATCTACTAAGCGCGTTGCAAGGATCCCAGGTATTCTCCTTCATCTAATAATATTTTGATTTGGGACTTAAAATAAATCTCTTATGTGTCAAGCTTGTGTGCATCTTTTCATGCTTTTGATCTATTTCTACACACTTGCATAATTGATACTAGGTTGTGAACCCTTAAGGATTCATTAAGTAGTCTTAGAATACTTGTGATTGATCTTGATTGCTATCTTGGGTTATTGGACTCGCTAATCCGCCGGCCCCTCATTTCCGCCCCGTGGTTGCAATCTCAGCGCCATAAAGGGGAGGGGTCAACAGGACAGAAGCGTTAAATGTTCCACTTGGCAACCCTTTTGTGCTTTTAGGAACTCCCTTGTTTTCTAAGTTGTGGACTCATTTTTAGCTTGTGTGAGGTGTTAAGTGTTCCACCTTGTGGACTCATCTCATATTCGCTTTAAACGTTAAGTGTTCCTCTTTCTACTTTTTGGATGCTTTTGGTAGATTTGCTTTCGGAACATACATCTGTGCTCACATAGTAATTAGGCCCTATGAACACTATTTGTGATTCTTGAGAGATTGGATTCCTAGCGAAATCCTTCTTGACGATAGAATCCTTGTAGGTAGGGAGGATACTTAGTGCGTTTCACATTCAACTTAGTTAGTGAGTCTTCTCTTATTGATCGACACATTCTCTCTCCGGAGAGGTTGATAGATCATGTGGGGTTGATATCACAAGCTTTGGTGAATCAAAATTGGTTAGTGCGTCTTCTCTTATTGATTGATACATTCTCTCCCTGGAGAGGTTGATAGATCACGTGGAGTTGATATCACAGACCTTGGTGGAACAAAACTTTGTCTTAGCGTGTCGGATTAATCTGCTTGCTTTGTTTGGGTTAAAAGTGAAGAGGTGTCAAAACCTTGAATCTGGAGCCAAGTCCCCTTGTGGTATACTATTGTGAGTCATCTTTAGAGAGGGTTAACCGTAGCGGACAATCCCTTCACAGGGAAAACTGCATTGACGGAACCTCAAGTGGTAATAGCCATTTTCGCCATGGTAGTGACAACCGCTATATAAATGTCCTTGTGGAAGAAATCTCCACGGGTATGGTTCATTGTTGGGTTGTCAGATCTCCCTAGCAGCTCTTGAAGATTAAGTTCTCGGACTGTGTCAAAACCCTGGTGCGCCGGGATTGGAGTTCACCCCTTTGAATCATAAAAGTTGCAGAGTCAAACCATTACTAAAAACCTTAGAGAGGCCAATTTTTTATTCTCAGGTATATGTGTGTTATTGCAAAACTTTTCAGAACATACACAATTAGTACTCTCAGGGATTAGCACAATTTGGTCACTTGATTGTTCATGCGCAAGGTTGCTTTTGCCCTTGTTCATTGTTTTCAGACGTGCTTGGAATCACTTGCTTGCTGTTCTGCGTGCTTATTTATCTACTTGGCTATTAAAAATGATCAAATCTGGTATAACCTTCAAAATCTGGACAGTACAATTTGCAAACAATCCAAAACTGAAAATCTTAAATTTTGCAAAAATTGACGTAAAGTTCTTTCTGGAGTCAAAAGTCATTTCAAGAAGTCAAAAGTCGTACGAGTTTTGTCAAGTGTCATTTCAGTATTACCCAACTGTCGTATGAGTTTAGCAACTGTCATTTCATAGACTACCTAGTGTCGTACGAGTCTGCAGAGTGTCGTTTGGAAAAATTTGAGAAAGTTGTCAAAAATTGTCAAATTGCAAGATATCCAATGTTTCCAGCCTAGTTCCAGAATCTGTCAAAAATATCATTGTGTCAGGAACAGAGCAGTAGCTATTGAGCATTCTACCATTTTCTGAGTTTGATCTTTTGAATCTGATCTAGTCTTCTGTTTGATCAATTTGAGTCCTTTTTATCTCGTGTCAAAACCTTGTCATAACTATCAATCTTCAATCAATCAATCTTCAAAAACAAACTAAGTGTTGAGAACTCATGTCCGCTATCTTTTGGGTGATCTATCCCATGCATCCAGGGCACAGTTTCCTTCACCCACATCTCATCAGATCTTCAAAACTATCATAATCTTGACAAGGTTGCGTCATCCAATTTTCTCAAATCAAATTGTTCTTCAAGTTGTCTTCATCCTTTTCTTCTATTTCATTCAAAGTTAATGGTGGAGACCAGAGCTTCTTCACACAAGAAATCAGAAGAAACATCTCAAAACTTACTTTTGACCAATACCCCGGGTCCAACTCTTGAACAACTCATCAAGTCAGGTATCTACGAAGACGACGGTCTCGGTAACTTTCGATTGAAAATTGGTTACAGACCTCCTCTATCAACTCACAGAGGTAATCAACAAACTCTTCCTCAATCTATTCCAGGGAGCCCAAAAACTCCTACCATGTCTCA
The DNA here is from genome assembly GCA_027943335.1 of Chamaecyparis obtusa. Taxonomy (NCBI): domain Eukaryota; kingdom Viridiplantae; phylum Streptophyta; class Pinopsida; order Cupressales; family Cupressaceae; genus Chamaecyparis; species Chamaecyparis obtusa. Next base: position 1,045,876 of record BSBK01000527.1, read on the forward strand.
AGCAGGGACAAACCATGGTTCTCTAGGAGGAGGATCCCAGGGACACCACTCTCAACATAATGCCGACCAAGACCCTACACCCTCTGAAATCCATCGGTGTCAGAATGACGATGAATTCAAAAGAATGATGAGGCATTTCTTTAAAATGGATAGAGAGGCATACTTTTTGCAATTAGCCCAAGAAGGAGCTAAACTTCCTCCTCACTTCAATGTCGAAGATATCATCACACATGAAGAAGAAACTCTGATGATGGCCATAATGAACCAGCTGCACGCTATGCAGGTCAAAATGAATAAAATTGAGAAAGAGAAGGAACCCAAGGAATTCTCCATGGAGGTCCTTTGTCCTTTCCCTTTTGACAAAGACTTGTATATGCCTCCATTCCCAAAAAGAGTGGAGATACCAAAGTATGACAAATATGACGGGCACTCTGATCCTCAAGATCATGTCAGAGAGTTCTGTACACAATCCATGGAATTCATGCATGAACCGACTTATCTAATGCGTCTTTTTCCTAGATCCTTGGGAGGAGCATCCATTCAGTGGTTTTCAAGATTACCTTCTACGATCAAAACTTTTGAGGAATTGATTAAATTGTTTTATCAACAATATTCCTACAATATTCAACATCCGATTACCATGATCGATATCTGTAACCTCAAGCAATATCCAGGGGAATCATTCCTAACTTTTCTCAAGAGGTGGCGAAAGAAGTTTTCTTTATATGCTAGACCAATTCCCGAAATGGAGAAACTTGAAATCTTTATCAATAACCTTGTTCCAGAGCTCAACTATCCATTGCAAATGCAAGATCATGTATCTTTTGATAAAATGGTGGATAATGCAATCAAGATTGAGAAAGTACTTGTCAAGAAAGGAGAAATCACACTTCAAAAGGACAAGTCTGAATCGGGATCTAGCTCAAAAGATAAAAACAAGACCTGGAATAGAAACAAAGGTATCATCTCTGACGGTGTTGTTGACACTATCCACACCCCATCAAAGGCACCGGCCTACAATCTCACCCTTGCCACCAAAGCCATTGAAGCTTCAGAGCAAAAATCTGCTGAACCATCTCCAAAGAAGCCATTCAAACGATGGGATAATAAACGAAAGTTTACTCCCCTGGGAGAATCTTTGGAATCTGCTCTGAGGACCCTGATAGCTAATAACATGATCTCTTTACCACCAATCTGAAAACCTGATCCGGATCCAAAACCATGTTGGTGGAAAGATAATGAATTTTGTGCTTTCCATCGAACTAAAGACCACAGAACTAATGGATGCTTCCATTTGAAGTATACCATTCAAGACTTGATAGATCAAGGGGACATCACAATCGATAATCCTACCAGCAATAATGATCACACAGCATTTATAGAACCTTTTCCACAACATGGCAAGGGAGTTTCCACTTCTCAGCCTAACATGGGGGCAAAAGTCAACTATGCCTACCCTGGAAATGATGTTGTCATCAATATGGTGGAACCATGCCTCTCTGAGAGCTGTAATGTCATCACGATTGTACGAAGAGATAGAAATCATTCCTCAGCTAATGCAGTTACCAGATCACAAGCTCAGACGCATCTGAAAGGACAAACACCAAATTCATTTGATGTCCCTAAGATACCTTTCAATCTCACATCTGCTTCTAAATAGAAGGTTGCCTCGAAATCTTCCAATCCAAAGGATACCAGACCTACATCTTACAACATCATACAACAACTCCAGCATACCAATGCCAAAATCTCTATGTTTGAGTTACTTCGAATCTCTCCAGCTCACCGAGATATCCTAGACAAAGCTTTGCTCAGCTCTAATGTTCCTGATGATCTAGATCTAGACAGGTTCCAAACTATGGTTGGTCATCTAACATCTCCGCAATATATCTCCTTTTCAGAAGAGGATGACAACTCCCTAAGTGACCCACATAATCAGCCCTTGCACATAGAAGTCTTGATCCAGAACCGTCGAGTCAAACGTGTGTTGATAGATGGGGGCGCAGGCCTCAACATTTGTTCTTACAACTTAATCACACAGTTGGGATTCTCAGAGATGGCTATTGATCCTCGAAAGAAGATCACCATAAAAGCCTATGATGAACAAGAAAGAGCTTCTAAAGGCACCATTGTCTTGCCCATCCGGGTGGGTCCAGTCATCAAAGATACCACATGTCAGGTGCTTGATCTACCATTGGCTTACAATATTCTTCTAGGGAGACCCTGGATACATGAAATGCAGGCTATTCCTTCAACATACCATCAATGCTTGAAATTTCCCTATGAAGGAGTGGAGATTACTATCCCAGCTGATCTGAGTACAACTTGCAATACATTGAAGGAAAGTGCCGATAAACTTGTTCCCAATAACAGAGAATCTTCCATCAAGCAACAAAATGTGGCTTCCACATCTAAGATGGATGACATTGCTAAAGAGATCAATATCAAAGAAAATGGGATGGGAGAATACACTATAGAGCCAGTCTTGTCTCTGACATCTCTCCCAATCTCACCTAAGTCATATGGCCAATCCTTGAAGCAGTCTAAATCAGAACCTAAGGAACCTATGGAAGCATACAAAAGACATTTTGTGGTGGAGCAAGTATCTAAACAAGAATTTGAAGAGGATGAAGCTGTGCTGGCATGGCTATATAAAGAGGATTCTGAATCTAAAATTGTTCAACCTAGTGAATCTATAGCACCTACAGTCCCTTCTAATTCATATGGTCCAGGAAACAAATTGATAGCCAAGATGGGATATTCTGGTCAAGGACCTCTAGGAATTAGGGGAAAGGGTCTTGTGACCCCCATTTCACATATTGGTCGAGCCAAAAAAGATACTGGTGGCATAGGGTTTAAGAAGAAACCCTATCATCTCAAAGATGGTTTTTCTCATGTCATAGAACAAATTGCACCAGGAGAACCCCTTCTTAAGAAAGAAGAAATAGAACCCTCTGATGATGATTCAGAGAGCTCTGAGCTTATCCCCTATGAAAAATTTCCTAAAGAGATCAAAGATCTTCTTGATGATACAGATGATCCTATCAGAAGAATTAATGTAGTAGAAACACAAGAACCTACTGTAGTGCAAGAGATGGTTGTACCACAAGAACCAGCCAATCTCAAAGGCAATCAAATTGATCGAGAAGCAGGGGGTAGTTATTCTGACACTGATTCCCATGAATATGAATTCAAGTCAGAGACTGAGGGTAATCCTTCTTGGGGTATTCATCTTGATTTCACGCACTTTCTAAGATTTCCTAGAGATTCTGAATCAGAAGATGAGTCAAATGATTATGAATGGGGTGCCATTCCAGAAGAAGATGAGCTTATAACAGAGAAATCTATTGATGTTATTCACCAATATGTCTCTCAACCCAATGTAGGTCTAGAGCGAAACAATGAACTTAACGTGTCTGATCCACCTATGGCTGAAGAGGACTCCTATGATGATGTTGAGCCTATTCACGAATTGAACATTCTGAGCTGTAATATCACCTTTGAACTTGAGCGTCAGGTTAGAACCAATGATGACATATCCACATCCGTGAACACCATATCCCAAGCCTTTCCCACTTTGACTATCCAACGCCCTGATCTTATCGACCAAACTTCCACCAACCCAAACCATGGTATGTATACCTTCCCAAATGACTATGCCCTTGCCTGCTACCTCAATGCAGTTGAGCCTATGAGTACTTCCATCAGTGAACTGAGTGTCAACATGACCGAGTCGGACATCAAATATCTTAGTCAAAAAAACAAGAGTAAAAGGAAAAAGAAAAAGAGTTCTGAGGGTGAAAACCACTTTGTGGCAGTCTCAGAACCGACAAAAGTAAAAAGAAAAGATGTATCTGAAGGTGAAAACCTCTCTGAGGCACCTAAGGATGAGATATTTGATGTCCTTCCAAGTCATTTATAGGATAGATCTCCAGTTCTGATTGAGCCAACTCAATCCATCAATTTGGGTACAACAGAGGAACCACAATTGGTACATGTAGCACAATCTCTATCAGATGAAGAGAAACAAAACTTCACTACCTTCTTATCAGAGAAAAAGATCAACTTTGCATGGAAATATTCAGATATGCCAGGATTGGATCCCAATCTCATTATGCACCATCTATCCATTGCTCCCGGAGTAAAACCAATCAAACAAAAATTGAGAAAGATGCATCCTCATGTTGCACTCTTAGTCAAAGCAGAACTAGAAAAACTCCTAAAAGCTAGATTCATCCGTGTCATAGACTATGCTGAGTGGATTTCCAACATTGTACCTGTTTCCAAACCAGATGGTTCAATCAGAGTATGCACGGACTTTAGAGACGTGAACAGAGCATGCCCTAAGGATGATTTTCCACTGCCTAACATTGATATGATAGTGGACATGACTGCGGGCTATGAAATGTATTCCCTTATGGATGGTTTTTCTAGATACAACCAAATCAAAATTGCTCCAGAAGATCAAGAGAAAACAGCTTTCACATGTGCGTGGGGAACTTTCTGTTGGAATGTTATGCCATTCGGACTCAAAAATGCTGGAGCTACATATCAAAGAGCAATGACATCTATTTTTCATGATATGATGCATAGAACAATGGAGGATTATGTAGATGATACCTTGGCAAAATCCATGATTAGAACTGAACATCTAACAGACTTGAGCATGATCCTCGATAGAATGGAAAAATTTAGTCTTCGACTAGATCCTAAAAAGTGTGCTTTTGGAGTCACTTCTGGAAAGCTCCTAGGATACATCGTCTCCAAGAAAGGCATTGAAGTTGATCCAGCTAAGGTCAAGGCTATAATAGAGATGCAACCTCCCACAAATATCAGTCAAATGAGGACGTTGCAAGGCAGAGTTCAATCTATCAAAAGATTCATATCACAGCTAGCGGACATCTCACAGCCTTTTACAAAAACATTACATAAAGGTGTGACCTTTGCATGGAATGAAGAATGCGAGAACAACTTTAAACATATCAAGAAGTATCTATCAAATCCACCTATATTGATGCCTCCTATTCATGGGAAGCCATTAATATTATATGTCTCCGCAACAGATACATCACTGGGGGCATTGCTAGCACATCATGATGAGAACAAGAAAGAAAGAGCCATCTACTATATCAGCCGAACTTTAGTGGCCTATGAGAAGAACTACTCAATGATAGAGAAGGCCTGTCTCGCTGTGATCTTTGCATCACAGAAATTGAGACACTACATGTTAGCTCATACTACTCATTTGGTAGCTAAAATTGATCCACTGAAATATCTCCTAAGCAAAGCTGCCCTCACAGGTAGACTAGCTAAATGGGTCATGCTCTTGAGCGAATTTGACATTGAATATGTTGAAAGAAAAGCTATCAAAGGATAGGTCATTGCTGATCAATTAGCTGAAGCACCACTGTTTGATGATACACCCATGCAAATGGAATTTCCCGATTCCTCTATCATGCACCTCTCTTCTAGAGCATGGCGATTATTCTTTGATGGCTCCTACACACAGAATGGATCCGGCGCAGGCATATTGTTCATTACTCCTCAAGGATACTCGATACCCAAAGCATTCAGATTAAAGTTTCCTTGCACAAACAATATTGCTGAATATGAGGCACTTCTCAATGGTATGAAAATGGCAATACAGTGGAGAGTTACAAAGATGCACATTCATGGAGACTCACAACTAGTCATCCACCAGGTCAATGATGTGTACCAAACCAAAGATGAAAAGCTCATTCCTTACAAGAGAATGGTCGATGATCTAAAGAAATACTTCATCTCTATCACATTTGAGCAAATACCCAGAATGGAGAATAAGGCTGCTGATGCAATGGCAACATTATCTACTCTTTTACAACAGCCTGAACATGAACTACGCTACAAGTTCCTGGTGGAAGCCCTATCCTATCCTGCATATGACTCCCCTGAAACCCGCATGATCTGCACTGTTGTAAGTTATGACTCATCTCGCTACAAAAATTTGTTCTCCTATCTCCACGACCAAATCATCCCTGAGTCCTTTAACCGTTTTGAGAAACGAAACCTTATCCGATCCGCATCCCGATATGTCATCATTGGTAATGATTTGTACAAACGAGGTCTAGATGGTACACTGCTTAGATGTTTAGAACAAGAAAAGTCTCAACGTGCATTAGAGGAAGTCCACGAGGGTATATGTGGGTCACACTCGAACAGGTTAACGTTAGCTTGAAAACTTATTAGGGCTGGGTATTATTGGCCTGAAATGGAAAAAGAAGCTATTAAATTTGCTAAAAACTGTCAACAGTGTCAAGTACATGGCAACTTGATTCATGCTCCAGGGAGAGATCTGATTCCTTTTACTACACAATGGCCTTTTCAACAATGGGCATTTGATCTCATAGGTGCTATCCATCCGCACTCTTCTAATGGACATACCCATATAATCACAGCTACAGATTATTTTACAAAATGGGTAGAAGCAGTTCCTCTAACACAAGCAACGGGGAAACAGATCTCTATGTTCATCCTGAATTACATCATTTGCAGATATGGGATCCCTCACTCTATAATCACAGATAACGGGGGACAATTCAAAAACAAGGACCTAGATGACTTATGTGCCAAGTTCAAAATTACTCAACATTGGTCATCTATCTACTATCCTCAAGGGAACAGACAAGCTGAGGCTTCAAACAAAAATCTCCTGAAGATCTTGCACAGAACAGTGAATAAAACAGGAAGAGACTGGCATCTGATGATCAATCCAACTCTCTGGGCATACAGAACTAGTATCAGAACGCCTACAGGGGCTACACCTTTCGCTTTAGTTTATGGGTCTGAAGCGGTATTGCCTATTGAGGTTGAAATCCCATCACTCAGAATCAAAATGAATGGACTTGTCACTGATGAAGACTACAGAGTGTCGAGGTTACAAGAACTTGAACTACTAGATGAGCGCAGACAAGCAGCGTATGATCATCTCAGAGTGTATCAGAAAAGAATGTCTAGAGGCTACAACAAGAAAGTCAGACATAGAGAATTTCAGGTTGGCGATCTAGTGTTGAGAGAAAATCCTAAAAATCAATCACATCGAGAACGCAAGGGGAAGTTCGAACCCAACTGGCTGGGTCCCTTTGTAATCACTGCTACTTTTGGCTCTGGTGCCTATCAACTCTCAACGACTGAAGGAGAACAGCTCCGAGAACCAATCAACGTTCTCCATCTGAAGAAATTCTATGCCTAAGGCATTCAGTGCTTGGTAAATGTCCTGAAAAAAATCTTAAAAATCAGAAAAAGTCCTGAAAAAATGAACATCTTGGTGAAAACCTAGCAATAGGCGCCTTGATGATTCACAAAAAAATAAAAAAATATCAAAAGTACAAAAAAAAAAAAAAAAAAAAAAAAAAGAAGAAAAAAGTGCCTTGGTGAAAACCTGGAAACAGGCACCTCGGTAGCAAAAATAGAATCTCTACCAAGATGGTGAAAACTCGGCAAACGGGCACCACTTGTTCCAAAATGCTCCATCTATCAGCACAATCTTGGTCTTTCCCAGCTTTCAGTCTTGCTTTAGTTTGTACATATCTCCCGGTTTGTTCCTGCATTTCCAGTTTTCAATAAGTCGGCCTGTACACCAACCAGCTCAAGCGTTTGCATCCTATCAATGTTCACACTTGGGGGCAATCAATGTCATATCCTACGGTCTCCCATGTATCTTAGACGTGTCATATCCACTCAGAGTCCTTTGAAGCTTCAAGTTGAGTCAGTCAGTCAGTCTCGTCTCCAGAAAGGATTTTGCATCAACAACAATCAAACATCAAAACTCAACTGAAAACAATCTGTGCTTTTCATGCTTTTATCTCCTTGTATGCTTACTGATTCGCATTGAGATTTTTGCATATTATGTCCCTTCGAGCTCTTCAATGATGTCCTTTACAGGATTTAGAGAGTGATGACTGGGGGCATAATCTTTTCTTTGTCTTCTGCTTGTATGTGAAAATCTAACAGCTTTGGAAATTTTGGATTGAAATGGTGTTCGACTGTAAGAGCCTCTATCTCAAATTGGATGGCCATGTGTACCTCGACCATTGATACCCGAAAAATTCAAGGAAGTTTGATCTAACTATTGTCTTTTTGAGTAAGTTCTTTCTCCTACTGTGGAACGCAATCTTGCCTAAGGATGTGAACGATAAAGGGTCACTACGGGTAATTCACATTGGATTTAGAATGATCTCTTGACTGTTTGATGTGTTTACAATGCAAGGCGTATTCAGGTCATCACGATGTTTATGTTTTGATGCTTGTACAAATTGCTATATCAAAATGGACATGATATTCAGGTCATCCTGGCGCTTGTGCCTTGGTGCTTATATCTAATTCGACATTTCAAAAACAAAATCAATATTCATATATCCATGGTTGTTGACCAGTGGGTGTTGTATTGATTCTTGCGCATACAAATCGATATTCATATGTCTATGGTTTCATGGCTAGTGGGCATTGTATTGATTTATCCGGTTACCTAAAAGTTCAATGATGATAACAAATCGACACATGATTAGTGACTAGGTCCTAGGTCTTAGGTTGCATTTCATTTTGCATGTCTCATTGCATTTTGCATGTTTGCATGATCTCACAATGATTAAACGAACTTCAATGCTTAAATGATTCTTCAAATCGCATCTTCAAGTCTAACAAGAGCTGCATCTCACACGAAGGTTCCTCCAATGAAATAGCAAGTAGAATCCTTTTTCGGGATCAAAATTCAAATCTGAGATCATTCATATTATTAACTACTTGCATATTCGACCTTCAATCATCACAGAAATCTAGTATTCAACTTAACTGATTATCTTACATCACACTATCAAAATTTCAACTTGGTCAACCATGGTCAACTCATGGTCAAACCTAGTCAAATTCGGTCTCCAAGACCTCCAAACGATGCAGAATGCATTCTTGGACATGTATAACCACACTTCTCAGATCAATTAACATGCTTCTAAACTATAACGCTGACTTTTCTTGTCAGATTTCAATTTTAATCCCGAAGGGGGCATGGTATCGCACATCATTCAAAGTCTGTAAATCAAATTCTATCGATCAAGTCTATCAATATCTTTCATCAGTGATCAAGACAAACAATCACGTCTAGTTACTGATTCATCAAAAGTCCTCATCGCTCGGGGAAAATCTATCATCACTTGGGGCATATCAGATTCATCAAGATCCATATCAATCTGATATTTTCTTAATCTTGTAAACTGTATCAATTTTTGCAACCATCGGATCATAGTGTTCTTTCCTTGGTTCTTCGGCAACTGAAGGATTCGGATGTGATACCTGCTAGTTCTGCTAAGACAATCGAGTCTAGAACGGGTCACTCACTTCTTATCAATCCTAAGGTTCAGAATCAGGCATTTTGACACTTTTTCGCAATCATAGGTTCATTTGCTGCTACAGTGAACATTATCTTTGGTCATTCAAGACTTATTATCTCCATCTTAATTCAATATCAATCAACTCCTATCTCAATATCTTTCAATCGGTTTCTATCTTGAGATCGGTTTATCTTTTGAATCAGTTTCATATCTTTATCAAACATAGACTATCTTTGAACCACTGCGCTTCGCACAGTAATTCAAAGAGGGGCAAAATGTAATACCCCAAAAATGGGCTATAAGTTCATTAATCTCCTACATCTTCAATTCGAACAAAATCGACATCAAAGTCCTAACCTAAGGCACATCTAAACATCATCGAATCATAATTGATTATCTTAAATTTTGCATTGGAGAATATTCCTAGTAATATTCCTAATTATCTTAATTATCTTTAATTTAATGATTATTTGGCGATAAATCACATTTATCCTAAAAATTTAATTAATTGAATATTTTCATATTTAATTAATTAGATTTAATATTTGCCACTTAATTGTGTAATTAAATTTAATTCTATCTATTATTAATTGTATTATTTAATTTTGACAATAAATCAAAATTCCTATCTTTAATTGATTAAATTCTTATTTAATTAATTAAAGCATGTTGTCATTATTTAATAATATAATTTTTAATAAAAGTTTGGTAAAATAGTTAATTAACCCATAAATTAATTATTTATTTTCAAAAATCAGTTGAGTTGAGGATAAATCATTTTATTTATTTATTTAATTCTTAATTATTATGCATATTCAAAAGAAACAGTTAAACCCCAAATCAGAAAATCAATGCAAGTTATTGACTTTTTGGAACTCAACATCCTTTTGGAGTTCAAAAAGCTGATCTAAACTCTAATTTGAGTTAAAAAGCTATTTTTGCATGTTTTTGCATGATTTTGAGAATTAACTATCTTTTATGATCAGATAACTCAAAAATCAAGATGAGTTAATTTGAGTGATTTATGGCTTTTATTCATGCACCTCCAAAGCCCTGGATTTCTATAAATTAAGGCTTTAGCTCTTCACAAATCATCTCATATTTTGCACAATCACGCTGGAGAATTGGAATTGAAGAATCAAAGCTCTTGCGAATCGACATCTTTGTGAGATCAATCTTATTTTTTCATTCATAGTTTTCATATCATTGTTAGAATCTTCATTGTTAGATCATTTAGCATTCATTTCATATCAAGTTTTTCATATTAGCATAGATTCATATCAAGTTTTCATTCTTATTGCATAGAAAATATCAAAAATATAGATTAATTGCATTCAATTTCATATCCATCTTTTGCATTCAAATCCTTCATTTAGGTGTCATCTAGGTCACTGATCTCGATTACAATCTGAGAACATTAATCTCGCACCTATTAGAAGGCAGTAAATCGCTTGGTTAGATAGCTTTCAATTTTGCACGATTTTGATTATAGCTAACCTCTAATGTTTTACTGAGTGTTGTGTCTACAGATCAGGTATAATTTTCACACACACAATGAGGACAGTCACTCTAAAGACAACATGATAATGTACACTCACTGTAAGGACAGTCACAAATGAGGACATCTCACAGTGACTGTCCCTTGTGTGATTGCCACTTGAATGTATTGCTATTCAGCCACATTAATGCTTTTCTTCTTCAAGAAATGAGGATAGTCACTGTAAAGACAACATGATAATGTACACGGGCTGTAAGTGTACATTATCATGTTGTCTTTACAGTGACTGTCCTCCTTCCAGTGGCAATTACACAAGGGACAGTCACTGTAAAGGCAACATGATAATGTAGAGAAACGTTGTCATTTGTATTTTCAACAGTGCCGAGAGAGATTCCCTCCGCGAAATCACAGCTACAATTTCTGAGTACGTTGGGTTTATTTTTCTTTTGTCATTATTATGTAATCTGGTATTCAGCTGTTACACAGCTAAAATACCCAGAAATGAGGACATATCTGTGTTGAATTTATTGTTAGCGGCTTTGGTTATTTAGAAGTTTAATTTTATTTGTTCATCTTTCAAGCACAAACGTTTTGTGGACCGTAACATCTTCATTGTTTCGGGTATGCAATGAAACAATCGTAACTTGCAACTACCTTCACGGGACTTGTGTACATTATCATGTTGTCTTTACAGTGACTGTCCTCATTCAAGTGGCAATTACACAAGGGACAGTCACTGTGAGATGTCCTCATTTGTGACAAGGACAGTCACACATGAGGACATCTCACAGTGACTGTCCCTTGTGTAATTTCCACTTGAATGTATTGCTATTCAACCACATTTATGGGCCCGTTTGGACCACAGCACACAGTAGCATCTACAGAGAAGAATATCCCAGGTGTAACAAGTTGTAAGAATATACCAACAGTTCTAAGAAGTTCCCTAGCACATAGTAGCATCTACAGAGAAGAATATACAACATGAGGGCAGCCACTGTAAAGACAACATGATAATGTACACTCATTGTATGTGTACATTATCATGTTGTCTTTACAGTGACTGTCCTCATTCAAGTGGCAATTACAGAAGGGACAGTCATTGTGAGATGTCCTCATTTGTGACAAGGATAGTCACACATGAGGACATCTCACAGTGATCGATTATCCCTTGTGTAATTTCCACTTGAATGTATTTCTATTCAACCACATTTATGGGCCCGTTTGGACCGCGGCACATAGTAGCATCTACAGAGAAGAATATCCCAGGTGTAACAAGTTGTAAGAATATACCAACAGTTCTAAGAAGTTCCCTAGCACATAGTAGCATCTACAGAGAAGAATATGGGTCAACGAGGTTGACTTCAAAGCCATGCAATCTAATGGTAATAGTAATATCATAATTTGACATACTATCAGAAATACTTCCTAAATAGACTATTCAATCTTATAAGAGATGGATTCATGAGAACTATTATTTATGAAATATGAGTCAATGACTTTAATTAAAAAAATTACACAATCTAATTCTTGTAAAAATATCAAAATTTGACACATTGAAAATACCTTCCAAAAGTATCGTTAATTGATTAATATGAATCACTACTCATGAAATATAATTTTATAAACCTAATCTAAAAACTACACAATAAAAATCTTAATAGCAATATTGTAAGAAACTATTCCCAAAAGCAAGCCTAACAAAATTTGATGAAAATAATTTTTGTTTCACTCAACTTTGACATTCACAACTTCCTCTTTTATTATAATAAGGAAAAAAATCTCTTTTTAGATATACCTCATGAACCATACTCGAATAATCTATCATTTTTCTTCTCAAAAACATATTTGCAGAGCCTGCTTCTTTTAGTTGTTTGTACTTTTATCTCTCTGATGGAAAGGGTTCCTTCAGGACACATTTTTCCAAGTTCACTGCTTGAGATATTTGAGGAGGGTTCCCCTGCTTGAGTATCCATCCAACCCATATTCGAGTAGTTCTACAATTGCACAGTCTAAATTAATAATACTGACAATTGAATGACGAATGATGATACATAGAATTGATATAAACTAATCCTAAAAACACTAAAACATTATTAATATATTTATATTTCATAAATAAAATTGATATAAAAGATTTGGAAAGATACATTAAAAAATAGAAAAACAGTAATTTATAATAGAAGGAAACTTAAATTGCTATTTAAAAAAAAAACAAGAGTCTTAAATCTTATCATTTTGTTTCATTATCATCCATAAGTACACACCTCTAGCATAATAATTATATTTTACCACCCATAAAATGAAAAAAAGATTTTCACAAGAGAAATTGAAGCTAGATTATAAAAATGAACCATCTTATTGGAAACTGGAACTGTTATCATACCCAAAAGGACTACAAAATTTCACCTTATCATACCCAGATTGTTGCTTTGCCTGGCGGAGGGAAATTTGATCAGTAAAATTGACACAGAGTATGTTGTCTCCATTGTCATGCTGGATAACAAAACACCAACTTTAATGGGCATGTACTGTCCCTTGTGTAATTGCCACTTGAATGCATTGCTATTTGATGCAGGGGCATCCCTAATGCAAGCCAAAGACACCATGATTGAAGGAAGTTGCCATGAAGCCAAGGAGTCAAATCCTATCAATTGGAACATAAGATTTTCACCTTGGAGCTTTGAAGGATTGACTGGTGAAAGGTCCTTTTGATTGACAAATCAGAGTCTTTTTGAATGACAAATCAGAGTCTTTTTGAATGACAATAAATTAGAATAGGAGTTTTAGATGTTTTCTTGGTTTGTAATAAATATTAAGGATTGATTTTATCTCCTTATAAACATCCACTTGTTGGACACAAGACCCCTTGGTGACTTATAAACCTTGGGCATCTTTTGAGTCCTTGGATGAAATGAGCATAGTAAGTGTTTATTAGGTGTCTTTTAGATGTTGTTAAGAAGTTTGAAGGTCCAAAATAACTTTAATAAGGTTCCTAAAGTTTCACAACACATTTTTAACCTTCTCGGCAAAGTTGTTTGCAAAGTTGTAATGCAACTTTAAAAGTTGCTTAGCAAAGTTGACATTTGTTGGATAAACTGTTCTAACCACCTAGATGGTTGAACCAACATTTGGAGAGCCTATTTTAGGCTTCAAATGGTTGAAGACAGACAGAGAACTAGTATTGTAATCATTTTGCTTTCATAAAAAATAAAAATAACCCTGTTTTAGTGCATTTCTGGTGAAAAATGAACTCTATACAGCTGTACGGATGGTGGTTGGATGATAAAATTTTCCTGGAAGTTGTAATAGTGACATCTGATGCTTTGGAAGTTGGTTTGATTGATTCTCTTTGTTTTATATCTAAGTTATTTCAAATTTTCTGTGCATTGTTTACAAACCCTCATTTTCAGGGTTTGACTGATGTAAAGACCTTAACTCACATTTCAACCATTGGAATTCCTTCTTCCTTGGTGGAATGAGAGTTAAGGATGTATATTTGTATATTCTAAAAGCCCTGACTACTCTGCATCACTATTGAACCACATTAATGCTTTTTTCCTTCAACAAATGAGGACAGTCACTGTAAAGACAACATGATAATGTACACTCACTATAAGGATAGTCACAAATGAGGAAATCTCAGAGTGATTATCCATTGTGTAATTACCACTTGAATACATTGCTATTGAACCACATTAATGCTTTTTTCCTTCAAGTGGCAATTACACAAGGGACAGTCACTGTGAGATGTCCTCATTTGTGACAAGGACAGTCAGACATGAGGACATCTCACAGTGACTGTCCCTTGTGTAATTGCCACTTGAATGTATTGCTATTCAACCACATTTATGGGCCTGTTTGGACCACGGCACACAATAGCATCTACAGAGAAGAATATCCCAGGTGTAACAAGTAAGAATATACCAACAGTTCTAAGAAGTTCCCTAGCACATAGTAGCATCTACAGAGAAGAATATACAACATGAGGGCAGCCACTGTAAAGACAACATGATAATGTACACTCATTGTATGTGTACATTATCATGTTGTCTTTACAGTGACTATCCTCATTCAAGTGGCAATTACAGAAGGGACAATCATTGTGAGATGTCCTCATTTGTGACAAGGATAGTCACACATGAGGACATCTCACAGTGATCGATTGTCCCTTGTGTAATTTCCACTTGAATGTATTGCTATTGAACCACATTAATGCTTTTCTTCTTCAACAAATGAGGACAGTCACTCTAAAGACAACATGATAATGTACACTCATTGTAAGGACAGTCACAAATGAGGACATCTCACAGTGACTGTCCCTTGTGTAATTGCCACTTGAATTACACAAGGGACAGTCATTGTGAGATGTCCTCATTTGTGACAAGGATAGTCACACATGAGGACATCTCACAGTGATCGATTGTCCCTTGTGTAATTGCCACTTGAATGTATTGCTATTGAACCACATTAATGCTTTTCTTCTTCAACAAATGAGGACAGTCACTCTAAAGACAACATGATAATGTACACTCACTGTAAGGACAGTCACAAATGAGGACATCTCACAGTGACTGTCCCTTGTGTGATTGCCACTTGAATGTATTGCTATTCAGCCACATTAATGCTTTTCTTCTTCAACAAATGAGGATAGTCACTCTAAAGACAACATGATAATGTACACTCACTGTAAGTGTACATTATCATGTTGTCTTTACAGTGACTGTCCTCCTTCAAGTGGCAATTACACAAGGGATTTGTGTTTTCATTTGTGTTTTCAACAGCGCCGTAACCCTCCGCGAAATCACATCGGGATATAAGGGCAAAACAAACAAGAACATTGTCATTTGTATTTTCAACAGCGCCGAGAGAGATAAACAAACTTAAAACTCAGACTTAAGAAAGATGAAGGCAATGCTTCAAAAGGCCGATGCCCTAAATATGAGAAAACATAATACCACCATTAAACGATGCCCTAGTCACCGTATCAATGCTGCCAGCTCCGTACCAGTATGCTGACTGCTCACTTTCATCCTATGATAAAGGTAACTTCATTAATCATACTTGAAATGGCAGCATACGAACTAAAGCTGATGAACATTTATAAACAAAAAGTTTAAAACTACAGATTACAAATGTAGTAGTTTCATACGAAAAGAACTTGATGTCTGAAATTTACCATTAGAAGTATCCAAAGGAATACCACAGTACTGTTGAACTTGGAGAATCGAAGATGATCTACACAGCAAGGTTCAACAGCTGTAAGGAATGTTACACCATCTTTAGCATTTGAATACATTTTCTCCTTGGCTTCTGGTGGATCCTCAAAGACCCCCAATGACGTTTTCCCTACAATTATCAATTGTTTGTCAGTATGAGATATTAATAAATAAACATTAATCACAATATTAGGCAAACAATGTTCTTGATGTCTGAATCTAAATCACAGAAAGCTCTAATAAAGCAGTTCTCAGTTTCACATTAAACTAAGTTTCAATTTCAAATGGTTATAATAATTTTTGCAAGTTATAAGTCGCTGGTTACAGTATATGACATAAAAAGAAAAAAAATCATTTCTATTCTTTTCTTCTTTTTCTCTTTCAACGAAGCTTTTGCACCACACAAATGCATACCAAGAATTTCTCAGGAGGTTTCAAGACCATTGCATACCAAACTTCTTCTCTGTAGATGCTACTGTGTGTCGTGGTCCAAACGGGTCCAAATAGACCTAGTGACTCTAGTAGGTCTCCAAAACCTGTTCTGCAGCAATAACTCTTCAATTTGACAAAGGACCTTATGAACTTATATGTTTTTTGAGTACCCTTTTTGATGTTCTAACAATCCTCCAACTCCCAGACCCTGACTCCACTCCAGCATATCAATGTCCTTATTGAGTCCGCAGACCTAATGCATGCCTTTGGGTGTGGGTTCCAAAACAAGGCATTGAAAATGGGTGCATGAAACCAAGATCAGAGTTTGAAGATGTCCACCATGCTCTAAAGATCTAGATTCAACAAGGTTTGAGGTCCTTTACTTGCCGCTACCCTCTGATCTTGCATAATCCATCAACTCCTAGTCAAGAACATTGAGATTCTTGACCTAGGGCTTGCTCTTGAAATTCTCTGGCTTAGTATCCTGTTCCAAAGCTTTTAAAATATGAAAATAAACCCCCTTAACTTGCATTTTACAAAGAACAGAGGATATCCTATGGTTTATTTGCAAGTTAAGGCCATTTGAATGCAATAACCCAAAAAATGAGGGTTTGACAGAACAACAGATAAGAAAAAGGAATAACTTTGATATAAGGTGTCTTGAATCTACCAAATAAACTCTCAAAGCATAAGATATAAATACTCTAACTTCCACACTGGTCTGCCCTCCCTTTCACATCCGTACACTGTACAGTGCTTGAAGGAAATGCACAGAAAAGGCTCTGAAATAGTGGCTCTATCTGACAGAGAGTCCATGCTAGGCTTCATGACTAACCTAGAGCACATTCCTTGTTATGGAGGAATTTTGAATGGTGAAAAACTTATGGAATGGATAGAGGACCTAGATAACCATTTTGACTACAAGTATCTTATTAATAACCATTTTGACTACAAGTATCTTATGGATAGAGGACCTTGATAACCATTTTGACTCATTTAGTATCTTATTGAGCTTCACTTTGTTTCGAGAATATAGTTTAATATTCTCTACTAAACAGGGCCAACCACATGAAGGTGGAAGCTCATTTGGCCCCACCCCCCTCCCCCTAACATCACTCTACATTCCCCGTTAACATCTAACATTCATTCATTCTTTCAATTATTAATAAAATGTAACATTCAATCAATATCACATGATAACATTCATTAACACATTAGATTCGTTAACACGCAACATTCATCAATATGAAAATAAACACATAATTCATGAACATTCATTAGCACATAATTAAATTCATTGAGACATAAAATTCAGTCATTATCAATTAAGGTATTTAGATGACAATCATTTCTTTTTTCTCTTTCTAATTTTTTTTTCTATGTAAGCTCTAAGAGGAGCATCAGTGTTATCATCAATACCCCCCTCATCAGTTGTTTTGTTCTTTGTTCTTGATGATCTCAAATTCCTATGCTGCTGCAAAGGGGGGTCCTCTACAATAACAAATAAAAGAGTTAAATTTAAAATATTTAATTATAATTGTTACAAGTATTTAATTATTTTAAAGAACATAACTGTGGCGCTCTTTAATTACCTGATCTAGCCACATCATTTTGTCTAGACTCAACCTCAACATGCTCATGAGCACCGACCCCTCGATCCTCTACAGTTGCTATACAAAATGTTACATTAATCCAAACACCAATTGTAATTACATATAAAAATTTTAATAGCAAATGTATACCTCCACCACTAGGATGCACATCATGCGAACCTTCATTATGCATAGATTGTGTAGAAGGATTGTCAGGCTGCATTCCAATATCCTACACATTGTTATCATTGCTTTCTTAAAATAGATATACTCACTTTATATTAGAACTTAACATCAAATAGACTAATTGGTAAAGTATTCAATTTGAAATAAATTTCATTTAGCTTATTTACCTGTGGCTCAGATGCATCATTATTTGAACCTTGCACACTGATTTCAGCTCATAGCCGTTCAGCCACGGCTCTATAGCCTTGTTGGAAGCCAATTCTCTTGTCCTCTTCTATGAGGAATCTATTGAACTCTGACCCCTACATTTTTTCTTGGTATGGTGAATTTTACTTGCATTGTTTGATCAAAAAAAATTTCCTTGCAATATATAAAAAAATTGATACAAGTTTTCATTTACTAATACTTACAACTCGTGCTTGAAGTTTGGAAAAACCACCAGAGCCGAGCTTGTGTGTCCCGTGCTTTTCTAATCTTGCCTTTGTTGCCTTTGATGTGTCAGGCAATCTATGAAAAGTTTGAAATATGTTAGAGACCAGTACATAATTAGTACATAATTACATTCTTACATAATTACATAATCAAAAGTATCTAGGAAAAATTTAGAGGTTAATTAGTACATAATTACATTCTCAAAAGTATCACATACCTTGCTCTACTCTCTACTGGCGTAATTCCTTTTTTCATGTCGGCTTTATACTTTCCATCCAAAATCAAACCCTGCCACTCAGCCTCAAGAACACAGGGCGGACGCTCGTGCCTTGGGTTAACCTCTAAATATTTCTTGTACTGGTCCCTAATATACTTCAAACATAAACCAGCTCTTTCAAGGAGCTTGTTTCTCTCGAATGCACGAGGTCCAAAAAGCTAGGTCATACTATGTACAAGATCATCCTTCAACTTTTTATCTTGGTTATTCCACCTTTTAAGTAAAAAAAAACATGTTAGACTCATAAATGAAGAGAAGCTACCTTTAATATAGTTCAAGAAATTGATGAAAAGGAAAACTATTCTAGCAATGATATGAAATCAAAATAGTGGTTTGGGGTTTTAGTTAGGATATGATGTTCCACCATGTACATATGGTGGGCCCGAATATCCGCAAACACTCGTCACCAAGTTTTCGCCAAAAAATATCATTCCCTACAAAATAATCATGGGATCATTAGTCGATGAAGAGTGATCAAAAACTAAATTACTATTATATCACTATAGAATAATAATAACTTTAAAGTACCTGGAAGTTTGGATACTTTTAAGGGAACGCCTTCATCGTCGCTGATGATCAATACGCAATCCTTCACCGTTCCCGTACTAGGAACACGGGAACATCCAGGAAATGATGTTGCATCGGGACTTGTTGCATCTCCTATTGCAAAAAATGAAAACCATTATCAAATGCCTCCAAGAAATAATACTTCAAGGGAAATAAATTGGTGCAGAGCACCCATGGCACAAACACAATCAAGGGATCTACATCGTAAACACATAACACTTAAACACATAACAAAAGAGAGAAAAAGAGGGATTTGTGTACCAGTAGATGGTGCAACAGTTGGTGCATTTAGGCTGTGTGTTGTTGACATGGCAGTCGGCAAGACATTTGTGGCTGTCCTGGATGGAGGTGGCGTTGTCATATCATCATGGAAAGGAGCTGAAGAATAAAATTGTTAGAGCATGCATAAATATAGAACGCGTGGACTAGCATGGACAAGATTGTTAGAGCATTAAAAAAAAAGATTGTTCGAGCATGTATTGTCAATGATTATGATCATTCCTATATATATTCAGTGGAAAACACAAGTGGGGAATGGAACATGTGATCTACCTGAACCACTTGCAATACCGGCCTCATCATGGGAATGGGGTTCAAAATTACGCAAATAACTCTGTAAAGACAATGCATCCATATTTTAATTAATGTCATAAAAGAGCATAACATAAAAACCATTATTGAACTCTTGTAATAATTAAAAATTTCATTAATACTTACTTTAAAGTTTTCAGAAGTGCGCAACAACTCAGCTGCCCTGTCTTTTATTTCCTGAGTCTGAGGATGTATGGATACCAAACGTAGAAGTTCTTTCCCAATTTTCTTTAGCAGCTTTTTAATGGAACCGATCGGGTCATCGGTCTCTGCTAAATCAATAAAAAAAGGGTCCACAAGGGGGGACTCCTGAGGGACTGCAGGTTGCTTTCCCTCTCTCCGACCACCGGCCCTCTGTGACAACAATAGTATTAGTATTATCAAAATTACTCCAAAACAATGAAGAAAATAACATTAAAAAAAATAACATTTTGCTTCTATCTAGTTTGCACAATTACAATGAGTTTTACCTGTTCATGTGTAGATGAGCTAGGAATATCGTCACCATCACCTTCGGGCGGTTGCTCCATATTGTGCCCCTGTGTCAAAGATCAAGTATAAAAATGTTAGCCAAAAATTTAATAACTAAATGGTATGTTGGAGTCATTGATTAGAAGTTGGTTTAATAGTATGTACCACCCCCATGATAGTAGCCTCGTTTGTATCTATGCGGTTCAAATTGTAATCAATAAGTAGCTCTTCCCCTGCACGTATTGATTTTATCGCACAGATGTATACACGATTTCCCTCGCGCGCCTCAAATATGCAATTGGGTTGCTTTATAGTTGACCCAGGTCGTGTACTATTTATAAAACCCGCAATATTCCCTGTTGCTTTTGGCCTTCCATCAATGTATATAGCCACACTTTTACTTTGATTATTGTCTTGCTATTGTATATAATTTGCCGAGAGTGCATACCTACGCATACTTTTTTTATATTGAACAATATGCATCCAACTTTTGTAATCGTAACATGGTCCAACATACTCCATCAATTTAGAAACTTTGTTGTAAGACACCTTTATGCCATCCATAGAAAATAGGCCCAAACCATGTAATGATGATGGTGCTATGCGATATATCCTCTCATTAACACAAAAATCAGTGTTTATTGGAGGAAGTTCCTTGGGTACCCAATCTTTCTGTAGATGTTGGTACCTCAAGGGCACCTCGATGTCGCCTTTCGTCTCATCATCATAAGAACATGACCCCCCTTGAGCAAGGAAAAATTTCATGTGTTTATTGAATTTCCTTCTAGTCCTTTGACCTCTAGTTAATCTCCCTATTCTAGATAAACTGCATGTCTCACTTTCCTCTTCTATTCCTATATTTCCCTCACTCGAGGAAGACACTTCTGACAAATACCTATTTGCTGGTACCTGCAAATGGGAGAGATCTTAGAAGACATCAATCTTACTATTGATAAGTGTATTAAATAGACTTTCTATAAGGTGTATTGACTTATACCTGTCGATCCATGAGACTGTGCGGGATGCTCTTGAAAGGGGTTCAATTTCCTGCAAATGTAATTCAATTATCGTGAGCATAATCACATCATAATCATAATCACATCCATCATAAGCATCACATAAAAATTAAAAACATTAAAACGTACACATTATAACACTTATAGCTTTTAAATAGATAATGAATAAACTATGTAACCATTTAAGACAAATATATTTCTATCAAGAAATGAATATTAAATACATTAAGGATTGATGGCATACCTTTAAATTTCATCATCATCATCCTCATCATCATCATCATCATCATCATCATCATCATCCTCGTCATCGTCGTCATCATCATCATCATCATCGTCATCGTTGTCATCGTTGTCGTCATCATCAACATCATCATCATCAACATCAACATCATCTTCATCATCATCATCAGTAGCAGCATCATCTTCTTCTTCTTCTTCATGAAAATTTGTCTCAGGAACATCATCCAATAATTGTCGATCGTGATCATCATCTACATCATCTTCTACTTCTTCGGTATCTTCTTCTTCCATCACATTATACTTTATCGGCCTTCCTCTCAGTTCATGTCTAACAACAAATGACCAACCCGGTTTATGTGAAACCTCTGAGTAAAATACCTGCTCACATTGGCTTGGAAGAACATAGGGCTCATCCCCAACTGGCTCAAACGACCTTGTATTAACCATTGTAAATCCATTATCATGTTCAATAATAGTTCTATTAGGATCATTTGGATTAAGTCGTAGCCTGTACCATTTGACAACGAAGAGTACTAATTTGAAGGAACTAAAGTCGCACTCAAGTATAACATCCAAAATGCCATAGTATTGATTTTTAGACTCTTGAGGATCTAAGTCATTTCTAGATGAAATATTAGTCACTTGAAAGACTGCAGTTATTCCAGAATCACAAGTTTTCTTCGTGTCATCCAACACTTTGACGTGAAATTTTTGACCATTACAGAACATACCCTTGTGGTGTTTAACCTGCAATAATATGTGAAACATGTCAAAATTATTATATCGTGAGTTGATAAACATACGGGTGATTAATAATTTTGTACGTACCTGGAAATCTCTTAAACCATATGCTAAATCTATTTCCCTTTGCGTAACATTAGAATCTCCATTACGATGAGCTTCTTTAACCAATGAAGATACACCTTCCCATGTTAATGTGTGACCATAATGTTGACATCGTTCAATCCATACCGTCATCCAATCAAGATTGTTTGCAATATACAAATGTAGTGCATCCCACTCTCGAGCAACTGTAAAAAAAAAAATAGACGACTTACAACCGATTTATTTTGAAGATTAAGAAATAATTTATTACAATAACATCTTATAATTTATTACCTGTCACTTTCCTCAATCTACCTTTCCCCATCATGTACTCCCCTTTGAATTTTTTAAAAGGGTCGAGATCCCAAATGCGATCTACATGGATATTTGAAGCAAACTTAGGAAGATATTCAGTAATGTACACCATAGTCTGGTATACCATGTATCCCTCTACCATAGAACCCTCAGGATGTGCTCTTTGTCGAACCAAAGCCTTCAAAGATTTCAAGTGCCTCTCAACCATCCACATTGACCTAGTGTGTGCAGGTCCACACAATTCAATCTCTTCAACTTGGTGTATGAGGTAGTGTTCTTGTGCATTGAAAAAAGTTGGAGGTAGACACTTTTGCATTTCACACAATAAATGAGGAATTCTTCTCTTCCAATAGTTTATATCTTCTTTATAGATTTCTTTAGATGACAACCACCTACATTAAGAGATTCAAGTCACAAAAAATATATAAATACGAGACTTTACAAAATAATATACAATAGATTACATAGCAAGAAAAACAAATCGTGAATATAATAAATATATACAACAAATTGAACAGATATTACTGCTTACCTCATGTATTTTCCAAGATCATATATCACTTGTTTGATGTTATTGTTGAAGTGCTCTGGGAGAGATAGAGGTAGCACGTACTGCAGTAATTATAAACCAATCATTTCATTATTTTCTAACATAACATAATGAATAGTACACGTAGTTTATGAATATATTGTAAATACAGAAGAACATAACTTACCTTGATGAAAGTATGCCAATCATGAGTTTTGAGCCCTGGCCCAAATTCACTTTTCTTTGATATGAGATTGCTTATGTTCCCAGCAAATCCTGTGGGAAATCGAATTTTTCGTATGACTTCTTTTATGGCATCACTTTGCTGCTCCGTTAATAACCAAGGAAGGGCACTTATATTAATCTGATCTCTATTACTATTTGAGTGAATGAAATTCTTCAGTGCATGATTGGATTCATGAATGTCATTACAAATTTTGACAATTTTTTCTTTGTCACGCCTTCCATCCAGTATTTTCCACAATGTCTCTGTTATATTCTTTCCAACATGCATAAGATCAAACAAATGCACAATTTGTAGGTCCTCGTAGTAGGGAAACCTACTAAATTGTCTGGGATAGCTTTTTAGTCCCTTTTGAAGGTTGTCAGTAGTGCCTTGACGACCTTCACGATCATCAATTACATAATTAGTAAACAAAAATCACAATAGAAATATATAAATTACAAACATAAACCATTAAGTGGAATGACATTACCTCGACGATTAATTCTATTATATTCCAACTTCCATAGGCGAGGTGTCATTCTTCGTGGCTTTGATGTAGTCTCTTCTTTCCCATTGAAAAGATGTTTTTCCATACTTCGATACTTATGATTCCTGTGGAGAAAGTGTCTGTACTCATCAAACACATGCTTTCCTAAACTTTTTGAATGATGAGATTTCATCTTTGGACCACAAACTGGACATGCAAATTTTCCCTTTGTTTGAAGACCTACAAGATAATGATATAATTGGATTATTAAATATGTTGATTTTTATAATTAGAATTATCATGCGCAACTTGAATTCACTATAACATACCACAAAAATGTGTTAGCCCTGGGGCATCATGTATTGTCCATACAAGTATTGCATGGAATTGAAATTGTCTTTGTCCTATTGGTCTAGACACATCATACATAGTGACACCGTTCCATAACTCCACCAACTCGTCAATAAGAGGCTCAATATATACATTCATATCTTTAACTTGATATTTACCTACTTGAATGAACAGTAACATTACATAATTATTATGACCATTTTACTATAAGATTTGTAAGTACATGTAAATTAATAACTATCAAATGATAAAATACCTGGAACAATCATTGCTAACATAATGTGCTCCCTCTTTATTGACATCCACGGAGGAATGTTATTGTTGATAACAAAAACAGGCCACACCGAGCAACAGATCTCATCTCTCCAAATGGATTGACACCATCCGCTGCCAATGAAAGCCTGAGATTACGAGGTTCTTCTTTGAAGTGTTGCCACTTTTCCTCTATGTGCATAAATGCCGAACCATCCGCAGGGATTCAAATAATGTCATCTCGACTTCTATTGTGTGCATGGTAATCCATAAATTGTGCCAAGCTAGTACACCTGAATAATTGTCGCATCCGTGGAATAATGGGGATGTAACGAAGAACCTTGTGAGGCACCTTTTTTGTTATTCGATCTGTTCGATATCTACTCATATGACATACAGGGCATTGTGTTGCAAATTCATGTTCTTTATAATATATAATATGATCATTGGGACAAGCATGTATTGCTTGATACTCCATTCCAATATCTTTCATAATAGCAGATAATTCTCGATATGAGCGAGGTAGAATATTTGATGGTGGTAACAAAAACTCGCCTATCAATCTACAGCAAAAAATATAAGTTGTTAATATAAACAATATTAGTGGTACATTATTCACCCTTTGTTAACTATAAAGACATATATGACATACCTTAACATACGTGACATTGTTATGTTGGATAAACCATTCATAACCTTCAAGTTCAACAACAACAATATAGCAGAGAGAAGAGTTGTTTGGGAGTCTTTGTATAGGGGCTCGTATGCCTTCTCAAGTAGAGGTACATCAAGGCTATCATCATCATCATGATCAGATCCGCTTGGACTAAATGTGTCATGGATCAATGTATTTATACCATCATCTTCAATTGTGTTTTCTAGCGCATGATCGTCATCTTCCATGGGATCATTATCTTCACCTTGGATATTCGCACCCCCATGTTCCTCCATATCATGTACTTCCCTGGGGAGATCAACCTATATAAAATTGATTAACATAAATAAACCATGATCTTCAACTCATCATCAAGTGATTTCATATGTATATAAATTGTTAAAATGATATAATGAACAACTTACCAGTGGATGATAGTCATGCCCCCCTTCAATGTGACCATTCTCCCTACAATGTCTCTTAACTGTTTTGATTAGCAATCTTCTACGGTTTAAGCCCTTACAAATTTTGTAGGGACAATAACATTTTCCATCACCTTTTCTTTTCAAGTTAGACCACAATCTAGCGATTGTCTCCCTATTTTGTTCTTCACTTATATTATCTGACATGATCGTTCTTCGCAGGAAGCAAAAATTGGGCTATGAAAACTTCGGTTTACAACTTTCAGTGACTAAGCAAAATTGTCAAAAGTACACAAATCTTCTTAGACCTAGTTAAATCCTTTAATATTTTAAAAGTCTAGTTAAAATATACATTAGATTAAAAAATATACAATTTTCATGCCTGAGCGCGCGGCTACGACTAGTGCAATGGTCTTCTTGCTTAGCTCTAGAAGCTCTCTAGCAATCAAAACATATAAGCTACAAGGCCTAACAGCAATTTCAAAACATATAAGCTACAAGGCAAGACATATTACATGACATGGCAAAAGGATTAAAATATACATTAGATTAAAATATATACAATTTTCAAACCTGAGCGCGCGGCTATAACTCATGCAATGGTCTTCTTGCTTAGCTCTAGAAGCTCTCCAGCAATCAAAACATATAAGCTATTAGAATTCATTAACTTTCTGTAATTGGAAAACTCTATTTGATATTAGACCGTAAACTACTACTATTCTCTCCATAAGAACTAAGTACAAAATTCTTTCAAGTTCACATCCATGATTCCCTTTAGATTAAAATATACAGCAAAAATAAGCTAAAAGTCTAGTTAAAATATACATTAGATTAAAAAATATACAATTTTCAAACCTGAGCGCGCGGCTATAACTCGTGCAATGGTCTTCTTGCTTAGCCTTAGAAGCTCTCCAGCAATCAAAACATATAAGCTACAAGGCCTAATAGCAATTTCAAAACAAGGGTCATCAAAAGAACCAAAAACAATGTGTGCAAACAATACCTTGTGAAGTGGTATAGACAATTAGAAGATGCTACTATGTGCTAGGTAACTTCTTAGAACTGTTGGTATATTCTTACAACTTGTTACACCTGGGATATTCTTCTTTGTAGATGCTACTATGTGCCATGGTCCAAACGGGCCCATAAATGTGGTTGAATAGAAATAAATTCAAGTGGCTTACACAAGGGACAGTCACTGTGAGATATCCTCATGTGTGACTGTCCTTGTCACAAATGAGGACATCTCACAGTGACTGTCCCTTGTGTAATTGCCACTTGAATGAGGTCAGTCACTGTAAAGACAACATGATAATGTACACATACAATGAGTGTACATTATCATGTTGTCTTTACAGTGGCTGCCCTCATGTTGTATATTCTTCTCTGTAGATGCTACTACATGCTAGGGAACTTCTTAGAACTGTTGGTATATTCTTACAACTTGTTACACCTGGGATATTCTTCTTTGTAGATGCTACTGTGTGTCGTGGTCCAAACGGGCCCATAAATGTGGTTGAATAGCAATACATTCAAGTGGCAATTACATAAGGGACAGTCACTGTGAGATGTCCTCATGTGTGACTGTCCTTGTCACAAATGAGGACATCTCACAGTGACTGTCCCTTGTGTAATTAAGTATTGTGGGGAAGCATTCTAAATAACCAAAGCCGCTAACAATAAATTCAACACAGATATGTCCTCATTTCTGGGTATTTTAGCTCTCTAACAGCTGAATACCAGATTAAATAATAACGACAAAAGAAAAATAAACCCAACGTACTCAGAAATTGTAGCTGTGATTTTGCGGAGGGAACCTCTCTCGGCGCTGTTGAAAACACAAATGACAACCCGCTTGATTTCGCGGAGGGAATCTCTCTCGGTGCTGTTCAAAACACAAATGACAACCCGCTTTGTTCAAAACACAAATGATAAACCGCTTGATTTCACGGAGGGAATCTCTCTCGGCGCTATTGAAAACACAAATGACAACGTTCCTTTTTTTTTTGCACTTATATCCCGACCAACATAAGGTCCATTTGTAATACAACATGATAATGTACACTTATAGTGAGTGTACATTATCATGTTGTCCTTAGAGTGACTATCCTCATTTGTTGAAGAAGAAAAGCATTAATGTGGTTGAATAGCAATACATTCAAGTGGCAATTACACAAGGGACAGTCACTATGAGATGTCCTCATTTGTGACTGTCCTTACAGTGAGTGTACATTATCATGGTGTCTTTAGAGTGACTGTCCTCATTTGTTGAAGAAGAAAAGCATTAATGTGGTTCAATAGCAATACATTCAAGTGGCAATTACACAAGGGACAATCACTGTGAGATGTCCTCATGTGTGACTGTCCTTGTCACAAATGAGGACATCTCACAATGACTGTCCCTTGTGTAATTCAAGTGGCAATTACACAAGGGACATTCACTGTGAGATGTCCTCATTTGTGACTGTCCTTACAATGAGTGTACATTATCATGTTGTCTTTAGAGTGACTGTCCTCATTTGTTGAAGAAGAAAAGCATTTATGTGGTTCAATAGCAATACATTCAAGTGGCAATTACACAAGGGACAATGTCATGAGCCGTGACATATTGAACTTAGTATAATAATAAAATGATTAGATGATATATAATAATCTATTATTAACGGTATATAACAATAATATATAATTATTATCAAAAGATAATAATAATATATAGTTAGCATAATAAGTAATATGTTAATTAAATAATATTAAAATATTAATAAATAATATAATTATGATTATAATTATAATATAAATTAATAATAAATAATTATTAATAAATTATATATATTATATTATAATAATATATTAAGTAATAATATTAAATCAATTATTGATATAATAATTTTAATATATAAATAATATTAATAAACCTCTCAATATAAAACAATATGTTATCACTATAATAATATTTATTATAATATTATTAATATTACTAACATCATTAATTATAATATTTAATAATAAAAATAACATTAATAATAATAATAATAATGTTTAAAGCAATATCGAATATCTGTAATCGATATAAATCTACATTAAACATCTGCATTATCTATCACGATGAGGAATGAAGAAGTGATACAACAATCACTAGTCATTACACATCGATACCATGAGAGGATGATTAATGAACCAAATACTATGAAGTCAAGATCAACATGATATGAATAAGGGATAGGTCGCTATGTGTTTCAGAAGATGTATTGATAAGCAAGAAGGATAACCATTCATATATTATAAATAATCATTAATTGCACAAGTTTAGACAATGACATATCCGATAAAGCAATATCAAACATGAAGACCCGCTAGCAAATATGCACCATCACTTCCTATGTTATCATGACAATAACATAAACTAGATTGAATTCTACTATCTATATCAATAGACACCACATAGGAGGATATCGACTAAAGGATTGAAAGATTATCGATTGTCTGAGATAAACCACATCTTGTAGAAACACAAAAGCATTAGTGATTATATCACAAGCTATTGATGAATGAGGCATCAGTCATGGATAATAAGTACAATGTATCCTTAAGTATTAACAGGAATGGAAGTCAATTTGAAGATCAAACTCCATTACCAGCAATCAACCAATAAATGGACAATTATCAGAAAATGATATCGACTTATATCAGAGTAGAAAGATTGGATATCATCATAACAATATGGGATAAGGCAAGAGTTAATATCGATTGACTAAATACTAATGATAGTTAGACCAAACTAATACAAACACAATGGATGTTAACTACTGGTTGCACTACCAATTAGGGAAGATTACCTTCATAAAAAGATTTGATATTGAGTCAATCTGGGAGTTATCTATGATCAGAAAATAATGAAATAATATTATGTGAACTGTCGGATTATGGAAAGGTGTGATTAACAAAGGGACATGGAGGAAGAAACAAGACACGTCTCATTCATAGCATCTCTTCATTTGTTAAAGACAATATAAGAATGCATTCTCGTCAGTCACTCAAGGCATCATTAGAACTTTATTTACTTATCCATATTTGGATATACTCAATAGAGCATCTGCCTTTGGCAGTTTGGTTTCAAGTTTATCATTGCAGATCAGAGACAACACCATGATTGCACAGATAGAAAGGATAGTCAGAAACAGCATCAATATTTGAAGTTGCAAGCATATAATTCAGAATCTGAAATAGCAACATATCACTCATAGCGATATTACACATTTGCATAATTACATCATCATATCAGACACAGCAAATACATTGCTGTAAGCAATACTTATTGATTGTATATCGATATTGTTTATATCAGACATACCATCATTATACTATCACTATAAGTGATAGGAAACATCATATTCATAGCATATTTCATATCATTATATCCGACAGTGCTATTAAACATATTGGTATCAATATCATCTTGCACACATATTGTGATTGAATCTGAAATAGCGGTTGATATCTTAAGTAACCTCCATTACTTAGTTTAATTGTAAGTATCTGATAGAGTAAGTCTGAGAAGTGGAGTAATTGTTCCTGTTTTCCAAGTTAGCCAAAAAGGGGACATTACAGACAATCACTGTGAGATGTCCTCATGTGTGACTGTCCTTGTCACAAATGAGGACATCTCACAATGACTGTCCCTTGTGTAATTCAAGCGGCAATTACACAAGGGACAGTCACTGTGAGATGTCCTCATTTGTGACTGTCCTTACAGTGAGTGTACATTATCATGTTGTCTTTAGAGTGACTGTCCTCATTTGTTGAAGAAGAAAAGCATTAATGTGGTTCAATAGCAATACATTCAAGTGACAATTACACAAGGGACAATCACTGTGAGATGTCCTCATGTGTGACTATCCTTGTCACAAATGAGGGCATCTCACAATGACTGTCCCTTATGTAATTCAAGCGGAAATTACACAAGGGACAGTCACTGTGAGATGTCCTCATTTGTGACTATCCTTACAGTGAGTGTACATTATCATGTTGTCTTTAGAGTGACTGTCCTCATTTGTTGAAGAAGAAAAGCATTAATGTGGTTCAATAGCAATACATTCAAGTGGCAATTACACAAGGGACAATCACTGTGAGATGTCCTCATGTGTGACTGTCCTTGTCACAAATGAGGACATCTCACAATGACTGTCCCTTGTGTAATTCAAGCAGCAATTACACAAGGGACAGTCACTGTGAGATGTCCTCATTTGTGACTATCCTTACAGTGAGTGTACATTATCATGTTGTCTTTAGAGTGACTGTCCTCATTTGTTGAAGAAGAAAAGCATTAATGTGGTTCAATAGCAATACATTCAAGTGGCAATTACACAAGGGACAGTCACTGTGAGATGTCCTCATTTGTGACTGTCCTTACAGTGAGTGTACATTATCATGTTGTCTTTAGAGTGACTGTCCTCATTTGTTGAAGAAGAAAAGCATTAATGTGGTTCAATAGCAATACATTCAAGTGGCAATTACACAAGGGACAATCGATCACTGTGAGATGTCCTCATGTGTGACCTTTGTGAAGGCAAGTGCCAATTTGTACCCAAGTTACCAATATTGTGGCAAAAGTGGGAATGAAGCATTTAGGGGTCAAATTGGGCAAAGAAGTGTAGAAGTGGCCTATGTGAGGTCTAAATAGCCTAACTAAGTCATGGTTAGGGTCTTATGGTGTTTGAACAATAAGTTTTGAACCAAAATCCCAAAGGTTGTAACAAGTTGTCAATGTTGTCATTCACAACATTGACAACATTTGTGCAAGGGAGCATTTTAGAGTAAGATGGTTATGTAACTATATGAAACCATTGAATTAGGCATCAGATCAACTATAAGGGGCCTCCATCGATCTGTGCAAAAGGTTGGGGGGAAAAACATTTGGAATTAAGAAGATTTGTAGAGTAACACGGTTTTAGTGAATTCTTGAGTTTTTTTGTTTCTTTGTTTTCAGTTGATTAATGGATTAGATAGCTCGCAGTGTCTATTGGAAAAGTTAGTACAAGTTGTTTTTTATTCTGTGTTGTGTTTTTTTTGAGTTTTAAAGCATTCCAACTAGTTTGTTAATTCTTTTGTTAAGTACCCTATCATTGGTTTGAACCAGGCAGGTTGAACAAATGGAGTCTTAGCTCATCATTCCATTGTCAATTTTGTACGGGCTCTTGGAATGGGTGAGGAGACTCCATGTACTATATGTTTGGAAGGAGGGGCCCTGGGAAGCTCATTTTCTATGTTTGCAATGATGTCCTAGGTGAGTCAGTTGAGCACAATTAGGGATGACAAATCATTACAAGAAGATTACAACAAGTTGAATGCATTGGTTGCTTCAACTAAAATCTCATGGAGAGGTAGACACACATCTAAAGAAGCCCCAAGTCAAATTAGAAGATTGGGTGAGTTTCTTTGGCTGCTAAGAAAATAAACTCTTAGTCAGACTGTCCAAGTTGTGTCAAAATACTTGTTTTCAGGCATGGCTGTAGCAGTTGGTGTACAAAAAATCTAGGAGGAGAAGACCTTAGATATCTTGGAGTTCTCAATAAAGGGCATCTGAATCCTAAGCCCTTTAGGTGGCTTAATATAAACAAAAAGGCTTGACAAAGGCCTAATTGCTAGCAGCCTATTTTTGGGTGCAATTGGCATGGTTTGATGAACCGGATTGAAGTATTGATGAAAAGTATAGGTGAAGGAGTAATATTGAAACCAATAGAGGTCCTAGTGGCCAGCCTCTCCATGGAGTAAAGTTCTAGTTGAATGTGTTTCAATTTGTGAAGAAAAGACTAGGAGTGTCCTAGTAGCTAGATTGGTATTGAGCAGAGTTCGTTGTATTTCTTGTTGGTGTGCACTAGTTGAAGGAGTGGGATCTTGGGTAGAGATACCTAAAGAGTGTAGGGATAGTTAAGTACCCTATCAAGTCAAAACATTGGCCTAAAGAGACCCTAGTGAAGGATAGGGAGTGAGCAAGACAAAGTGTTACATCAATTAACAAGATCATTTTTTGGTAATTGTGTACATTATCATGTTGTCTTTACAGTGACTGTCCTCATTTGTTGAAGAAGAAAAGCATTAATGTGGTTCAATAGCAATACATTCAAGTGGAAATTACACAAGGGAATATCACTATGAGATGTCCTAAGTGTGACTGTCCTTGTCACAAATGAGGACATCTCACAGTGACTGTCCCTTGTGTAATTGCCACTTGAATGAGGACAGTCACTGTAAAGACAACATGATAATGTACACAAGTACCGTGAAGGTAGTCGCAAGTTAGGGCTGTTTCATTGCATACCCGAAACAATGAAGACATTACAGTCCACAAAACGTTTGTGCTTGAAAGATGAACAAATAAAATTAAACTTCTAAATAACCAAAGCCGCTAACAATAAATTCAACACAGATATGTCCTCATTTCTGGGTATTTTAGCTCTCTAACAGCTGAATACCAGATTACATAATAATGACAAAAGAAAAATAAACCCAACGTACTCAGAAATTGTAGCTGTGATTTCGCGGAGGGAATCTCTCTCGGCGCTGTTGAAAACACAAATGACAATGTTCTTGTTTTTTTTGCCCTTATATCCCGATGTGATTTCGCGGAGGGTTACGGTGCTGTTGAAAACACAAATGACAACGTTCCTTTTTTTTTTTGCCCTTATATCCTGACAACATCGCAATTGCAAGTTAGGGCTGTTTCACTGCATACCCGAAACAATGAAGATGTTACGGTCCACAAAATGTTTGTGCTTGAAAGATGAACAAATAAAATTAAACTTCTAAATAACCAAAGCCGCTAACAATAAATTCAACATAGATATGTCCTCATTTCTAGGTATTTTAGCTCTCTAACAGCTGAATACCAGATTACATAATAATGACAAAAGAAAAATAAACCCAACGTACTCAAAAATTGTAGCTGTGATTTCGCGGAGGGTTACGGCGCTGTTGAAAACACAAATGACAACGTTCTTTTTTTTTTGCCCTTATATCCCGATGTGATTTTGCGGAGGGTTACGGCGCTGTTGAAAACACAAATGACAACGTTCTTATTTTTTTTGCCCTTATATCCTGATGTGATTTCGCGGAGGGTTACGGCGCTGTTGAAAACACACATGACAACGTTCTTTTTTAATTTTGCGCTTATATCCCGACACCGTCGCAATTGCGACAGTGCCAAATGTATTGTCATCGCAAATTGCGACGGTGTCAGGCTATATTTGAAAAAAAAAGGCCAAAACCGCATGACATTTGCCTGCCGTCGCAAATTGCCGTCGCAATTTCACCCCAAATGTATTAGTGGATAGTTGGATTGATTCAAGGATCTTAAATTTTGGACTTGGATTTTGGTTTTATTTGTAGATTTAAGGATGGTGGGTTTGATCAAACAAGGCTATTCTAAGGGAATGATGTAAAATGAAACTAAAGGGATGATCTATGATGCAAGGATGTAAGGGTTCCAAGAAACTTTTATGAGATTTGAAAGGATGTGGCATGTGATAGGCCAACTAGTCTTCACTTTCAAGGACAACAAAGCGGTGATTAACTTGGAAGCGTAATGAAAATTGTTTGAATCTTGCATTATAACCCACATTATCTAGTTTCTCTTGATACTTGTCTTCTTTTGGGATTTCAGTTGGGGAAGGTTGATGGTCTTTGAGTTTTCTTTCTGCAACTTTCTTCTCTTGATAGACGTGAGAATTTGGTAACTTCATTTTCTTATGTTTTGTTGAATCGGTCACATCTTGGAAGGATATTTCTTGGATTGGATTGAGAAATGCTTTTGAGAAAATGATTTTGAAAGAAATTTTAGGTCCAAGGATGTTTTAAGGAAATCTGATCAATTTAGGATTTCAGCTTGATTTTTCTCTAACGGAAAAGGAACCCAAAATCAAAAGATAATAATCATGTGTCTTGAAAATAATCTAGTAGGGGATAAAGCAACCTTGTAGGATACAAGTAATGGTGATAATGATTTTGGAAATGCTTTTGAATGTGTATGTTCAATAAATGTTATCACTGATTATGTAACTTCAAAGATTCCCACAAGCAATTCTACCCTAAGGAATTGGCATGACTAAAAAACCTTTTCTCATTGACATAGGCACACATCCAAGAGCTAATCAAAATAAAACCATCACCAAGCACACAATAGCTCCATTCATGATGCCATATTATCCAGTTCCAAATGCTCAAGGATGGTGCAATATGATGAGTGTCTTGGGGAGATTACTATTCTGCTTGCACAAAGATTAGAAAGCATTTAGGGGGTAGATCGGGTTGTCCTCTAATTTATAGGCATGTCTAGTCAGGTCCGTGGTATCCTCCCAATTAGTTTGTATGTGCGTGACTCACTTAAGAGCCTAGTTTAACATGCTAAAATTGTAGGGATATTCACCTACCTCAAGATACCATCAACACGCATCGCCCAATCTTGAGGGGATGAAGTGAGATTTTTCTCAGCACTTTGTTTATATACTGATTTGGGAATTACCGGTTTGAGGTCATTGCCAAAAGAGGAAGCACTTTTCTCTCTAGACAGGCCTCACTAGATTCGAGTAACCAATCCAAGCCTTATCTTCACCCTAGTTTTGTGAAGGCATGGGGAAAGGGTATGGATTTCACTTGAATCACTTAGATTAATGAGCTTGCAATAAATTGAAAAATCTCTTTAAGGCAACGTTGAGAAACACTCCTTCAAAACACACCATAGAGAGTTCATTCCAAATTGGAACCTATTTTCGGACTAGGTGTTCTCTATTATACAACTTCAAACATTTATGATTAGGATGCAAGGTTCAATTATTATTTGAAACAAGATCTTTTTAGATTGTTTGGAACTTGCAAAATTTGCAAGTATTTCATCCCTTAAGCACTCAAGATTACATTTGATTATTTTTAAGAGCCCAAATGAAGTGTTTGATTTAATTTTTTCAATTGAACTTATGCATTCAATATTGGATGTTATTTATTTTTAGATCCAAAAGGAAATTTTTGATTTGTTCAATTGAAATTATGCATTCAAGATTGGGTGTTGTTTCTTTTAAGCCCAAATGAAGTGTTTTGATTTTATTCATTACTTTTAGACACTCAAGATTAGCTTTGGATTCATTTTAGGACCAAAACTAAATGTGAGGATTTCACTTTGATATCCTTGTAACTTTTAGGCATTCAAGATTGGATATGATTTGTTTTAAACCCTAAAGTAAGTGTGTGATTGATTCCTCATTCCTTTTAAGCACTCAAGATTGGATTTGATTGATTTTAATCCCAAAAACTTGAGGTGTTTTATACTGCATTCAAGATTTCACAAATCTTTAGGTATTCAAGATTAGGTGTGATTCATTTTAAGCCCTAAATCAAGATGTAAAGATTGATTTGTTCATTTTCTTTTAGGTATTCAAGATTGGATTTGATTGATTTTAAGCCCAAATGAAGATGTGAGGATTCTTTTAACTTTAGTCATTCAAGATTAGATGTGGTTTTTTTTCAAAGCCAAATGAAGATTATATTGTTCATAAAACAAAAAAATGTGTTAGTATGTTTTAGGATCTTGATGACTTTTGCAAGCAACTTATTCTCCCAAAATGACTTGAAAAAAAAATAATGTTAGAACTTGCAAAATCAAAGGTTAAGGACAAGATGGAGCCCAAATGAACATAAAAAACCAAAAACATCAAGGATTAGGGCCCTAAAAATTCCCTTTGTTTTCCTTACGAGTAAACAGAGAAGGGGATTTTGAGATACAGACTCGTACGAGTCAATACCATGCACCATACAAGTATACAAGGGTTCCCATATGAGAAAACATGCAAGAATGAGATGCAGAAGGCCAAAAATGAGATGCAAAAGTCCCATACAAATCAAAACCATGCATAGTATGAGAATACAAGGGTTCCCATATGAGTAAGTAGGCTCAAAAGAGTTTACACATTCTAGGATTCTCACTAGGATGAACGAGCTTTCCAGAATTTTTGGAAATCTTTGATAAAAAACCCCTAGAAACAAAGTAGAAATGTATGGTGGGTGTCCCACCAAGCATGCCAAAATGTGAGTGATATGAACCTAAACTATTGGGAACTTTTATAGATAGTCAAACATGAGTTCTAATCTAGCAAACAAATTAGATAGAAAAACTTTCATGAACACCACCTCTGATTGAGCCAAAAATGGGAGCACCCAAGCCCTGTTTGATTTGCTCGTTTGAGAAGAATGTGGATGTTCTCTCCAAGAACAATAAGTGTATCCCCAATGCAGTTATAAGGTGATTAAGACCAAATAAAATCCATGGAGATCCCAAAAATGGCACAAAACCTAGTATGAGGAACTATTTTTTCCCCTAGGATTCCAAAGGATGGAATGAATATAAATGATGATTTAAGTTATAAATGAGATGAAAAATTAATTAAAATTTAAGAATGGATATTATTTGTATTGAAAATTTAGTGAAAATCATAAAAGAAACTAATATTTATCCATTTAGGCTATGTTATGTGATCTCGGAACTCAAAAAAAGAAAGGAAAGCTAATGATGGTAACATGCTATGAGATCCTAGAAATAAATGAGCATAATAACAATGTGTACAAATGAAAGAGTGAGTACAATTTTCTCATAGGAGAGGGCTATATTTATAAAGTTTTGGAGGAAGGGTTAGGGTTTGGAGCAAGGGTTAGGGCTTGGAGGAAGGGTTAGGGTTTAGGAGGAAGGCTTGAGAGAGATAAGATGGACATTTATGGTTGAATGGCTCAAGGTTATTCACACATGTGTGAGAAAAACTTGGGAAGAGTGAAGGGGAAAAGGATGTAAAAAAGGGGATGGGGTGTGATTAAGAAGGTTGTAAGAGCATTTAATGCAGATGATTGACATCCTTGGGAAGAAAACCCATTAAGGATAAAAGGGTTAGGAATGACCTCCTAAGTGAGGCTATGTGAGTGATTAGGATTTAGCAAGTGAGGTTATAGGTAAAGGTTGGGATTTAGGTAGGGTTTTATATTAATTTAGATTAATCTAAATTTTAGAGGAATATTAGGGATTTTGAGGGATTTGAATAAATATTTTATTCAAAAAGGGGAATTTATGGAGGATGTGCATTAAAATAGATTTAATGCATTAGGGAGGGGGTATTTAAATTATATTCAAATACTTTAGGTAATGAACCTAATTTAATTAAATAATTATAATTAAATAGGTAGAGGAATATAATAACTTTATTGTCAAATGCTCTTTCAAGAGCAACTAGCCCCTTAGGAACCCTATTAGACTTCAACTGCAAGACTTTCTAAAAACAATTTATTTTGAATTATTTGTGTCAACATAAGTTTTGAAATCCATTTCCCTCTCACCAAAATGAGACTCACATTGTAAGAATCTTAATATGTCTTGGTCATCATAAAAAACCTTCCAATTTTCAACATTGTCTGGGATAGAAGGCCTGGACTGAACTTCTATTTTGGATATTCCTGCAAAAGTGATATCCTCTTGCCTTAAAGCTATATTTTCCAATAAGTTAGCCATTCTATTTTGGCTCTTATCCATCCAATCAATACCAAATGCATTAAAATTTTCAATCTCATCCCAAACAGCATTTCGATATTGTTTTAGCCTCTGATTTTTTGATGCATATCTTGATCTAATATGAGAAATTAATAACTCAAAATAACCAATTACCTTAAGGAAATTTATCCTATGCCTTGATGCTAACCTCAATCCAATTAGTAAGGCTTCATATTCTGCAACATTATTTGTACAATAAAATAATAAAGTGAAGGAGAACTTAAAGGTTTTACCATTTGGAGAGATCAACAACAC
The DNA here is from genome assembly GCA_027943335.1 of Chamaecyparis obtusa. NCBI lineage: Eukaryota > Viridiplantae > Streptophyta > Pinopsida > Cupressales > Cupressaceae > Chamaecyparis > Chamaecyparis obtusa. The sequence continues at coordinate 1,084,653 of BSBK01000527.1, forward strand.
TCTTGCCCCGACTCCTTCCTTTGAACTTGCTCCATCAAAATAAAAAGTCCACACATCATTATGGTCTATCAAATTATCTTCATCTTCAGCCAAAAGGGAAGGCTTGATCCTTCCTTCCATTTCCCTTTCTTGAACTTGGAAAGAATCAATGTCAGTGTCTAAAAAGAAATTCATGGTATCTTCTTCTTCCTCAATCATGTGAGGATTTTTAATTTCCCTAGAAACCTTAACACTTTCCCCTTCAATGTCAAATGTGGAAAATGACAAATCACACTGCATACTTCCTCCCATAGAAGCACTACATTTCCTAGATAGAAACATCCCATATTGAGGAGGGATATCTACCACTAAAACACTCATAGTTAGTTGTTTATTTGGATATGCTGCCAAATTATAAGGCAAAGCTTTAATAGTGCCAATAACTAGAACTTCCCTTGATTCCATAGCTTGACACCTCTCATGGGGTGTGTCAACACTTAATATCATTAACTTCATAACTTCTATAGGCATGATATTATTTTATGCCCCAGAATCAATCATACAACTCTTCAATATTTTTCCATTTATTACTAAAGTCAAAAAGAAAGGATCCACTGTTCCTGATGCAATGCAAACAACATTTGTATCCAAGTAAATTTGTGGAATCTTAGAGATAATTTCTTCACCCTTACTATCAGGTATGTCATCTAGGGAAGCTACATGTTTATCATTTCCTTCTGATCTTTGGATATTTGTGGAAGTGACACCATTTACCCAATCTAGGGCCTTTTCCATATGTTCTTCTATTCTCGTCATTTCCAACAATGGGAAATTGACAGTGATTTTTGAAAGTAACTTATGATGAACTACAACTGATTGAGAACCTGATTGAAGAACTTCAAGTAATTAGAGTTCACCGAGCACTGAACTATTATGTAAGATAATTGAATTAGTTTTATGTTGTCATTGATATCAACTAGTTTTGACAGTACTTATCATGGTGTTGCAAACATCTAACGCATCTGTAGAAGAGAAGAGAAAGATGAAGAACTAAGATATCTACATTGAGGAAGATGGATATGACAGATGAGGATAAGGAATACCTTTGGTAACTTATTGATGAGTCTATGACTTCATATTGTTGACTTGATTATGTTGCATCAATCTATTATGAAGTTGGGAGAAAAATGTTACAAAGCAGTATTGTGGGTTAATGAAGCATTCTAGTATACACCGAGCAGTGTAGTGTATACCGAGCATAGTATAAACCAAGCTTGTGTTCACCGATGCATTTCTTTGTTAATCAAGAATGAATAAAAGAACTAGATAATTTGTTTAGCCGACAGAAGTTGATGAGCTTTAAAGTGTATGATCGCAAGGTGAAAGATAAAATTTGTTATGAGATCAATGGCTAGCAAAATTCAAGGAAGATCTAAATGATAGATTTGAAACGTGTTACTGACACATTAGCTGCAGAAGGTTTAGGCAGCAAAATCAACGATGGAGATTAAGTGGAAAAATCCAATGGATGAAAAGAAAATGGTTTACTTTTCTATTTAAGAGACTAGGGTTTCATTATGAAACTTATGCCAAAGGAAAGAATACTACATAGATATCATGTGAACAAGCTTCATGCATGCCTGATCAAACTGGTTAAGAAGAACCAAACTGTAGATATTACCGAGTGTCAGAAAGCTATCACCAAGGGATAGTAAGTTACTAAATGTTGATGAATTGAATAGAAATATTGATCAGAGAATTTTTATGAGCTTAAGAATAGATCTGAACATTTGTAATAGAAGTTGTATTAGATTTAGATCAATTGTTGTTACAGTTTAACCATTGTAATCAGATAAATCTCTTAACTGAGTAGACTTGAAAGTCTTGTAATGTCATTCATAGAATGCACATTTGTTATCCTATCAACACCATAGTGAATGTTGGTTGGACGATAATGGTTAGTGTTAAATCCTCTAACAAGGTCACACCTTACAGTGTGTTTTGTAACCTTTAACAGGGTTGGGTCTTCACCGACCTCACTTCAGAAGAGTGAACAATTTTTGGGTTGTCGGTCCTAGGTGGTTTTTCCCTTTACAAGGTTTCCACATTATATCTCTTGTGTTATGTGTTGATTGTGATGATTTTTAGATATCATACTTTACATGTTGCATATTAGATTTGATCAGTAGTTACTATATGTTATTAACTGGTAATCGGTAAAAGCATAAATAGTTTACTATTATATGTTACCGAGCTACAAAAATTTGTTTAAATTATTTTTGGATATACATTTTGTATTTGGGACAGTGGATAAGTGATTCCTCCCCTCTCTCAATTATTCGAACAATTGGTATCAAAGCATATTGGTTGCTTGGAATAGAGTTTTAAGGACTTCAACATAAAGATCACAAAATGTATAAGAGGGATGTGCCAAAGCTGAACTAGGACAACTTTACAATATGGCAAAGCCGAATGAAACTGCATATATCTGGAATTGGGAATTTTTCCCTCACACTATTAGAGAATGGCTACTTTGCACTGCCCACTGGACCTTTGACTCTAGATCAACTAAGAGATTGACATGAGCATAACATTACTATGATGGAGATTGTTGCTGCTCTGACAGATGCCAAGTTTGAGGATATTAAAGATTGCACTACTGCTAAAGATATGTGGGATAAACTTGCTCAAGTTTATAGTGGTGATACAAATGTTAAGAGAGCTAGAGCTGAAAGCCTAAGAGGAAGATTTGATGATATGAAGATGAAAGAAGGAGAAAACATTGTGCAATACACAAACAGAATAAAGGAGGTAGTTCACGCTATTAGAGCATCTGATGGTATTATTGATGAAGAAATTGTGGTAAGAAAAATTCTAAGGACTTTATTGTCTATTTATGCCATCAAAATATTTGCAATTCATGAAAATAGGTCAGCACCTAATAGTAATCTTACTCTTGATAATATGATTGGAAAGCTAACAACTTTTGAACTGAACAACTATGATAATAGTTTTGTACTGACTGTTGAATATGCTTTTATGACTTCTCTGAAGATTGGTAAGTCTAGTAGTAGAAATAATAAGGATGATAGTGATAGCAGTACTGGTGATGAACTTGATGAGCTTGAAGCTCTTATGGCTAGGAGATTACCTAAAGGAAAAGATAGATATAGAGGAAAATTACCTTTAGCATGTTTTAACTGCAAAGAGGTTGGTCATATTGCTGCTAGATGTCCAAACAGGAAGGAAGATGATAGAAGCAAGGACCGATCTGGTGAAGGAATCTATGGGAGAAGAGGCAACAGAAGTTATTGACACTACAGAAGAGACAAGCGAGACAATAATGACAAAGGCAAAAAGGTATGTTACATTCCAAAAGAAAATGAATCTGATTTTGATTCAAATGATGATGTAGAGGTAGTATTTGTTTCTATGAAGGATGATTCTAAGGAAGAAGAAAAGTATGTAGAAACAACACTGATTTCTAAGGTTAATAAAATGATACACAGATCATAGATAGTGGTTATACACATCACATGATTGGTGATGAAGAAAAATTTAATCATCTTGAGCAATATAATGGAGGATCTGTAAAAATGGGTAATGATACACCTTGTATGGTTAGAGGAAAGGGATCCTTGCTGATAAATGATAGAATCCAATGTGATAATGCTTATTGGGTAGAACGACTAAACTATAATTTTTAAGTGTGGCACGATTGAACAATTCAAGTCACCGAGTTTCTTTTGAGAGCAAGAAAGTAAAAATATTTGATGATGGAGGAAGACTTATTGGAACAGGAGCACAATCGAAAGGTAACTTGTTTTATCTTAACAATGATGAGTTTTCTTGTTTAATGATGAAAAATGAAGATGCTTGGTTATGGAATAAAAGGTTATGTCATGTGAACTTTGATAACATGATTAAAATCAATAAAAAGAAAAAGGTTAGAGGTCTGCCTAACTTATCTAAGCTTGATCATGTTATGTGTCATGAGTGTCAGAAAGGTAAAATGAAAAAATCTAGTTTCAAAAGAAAATATTATTCAACAAAGAAAATACTTGAGTTAGTTCACACCGACCTATGTGGTCCTATGAGAACTTAGAGTTATTATGGTGATAGATATTTCATTCTTTTTGTTGATGATTATACTAGATTGATGACTATCATGTTATTGAAAGAAAAATCAAAGGTATTTAAGATGTTCAAGTGGTATAAAGAAAAAGTAGAGAAAGATATTGGTAAAGAATTGAAATGCTTACGATCTGATCGAGGTGGTGAATTTATTTTTGATGAATTTACTAACTTTTGTAATGAGAACGGTATTAAAAGACAGGTCTCTGCACCAAGGACACCTCAGTAGAATGGAATTACTGAAAGGAGGAAAAGGTCAATAGTTGACTATGCAAGAACATTGATGATAGAGAAAAATGTTGCACATACATACTGGAGAGAGGCAGTTAGCATAGTTGTTTATGTTTTGAACCAAGTACAGTTGAAGGACACTAACAAAACACCCTATGAGTTATAGTTTGGACACAAACCCACTGTAAGTTATTTCAAAAATTTTGGAAGTAAATGCTTTATTCTGAAAGATGAAAGAAATGGAAATTTTGACTCAAAAGGTGATGAAGGGATATTTCTTGGATATTCTACTAAAATAAAAGCATATAAGTGTCTAAATAAAGTTACTAATAAAATGATAGAAAGTGATAATGTCAGGGTTGATGAGTTTGATGACAAGAATGCAGAAGAAAACACAAAGGAACTAGAAGACTACGGTAGATTCACATACATTGAGCATCTAGAGTATCTACCAAAGCCACAGATAGTGACAAATGGTCAACAGGAAAACAACATTGAGGAACAAAAAAGAGAAACTGACAAGCAAGGACATATCGAGAAGGCAAATGAACCTGAACAGGATGAACAAGAAAGAAGAGATCGGATACTAGCAAGATTTGTCAGAAGACATCATCCTGAGAACCAAATTATTGGTGACAAGAAAGCTATCATACAAACGAGAAGTAAGTCAAGACAAGGTACATGCTTAGTTTGTGAATATGATTCAAAAAATGTTAAAGTTGCATTGGAGAATGAAGAATGGATAAATGCAATGAATGAAGAGATTGAAAAGATAGAGAAAAAAAAGACATGGACCTTAGTAGCTAGACCTAAGGATAATAATGTTATCGTTACTAAGTGGATCTTCAGAAACAAGCTAAATGAAAATGGAGAGGTTACAAGGAATAAAGCTAGACTAGTTTGCAAGGGGTATGCACAAGAGGATGGAATTGACTATGGTGAGACCTTTGCACTTGTTGCTAGACTAGAAGGAGTTTGAATGTTACTGGCTTATGCAACACATAAGAAATATAAAGTTTATCAAATGGACGTTAAGTCTGCATTTCTAAATGGGATACTTGAAGAAGAAGTCTACATAGAAAAACCAAAAGTGTTTGTTGATCCAGACAAGAAAGACATGGTATGTAGATTACATAAAGCTTTGTATGGTTTGAAGCAAGCACCAAGAGCCTGTATGAAAAGCTGCATACTTATTTGTTAAGTATTGGATTTGTTAGAACTAGTGAGAACAACAATTTGTATATGAAAGGTGATACTGATGATACTATTCTAATTGCTGAGATATTTGTGGATGATATTATCTTTGGAGGTCAAGATCACATATGTAAATCCTTTGCTGATGAGATGAGAAAAGAGTTCGAAATGTCTATGTTTGGAGAGATTAAGTACTTTCTAGGACTACAGGTTATTTAGCAAAGTGATGGGATATTCATCACACAATCCAAGTATATAAAAGAAGTACTGAGAACATTTGGCATGGAAGATGCTAAACCAGTTGGAACACCAATGGTCACAGGATAAAAATTGACTAAAGAGGATGAAACTACAAAGCTGAACCAAACACTGTACCAATCAATGATTGGTAAGTTAATGTATGTAGTACATAGTAGACCAGATATAGCACATGCTGTGGGAATTGTTGCAAGTTTTTTTGCAAATCCTAGGGAGTCACACATGATTTCTATAAAGAGAATCTTAAGATACCTGAAGAAGATAGAGGATTATGGATTATGGTATCCTAAGGAAGGCAATTTTAAACTTAAAGTATACACCGATGCTGATTGGGCTGGAAACATGGATGATAGAAAAAGCACAACCCGAGGAGCATTTTTCTTTGGTGAAAGACTTGTTACCTAGACAAGTAAGAAGTAGTTTTGTATTTCCCAATCTACAACCAAAGCAGAGTATGTTGTTGTTGCTACAAACTATTCAAATATTGCATATATTAAGCAAGTGTTAGAAGGAATGAATGAGATAATCACTGAGCCGGTGATTATATAATGTGATAACACTAGTGCCACAAAAATTTCAAAGAATCCAGTGAGGCACTCTAAAAAAAAGCACATATCTATCAAGTATCACTACTTAAGAGAACAAGTGCAGGAGAAGCAAGTGAAGCTTGAATTTGTTACATCTAAAGAGCAACTTGCTGACATATTTAGAAAGCCTCTACTGAAAGATGCATTTGAATACTTGAGGACTAGACTTGGGGTCCATCCCTTATCTACCAGTCACTAATGTGATATGGAGGTTGCATCAGCCTAATCTTATCAGAATATCATTCATGTTGATGCAACATAGTTCACACTTTGGATTTATGTCTAAGGTTGTGAAAGATTTGATAAACAAGTGGCATAATCAGTATACAGAGATACAGTCAATGCACCAAACAACAAAGAGTTACATGGCTACTATAGAGCTGTATGGTTTATGTTTTTTTTTCTTTAGCATTGTTGTCAAAGGGAGATATAAACAATATGATAATCGAGGAGAATACTAGAACATCTATCTAAGGGAGAGATAATCTAAAAAGATAAAGGGAGATAAACAAAAGTAACTTGAGAGCTGCTAAAGATCATATCTATAGAAGATAGTCTACACCTTGTAATGTTGTTATGTAACGTAGTGATTAACCAATATCAAGAAATTTTTCCTTTTCCTTTTCTTGAGACTGCTTAGTGTCAACCTCTAATTTTTTGATAAACATGCTAGCTGGCTTACCACCAACATTACCAACTATCCTATTTCTTAAGTTATAATTACTCTTGGCTTGGGTGACCATGTCTGCAGTAATTTGAGAAATTTCCTCATCATAGGGTCACCTTAAAACAACTAGTTCTTCACCCTTCACTACATTGCATCTGACATCGTCAAACTCCTTGTCCTCTTCATTAGAGAAAACTTGTTGATGGTACACCTCATCTCTAACTTGTGAACAAGAAACCTCCTAATATTCTATTTCATCAGTAGAATCAAACTCATCCCAAAGGTATGAAGAATTAATTGTACAACCACTATCATCATATTTGTCATTTTTCTCTTCATCTTCAAATATGTTTAAAGCAATAGCACAATATTCTAGGCTATGTGGGGACTAACAAGAAATACACCATGGGACATCATCATTCATATTGAATGAACTTATTTTTAGGGGGTCTATGGTTTTATCATTAGATTTATCCTTTTTTGGTCCAACAATGATGGTTTTTCCATCCTTCCATTGAGTATTATAGGGGTAGTTTTGCATTCTTGGCTACCTGCTAAAATTGTTAAAAGTTGGCTTGTCATTACCTGCAGCCCTATTATTCTTGTTTTCACTAGGCTTTAGGTCCTTCTAATATTTTAAGATCTATTTTAGGCTATCATCTTCCTTTGGCTTCAAATTTACAAACCTTCCAGGTTATTTCCTATTTGGCACTTGAGGTTTCCAGTCCTCTCTTCTTCCCAATTTTCTCGATATTCTTCTGTTACTTTCTATATTAATAGCCAATTTATAAGCTTCCCAAAGATTTCTAGTATTCTTGTCCCTTATGAAGTATCCCATTTTAGCATCAAATGTGTTTAAATATGTCACAAGACATATCATGTCATCTAGCCTAATAACCTACAAGAGCTTATGCATGGCCTTTTGGAATCTGACATTGAATTCAATAAAATCTTATCTTGCATAGCCTAATAATAAATCATCACATCCATACACATATAACACTATTTTTAATGTGGAAACCTTTTTAGGGGAAAAAACACCTCGGACTAGTACCTGAAATAATTTCACTCTTTTGAAGTGAGCTCGGTTAAGAGCCAACCCTGCTAAAGGTTACAAAACACATTGCAAGGTGTGACCTTGTTAGAGGATTTATCACTAACAGTTATCTGTGACCAAACATTCACTATGGGGTCAACATGAAAATAATCAACATTCATTGAATTTCATAATGAAATAATAAAGACTATTAAGTCCCACTTGGTTAAGAGATTTATCTATAGAAATAGTTAGAATGCAATAGTAAATGATCCGATTCAAATACAACTTCCTTTGTAGGTTTTTAGATCTATGCTAAGATCAAAATACCCCTAGTCATCATAATCATTTCAATTTATTATATTCTCCAACTTTTTCCTTGTTGGTTAACTCATTTCTCTGATGCTCGGTGTAGTCTGCAAATTTTCTCGGTTCTTTCTTTAACTTGTCTGACCAGCTTCGCATGAATGAAATCTTCTCATGTGCATCATCATTTTGAATCTCTTGTCTTCTTAAATAGACATGATAAACCATTTTCTTCTCATCCATAGATTTTGCCTCTTAATCTTCACTATTGATTTTTCTGCTTCAACCTTCCTCAAAACTTGTGTCTCAAACACATTTCATTCATCATAATCCGAACATCCTTGAGTTTTTTCAACCATTTGATCTTCATAAAAAACTTTATCTTTAACCTTGGAATCATCTATGTTTGTCCAACTCATCATCTTTAGTCGGTAGTCATATGTTTGATATTATTTCTTTCACTCCGTCAATACTATGATTTGTTGGTAACTTCTTACTTGGTTAATACTGTACTTGATATATACTACACTTGCTTAGTGTACACTATTTCAACTCAGTGTATACTAAGTTCTTCATTTACCAACCACATAAAATTGTTGATTCTTGATCTTCAATTCTTAGCATAATTATGTAATACAATCAAATCACTAACATAATGTCATAGACTAATTAATAAGTTACCCAATGAATATCATATCCATACCTTTCTCATACATTTCATCTTCATGTTAATATCTCATTCCTTCACCATTATTTATTTAGATGTTTGTAACTATCATGATAAGTACAATCAAAACTAGTTGACATGAATGACAATATAATAACAGATTTAATGTGTCATAGATATCTTTGTACTTCAGTGATTACCTTTACATTCTATTCTCCAATTAATCGATCAGTTGTCAATATCTCCCTTTCAATTCAATCAATTTTAGTATAATAGTCTCTCCTTTTGGCATTAATGGAAGCACAATATGAAATATGCCATAGAATACCACACATTTGTCTATAAGTCTATATGTATATGTTGTGACTCGGTAATGTATTTAATATTTTTAATCACTACACAACATTGAAATATCTCTCCCTTTTGGTTAGCTTTAGTTCTAACTAATATTCAATGTTTCCTGATTATTTATCTCACTGCATGTAATCTCTCTCTCATTTTCTCTCCCTTATCTGAATATTTCATGCAATTAGCTCTCCCTTTGACATAAATGCCAAAAATAAATCATCTCTTCAGTAGCCAAATTGGTATTTCTATTGTTTAGTTCAGATTCTAGTACCTTACATGTACAAATATGCAATTCCAGCTTGTCTTTCATCTTTCACAACCTTAGGAATCCCAAAGTGTGAACATCATGCATCAAAATCATTAGATGTTCTGATAAAGTACATGTTGATGCAACCTCATATCACCTTAGTGACTATTAGATAGGGGATGGACCCCTAGTCTACTTCTCAAGTATTCAAATGTGTCCTTCACTAATGGTTTAGTGAATATATCAACAAGTTGCTCTTGTGATTTCACATATTCCAATTTGACTTATTTTTCTTGAACTTGCTCCCTCAAATAGTGATATTTAATAGATATATGATTTTTCCTTCCATGCATCACTAGATTCTTAGAAATATTAATTACACTTGTGTTATCATAATAGATTATCACTAGATTAGTGATCTTCTCATTCATACCTTCCAACAATTTCTTTATCCATGTAATATTTGAGCAATTAGCAATAACAAAAACATATTCTGCTTCTGCAATGGACTGAGAAATGTATCCTTGTTTCTTACATATCCAAGTTACCAATCTATCTCCTAAAAATAATGCTCCACCAATAGTTCTTTTTCTATCATCAATGTTTCCATCCCAATTAGCATCAGTGTAAACTTTCAGTTCAAAATTGTCTTCTTTCTTATACCATAATCCATAATTTTTAGTATTCTTCAATTATCTCAAAATTATTTTCACAATAGTCGTGTGCAATTATTTAGGATTAGTAGAGAATCTAGCTACAATTCTAACTGCATGTGAAATATTCGGTCTACTATGCACAACATACACCAATTTGCCAATCATTGATCTATATAAGGTTTGATTTACCTCGGTTGATTTGTCATCCTTTTTTAGCTTGCATCTAGTGACCATAGGTGTAACAACTAGTTTTGAATCTTCCATACCAAATGTCTTCAAGACTTATTTGATGTATTTAGATTTTGTGATGTATATACCTTCCTTTTGCTGTAGTATTTGTAACCCAAGAAAAAATTTGATCTCACCAAACATTGACATTTCAAACTCTTTCCTCATTTCATCAGCAAAAGATTTGCATAAGTTATCATGACCTTCGAATATGATATCATAAATAAATATTTCAGCAATAAGAATCTTGTCATCAGTTTCACATTTCAAATACAAATTATTGTTTTCACTTGTTATAACAAATCCAATTCTTATGAGATGAGAATATAGTCTTTCAAACTGTTGGTGTTTCAAAATGACTTACGCTCTTAGGCTGCCAATATACCTTCAAATTGATTTTAGGAATGGTTAATTCCAAATATATTATGGGATCTTAAGGTAACTGGACCAACTATAAGGAAATGACTACCCTCTGCACTTCTGGCTTTGCAAAACCAAGGCGGGTGCACCTAATCTAGTAAATAAAATATCTTCACAATACTAAGATTGGATTCAAATAACATATAAATAACAAGAAAGTGCTAAATGATAACGAAGAATTCATTGACTCTCCATTTCTATGATAGGACATTCAAATCCTCAACCATAAACTAAAAACTTCAACTAGTTTTCTTTTATATTGCAAATTATAACAACCTTGATCAATATATACCAATAGAAGAGATACTTGCTCAGATCAGTGCCTTATCTATTGGGCAATAACTTTGAAATAAATAGGATACAAAAACCAAAATATATCATAGATTCATAACCATAAATATATCCACCCTAAACCCTCACTACTTACAAATAATCCTTATGCAAATCAAGATGAACTCATATCCCATCCAGAGCAATATTTAATCTAATCCTTAATCAGAACTCAGGAATGAGAATACACACATAAAGAGTTTATGAAATGAACTAGAAAGTTCAAAATTCATAAGATTTGACATACAGGGGAGATAAGAACCAGATATTTGTATTAAGTATGATGAATCCTGCCCTTGTATACAATTTACACTTTAGAACACAAGCCTACTTCAAATAATAGTAAAGACCTACAACTTTCTTCCTTCTATTGATAATACAAATACAAAATTTACAATCTTGACTGAGACTAGGGTTTACAAAAATAAAATCTATCAACACCTAATTCTCAATGCCTCTAAATGATCATGAAAAATCCTTTTATATGATAAGGATTTCAACAAGCATCCAATCATGAATGGGTCCTCCCTATGATAGAGCAATGCCCTGAGATGTAGATTCCTTTGTGTTTGAAGTAGCATAAACTTTAGCACTAGCTAGCGGTGGGACAATTATTGCTTGTTTTGTAGTATTTCAAAGATTTCCACCATGTGCCAAAGAAGAAACAACAAAATTTGAGGGTCCTAAAGATTGTTTAAGAAACTCAATCTTTCTTTTCATTTATGGCAATAGCTTCTAATTCTGCTTTCTCAAGTTCCCTAGTCAATATTTCTTTATCTCTTTTGGATTTCTCAAGGTCAACATTCAACCTTAATACCTGATCTAAAGGATCTTTATTATTGTCAGGTTTGTTGATCATAATTCCAACAACACTTTATTTACCTTTATCTTTGGGTCTCCTTATTTCACATATTTCTTGGATAATAGGTTGTTCTTTTGTTTTTCAGGTATTGGAACATAATTTATTGTTTCCAGGTCTAACAACTACCTCTTTAATTATTCATCTCTTATCATAGCTTGGCTTATTCTGTCTTCCTTTTCTCTTTCTCTTTATTTTCTAATAGCAGCTTGTTCCTGGATCTTTTTCTCCAACTCATAAACTTCTCCAAATATTTCTTCAGAATTTGGGAGAGTTATTTCCGATTTTGAACCTTGAACATGAATTTCATCATGCTTATCTTCTAAGACATGAAGGCCATGGGGTACTGAAGTACCAAGGGTAAAAGGTGGGTAAAAGTCATGTCTACTTCTACTCTTGCTTCTAAACCTCCTCTCATGTTCAAGAGACTTATTAGGGACTATTCTCTTATTATAATGTGACCTTTCTCCTCCTCTTTCTGAAGGAGAGTAATAGTACTCATACTGACCTAATCCCAAATCAACAGCCTCTTCATATTCTGACGCATTACCTTCTTGACTGGGCTGGATGGGATTTTCTTGTCTTGTATTTCCATTCTGCTTCCAAGAATGAGACATATCATTACTATTTCTTTCCTTCCTTGTCTGACTAGGTCTATAAGTAGTTGGAAGCCCTTCTTCCAATTTATCCTCTGGGTGTTCCTTTCTCCAGGACCTAGTATTTTTGTAACTCATTTTGAAAAAGTGTGTAAATAAAATAATTTTTTGACTAGCACTACTGTAGAGATTCGTTGAGTCGCCACCCACTAAAAATGGTAATTTTAAAATACTTTTTTTTTATATGTATCACAATGAGTTTTGTAAGACAAAAGGAAAACAAAGGGAAATAATAACTTTGCGTTATCAATGGTAACTACTTGATAAGATAAATAAGCAGGCCAGGAGTCCAACTCAACTTGGAACCTATGTTATTTATGATAAGTTTACAATACCAGAGATATCAAACTAGATAAAATCATGACTATTGCATCTCTATTCCCCAGAAAATTCACCATCTTGTTGGTGACTTGGATGTGCCGAAATGAATCTGGATAGTAAAATATTGATAATATGTGATATAACCAGAGATTCTCAACAGATTTTATTACTTTTTTATATTCTCCCCAATAGATTCGCCATCTTGTTGATGTTTCAAAATGACTTACACTCTTAGGCTGCCAATATACCTTCAAATTGACTTTAGGAATGGTTAATTCCAAATATATTATGGGATCTTAAGGTAACTGGACCAACTATAGGGACAAGACTACCCTCTGCACTTTTGGCTCTACAAAACCAAGGTGGGTGCACCTAATCTAGTAAATAAAATATCTTCACGACACCAAGACTGGATAAAAATAATAGATAAATAACAAGAAAGTGCTAAATAATAACCAAGCATTCATTGACTCTCCATTGATATGATAGGACATTCAACCCCTCAACCATAAACTAAAAAATTCAACTAGTTTTTTTTTATATTGTAGATTATAACAACCTTGATCAATATATACCAATAGAAGAGATACTTGCTCAGACCAATACCTTATCTATTGGGAAATAACTCTTAAATAAACAAGATACAAAGATGAAAAGATAACATAGATTCATAACCATAAATAAATCCACTCCAAACCCTCAATGCTTACAAAGAATCCTTATGCAAATCAAGATGAACTTGTATCCCACCCAGAGCAATATTTAATCTAATCCTTGATCTGAACTTAGGAATGAGAATACACACATAAAGAGTTTATGTGATGAACTAGAAAGTTCAAAATTCATAAGATTTGACATAGAGGAGAGATAAGAACCAGATATTTGTATTAAGTATGATGAATCATTTTGTTTCATACAATTTTCACTTTAGAGCACAAGCCTACTTCAAATAATAGTAAAGGCCTGCAACTTTATTCCTTCTATTGATAATACAGATACAAAATTTACAATCTTGACTGAGACTAGGGTTTACAAAAATAAAATCTATCAACACCTAATTCTTAATGCCTCTAAATGATCATGAAAAAGCCTTTTATATGATAAGGATTGCAACAAGCATATGATCATTTAGGGCAAAAAAAAAACTTAACTTAAAGACTCTCAACAACTACACAGGGTTTATAATAAATGACCAAAATCTGATATGGGAAACGATATAAAAGTATATGGACAAATCAGCTACCTCCTTTGAGTCTTCATTCATCTCCTTGAGCCCTTTAACCGATCTGATTTCTCTTTGTCTTCAAAAAGTTCCCTGCAATAAATATATCTTGATTCTTACCAACCAAAATTTTGAACCATTAGCCCTTTTCTTCCTTCAAGAAGTAGGTGGCGTGCTTTCTTTTCCAACATGAAGGATGTATTGATACCACCAAGAATTGAATAATTCTTCACTTGGGAATGGGTAACTAGTAATCTTGGCCTTTCTACTTGATAACTCCTACCATTTATTCTCCATCTATTTTATCTCTTTCTTTATGTACTCAAACTGAGACTTGGCAGCTTCTAACACTTCAACTGTTTGGACAAAGAAAAGAGTATTTTCCAAAGTTAGGATATTGTTCATCCTTATTGACATCTCATCATCTAATTTTTTTGTCCATTTAACTAACTCCTTTAGCTTTCCACTCCACTTAAAAATCCCCAGAATTAACTCACAATTGACAACAGTCAATTCCCTCTTCAAAAGATTTGACTTTCTCTCCAAATCATCCATAACTATCCAATATTATACCAAATTTTTTACAAATTTGTGAAATGGTTTTATTGTTTGGTCAGGACTATGTTGACCTTTAGACAAAAAATAAATTAACTTCAGATTTGGATGCCTTTCCACCCATTTTTCCAAAATTGGCTTCAACTCTGCATTTTCTTCTAACAAGGAACTCAGAAGAACATCCAACCTCTTTTCATGATCATACAACATTGTAGGCTCAAGGATCCTAAAAAATGGAAACACTGTATCCCTAACCTTCTCCTCATATTTCTAATCAACTGTGCACTTGTCCTTCACATGATAATCTATTTCCTTAGTCAAGCTTTCCCTGATCTCTTTCAATCTTTCCTTCTCCTCTATTAATTGTTATTTCTCCCAGCTAACTCTTGCTTCAATATATGGCTCAGGGAATGGGGAATAAGGGAACTCAATAATTGGGCTAGAAGAAGAGGGGGATAGTAGGTTGGTTGGCAAGGAACATCTATGGTGATCTGTGATCCAATGGCCCTGCCATCTATGCAATCAACTTATCCTTTTCTATTACCACTACCCTCAAATCATTGTAGGCCTTAAGGAGGGTTTTAAATTTTATTCTCTATTCCTCTCTCTCTTGTACCTCTTTCTCTGCAACCTTGAGGTTAAACTTAGTAGTATCCAAGACTACATTAGAAGCCTCAACAATTGAAGTATCCCCAACTCTTTTAACTAGCAAGTTTCCTGAGTATTCAATGGGGGATACCTCATTTGTTTTCTTATTTTCTTCTCTTTTTAGGGACCACATCACAAGGGCAGCATGGTCATCACTGAAAACCACTCCCTTGTTTGTTTCTTGTGCCTCCTCAATGGTAAAATGCATAGTGGTCATCTTCTTTCTTACAACATTAAAAACTACTGCATCAACTATATCCCACTCAGGGAGAATCATTACTCCTACAATATGGACTATGGCTCTACCTTCTTCTAGGACCATTTTCTCAAATTTCTTCATTAGTTCCCCCTTTATTTCAGCTTCTATATCATTTATGTCCCTATCAGGGAACTCTTCCTTCTTCTTCTCACACAATTCCTTATACTAGTTAATATGCATTCTGCATAAAAATTGAAGGAATGCCCTAGCTTTAACAAAACTGTCATCAGAAAAAAAAAACTATCACTGGCCTTCTTTATTATAGGGTCTAGTTCTTTACCTGAGAAATTAGACACAATAAGGTACATCTCTTCTTTCTTGGGTGCATCTAGCATCCCCTCTTGAATTTCTTTATTTGTCACAAAAATCTATCCCTCACGACTCATTTGTACCTATTGCTTGATAACTCCTTGTTCATCTAGGTGTAGTGTGGATTGAGATGGAGAATACACATTTCCTCCAGGTTGGGCCTCATCTTATTTTTTCCTCTTTGGAGAGGGTTGCACATCATGAAAATCACCCATGGGTCTCTTCCCTTTAGAAGTTGATAGAAAGTCCCTACTTTTCTGTTGCATAGAGAATACAACATTATATCCTTGCCTATGTTGGATTGTGTAAGTTCCCCTAGGAACAAGCTTGGCATGTCTTGGTTGTCTTAGATTCCTTTTATCTTTTGTTGGATCAGACTGGATCACAACATTTTTCTTTTCATTCAAAGCTTGGATGATTCCTTCAAAATGCTCCATTAGAGCCTTAATTTTCCTTGCCCAAGGTTGGAAAGCCTTCAATGGGTCATAAACCTTATAAAAAATTTGGACAAAGTCCAAGGTCTTCATATAGACCAACCATTTCTCTTTCTTGACTTCCTACTCCTATATCTTAAACTTATTTCTGATTATATCCTCTGGAAAATTGAGCTGGTGTTCCATGAAGACACACCTATTTCTCTCCTTAAACATCCCATTAACAAAATCTTCATTATCTGCACACCTAGATATAGTAGTAGCTAGCATGTAAGGCTACAAGATCTTATTTAGATGTACCCAACCACCCTTGGTGATCACAAATTGGTGGGCAATAATAATAGTGGGAAAAAGAGTCCCCCTATTTCTCCCTATTAGAGCTACCTTGTGCAACCCACCAAGTTGTCTTAAAATCTATGCTAACCCCATCTTCAAGGGGACTTGATATGGTAGCACATAAGGTGTACATTTGAATCCATAAACTTTGAAAACTATTTAGACTGGATACATTATTATATCACTCCAATTATGCACTATAGTGATATCCTTTGCATATTGTTTTGGTCTAATGAGTGTCAATAATCCCTTGGGGATCCTAGGGTTTTCCAAAAACAATAATGTTCTAAGCCTGGAGGAAAATTTTTTGTTAAAAATGATAAAGCTAGCATCAACACAGTCCCACGGTAACTCAGTACTCTACAATTGAACATGCAGTAACTTACCATCTCTCTTTTTCTCTATCTGCATGGTTTGACTGAAGTATTCCACACCCTTATACAAAAACATGTGCATCAGCATAGAGTACTGTCCAAATGGCCTATCAACCTTTAAATTTTGAATCCCAACCAAACCTTGGTGAATCAGATCAGAAACATAGGTGGAAGAATAAAAAATAACTGCCATGTAAGGATGTAATATATGAACCATCATGAACATATAATGAATTGGCATATGTGTCTCTTCATCCTCACCAAATATGTAAGCCAGTGACTTATACATGCCTTGTGCTCTCAGGCTGAAGAGATCTAATTTGATTGGTTCAAAAGTACTTGAACCAAGCACACATAAACTACTAATCTTATAAAAAAAATCCCTTTGAGCCCTATAGACCTTTGTGAAATTATCAAAGTCTATTTCTTCTATAATCATAGAAGGATCATTCAATGAGAAAACTTATCTTATCTCATCTACAATTACACTAATCAAAACATTCCCATCTACATCTCTCACTATTCTTGCCACTGGATCATAGCATTTGGCTACTTTCATGAGGATGTCTTCATCCATGAAAACACCAGGCACCACCAATTTTCCAACATCAAATTGTCATATGTTACTGTTGGGTGCACATGCATTTATTTGTGAATATGCAGTCTTGAAGAGGGTCAACCCAATATATCAAACCTTGGAATCCCTTGTCCACATGTCCTTATCGTACAACCCTTACCCTATCTATGCTCTAGGGTTTTTTGGTACTATCTCCTTCATTTTTTAACCATCGTTTGTGGATGGGGTAACAACTAAAATAGATAATCACAAACAACCCTCTTTTGATAATCAACTTCTCCCTTAAACTCTTTGTGCAGTGCCATCTTAAACAACCAAGGTTTGAATGAATAACTTTATGTGGAATGATAATACAACCAACACCTTAACCCTTCTAAAACTTTAATTCAATATCACTATGATCAAAAACATGAACAACTCAAATAATGCAACAAAGATCACCTACCACCTTTGAAAATGCCTAAAAATTGAAGTGCTGAGAGAATCTCCTTTTGTCTAAGAGCTCTGGAGACAATGTGTTGTTCAAAATTATCATTACTTTCCTTATACCGTTGCCAACATTCTTCATTTACTTTGCATGATACACCATTAAGCCATCGACGTTGAAAAATTGGTGCTCACAACGTTCACAAAGCACATCGCAGCTTAGATTTCAAAAAGTTAAAACTAGGCTATCGATCTTCCTTTTCCCAGCACATTGGATGGCTATCATGAAGTTGACCAGCCAAGACTTACCTTTTTACCCTAGGTTAATGCATCGGCCAATGAAAACATTTCATTCCAAATGATGTGTCAAATCCAAGTCACTTTCACTTTTCATCAAGTAAGACATGTGTCAGCAAGTCATGATGCCGTGATCACTACCCTTTGATTATTTTCCCTTTAAGGCTTCATGCCTACCATTGATCTTTCTTCAAAACTATTGGTCTTTTATCACCCTTTAAACATGTGGACCCACCTTGGAATTGGGACACACATCAACAAAATGTGATCCTACGATGGCTAAAAACCTTGCATCTTTTCTTCATGAAATAGCTCCTATCGTTGGATCCTTTCCCAGATGAAAACTCTTTATCACTCGGAAAACCTTTGACCCCACTGACATATGACATCATCCAAGACATGCATCAACAAAGCGTGATCCCGTGATAGATAAATTTCATGCAAGTCTTGATTAAGACTTCATGCATGTCACTAGATCAAAACATATCTCATGGTCTGTATAAAAAGATATCACTAGCCCCACTAAAACTTTCTCCTTGCTAATTCCCTTTGATTGGACAGTTGTCATGATCCTGTAATGGATAAAGGTTGGTTGCTTTTCATTTGAGGCATCACACTTGCCGTAGATCTTTCTCAAACTTTAACCAAACTTTACACCACTTACTAACCGGGCCCTCTTGATACTAACCATCGGAATAACCTTAACTAGGCATTTTGTTAGATGTTTTAAACTTTATGTGGTACCACTAACGACCGTGGATAGGTGGAAATAATTCATGATTCTACGAAGATAAAATGCTTGTAGCTTGAGGCTCAAAGGATAGCGTCTGTCATTAGATCTAAAAAGATCTTACGGTCATGATATAAAGAGACACTATAGAGGATAATTTCACCACCGATGCACTGTCATTTGATTTAATAGGATCGAACGGTTAGGATAAAAAGAAAGAACATTTAAATAAAAGGAATAAAAAACATGAGAGGGACATGCGTATTTTCTAACATTCGAGCCCCTCGATAGATAATTCTTTAAAAGAACATGCGGAAATAAAAAATTAAGTAGCCAAAAAATTAACAAAGGATTAGAACAAAGGTCAAGAAAATTAGGGCTTTTGGAATAGGAAGACCTAGGGCTTAAGAGAAAACATGGATTTTTAGGATTTTTAACATCAGAGGCCAAATTTTTTTATACAATACTAACACATACCATGCTCTCAGTGCTTGTTCCAGTCCATATAATGCCTTGTGCAACTTACATACCATGTTCCTCTTATTAGGATTCAAAAAACCTTCAGGTTGTTCAATGTATACTTGTTCCTCAAGTATCCCATTCAGAAATGCAGATTTCACATCCATTTGATAAACTTTAAATCCTTTGTAAGAAACATATGCAAGTAGTATTCTTACTCCTTCAAGTCTAGCAATGGGTGCAAAAGTTTCTCCATAGTTAGATCCTTCTTCTTCTGCATAACCTTTGAAAACTAGTCTTGCTTTGTTCCTTGTTACATCTTCATTCTCATTCAATTTGTTTCTAAATATCCATTTAGTTCCAATCAGATTTTTGTCTTTAGGTCTCAATACCAATGTCCATGTCTTGTTTTTCTATATTTTCTCAATTTCTTCTTTCATTGCCTTGATCCATTCTTCATTTTTCAATGCATCTCTAACAGTTTTAGGCTCAAAATCATAAACTAAACATGTGTTGTTTCTTAACTTACTTCGAGTCATCACTCCTCTTTTATCTCCAATTATCTAATCTTGTGGATGGTGTCTTCTCAAATACTTTGGAAGTACAAGTTTAGATCTATGTTCTTCAATGTCTTCTCTACTTGGTGCATGATCATCATTCTCATTAGTAACTATTTTTTGATGCTCAGTCTGTAAATACTATTGCTCAGTAGCATTATTTTGTTGCTCGGTAACACTAGACTGTTGCTCGGGCAGAGTTTCAGGCTCTTCAATATAAACAAATCTACCATAGTCTTTTGGTTCCTTTTTTATTTCTTCGTCCATCTTTTATGCAAACTCATCTGCTCTTACATTTTTACTTTCAATCATTTTGTTAGTAGCCATGTTCAAATATTTATAAGCCTTGATTTTAGTAGAATATCCTAGAAATATCCCTTCATTGCCTTTTGAATCAAATTTTCTATTTCTATCATCTTTCAAAATGTAACATCTACTTCCAAATATTTTGAAATAACTTACAATAGGTGTGTAACCATACCATAATTCATAAGGTGTCTTGTTTGATTCTTTCTTTAGTTGAACTCGGTTTAGTGTGTAAACAATGGTACTAAAAACTTCTCTCTAGTACATTTGTGCAACATATTTTTCAATCATCATTATTCTACCATAATCAACAATTGATCTATTCCTCCTTTCAACAATGTCATTATACTGAGGTGTTCTCGGTGCAGATACCTGTCTCTTAGTTCCATGCTCATTACAAAAATTAGTAAACTCATCAGAAATAAATTCACCACCTCTATCTGACCTCAAGCATTTTAGTTCCTTACCACATTCTTTTTCCACTTTTTCTTTGTACCATTTAAACATTTTGAAAGCTTCTGATTTTTCTTTTAAGAACATGACAGTCATCATCCTAGATAAATCATCAACAAATAAGATAAAATACCTATCTCCATAATAACTCTAAGTTCTCATTGGAACACATAAGTTTGTATAAACTAACTCCAAAATAGCATTAGATGAGTAATTTTTTCTCTTGAAACTAGACTTTGACATCTTACCCATTTGACATTGTTTCCACATTACATGGTCAGGTTTAGATATGCTTGGTAAAGCTCTAACTTTCATTTTCTTACTTATCTTAACCATGTTGTCAAAGTTCACATGACATAACCTCTTGTTCCATAACCATACATCTTCATTTTTAGCCAACAAATAAGAAGTTTCAACATTGTCCAGATAGAATAAGTTACCTTTTGATTGTTCACTAGTACCTATAAATTTTCCATCCTCATCATAGATTTTCACATTTCTATTCTCAAATGAAACTCAATGACCAGTGTTATTCATTTTTTCTACACTCAATAGATTATATTTAAGTCCTTTCACCCTATATGCATTTTCACATCTGATCTTATTATTCAACAATATAGACCCTTTACCTTTCACTAGACAAGGTGTATCATTTCCCATTTTCATAGATCCACCATTATAATGTTCAAGATATTAAATTTTTTCTTCATCACCAATCATATGATGTGTGCAACCACTATCAATGATCCAAGTATCATTCTTTCTAACCTTATAAATAAGTTATTTTTCAACATACCTTTCTTCTTCTTTGGAGTCTTCTTTCAATGCAACAAATACCACTTCTATGTCTCCATCAGTTTCAGTCTCAGTGTCATCATCTTCATCTTCAACTAGGTAGCAAGCCTTTTTGCCTTTATCTTTGTAGTCTTGGTTGTCTATGTTGCCATACTATCAGTTTCCTTTGTGATCTCGATAAATTCTTCTATCATTCTTCCTTTCATTTGATCTTTCATTTTTTTTCATCTTCTTTCCTATCAGGACATCTTGCAGCAATATGACCAATCTCTTTGCATTTAAAACATACCAAGGGTAGTTTACCTCTATATCTTCCTTTGCCTTTTTGTACTCTTCTAGTCATTAATGCTTCAAGTTCATCAAGTTCATCTTCTTCACTTTCATTTCTTATCTTATGTCTAATTCTTGATCTTCCAATTTTCAAAGATGACATAAATTCATATTATACCTTAGGTAACATACTATTGTCATAGTTATTTAGCTCAAATGTATTCAATCTACCGATCAAACTATCAAGTGAAATATTATTACCAAGAGCTGATCTCATTTCATGAATTGCAAAGACTCTAATAGCATAGGAAGGTAACAATGTTCTAAGAATTTTACTTACCACATTGTCTTCATCAATAGTTCCACCTACTCCTCAGATATCATTCACAACTTTCTTGATTCGGTCATTGTACTAAATGATGTTTTCACCTTCTTTCATCTTCATGTCATCAAAATTACCTCTTAGACTTTCAACTTTTTCCTTAGCACATTCACATCTCCTCCATGAACTAGTGTGAGCTTGTCCCACATCTTCTTTGTAGTTGTACATGTCTTAATGTCTTCACATTTAGCATTTGATAAAGAAGAAACAATCTCAATCATCATTGCATTATGTTCTTGTCTTTCTTTGATATGGTTGACAGTAAAAGGACTAGTGGGAATTATGAATTAATTTTCCAAATAGTACATTATAGAATCTCCAATCCCTAATAGATATAACTTCATCCTAATTTTCCATGTTGAGAAGTTGTCTTTGTTTAGCTTTGGCACCTCTCTCTTATACATCTTGTGATCTTTTACTTAAGTCCTTCAAACTTATTCCTTCAAGCATAGTTTCTATGATGCCAATTGTTAGATAACTGAGAGGTGGGGGGGGGGGGGGGTGAATAAGTTAATTCTAGTTATCTTACAGTCCCAAAATAATCTGAGATGTATAAAATAGATCCTTTAATTAATCTAAACAACTCGGTAAAACTTTGTCTATGCCTTTATGTTTATTAACCGAATACCAGTAAAATTAACTAGTGTATATACCGGTCAAACCAGTAATTGTAATGTGTAAAGTAAAATAACAAATCATCACATCCATACACATATAACACTTGATTTTGAACATGGAAACCTTGTTAGGGAAAAACAACCTGGGACCGGTACCCGAAATAATTTCACTCTTCTAAAGTGAGCTCAGTTAATATCCAACCCTGTTAAAGGTTACACAACACACTATAAGGTGTGACCTTGTTAGAGGATTTATCACCAACAGTTATCCATGACCAAACATTCACTATGGGGACAACATGAAAACAATCAACATTCATTGAATGTCATAATAAAATAATAAGATTGTTAAGTCCCACTCAGTTAAGAGATTTATCTGTAGCAATGGTTAGAATGCAACAGTAAATGATATGATTCAAATAGAACTTCCTTTGCAGATTTTTAGATCTATGCTAAGCTCAAAATACCTCTGGCCATCATAATCACTTCAATTTCTGTATCCTCTAACTTTGTTATGCTCGGTTAACTCATTTCTCTAATGCTCGATGTAGTCTATAGATTTTCTCGGTTCTTTCTTCAACCTGTCTGACTAGCTTTGCATGAATGCAATCTTCTCATGCACATCATCATTTTGAATCTCTTGTCTTCTTAAATAGACATGATAAACCATTTTATTCTCATCCATAGATTTTTCCTCTTAATCTTTACTATTGATTTTTCTGCTTCAAACTTCCTCAGAACTTGTGTCTCAAACACGTTTCATTCATCATCATCCAATCATCCTTAAATTTTGTGAGTCATTTAATCTTTATAACAAACTTTATCTTTAATCTCGAAATCATCCATGTTTGTCCATCTCATCATCTTTACTCGATAGTCATATGTGCCATATTATTTCTTTCACTTGGTCAATATCATGATGTGTTGGTGACTTCTTACTCGATTAATACTATGCTCATTATACACTACACTTTCTCAGTGTACACTATTTCAACTTGGTGTATACTAAGTTCTTCATTTAACAACCACATAAACTTGTTCATTCTTGATCTTCAATTCTTAACAAAATTATGTAATACAATCAAATCACTAACACAATGTCATAGACTCATCAATAAGTTACCCAATGAATACCATATCCATATCTTTCTCACACATCTCATCTTCATGTTAATATTATGTGTGTGAAAATTGTACCTAGTTGTGGACACAACACTTCAGTAAAACATTAGAGGTTAGCAAAATCAAAATCTGCAAATATAAATTAAATAAGCTAACCAGATGATATACTACCTTCTAGTAGGTGTGAGTATGGTATTCTCAGATTAGACCAAGATCAGTGACAATGCAACACCTAAATGAAGGATTTAATGCTGAAAGATGAATGTAGAATGAATGCAGATTAATCTATTTTTTTTAATTTTTGATGCAATACGATGAAAAATTGTATGAATCTAATCTAGAATTGAATTGAAATGATATGTATATTTAATCTAACAATGATATGAATTGATATGAAAAACTTTGAATGATCTCACAAAGTCGCCTATTCGCAAAAGCTTGATTTTTCGTATGCAATTTTGCTAGAGTAATTGTGCAAATTTGAGAGATGATATTGTGAAGAGCTAAGCCTTGATTTTATAGAAATCTAGGGCTTGAGGGTGCATTGAGAAAAGCCATAAATCATTCTTGATAAACTCAGGTTGATTTTTGAGTTAACAAGAAATCATGAATAATTAACTCGCAAAATCATGCAAAATCAACTTTTTGACTGAAATCATAAGTTTAGATCAACTTTCAACTCAAAATAGATGTCGAGTTTCAAAAAGATAACAACTTGAATTAATTTTCTGATTTTAAGTTCAACTACTCCTTCAAATGTGCATAGATAATTATGAATTAATTAAATAAATAAAGTGATTTATCTTCAACTTAATTGATTTTTGAATTAAAATAACTGATTTATGGGTTAATCAATTATTAAATCAAACTGATATTAAAAAACTATATCATTAAATATTGACAATTGACATTAATTACTTCAATAAGAATTTAACCAATTATTCGATAGATTTTGATTTATTGTCAAAATTAAATAATACAATTTAGGAATAAATGTAATTAAATCTAATTAAATAATTAAGTGGCAGAATTAAATTTGATTAATTAAATATTCAGAGTATTCAATTAATCAAATTTTAGGATAAATAATGACATTTATCACCAAATAATATTTAATTTAAAATAATTAGGATAATTAGGAATATTCCCTGATGCAGAATTAAGATAATCAATTTTTGATAAATTGATGTGCAGATGTGCCTTTGGTTAGGACTTTGATGTCGATTTCAATTGAATTGTTGATGTAAGAGGTTAATGAACCTATAGCCCATTTTTGGGGTATTACATTTGGCCCCTCTTTGAATTACTGTGCGAAGCACAGTGGTTCAAAGATTTGTCTATTTTTTATGTTAAAACTAATTTGAGAGATGAACCGATTCTGAGACAGAAATCGATTGAAAGATTGGAAAAGTTGATTTAGGTCTTGGTTGACCAAGAATCATGATGATTTCAACTATAGAAACAATGAACCGGTGATTGCAAAAAAGTATCAAAATGCTTGCTTTTGAACCTTATGATTACGAAGAAGTGTGACCTGATTGTCCAAAGGAATCGAAATGGTATCACATCCGAACCCTTCAGTTATGAAGAACCAAGGAAATAACACTAATGAACCGATGGTTACAAAAAGATGATACAGTTTACAAGATTGATTAGGATACCAAATTGATAGGGATCTTGATGAATCTGATATGCTTCAAGCGATGTGCCCCAAGTGATGAGGTCTTTAGATGAATCAACAACTAGATGTGGTTGTTTTCTTGATCACTGAAAGAAAGATTTGGTTTAGAGACTTGAATGATGTGCAATGCCATGCCTCCTTCGGGATGAAAATCAAAATATGGCAAGAAAAGCCAGCATTGAATGGTTTAGAACCATGTTAATTGATTTGAGGATTGGGTGTACACATCTGAAAATGCGTTCTGCATTGTTTAGAGGTCCTAGAGACCAAGTTTGACTAGGTTAACCATGAGTTGACCATGGTTAACCAAGTTGAAATTTTGATAGTTTGATGTAAGATAATCAGTTAAGTTGAATTCTAGATTTCTGTGATGATTGAAGGTTGATTATGCAAGCAGTCGGCCGTCCTGGGTCTGAAAATTTTAAATTATGATTTTGACATAGTAAACGATCTCAGATTTTGATTTTGATCTTGAAAATGGGTTCAGAACGTCAAAATTAGCCAGGGGGTGCAATTTTCATGGAAAATGGAGCACTTTGAAAAATTAGGTCAAAACCTATATAAGGCCCAAAAGGGTCATTTTCATTTCATTATTCACTTTTGTCTTTTGTGAACCTTGTGGAGCCCTCTGAGAGAAAAATGGCCAAGAACAAAGTTCCAATCTCCTCACACCGATTCGAGCATAGTCAGAGATACCAGCGACCTCCCCAATATGGGAACCTGGATAAGTGGACATCTGTGCCTCTCTGTGATTTAAAAATTTCCATGTTTTGATGCTTTTAAGATTTTTTTAATATGTTAGAAGCTTTTTTAATTTTTGCACCATGAAAAGTCATACAACATTGCATTGGTGCTCGTATGAGTTTTCAATTTTATTTCAATTGTCATCCCGAAACTACCTGAAACTCGTATGAGAGGGACCCATGTGTCATATGACATTTTGCCAAGTTCCTCAATTGTCGTACAGGAACATATACTTTGTCATGTACTGATGGATTGTTGTATGACAACCTGTAGAAACTCATACGAGTTTTGACACCAGCCCAAAAACTCATATGGAGAACAAAGAGTGTTTTTCACATCCTTAGGTCAAATTTGTTATTTTGTTGATTTCATAGGCTAATTCCTTAGCAATTACTGTACCTTTTGAGATATTAAACTTTGCAATTTTTGTACTGGTAGCCTTAATTTTGACCAAGTTACTGATAGGATTCCCTATTTATGTGTTGTCTAGGTCATCTACCTTGATGTACATGTCTGGATTTCACACCCAGTGACCCAAAGATTGTGTGTTTCACTGCCTGACCCGATGAGGGTCCAACTAGCTTCATGTGGATTTGAGTACCTCATATGGTCGGCTGAGATTCGGGTGAACCATGGTCTATTGACTGCACTGATAGAGAGATTTCACTTGGAGACACAAACTTTCCATTTTCCTATTGGAGAGATTACAGTTACTCCTGAGGACGTATATAGGATATTGCAGATACCGTTTCATGGTTCTCAGCCTGATTATGTCAGTTTGGGGAACTTTGCTCTGCTTGCTTTCTGGAGATTATTCGGTGGTGACACACAACTAACTCAGTCTATTTTATGGGAGTTATTGTTTCAGAGATATGGGCACACCCATAGACTTGAGTGCATTATAGTAGGTATGATAGGTGGTATCATCATGTCTGACTGTTAGCAGAATGGTCTATTGATGGGCTAGGCCCCAATGGTGGCTCGATTGATGTCGACTCCATCTAAGTTGGGATGGGGACAGTGTATCCTCACCCACATGTTCCTTGAGATGCATGAGGTGGTGTATTGGGAAGGAAAATATTTTGCTTCCGATGCATTAGTTTTACAGATTTGGGCATGGGAGCACATCCCGATATGCCAGCTGGTATGTCAGTCTTAGAGATAGCCACATGAGCTAATCATTTATATCTATTCTGGATATGTCACATAGGTGTGTATGGGGATTACAGAGTATTGGAGGCATTTCCTAGATGACATGACATTTGTTATTTGGAGACCTTACTTACAGGTTGAGGCATGGCCTACTGTGCATGCTCAATTTGCATATTTTTTTTAGAGTTAGGTATTGATAGGCTATTCCACTACTTTGTTGGAGAGATTCATCATTTCTCATGTGTGGAGGTAGTATGACATTATTCAGGATGTGCCATAGGACTATGCCACTTATGCACGACTGGTGGAAGAGTTAGGGCTTGGGTGGACAATCAGTTTATCATATGCACTGTGTAGCCAGGAGTACACAACTATTGTTCTGAGAGATTGGGACTATAGGCCATAGGTGCTAGATGCTGGTGTTACAGATGGTTTCATTGCATGGCTTGCAGAGCATCCGATACACAGGTTCTTGGATCTGACTGAGTTGATACCATCCATGGAGGAGGCCATAAATGTCATAGGTGCTCCTATGAGTCAAGGTCAGAGGCACCGAGAGGTTCAAATTCCCATTGTGCAACCTACACCTCCAAGGCTGAGAGCTATTGTTAGTCTGTAGAGGCCATCTAGACAGATGAGACCACCTTGTCCTACTAGTGCTACAGTAGGAAGACCTGTAGGTTTACACAGGAGGTATACTAGAGGAGAGGGTGGCACACTTGGCAGTGTTGGTAGCGTTGATGAGGTATTGGGTGCTCAGTAGGATGTAGGTACTGATATTGATGCTGCACAGGTTGATACTGATTTTGATCTTGGTGCAAAGATTATACGTCATAAGGGGTGCAGAGTAGAGGCTGTTGATTAGCCAGGTGAGGACACCGATATGCCCGCCGTAGATGTACATCCTGGATTAGCCTAGACTCCATAGGATGTGATTAGATGGCTCAAATTACAAATTCAAGATTTGAGATTGTAGAGCGCTAGACTTGAGGTACACCTCAAGGAGTCTGAGAGGCAGTGTTTAGAGCAATAGGTAAAGAACAGGTGGTAATAGGCAGAGGTTATTCATCAGACCACATAGAGTGGCTACTATGTCTCTGCATATTATGTTGTTGTTCTTGTTGCACAGAGAGTACATACATACTCTCAGTATATGATCACCTCAGAGGGAGCCAGAGCATCACAGGCTGAGGCAGTGCCAGATGCACCACCACCAACTACATTAGATGCAGAGGATCATGCAGATAGCTGATCTTTCGTAGTGTTCTTATCATTTTTATCATTTTGTCCATAGATATTGATCTAACTCTGATAGCTCACATGAGCTCATTCTTCTGTATACTATGCCATTAGTGCACCCCTGACTATTTCAAGGCTTTTTGATATATATGAGATCGAGGTTTTGGTTATGACTTCATTTGTACTTGTTGATTTGATTTATGATGATATCATTTGATGTAAATGCTAATGGGTATTGTAGAATGTATGTAATATGCAATGCAATGATTTCTTTCAAATGTATGGATTTATGGAAATGTAATTGGTAGATGGAAAATGTATGACAATGTATGATGTTGATTATGCTATGTGTAATACCCCAAAAATGGGTTATAAGTTCATTAATCTTCTATATCAACAATTCGAATGAAATCAACATCGAAGTCCTAATCTAAAGCACATCTAAACATCATCGAATCATAATTGATTATATTAAATTCTACATCTGGGAATATTCCTAGCAATATTCCTAATTATCTTAATTATCTTTAATTTAATGATTATTTGGCGATAAATCACATTTATCCTAAGTTTGATTAATTGAATATTTTCATATTTAATTAATTAGATTTAATTCTGCCACTTAATTATTTAATTGAAGTTAATTCTATCTATTATTAATTGTATTATTTAATTTTGACAATAAATCCAATATCCTATGAATAATTGATTAAATTCTTATTTAATTAATTAAAGCAAGTTGTCATTATTTAATAATATAGTTTTTAATAAAAGTTTGATTAAATAATTGATTAACCCATAAATCAATTATTTATTTTCAAAAATCAATTAAGTTGAGCATAAATCACTTTATTTATTTAATTAATTCATAAATAAAACATGCACAATCATAAAAACAGACAACTATCAATTATTAATTAAAGCTAAACTCTATTTTGAGTTAAAACTTAGCTTTTGCATGTTTTTGTGAATTAAATTGTCTTTATTATCAGATAACTCAAAAATCAAGTTGAGTTATTTGAGTGATTTATGGCTTTTTCTCATGCACCTCAAAAGCCCTGGATTTCTATAAAACCAAGGCTCAGC
This sequence comes from Chamaecyparis obtusa, assembly GCA_027943335.1. Taxonomy (NCBI): domain Eukaryota; kingdom Viridiplantae; phylum Streptophyta; class Pinopsida; order Cupressales; family Cupressaceae; genus Chamaecyparis; species Chamaecyparis obtusa. Next base: position 1,114,807 of record BSBK01000527.1, read on the forward strand.
TCTTCATAATTCATCTCATAATTTTACAAGCTTACTTTGCCAAAGTCATCTACGAATTGCACAACTATTTTAAAGAATTGGAATTTGGAGAATCAAAGCTTATTGCGAATCAAGGCTAATGTGAGATCAATTTGTTTTTTTTTTACATTCATTTAGATTCTTTTTCATATCATTGTTAGATCATTTTAGCATATCAATTTCCATATTAGCATAGATTCATATCAGTTTTCATCATATTATTGCATAGAAAATATCAAAAATATAGATTAATTGCATTCATATTTCATATCCATCTTTTGCATTCAAATCCTTCATTTAGGTGTCGTCTAGGTCACTGTGCATATCATTCAAAGTCTGTAATCAAATTTGAAATCATATCTTTATGGAAATCAATATCTTTCCTCAGTAATCAAGACAACAACCACGTCTAGTTATTGATTCATCAAAAAACCTCATCGCTCGGGGCAAATCTATCATCACTTGGGGCATATCAGATTCATCAAGATCCATATCAATCTGGTATTCTCCTAATCTTGTAAACTGTATCAGTTTTTGCAACCATCGGGTCATAGTGTTCTTTCCTTGGTTCTTCGGCAACTAAAGGATTCAGATGTGATACCTGCTAGTTCTACTAAGACAATCGAGTCTAGAACCGGTCACTCACTTCTTAGCAATCCTAAGGTTTGGAATCAGGCATTTTGACACTTTTTCGCAATCATAGGTTCATTTGCTGTTATAGTGAACATTATCTTTGGTCACTCAGGACCTATTATCTCCATATCAAATCAATATCAATTAGCTTCTGTCTCATATCAATTATCAATTTCAAACATCAGTTTCATATCTTTATCAAACATAGACTATCTTTGAACCACTGCGTTTCGCATAGTAATTCAAAGAGGGGCAAAATGTAATACCCCAAAAATGGGCTATAAGTTCATTAATCTTCTATATCAACAATTCGAATGAAATCAACATCGAAGTCCTAATCTAAGGCACATCTAAACATCATCGAATCATAATTGATTATCTTAAATTCTGCATCGGGGAATATTCCTAGTAATATTCCTAATCATCATAATTATCTTTAATTTTATAATTATTTGGCGATAAAACACATTTATCCTAAAGTTTGATTAATTGAATATTTTCATATTTAATTAATTAGATTTAATATTTGCCACTTAATTGTGTAATTAAATTTAATTCTATCTATTATTAATTGTATTATTTAATTTTGACAATAAATCCAATATCCTATGAATAATTGATTAAATTCTTATTTAATTGATTAAAGAAAATTGTCATTATTTAATAATATAGTTTTTAATAAAAGTTTGATAAAATAGTTAATTAACCCATAAATTAATTATTTTATTTCAAAAATCAGTTAAGTTGAGCATAAATCACTTTATTTATTTAATTAATTCATAATTATTATGCACATTCAAAAGAAACAGTTAAACACCAAATTAGAAAATCAATGCAAAGTGTTGACTTTTTAGAACTTAGCATCCTTTTGGAGTTCAAAAAGCTGATCTAAACTCTAATTTGAGTTAAAAAGTTATTTTTGCATGATTTGCATATTTTTGTGAATTAAATTATCTTTATTATCAGATAACTCAAAAATCAAGCTGAGTTAATCTGAGTGATTTATGGCTTTTTTCCATGCACCTCCAAAGCCCTGGATTTCTATAAATTAAAGGCTTCAGCTCATCTCAAAGCATCTCATAATTTTGCAAGCCTACTTTGCCAAAGTCATCTACGAATTGCACAACTATTTTGAAGAATTGGAATTTGGAGAATCAAAGCTTATTGTGAATCAAGGCTATTGTGAGATCAATTTGTTTTTTTTTTACATTCATTTAGATTTTTTTTCATATCATTGTTAGATCATTTTAGCATATCAAATTCCATATTAGCATAGATTCATATCAGTTTTTATCATTCTTATTGCATAGAAAATTCAAAAATATAGATTAATTGCATTCAATTCATATCTAGATCAATTGCATTCAAATCCTTTGTTTAGGTGTCGTCTAGGTCACTGAGCTAGATAACAATCTGAGAACATTAATCTCGCACCTACTAGAAGGCAGTAAATCGCTTTGTCAAATTAGATTTCAATTTTGCACGATTTTGATTTTTGCTAACCTCTAATGTTTTACTAAAGTGTTGTGTCTACAGATCAGGTACAATTTTCACACACACACTATGCAATGATAAATGCACATGTACATAATGAAATACCATGTAATGGGATGCATATGATATGTAAATGCAGTGATACACATGATATGTTTTGTAGGTATTGATGAAGACAAGTACTCGATCATTTGTCAAAAAGGATGTCTAACCCAGGATGGTGACTGCTTGCAGTTCTGTGAAGAAACCTTCAGTTGAGATTTAGCTCTTGTAAAATGTTTAGCATTTGTTTGAAGAATCAGTTAAGTGTTTTAAGTTTATTCAGCAATTGTGAGATCATGCAATCATGCAAAGTGTAAAAATGATATGCAGAATGAAATGCAAACCTAAGACCTAGGACCTAGTCACTGATCACGTGTCGGTCATTTTCATCATTGAATTTTTATTAGGTAACTGGATAAATCAATACAACATCCACTAGTTAGGAAACTATGAACATATGAATATTGATTTTGCATCAAAGTCAATACAATGACCACTGGCTAGAAAACCATAGACATATGAATATCCATTTTTTTTTTGGAATGTTGGATTATATATAAGCACCAAGGCACAAATGCCAGGATGACTTGAATATCATGTCCATTTTGATATAGTAATTTATATAAGCATCAAAACATAAATGTCATGATGACCTGAATACGCCTTGCGGTGCAAACACACCAAACAATCAAGAGATTATTTTGAATCCAATGTGTATTACCCATAGTGACCCTTTATCGTTCATAGCCTTAGGTAAGATCATGTTTCATAGGAGTAAGAACTCACTCAAAAAGACAATAGTTAGATCAAACTTGAATTTTCTGGGTATCAATGGTTGAGGTACACATGGCCATCCAATACGAGATGGAGGCTCTTACAGATGGACACCATTTCAATCCAGATTTTCCAAAGTTGTTAGATTTTCACTCAAAGTAGAAAAAAAAAAAAAGATTATGCCCCCAGTCATCAGTCTCTAAATCTTGTAAATGACATCATCGAAGAAATCGAAAGGACACAATATGCAAAAATCTCAATGCAAATCAGTAAGCATACAAGGAGATAAAAGCAGTGAAGCAAAGGTTGTTTTCAGTTTGTTGTTGATGTTTGTGTTTGATTTCAAAATCCTTTCTAGTAAGGAGACTGACCTAGTGACTCAGATGTAGCTTCAAAGGACTCTGAATAGATATGACTTGTCTGAGGTATATTGGAGACCATATGATATGACATTGATTTCCCCCAAGTTTGAAACATTGATAGGATACATACGCTTGAGCTAATTGGTGTACAAACTGACTCTATTGAAAACATGAATGCAGAAACAAATTGGGAGGTATGTACAAACTAAAGCAAGACTGAAAGCTGGGAAAGACCAAGATTACACTGATAGATGGAGCATTTTGAAACAAGTGGCACCCGTTTGCCAGGTTTTCACCATCTTGGCAGAGATTCTATTTTTGCTACCATCTATTTTTTATTTTTTCAATTTTTTTCTATTTTTTAATCTTTTGATTTTTTTGTGAATCATCAAGGTGCCTATTGCTAGGTTTTCACCAAGATATTCATTTTTTTAGGACTTTTTCTAATTTTTATGATTTTTTTCAGGACATTTTGAAAGGACTCAATGCCTTAGGCATAGAATTTCTTCAGATGGAGAATGTTGATTGGTTCTCGAAGCTGTTCTCCTTCAGTCATTGAGAGTTGATAGGCTCTAGAGCCAAAAGTAGCAGTGACAACAAAGGGACCCAGCCAGTTGGGTTCAAACTTCCCCTTCCATTCCCTATGTGATTGATTTTTAGGATTTTTTCTCAAGACTAGATCGCCAACCTAAAATTCTCTCCATCTAACTTTCTTATTGTAGTCTCTAGACATTCTTTTCTAATATACTCTGAGATGATCATATGCTACTTGTCTGTGCTCATCTAGTAGTTCAAGTTCTTGCAACCTAGACACTCTGTAGTCATCATTATTTACTAGACCTCGCATTCTGATTCTTAGTGATGGGATTTCAACTTCAATAGGTAGTACCGCTTTAGACCCATAAACTAAAGCAAATGGTTTAGCCCCAATAGGCATTGTAATACTTGTTTTGTAGGCCCAAAGAGTTGGATTGATCATGAGATGCCAGTCTTTTCCTATTTTATTAACTGTGTGATGTAAGATTTTCAATAGATTCTTGTTTGAAGATTCTGCTTGTCCATTCCCTTGAGGATAGTAGATTGATGACCAATGTTGTGTGATCTTGAATGTAGCACATAAGGAATCTAGGTCCTTGTTCTTGAATTGGCCACCATTATCTGTGACTATTGAATGTGGAAACCCATACCGACATATGATATAGTTCAAAATGAATAGAGAGATTTTCTTGCTGGTTGCTTGAGTCAAAGGAACTACCTCTACCCATTTTGTGAAATAGTCTGTAGCTATAATGATATGGGTATTTCCATTAGAAGAATGTGGATAAATAGCTCCAATTAGATCAAATGCCCATTATTGAAAAGGCTATTGTGTAGTAAAGGGAATTAGATCTCTCCCTGGTGCATGAATTAAGTTTCCATGTACTTGACACTTTTGACACTTCTTAGCAAACCTAATTGCATCTTTTTCTATTTCAAGCCAATAGTACCCATCCCTAATAAGTTTTTGAGCTAGTGTTAAACCATTGGAATGTGATCCACATATACCCTTGTGGACTTCCTCTAATGCACGTTGAGACTCTTCCCATTCTAAACATCTAAGGAGTGTACCATCTAGACCTCATTTTTATAGATCATTACCAATGATGACATACCAGGATGCATTGCAGATAAGGTATCATTTCTCATGGCGGTTGAAGGTATCGGGAAAGATTTGGTCTTGGAGATAGGAGAAATTTTTTTTTTATCTGGATGATTCATAACCAACAATAGTGCAGATCATGAGGGTTTTGAGGGAATCATATGCAAGATAAGATAGTGCTTCCACTAGGAACTTGTAGCATGGCTCATGTTCTAGCTACTGTAGTAAAGTAGATAGTGTTGCCGTAGTATTAGCAGCCTTATTCTCCAATCTAGGAATTTTCTCAAAGGTGATAGATATGAAATATTTCTTTAGATCATCTACCATTCTCTTGTATGGAACTAGTTTTTCATCTTTCATTTGATACACATCATTGACTTGGTGTATTACAAGTTGTGAGTCTCCATGAATGTGTAGCTCTATTACCCTCCATTCAAATGATATCTTCATGCCATTAAGAAGGGCTTCATATTCAACAATATTGTTTGTGCAAGGAAAATTTATTCTGAATGCTTTAGGTATTGATTATCCTTGAGGTGTGATGAAAAATATGCTTGCTCCAGATCCATTCTATGTATAGGAGCCATCAAAGAATAACTTCCATATTGTAGAAGAAAGATTCATGATAGAGGAATTTGGGAATTCCATTTACATTGGTGTATCATCAAACAATGGTGCTTCAACCAGTTGATCTACAATTAGTTGTCCTTTGATAGATTTTCTTTCAACATATTCAATGTAGAATTCATTTAATAGAATCACCCATTTAGCTAATCTACCTATGAGGGCAGCTTTTCTTAGTAGGTACTTTAGTGGATCAATCTTAGCTACCAAATATGTGGTATGAGCTAACATGTAGTGTCTTCATTTTTGTGACACAAAGATCATAGCTAGACAAGCTTTCTCAATCATTGAATAGTTCTTCTCATATGCTACCAATGTTCTACTGATATAGTATATAGATCTTTCCTTCTTTTCCTCATCATGTTGTGCTAGCAATGCCCCTAGTGATGTATCTGTGATGGAGACATATAAGATCAATGGCTTCCCTTGAATAGGAGGCATAAAAATAATAGGATTTGATAGATATTTCTTGATATGATTAAAGTTCTTTTCACATTCCTCATTCCATGCAAAAGTCACACCTTTATGTAATGTTTTTGTGAAAGGTTTTGATATGTCTACTAGCTAAGATATGAAGCATCTAATAGATTGTACTCTCCCTTGTAATGTTCTCATTTGACTAATATTCTTGGGATGTTGCATCTCCATGATAGCTTTGAACTTTGTTGGATCTACTTCAATTCCTTTCTTTGAAACAATGTAACCTAAGAGTTTTCCAGAAGTGACGCCAAAAGCACACTTCTTAGGGTTCAGCCTGAGACTAAACTTCTCCATTCAATCTAGTATTTTTCTCAAATCATTTAAATGTTCAGATCTTATCATAGATTTTTCCAAAGTATCATCAACATAATCCTCTATAGTGCAATGCATCATATCATGAAACATAGATGTCATAGCTCTTTGATATGTAGCACCTGCATTCTTCAAACCAAATGGCATGATGTTCCAACAGAAGGTACCCCATGCACATGTGAAAGTAGTTTTCTCTTGATCCTCTAGAGCAATTTTTATTTGGTTGTATCCAAAAAATCCATCCATTAAAGAATACATCTCAAAGCTTGTAGTCATGTCCACTATCATATCGATATTTGGTAATGGAAAATCATCCTTAGGGTAGCCCTTATTTACATCTCTAAAATCTATGCATACTCTTATAGATTTGTCTGGTTTTGATACTGGAATAATGTTAGAGATCCATTCAACATAATCAATAACTCGGATAAATCTAGCTTTTAATAGTTTTTCTAATTCAGCTTTGACCAAGAGTGCAACATGTGGATGCATCTTTCTCAATTTTTGCTTTACAGGTTTGACTCCTGGAGCTATAGATAAATGATGCATTATAAGATCAAGATCTAATCCAGGTATATCTGAATATTTCCATGCAAAGTTGATCTTCTTCTCTGTTAGGAATGTAGTAAATGTTTTCTTTTCTTCTTCTGATAAGGATTGTGCTACATGGATCAACTGTAGTTCTTTTTCTATTCTGAAGTTGATAGATTGAGTGGGCTCAATTGGTACTGGAGATCTATGCTATAAATGACTCAGAAGGACATCAAATATCTCATCCTTAGGCACCTCAGAGAGGTTTTCACCTTTGGATGTGTCTTTTATTTTTACTTTTGTAGGTTCTGAGAATGCCACAAAGTGGTTTTCACCCTCGGAACTCTTTTTCTTTTTATTTTTATTCTTATTATTTTGACTAAGATACTTGATGTCTGACTCCATCATGATAATGCTCAGTTCATTGATGGAAGTCATCATAGGCTCCATTACACTGAGGTAGAAAGCAAGGGCATAGTCATTTGGAAAGGTATAGATACCTTGGCTCGGATTTGTGGAGGTTTGCTCAAGAAGCTTGGGATGTTGGATAGTCAAAGTGGGGAAGGATTGAGAAATGGTGTTTATAGATATGGATCTATCATCATTGGTCCCAACCTGACTCTCGAGTTTGAAGGTGATATTACAAATTAAAATGTTCAATTCATGAATAGGCTCAATGTCATTATGGGAGTCTACTTCAGCCATAGGTGGATCAGACTCACCAAGTTCATCATTTCACTCTAGACTTACGTTGGGTTTAGGTGCATATTGGTGAATAACATCAATATGTTTTTCTATGATAAGCTCATCTTCCTCTGGAATGACTCCCCATTCATAGTCATTTGATTCATCATCTACACCTCTAGGAAATCTGAGAATATGTGTGAAATCAAGGTGGATTCCCCAAGAAGGGTTTCCTTTTGATTCTGATTTGAATTCATACTCATGAGAGTCTATCTCAAAATCACTATGCTATTCCAATTGTTCATCTATTTGGATAGTTTCGGTTGATTTCTCTTGTTTGATTTCAGTAGTAGGTTCTTGTGTTTCCACTACATTGATATTCTCCTTAGGTTTCTCTTCATCTTTAAGGAGGTCTAGTATTTCTTTAGGTAAATGCTCATAAGGAATGATCTCATCAGTTGTGTCTGAATCATCACTATCAAATTTTTGTGTTTCTTCCTTTAGTTGAATTGATGCTAATGGTTCAATATGTTCTAAGACATGTGGAGAGTTTTTGCTAAGATAGAAAGGCTTCTTCTTATATCCTAGACCTGTTGTATTCTTGTTTGTTCAACCACGGTGGTCAAGAGGTGATAGAAGACCTTTACCTTGTAGTCCTAGAGGTCCTTTTCTAGTGTATCCCATTTTTGTGATCAATTTGTCTCCTGGTCCATATGACTTCTGAGGAATTTTCTTGAAGTGGAGTCACATTTGTGGACTGATTGGGATTGATACTCATGCTTCTATAACCATGCAAGCACAAATTCTTCTTCCTCAAAATCTTGTTTAGATACTTGCTCTGTGACAAAGCTTCCATTGAATATGACCTGGGACTGTTTAGCATTGGGTTTCACTTTGTCTGAAGGTTGTCCATAAGATTTTGGGGACAATAGGAGAGAGGTGAGAGATAAAACTAGTTCTATTGTGTATTCTCCCATACCCTTATATTTGATTTTGACCTCTTGTGCAATGTCTTCCATCTTGGATGTAGATGAAACATCTGTTTGCTTAGTGGAAGATTCTCTGTTATTCAGGACAAGTTTGTCACTGCTTTCTTTCAATGCATTGCAAATTGTAGATATGTCAGCTGGAATCATTACCTCTACTACTTCATAAGGAAATTTCACACATTCATGGTATGTGGAAGGAATAGCTCGCACTTCATGTATCCAGGGTCTCCCTAGAAGAATGTTGTAAGCCAAAGGTAGATCAAGAACTTGACATGTGATATCTTTGATAACTGGACCTGTTTTGATAGGTAAGACAATTTTTCCTTTGGAAGATCTTTCTTGTTCATCATATGCCTTGATAGTTATCTTCTTTTTAGGATCAATGGTCACTTCTGATAATCCTAGTTGTACGATCAAGTTGTAAGAACAAATGTTGAGACCAACACCTCCATCTATCAACACGTGTTTGACATGATGGTTTTGGATTAAAACTTCAATGTGCAAGGGCTAATTATGCGGATGACTTAGTGAGTTGTCATCTTCCTCTAAGAAGGAGATATACTGGGGTGATGTCAGATGACCAACCATAGTCTAGAATCTATCTAGATCAATATTGTCAAGAACATTGGAACCGAGTAGAGCTTTATCTAGAATAGCCCTATGAGCAAGAGATATCTGAAGCAACTCAAACATGGATTATTTTGCATTGGTATATTGGAGTTGTTGGACAATACTATATGACATTGGCCTCATGTCCTTAGGATTTGATGATGTAGAGGCAGCCCTCTATTTAGAAGTAGATGAAAGATTAAAAGGCATCTTGGGGACATTTGATGAATCTAAATTTTGTCCTTGCAGATGCGCCTGAGCTTGTGATCAAGTAACTGCATTTTCTAATTAATTATCTCTATCTTTTCACACAATGGTGATGACATTGCAATGTTCAGATAAGCAAGGTTCCACCATGTTTATGATAGTACTATTTCTAGAGTAAGCATAATTGACCCTCGGACCCATGTTAGGCTAAGAAGATGAATCTCCTTGACCATGTTTCGGAAATGGTTCTGTGAATGCCATATGATCATTATTGCTCTTATGATTGTCAATTACAATTTCTCCATTATCAATTTTGTCTTGTATGAGATGCTTCAAACGTATGCAGTTATTGGTTTTATGACCCTTGTTTCGATGGAAGTCACATAAATCATTCTCTTTCCACCATTTTGGTTTAGGTTTATGATCAAATGGTCAGATCTTAGGCAATGTGATGATTTTTTTGGCCAATAGAGTTTTCATGGCAGATTCCAAGGACTCTCCAAGAGGAGTAAACTTGTGTTTAGGATCTGTAGCCCAAGGTTTGTAGTCAGATGGCTTCTTGTTTGATTTTGTCACTTTTACCTCAGAGACTTTGATGGCTTGAGTACCAACATTAAGATTGAAAGTAGGTTCCTTAGATGGGCTACAAACATTGTCAATAATGCCATCCATGATGATGCCTTTATTCTTGTTCTAGTTTTTGTTCTTGTCTTTGGAGCTAGATCCAGATTCATAATTCTCTTTTTGGAGTGATATGTCTCCTTTTTTCACAAGGACTTTCTCAATTTTAATCACATTATCTACCATCTTATCGAAGGATGTGTGATCTTGCATTTGTAAAGGGTAGTTGATTTATGGAACAAGATTGTTGATGAAAATTTCTAGCTTCTCTATTTCTGAAATGGTTCTAGCATATAGAGAAAAATTCTTCCGCCATCATTTGAGGAAAGTCAGGAATGGTTCTCCTAGGTATTATTTCAGATTAGTAATGTCGATCATGGTGATCGAATGTTTTATGTTGTAGGAGTATTGTTGATAGAATAGCTTGATTAACTCCTCAAAGGTCTTGATTGTTGGAGGCATTTTTGAGAACCAATGAATGGATGCTCCTCCCAAAGATTGAGGGAAAAGATGCATTAGGTAGGTTGGTTCATGCATGAACTCCATGGACTGAGTACAAAATTCTCTAACATGGTCTTGGGGATCAGAGTTTCCATCGTATTTGTCATATTTAGGCATCTCCACTCTTTTCGGGAATGGTGGCATGTACAAGTCTTTATCAAATGGAAAAGGGCATAGGGCCTCCATGGAGAACACCTTAGGCTCCTTCTCTTTTTCTAGTTTGTTGAGCTTGACTTGCATGGCATGCATCTATTTCATCATGGTTGTGATAGGAGTTTCTTCCTCTTGAGTAACAATATCTTCAACATTAAAGTTTGGAGGAATTTTAGCTCCTTGTTGAGCTAACTCTAGAAAGTATGCCTCTATCTTCCCTTAAGAAGTGTCTCATCATTCTCTTGAAGTTATCATCATTCTGATATTGGGAAATTTTAGAGGGTGTTAGTTTGGTATCTCCACCATGATTGGAGTGATGACCTTGGGAACCTTTGTTTGCTCCACCTTGAGACATAGTGCTATTGTGAGGACTATTGGGAATTGATTTAGGCAGGATCGGTTGATGACCTACGTGAATTGATACATGAGGGGTGACGTAACCACCTTTCAAGAAAACATTGCCAAGAGCATCTTCTCCAAAGATATTTGTGTCGTAGGGTTGATGAAATGTTTGAGAAATCAAAAAAGATGCTATTGAAGAGAATTTGGGTTGTTCTCCTTGTGTTCTTTGTGAGGAATCTCTAGTGTCCACCATTAACTTTGAGTGAAGGAAAAGAGAAAGATTAAGACAACTGAAGAATGACTTGATTCAAAAAGATCGAATGACACAACCTTGTCAAGATTGGATTGATTGAAGATAGATTGGATGTAAATGAAGAATACTATGCCCTAGAGGTATGGGTAGATGCCCAAAAGATGGTGGACACGACCTCGCAACACTTAGCCATTTTTGATGCAGATTGAATTGAAGATGATTGACAAGGTTTTGACACAAGATGAAAAAGGTTCAAATCGATAGATCAGGAGGCTGGATCAAACTCAAGAGACCACTTTTGGAAAATTATTGGATTCTTTATGGTTTCTTCTCTGTTCTTGACACAATGATTTTTTTGAGAGAATTTGGAAGTAGGCTGTAAAAATTGGATTTCTGGCAATTTTGGCAAGCTTTTGGAAATTTTTCAAAATTCTCATACGAGTTTCTCCAGGCTCGTATGAGTCTAGACAAGCTCTGGCACGATAATTGACAAGACTCATACGATAGTTGACACCAGGATTTGATTTTCTTGACTTTTCCTGACAAAAATCATACAACAATATACAAGCTCTCTTGTACGATAATCAGGGGGTTTTGATATGAATTTTGGAAAACCTCGTACAACTTTCTGAGACTGTGGGATGCCTTTTGGACTCCAAAAAGGAATTTTGCTTCAGATTTTGCAATTTTTCAGTTTTTAGAATTAATTTTTTTTTAAGATTTTCTTTGTCTAGGTTTGCAGATTTGTGTAACAATTTGGGATTGTCCATTTTCAAAGGACCAAGTAGATAGAAAACACATAGAACAACAAGAAAAGGGAAGTAATAAATCATCTCAAAACAATGAACAAGGGAAAAAGCAACCTTGCACATGAACAAGCAATAGTGACTTATTGTGCTAATCCCTAGGAATGCTACTTGTGTATGTTCTCAAAAGTTTTTCAATAACACACATAGTCCTAGAAAATGAAAAATTGGCCTCGCTAAGGTGTTTAGTAATGGTCCAACTCTATAACTTTTGTGATCTCAAGAGGGAGAACTCCAATCCAAGCACACTAGAGTTTTGACACAGTCTAAGAATTTAATCAATCAGGAGTTTCTAGGGAGATTTGATAGCCCAACAAGAGACCACACTTATGGAGATTTCTTCCACGGAGACATTTATATAGCATTTTTTGCTACCACGGTGAAAATGGCTACTATCGCTTGACGTTTCATCCATGTGGTTGACCCAATAAAGGGAATGTCCACTACGGTTAACCCTCTCGAAAGGTGACTCACAAAAGATACCACATGGGGACTTGGTCCAGATCCAAGGATTTGAGTTTTTGATACTACCCAAAAAGGGAGTAGAGCATAATCCTCTAGCCTTATCATGTTTACCCAAAGATAACAAACATATCAATCCGACATGCTAAGAGTAAAATCACCTCACCAAGGCTTGTGATGTCAACAACGATGTCTACCAAGCTCTCTAAGAGGGACCAAGAGAGAATGTACCGATCAAAGTTGAGGACAAAATCAAGTAGAATGTGAGATAATCACAGTAACCTCCCTACCTACAAGGGGATTTGTCATCAAGAAGAGCTTCACAAGAAAAACAAGCGAATGAAGCCCACTCTCTCAAGATCATCTGCAAATAGTGTTCATAGGGCCTATTTACTATGTGTAACAAATATGCAAAAAGGAAATCTATATTCATTTTATAGCGCAAAACTAAATTCTCTGGTATGAAAGCAGGAAAAGTCACACAAGCTTGACACGTGAGAGTTTGTTTTATGTCCCAAAATGAAGTGTTATCAGATGCAATAGAATACTTGAGTTCCTCACAATGTGCTTAGTAGATTTTACCTATTTTGCAATTTTTGTTGCACTTTTCCAATTAGAATCAGCAAGTATGAATAAAAAATAGAATATCTCAATTGTTAGGGTTAGCTGTTAGTCCAAATCCAAAAAGAAAATCTGGAAAACTACTTGAAAATCTAAAATGACAATTGAATTCTGATGCCAAAACTCGTATGACAATCAATTACCTCCCATACGACAATTCAGACTTGATATGATAGTGGGTCTCTATGCACATGACAAAGTAGCCTCCAAATGACAATGTGTAACAACTGATATGAGTCTTGAAAACACCAACTATCATATGACAATCAGGGAGTTCTGGTATGACTTATTGACAAAACTCGTACGAAAAATGTATGGGCAGAAAATAAAGATCGCAATTTTGGCCAGAAAATGATAGAAATTTGATAGAAATTGTTAGAAATGAAATGGAAATCCATTTCAGGGACCCACAGTGGGTGCCAAAAATGTGTGTGTGAAAATTGTACCTAGTTGTGGACACAACACTTTAGTAAAACATTAGAGGTTAGCAAAATCAAAATCTGCAAATATAAATGAAATAAGCTAACCAGGTGATTTATTGCCTTCTATTAGGTGCAAGTATGGTATTCTCAGATTAGACCGAGATCAGTGACAATACAACACCTAAATGAAGGATTTAATGCTAAGAGATGGATGTAGAATGAATGTAGATTAATCTATTTTTTTGGATTTTTGATGCAATAAGATGAAAAATTGTATGAATCTAATCTAGAATTGAATTGAAATGATATGCAGATTTAATCTAACAATGATATGAATTGATATGAAAAACTATGAATGATCTCACAAAGTCGCCTATTCGCAAAAACTTGATTCTTCGTATGCAATTTCGCTAGAGTAATTGTGCAAATTTGAGAGATGATATTGTGAAGAGCTGAGCCTTGATTTTATAGAAATCCAGGGCTTGAGGATGCATTGAGAAAAGCCATCAATCATTCTTGATAAACTCTAGTTGATTTTTGATTTAACAAGAAATCAGGAATAATTAACTCACAAAATCATGCAAAAACAACTTTTTGACTCAAATCAGAAGTTTAGATCAGCTTTCAACTCAAAATAGATGTTGAGTTTCAAAAAGATAAAAACTTGAATTGGTTTTCTGATTTTAAGTTCAACTGCTCCTTCAAATGTGCATAGATAATTATGAATTAATTAAATAAATAAAGTGATTTATCTTCAAGTTAACTGATTTTTGAATTAAAATAACTGATTTATGGGTTAATCAATTATTAAATCAAACTGATATTAAAAAACTATATCATTAAATATTGACAATTGACATTAATTAATTAAATAAGAATTTAACCAATTATTCGATAGATTTTGATTTAGTGTCAAAATTAAATAATATAATTTAGGAATAAATGTAATTAAATAATTAAGTGGTAGAATTAAACTTAATTAATTAAATATTCATAATATTCAATTAATCAAATTTTAGGATAAATAATGACATTTATTGCCAAATAATATTTAATTAAAAATAATTAGGATAATTAGGAATATTCCCTGATGTAGAATTAAGATAATCAATTTTTGGTAAATTGATGTCCAGATGTGCCTTTGGTTAGGACTTTGATGTCAATTTCGATCGAATTGTTGATGTAAGAGGTTAATGAACCTATAGCCCATTTTTGGAGTATTACAAATATCTCATTCCTTCACCCTTATTTCTTCTAATGTTTGTAACTATCATGAAAAGTACAACAAAAACTAGTTGACATCAATGATAGTATAATAACTTATTTAATGTGTCACATATACCTTTGTAGCTCGATGATTACCTTCACATTATGTTCTCCAAGTAATTAATCAGTTATCAATCTCTCCCTTTCAAGTATTCAATCAGTTGTAGTATAACAAGAATTTTATTGGTACAAAGTGGATTTTTAGGAATAAACTAAATGAAAATGGATATGTGATCTAAAATAAAGCCAGACTAGTATGCAAGGGATATGCACAAGAAGAAGGTATTGATTTCAGTGATACATTTTCCCATGTTGCTAGAATAGAAGGTGTGTGAATTTTAACTGCATATTCTTCTTATAAAGGTTTCAAAGTTTATCAAATGGATGTTAAATCTACTTTTTTTAATGGAATTCTTGAAGAATAAGTGTACATTGAACAATCTAGAGGATTTGTTGAGAATTCTAATAAGGACATGGTATGCAAACTACACAAGGCACTATATGGTTTGAAGCAATCACCCCGAGCATGGTATGAAATATTACACTCATATTTATTCAAGATTGGATTTGAAAGGACAAGTGACAACAACAATTTGTATCTAAAATATGATAGTACTAATAATATTTTGATTTCTAATATATTTGTTGATGATATCATATTTGGAGGAAAGGAGTCAATATGTAAATTATTTGCTGAGGAGATGAGAAAGGAATTTAAGATGTCAATGATAGGAGAGATAAAATTATTTATTGGACTACAAATTAAAAAAGGCAGAGATGGGATCTACATCACACAGTCAAAGTATAACAAGGAGATCCTAAAGACATTCAATAAAGAAGAGTCATAACCGGTT
The DNA here is from genome assembly GCA_027943335.1 of Chamaecyparis obtusa. Lineage (NCBI taxonomy): Eukaryota > Viridiplantae > Streptophyta > Pinopsida > Cupressales > Cupressaceae > Chamaecyparis > Chamaecyparis obtusa. The sequence goes on from BSBK01000527.1 coordinate 1,130,506, forward strand.
GGTACACCGATGGCTATTGGTTCAAAATTGTCAAAGGAAGATGAAAAAAAGGAAGTAAATGAAACAATCTACTGATCAATAATTGGAAAGCTTCAGTATGTTGTACATAGTAGACCTAATATTGCTCATGTTGTTGGTATTGTTGCAATATTTTCTACCAATCCAAAGGAAACACACATGTCTCGAATTAAAATAATATTTAGATATTTGAAAGGGACTAAATATTTTGGTCTACTATACAAGAAAGGAGGATATTTTGATCTACAAGTATATATTGATGCTAATTGGGATGGAAGCATTGATGATAGGAAAAAGTATAAGTGGCAAAGCTTTCTTTTTAGGATAAAGAATAGTGATATGGCTAAGCATTAAATATAGTTTTATTTCACAATCTACTACCGAGGTTGAGTATGTTGTTACAACTATAAATTATTCAAACATTGTGTGGATCTGATGCAGGGGCATCTTGGGTCTTTGAGAAATCTTGCATCAACTAAAACACTCCTATTTTCTATTCCTGTAGGTTGTTTGCATTGTAGCCATTCCAGTTGTTGGTTTCTTGTTGTGCGGAGTTAATGTCATGATGTGGACCTATTTGTGAACCTTCTCCTAAGAGTGCAAATCTTAATTCATCTGGAGCTAAGATTTCTCATTTTTTACCTCGGGTATCAACTTTCTAGCTAGTTTCGCATGAAACGTGGAAGCTCTTTGCCTTGCGCGGTTTCATATGAGGAAATAGGACCTTGAAAAGTTGGGGATTTTTTCTTGGATCACACGTGGACCTAAATTTTACTTCACATCATGTTGTGTTCATTCTTTCAGTAGTTTTGGTTTTCTCTTTCTAAGTGGACCTATAATGTAATTAAATGCCTGATTGGCCAACTTGTGGCTTAGCTATCTATATAAGACTCTTAGGTTGGTTTAGTAGTAAGGTAATATGGAGGTAGTAGAAGAATAATAGTAGAAAATAAGGTAATATGCAAGCTAAGACTTTGAATTCATAATTCTCTTTGTATAAGGCTGAAACCCAGAAGGCCTCACAGTCGGGCATGTTGAAGGATTTATAATAATTATAACAGCGTTGTTTCTAGTTTCCTTGCCTTGATTTATGTTGTGTATTCATTATTTAAGGTGAAATATATATTGCTTCCGTGTGTAACTTTGAGAAGAGATTTTTTGTAGATTCAAGTGGAGTCAAATTTTTTGATTTTGCTTGTATTTTCCTTGCCCCTACATCAGGTGGTATCAGAGTTCTTTCTTTCTTGTGGAATGAATTGTGGAGAACCTTATTGGATTGGTTGTAGGGTAGCAGATCTAAGATCTAACCTATAACTTATAGAAGGTTATGATCTTGCTGGAACCTAATTGTTAAGATGGTTCATGGTAAAGGAAATGATAATGCTATCATGGATATGTTGAGGCAGATTGCAACTAGGATTGAAGTTGTAGAGACAACCCAGAGAAGAGGCGCACAACTTGAAGATGTTAGTGATGAAGAAGAGGTAGCACCTAATCTTGAACCTAAAGTTGAATAGGATGAGGAAAGACTTTTGAGAGTTTTGTCTAAGGCTAACTCCAAACTTGCAGTTGAAGTTGCTTGCTATGATGGAAGACTTGAGACCGATGCACTTTTGGATTGGATCTCTGAGATGGATAAATACTTTGAGTATGAAGGTACTCCTGATAATAAGAAGTTGAAGATAGTAGTCACAAATTTGAAACTTCATGCATCTCTTTGGTGGGATCATTTACAAACTGAGAGGCATAAGAGAGGAAAAGAAAAGATTAAGACATGGATGAAGATGCTTGGAAAGATGAAGAATAAGTTTCTTCTAGCTGACTACTAAGTTAGTTTGATGAGAAAAATGCAAAATTTGAGACAAAGATACATGAGTGTGAAAGAATATACTGAGGAATTTTACAAATTGGATATCAGATCTGGACATGTGGATGATGAAATTGAGAAGGTGGCTAGATACTTGAATGGCCTGAGGACATCGATTCAAGATGAGATCAAATATGTTAAAATAGATAGTGTGGAAGAAGCATACCAATTTTCTTTGAAGGAAAAAGAGTGATTGACAAAAAGACATGATCAAAGACAAATAGGAAAAGGTGGTAGATTTTAGAGAAGTAGATACAGAACCTATGGAGAAAGTAGTAGATCTGACAATACAGTGCAAGATAAAGGATCGAAGGATGAACCTACTAGTAGAAGAGGTAATTATGCTAGAGGTAGCTATACTGGTTATTCTAGGAATAACAATAGTGGGAAAAGAGATGAGAAATCAAGGTACTTGTTATAAATGTGGTGAAGAAGGACATAGAGATTTTGAATTTACTAACTCTGGAAAGAAGACTAGAGGTAATGGTAGAAACAATTTGGCTTGTGAGGAAGTTGAGGAATTATCTAATGAACCTGAACATGGAGAGAACTTTATTCTAAGAAGGATCTTGTGGAATGAAGAAGAAGATGATGAACCTATTCTAAGGAAAATTTTGTTCAAAACCAGATGTAAGATCATTGATAAATGTTGCAAGGTAATAATTAATAGTGTAAGTTTTGATAATTTGGCATCCAAAGAGTTGGTTAAAAAATTCTAGTTGTAGAGATTGAGACATCCTAAGCCTTACCATATTGCTTGGATTCAGAAGGAGCATAAACTACTTGTAAGTGAACAATGCCTTGTTAAATTTAGAATTGGGAATTATCATGATGAAGTCTTGTGTGATATTATGCCTATTGATTGTTGTCATATTCTTTTGGGTAGACCTTGGCAATATGATAGGAAAGCTTTGCATGATGGTAGATTGAATCAATATACTATTTGGATGGATGGGAAGAAACAAATATTATTGCCTTTAGTAGAGAATTTTGATGAAGGTCACTGTACTACGGTTAGAGTATGCTTGGTTGATGGTAAAAAGTTTGCAAGAGAAATGAAAGATAGAATATATTTTTTTCTTTGATTCCAAGAAAAATTGAGAAACAAGATGAGTTAGAACATGCACCTAAGGTTAAACCTTTGTTGACTGAATTTCATGGCATCATTTCTAATAATGTACCTAATGGTTCTCCTCCTATGAGAAGTATAAGTCATTGTATGGATTTGATACCTAGAGCTAGTTTGCCTAATAAAGCATCACATAGGTTGACACCTGATGAAAATAATGAGTTGAACAAACAAGGGAAATAATTTCTTGAGAGGGGTTTGATTAGGGAAATTTTGATTCCTTGTGCAGTACATGTTGTGTTAGCACCAAAAAAGAATGGACAATGGAGAATGCACTGATTCTAGAGCTATAAACAAGATAAAAGTGATGAACTACAACTGATTTAGAACCTAATTGAAGATCTATGATTAGAGATCATCAAGTTTATGATTAGATATGTAATATGATTAAATTAGTAATATGTTATCATTGATGTCAACTAGTTTGACAACACTTATCTTGTAAGTTACAATACCCAAACATCTGTAGAAAGGGAGTAGGAGAGATGAAGAACATAAAAATCTACATGAGGAAGATGCATATGATAGATGAGGATAAGGAATACATTGGGTAACTTAATGATGATTCTACGACCTTATGTTATTGACTTGATTATGTTTCATTCATCTATGATGAGGAAAAGAGCTGAAAGACACAAGGAAGTGTGGTCAGTTAATGAAGCATCATAATATACACCGAGCACAGTATAAACTGAGCTTGTCATCATCAACACATTTCTTTATTAAATGAGCATGATGAAGAGGTGGCAGAGGGTATGGTGAATCCAAGGCCCAAATAACAAAATGAGACCAAGTCAACAAGCTTCTTCAATGCCTAATCTTAATGATCCTAAGATAGCTCCAGTAGGTGAAACATCAAAGAACACTCAAACAAGACTCAAAGTATGGTCCAATGGTCTCAAAACATGTAATTCAAAATGTTATAAAGGTTTACAAACTTCTGTCCAAGGTTTCATACTCAAATCTCCAAAATTCACCAAACTAGGCCTAATAGCCTGTCTTGTAGCCATGCAGCAACACTCACAAGGATTTTTCTTCAACTTTTCCCAAAACACTAGGCAATTAAATCATATATTTTAGTACCATTTATGGATTAAATTAACATACCAAAATGAAAGGGTAGGTTGTTTTGGAAAGTATATGACCATTTTTACTGTTTCTCAAATTTTTAAGGCCTAAAATTCATGCATTTTCAAATGAAGTGCTAACCAGTCAAACTCCCAGGTTCTAAATATTTTCATAGTGTCATGAATAGGTTTTAATTAGAGGAATATGAAGTCAATTTGACTCCAAGAGGTTTCTAGATACAAAAGCCCCAATTTGTGTCCTCAAAACCCTTAAAACTAGGGCTTCTCCAATGTCACTCTTCCCAAAGCTTCCTGCAACAAATAAAGGTTGGAAAACCTTTTTCTCAACATGTCTATACACATTTCATCATAAAATAGTGCCCTTGTTTGGCCAAAACTCTTTGTCCTTCACCCTAGCCCCCAAATTCACTTAGTTTCTTAGTGTTTCCTATGGTGATCACCACAACAGTCAATCAAACTTGCATTATTAGTGTTAGAAGGATATAATACATGTTAATTTGAGTGTCATTATATGAGAACCTGTACTTTACTTTCATAATAAAAGAAATTCAAGAAACTTGTCCAAATTCAGATTTTTATTGATTGTACAGTCCCAAATTGAAATAGCAGTGACTAGAATGGAATTTCAGAGCATGTATGACTTCAAAATCATGATATATAAGGATCAAAACATTGTAGACAACATTCCATTCATTAAAAACTTTGAATCATACAAAAAACCGTTCAAACTTTGCAAGAAAATCAACCTTTATTCTCCAAAATTAGGTACAGTCCGTACAACAGGATCTCATGCCCGTACAATGGATTTGTGAGACATTTAATAAACCCCTATCAACTACCCCAACTGATCCAAATTGGTTGGATGGCTTAATTGGGCTTAAAACAATACAAAAAACTAATTCCCTCCTAAATGTCCATAACCGTTATAATTTGAAAATTCAAATTTATAACTTTGTAACTTTTGAATTTTTGAAATTGCTAAGAGATGAAACTTTACCAAATCATTTAAATGGACTTATTAACCTATTATTAATACTAATTTATCCTATTTGAAACTTGTAACAATTAATTCTATCCTAGACTCCAAATTTAGTCCTAAGGCTTATTAGGCCTTTTAGGACTGATTACACATTAGATATTCTTATTGCATGAAGTGACCTCATAGGCCATTATAGGTGCCAAAATCCTCTAGTTAATGTCTTTGGATGTCTTTATATTCTCTAATGGCTCCAAGTGTGTCTTCATAGGTATTTGGGTTTCTTTGTGTCTTCTAGGTGCCCCTGCACCATGTTCACCAGCTTTGAAAAGATTCTTGTCCCAAGAATCAGTCTTTACAATGGATGGTTGAGTCTGAACCATTACTCCAAGGATATGTGCCCCTAAGGTCACTGCCCTCTTCTTGCCATACCCTGCATTTGCATAAACACATTTGTTAGAACAAAAAGTTTGTAAGAACAATCCTCTCTCATGATCTTGTTGTTTTGCTATTGGAAGTTTCTGCCCACTGTCCTCCCACATCTGAATATGTTTGTTTACTATCTGCCCCTCAATAGGACATTTGACTAAGCCTATTTGAACATACTTTAAATCCCAAATATCTTCCTTCCTAGTACTATTCAGCACTGTCTTATTCAGTCCCTGTTTGGGTGCTTGCCAACCGGTATCATCTTCCATGTTTCCTTGCTTATGAAGAGGGATATTATCCCCAAAAAACTTCAGTACCTTGTCTTTATCCCTGCAAGTTAGTGGATTCAATATAAACTTCTCTTTTCCTTTATGAACAATATAAGTATTAGTGTAACCATTATGGATTGTCTTCCTCATACATTGCCATGGTCTACCTAATATCATGTGCCCACAATTCATAAAGATTACATCACACCAAACTTGATCATGATATGGCCCAATTAAAAAATTGACAAGATCCTTTTGATTGACCTTCACATTCAACTCTTGGGTGACCCAAGTGGCACTGTAAGGGTTAGGATGTTCTACCAATGCCAATCCCAACTTAGAAACCATATCCATTGAAACCAAATTGCTATGTGCCCCTGAATCAATGATTAGAGTACATACCTTGCCTTGGACTAAACATCTTCATTTGAATATACCTTCTTGTGCTAATGTTGGTAATGGTCCTCCTTTCCTCATGAGTAAAAATTCTCCTACCTCAAGGTTTGCTGCTTTAGGTTCATGAGTTTCCTCTTCTTCAATCAGATTTAACCTCCTTTCCTTGCCTTTATCTAAATCAATCCATTTAGGACACCTAAAGGATTGATGGCCAACTTCATTGCAATGGAAACATCTCCCTGTGAAGACTCCATTTCCTCTTCCACCTCCAAATCTTCCTCCTCTAAAACCTCCCCTTGTATCAAGTGTAGACCCTTTATCTCTGTCTTTGTCTTGATTGCTTGAGTTATCAGACTGACCTCTTCCACCCCTTCCTCTCATGGAAGATCCTCCTCTATTATTTTTCCTTTCACTCTTTCTTTTCAGCTTCTCCTCTGCCCTGATTGCTAACTGAAAACATTCCCCAAGGGTCCTAGGGATGTTCAAACCAATCTCATCTTGAATGTTGTACTTTAGCCCATCCATGTACCTTGCAAATTTTTCATCTTCATCTTCTACCCCTCCTATAATACTTATGGTATGAAATTTTTTAGTATAGGACATGACATCCATATCTTTTTGCTTCAAATTATTCCTCCTGATCTTCATTTGTATAGCCAAATCTGATGGTAAAAACTGACTCCTTACCATTGTCTTCATCCTTTCCCAATTTGAAATCTTACTTAGGCCTCTAGCCATCCTCTCATTTTGTAAACTTGTCCACCATGTAAGGGTTGTTCCCCTTAACCTTTCCTTTTCCACTTTCACTTTCTTTTCCTCATCTATGTCTTCTAGATCAAAATAGTTTTCAAGTGCCTCTATCCATCCAAGCACTTCTTCACTCTCCATCTTGCCTTGATAGATAGGTAAATCCACCCATGTCTTCAATCTAGTACCTTGTACTGCCTTTATCAATTTTATAAATCTTCTTTCCTCAAGATCTTCTGCTGCTCCATGATCCTCTTGCTCTTGTCTTGCATGGTAGTCTTCTTCCCTGTCATTGTTCTCTACATGTTCTTCTTCATGAACCGTTTCCCTTCTAGGTTCTTGTCTATCCTTCTCCAAAGCTTCAATCCTTGCAATTAGCTGCAACCTTTCTCTTCTTAACTATCTCTCCTCCCTTTCCTTAGATTCTTCTAGTTCCCTCTTCTTTGTTCTTTCCCTTTCCAACTCTTGTCTTAACTCTTCCATCTCCCTAGCCATTTGTCCCTTAGGAGACATTTTGCAAACTAGTTCTTCTACTTACTCAAGGACCTACTAACTAATGCTCTAATACCACTTAATGTAGAGTTGGAAGAGGGTATGGTGAATCCAAGGCCCAAATAACAAAATGCGACCAAGACAACAAGCTTCTTCAATGCCTAATCTTAATGATCCTAAGATAGCTCCAGTAGGTGAAACATCAAAGAACACTCAAAAAAGACTCAAAGTATGGTCCAATGGTCTCAACACATGTAATTAAAATTTTTATAAAGGTTTACAAACTTCTTTACAAGGTTTCATACTCAAATCTCCAAAATTCACCAAACTAGGCCTACTACCATGCCTTGTAGCCCTGCAACAACACTCACAAGGTTTTTTCTTCAACTTTTCCCAAAACACTAGTCAATTAAATAATATATTTGAGTACCCTTTATGGATTACCTTAACATACATAAAGGAAATGGTAGGTTGTTTTGAACATTATATGACTATTTTTACTATTTCTCAGATTTTTAATGCCTAAAATTCATGCATTTTCAAAGGAAGTGCTAACTAGTCAAACTCCCAGGTTATAAATCTTTTCATAGTGTCATGAATAGGTTTTAATTAGAGGAATATGAAGTCAATTTGACTCCAAGAGGTTTCTAGTTACAAAAGCCCTAATTTGTGTCCTCAAAACCCTTAAAACTAGGGCTTCTCCAATGTAACACTTCCCAAAGCTTCCTGCAACAAATAAAGGTTGGAAAACCTTTTCCTCAACATTTATATACACATTTCATCATAAAATAGTGCCCTTGTTTGGCCAAAACTCTTTGTCCTTCACCCTAGCCTCCAAATTCACTTAGTTTCTTAGTGTTTCCTATGGTGATCACCATAACAGTAAATCAAACTTACATTCTTAGTGTTAGCAGGATATAATACATGTTAATTTGAGTTTCATTCTATGAGAACTAATAATTTACATTCATAGAATGACATTCATAATAAAAGAAATTCAAGAAACTTGTCCAAATTCAGATTTTTATTGACTGTACAATCCCAAATTAAAATAGCAGCGACTAGTATGGAATTTCAGAGCATGTATGACTTCAAAATCATGATATATAAGGATCAAAACATTTTAGACAACATTCCATTCATTAACAACTTTGAATCATACAAAAAACCCTTCAAACTTTGCAAGAAAATCAACCTTTATTCTCCTAAACTGGGTACAGTCCGCACATCAGGATCTCATACCCATACAATGGATTTGTGAGACATTTAATAAACCCCTATCAACTACCCCAACCAATCCAAATTTGTTGGATGGCTTAATGGGGCTTAAAACAATACAAAAAACTAATTCCCTCCTAAATGTCCATAACCGTTATAATTTGAAAATTCAAATTTATAACTTTGTAACTTTTGAATTTTTGAAATTGCTAAGAGATGAAACTTTACCAAATCATTTAAATGGACTTATTAACCTATTATTAATACTAATTTATCCTATTTGAAGCTTGTAACACTTAATTCTATCCTTGACTCCAAATTTAGTCCTAAGGCTTATTAGGCCTTTTAGGACTGATTACACATTAGATATTCTTATTGCATGAAGTGACCTCATAGGCCATTATAGGTGCCAAAATCCTCCAGTTAATGTCTTTGGATGTCTTTATATTCTCTGATGGCTCCAAGTATTTCTTCATAGGTATTTGGGTTTCTTTGTGTCTTCTAGGTGCTCTTGCACCAGAGCAAGAGAAAGGAACTAAATGGTTAGTTTAGCCGATAAGATTGATGAGCTGTAAAATACCTCATGATAGGAGATGTTGATAAAGTTTGTTACAAAGATCAATGGCTAATAAAATTCAAGGAAGATCTAAAGGATGGAATCAGAACATGTTACTGACACATCAGTCGAGAAAGGTTTAAGTGACAAAATGGATGAAAGAGATCAAGTGGCAAAATTTAATGGAGGAGAAGAATTATTACCTGAACAAGCTTCATGTATGCCTAATCAAACTGGTTAAGAAGAACCGAACTGCAGAGTTTACCAAGCATCAAAAAGCTATTACCGAGAGATAGTAAGTCATTGATTATTGTTGATATAGAATTGATATATTGATCAGAGGATTTAAATGAGCATAATATAGATCTGAATATCTACAATTGAAGTTGTATTGTAATCAGATCACCTACTGTTATAGTTTAACCATTGTATACAGATAAATCTCTTAATAGAGTGGACTAGGAAAGTCTTATATGTATCATTCATAGAATGAACATTGTTATCATGTCAACCCCCTAGTGAATGCTGGTTGGACGATAACAGTTGGTCTAAAATCCTCTAACAAGGTCACACCTCACAGTGTGTTTGTAACCTTTAACAAGGTTGGGTCTTCACTGACCTCACTTCAGAAGAGTGAACAATTTTTGGGTTGTTGGTCCCAGGTTTTTTTTCCCTTCATAGGGTTTCCATGTTAAATCTTTTTTGTCATGTGTTCATTGTGGTGATTGTTTGTTATCATACTTTACATATTACATGTTAGATTTGATCGGTAATCATTATTTGTTATTGACTGGTAATCGGTAAAAGTACATACAATATAGTATTTTATGTTACCGAGCTGCAAAATTTTAAGTAAATTGTTTTGGATTATACATTTTGATTTGGGACTATGGATAACTGATTCACCCCCCTCTCAGTTATCCTAACAATTGGTATCAGAGTTATGGTTTATTGGAACAGAGTTTTAAGGACTTTAGTACAAAGGTCTCAAAATGTTTAAGAAGGAAGTGCCAAAGCTAAGCAAAGATAACTTCACAATATGGAAAATTGAATGAAGTTTCATATATTTGGGATTGGGAATTCTTCCCTAGATCTGATGGAGAATGGATACCTTGCACCACCCACTGGTCCCTTGAACCTTGATCAACTAAGATATAGGCATGAACATAATGTTACTATGATGGAGATTGTTGTTGCCTATTCAGATGCCGAATTTGAAGACATCAAGGACTGTACTACTACTAAGAAGATGTGGGATAAACTTTCTCAAATTTATAGTGGTGATGCAAATGTCAAGAGAGCAAGAGCAGAAAGCTTAAGAGGAAGATTCGATGACATGAAGATGAAAGAAGGTGAAAACATTGTACAGTACACAAACAAAATAAAGGAGGTAGTTCACGCTATTAGAGCATCAGATGGAGTTATTGATGAAGACACTATGGTAAGAAAAATTCTAAGGACCGTATTGCCTATCTATGCCATCAGAATATCTGCAATTCATGAAAATAGGTTAGCAACTAACAACACACTTAGTCTTGATAATCTTATTGGAAAGCTTACAATATTTGAACTGAATAATTATGATAATAGTATTGTACCGAATGTTGAATCCTCTTTCATGACTTCTCTAAAGATTGGTAAGTCTAGTGGTAGAAATAATAAGGATGATAGTGATATCAATATTGATGATGAGCTTGATGAACTTGAATCTCTTATGGCTAGGAGGTTTCCTAAAGGAAAAGGAAGATATAGAGGCAAATTACCTCTAGCATGGTTTAACTGTAAAGAAGTTGGTCAGATTGTTGCTAGATGTCCACACAAGAAAGATTATGATAGAACCAAAGACCGATCTGAAGGAAGCTATGGGCGAAGATACAAAAGAGGCTACTGACACTACAACAAAACAACCGAGACAATAATGATAAAGGCAAGAAGGTATGCTACATTGCTGAGGAAGAAGATATCACCGATACTGACATTGATGATGATGTGGAGGTAGTATTTGTGGCAATGAAGGATGATTCAGAAGAAGATGAAAGGTATATAGAGACAATAGTTATCTTTAAGGTTAATAAAAATGATACATAGATCATAGATAGTGGCTGCACACATCACATTATTGGTGATGAAGAAAAATTTGATTATCTTGAAGAATACAATGGAGGATCTGTAAGAATGGGTAATGATGCACCCTGTATGGTAAGAGGTAAAGGATCCCTGATGATAAATGATAGATTAAAATGTGAAAATGCTTATTGGGTAAAAGGATTAAACTATAATTTCCTAAGTGTGGCACATCTGAACAATTCAGGCCCCCGAGTTTCTTTTGAGAGCAAAAAGGTTAAGATATTTGATGATGGAGGAAGACTTGTTGGAACTGGTACACAATCTAGAGGTAATTTGTTTTATCTTGATAATGACCAGTCTTCTTGTTTAATGATGAAAGATGAAGATGCATGGTTGTGGCACAAGAGGTTATGCCATGTGAATTTTGATAACATGATTAAGATCAGTAAAAAGAAAAGAGTTAGAGGTCTACCTAACTTGTCAAAGCTTGATCATGTTATGTGTCATGAATGTCAGAAAGGTAAAATAACTAAATCTAGTTTCAAAAGAAAAGATTATTCAACAAAGAAGATACTTGACTTGGTTCATACCGACCTATGTGGTCCTATGAGAACTTAGAGTTATTATGGAGATAGATATTTAATTCTTTTTGTTGATGATTATACTAGGTTGATGACTGCCATGTTTTTGAAAGAAAAATCAAAGCCATTCAAGATGTTCAAGTGGTATAAAGAAAAAGTAGAAAAAGAGACTGGTAAAGAATTGAAATGCTTAAGATCTGATAAAGGAGGTGAATTTATCTCTGATGAATTTACTAATTTTTGTAATGAGCATGGTATTAAAAGATAGGTCTCTACACCGAGGACACCACAACAGAATGGCATTGCTGAAAGGAGGAATAGGTCAATTGTTAAATGCGCAAGGACATTAATGATAGAAAAGAATGTTGCACATACATACTAGAGAGAAGTTGTCAGCATAGCTGTTTATGTTTTGAACTGAGTGCAACTGAAGAAAGACACTAATAAGACACCCTATGAGTTATGGGTTGGACACAAACCCATTGTAAGTTATTTCAGGATTTTTGGAAGAAAATGTTTTATTCTACAAGATGAAAGAAATGGAAAGTTTGACTCAAAAGGTGATGAAGGGATATTTCTAGGATATTCTAATAAAAGTAAAGCATACAAGTGTTTGAACAGAGTTACTAATAAAATGATTGAAAGTACTAATGTTTGAGTTGATGAGTTTGATGATAAGAATGCAGAGGAAAGTAGAAAGGAACCTAAGGACTACGGTAGATTCACTTACATTGAACAACCTAAGTATCTATTGATGTAGTAGATAGTGACAACTGGTCAGCAGGAAAACAATACCGAGGAACAGGAAAAAGAAACCGATGAGTGGGAAGGACCTACTAAGCAAGCAAATGAACCTACATAGGATGAACATGAAAGAAGAAATTAGATACTGGCAATTTTTGTCAGAAGACATCATCCTGAGACACAAATAATTGGAGATAGACAAGTTGGCATGTAGAAAAGGAGTAAGACAAGATAAGGTACATGTCTAGTTTGTGAATATGAACTGAAGAATGTAAAATTTGCATTAGAAAATGATGAATGGGTTAATGCAATGAAAGAGGAAATTGAACAGATAGAGAAGAACAAAACTTGGACCTTAGTACCTAGAACGAAAGATAAGAATGTTATCGGTACTAAGTGGATATTCAGAAACAAGAAAAATGAAAATGGAGAGGTAACAAGAAATAAAGCTAGATTGGTATGTAAGGGATATGCATAGGAGGAAGGAATTGATTATGGCAAAACATTTGCACTTGTTTCTAGATCAAGAGTCATAATCTTACTTGCATATGCTGCACACAAAAAGTTCAAAGTTTATCAAATGGATGTTAAGTCAGCATTTTTGAATGGAATACTTGAAGAAGAAGTCTACATAGAACAACCAAAAGGGTTCATTGATCCAAACAAGAAAGATATGGTATGTAGATTACATAAAGCTTTATATGGTTTGAAGCAAGCACCGAGAGCCTGGTATGAGAGGCTGCATACTTATTTGTTAAGTATTGGATTTGTTAGGACAAGTGAGAAAAATAGTTTGTATATGAAAGGAGATACTGATGATACTATTCTTATTTCTGAAATATTTGTGGATGACATTATATTTGGAGGACAAGATAAAATTTTTAAGGCATTTACTGATGAAATGAGAAGTGAATTTGAAATGTCTATGTTCGGAGAGATTAAGTTCTTTCTAGGACTACAAGTGATTCAATAGAGTGATGGTATATTCATCACACAATCCAAATATATCAAGGAAGTATTGAAGACATTTGGCATGGAAGATGCTAAACCTATGGGAACACCGATGGCTACTGGATATAAACTAACTAAGGAAGATGAAACTATAGAAGTGAACCAGACACTGTACTGATCTGTGATTGGTAAGTTAATGTATGTAGTGCATAGTAGACTAGACATAGCACATGCTATAGGAATTGTTGCAATATTTTTTTCAAATCCTAGGGAGTCACACATGGCTACTACAAAGAGAATCTTAAGATACCTAAAGAAAACATAAGATTATGGATTATGGTATCCTAAGGAAGGAAAATTTGAACTCAAAGTCTATACCAATGTTGATTGGGCTAGAAATGTGGATGATAGAAAAAGTACCATCGAAGGAGCATTTTTCTTTGGTGAAAGACTTGTTACATGGACAAGTAAGATGCAGGCTTTCATTTCTCAGTCTACAGCCAAAGCAGAGTATGTTTCTACTGCTACAAACTATTCAAATATTTCATTTATTAAGCAAGTGTTGGAAGGAATGAATGAGGTAATCACGGAGCCAGTGATTATATATTGTGACAACACCAGTGCAATAAAAATTTCAAAGAATCCAGTGATGCATTCTAAAACAAAGCATATATCTATTAAGTATCACTACTTAAGAGAACAAGTATAGGAGAAGCAAGTGAAGCTAGAATTTGTTACATCTAAAGAACAACTTGCAGACATATTTACAAAGCTTGTACCGAAAGATACATTTGAATACTTGAGGACTAGACTTTGGGTCCGTACCCTATCTAGCGGTCACTAATGTGATCTAGTTGTTGCATCAACCTAATCTTATCAAAGGATCATTCATGTTGATGGACCACAGTTCACACTTTGGATCATGTCTAAGGTTGTGAAAAGTTTGGAGAACTGGAACAGATTGACATATCAGTATATAGAGATACAGAGTATGCATCGGACAACAGAGAGTTACATGGCTACTACAGAGTTGTATGTTTATTTGTTTCTTTGGCATTGTTGTCAAAGGGAGAGATAAACAATATGAAATAATATGAACCAATGAGAACACTGAAACATCTATCTAAGGGAGAGACAAACTAAAAGAAAGGGAGAGCACTGAAGATCATATCTGCGGAATGTCAAAGCTACATTGGTAATACTATTGAGTAACGTAGTGATTAAACATATTAAGCTAGGGAGAGCTTGTACAACATTTTTTCATAGAGTTGTAGAATACATGTTTGGTATGTGTATGGTATATTTCATATTTCTTGAGTTGTCATCAATGCCGAAGGGAGAGATTGATGAACTACAACTGATTTAGAACCTAATTAAAGATCTGTGATTAGAGATAACCAAGTTTTTGATTAGATATATAATATGATTAAATCAGTAATATGTTGTCATTGATGTCAACTAGTTTGACAACACTTATCTTGTAAGTTAAAATACCCAAACATCTGTAGAAAGGGAGTAGGAGAGATGAAGAATAAAAATATCTACATGAGGAAGATGCATATGACAGATGAGGATAAGCAATACATTGGGTAACTTACTGATGAGTCTATGACCTTATGTTATTGAATTGATTATGTTTCATTCATCTATGATGAGGAAAATAGCTGAAAGACACAAGGCAGTGTGGTCGATTGATGAAGCATCACAGTATACAATGAGTAGTGTAGTGTATACTGAGCATAGTATAAACTGAGCTTGTGGTCATCGACACATTTCTTTGTTAACTGAGCAAGAGAAAGGAACTAAATGATTAGTTTAGCCGATAAGATTGATGAGTTGTAAAGTACCTTGTGATAGGAGATGTTGATAAAGTTTGTTACGAAGATCGACAGCTAACAAAATTCAAGGAAGATCTAAAGGATGGAATCAAAACGTGTTACTGACACATCAACTGAGAAAGGTTTAAGCAACAAAATGGATGAAGGAGATCAAGTGGAAAAATCTAATGGAGGAGAAGAAAATGGTTTACTTGTCAATTTAAGAGACTGGGGTTTCGTTATGAAACTCATACTGGAAGGAGACTGTAGAATTATCGCATGAACAAGCTTCATATATGCCTGATCAAACTAGTTAAGAAGAGCCAAACTGCAGAGTTTACTGAATGTCAGAAAGCTATTACCGAGTGACAATAAGTCATTGAATATTGTTGATATAGAATTGATATATTGATCAAAGGATTTAAATGATCACAATATAGATCTGAACATCTATAATTGAAGTTGTATTGTAATCAGATCACCTACCGTTATAGTTTAACCATTGTATACTTACAAATCTCTTAACAAAGTGGACTAGGAAAGTCTTATATGTATCATTCATAGAATGAACATTGTTTTCATGTCAACCCCATAGTGAATGTTGGTTGGACGATAATGGTTGGTCTAAAATCCTCTAAGAAGGTCACACCTCACAGTGTATTTGTAACCTTTAACAGGGTTGGGTCTTCACCGACCTCACTTTAGAAGAGTGAACAATTTTTGGGTTGCTGGTCCCAGGTGGTTTTTCCCTTCACAGGGTTTCCACGTTAAATATTTTGTGTCATGTGTTCATTGTGGTGATTGTTTGTTATCATACTTTACATATTACATGTTGGATTTGATTGGTAATCATTATTTGTTATTGACTGGTAATCGATAAAAGCACAGATAGTATAGTATTTTATGTTACCGAGCTGCACAAGTTGAAGTACATTTTTTTGGATTATACATTTTGATTTGGGACTGTGGATAACTGATTCAGCCCCCTCTCAGTGGTGTAGGAGCACCTAGGCTAGCCTCCATTGGTTAAGTGTTTTGGCTTGTACTTGACTCTAGCCAAGTCAAGAAGTTAGCTTAGTTTTCTTGAAGACCTTAGAAGGTCATTTGCAATGTTGGCTAGGTGAGTTAGTCATTAGGACTAAGGTCACAATAATAGCCTTTGTTAGTTGTTTATTTAAATTCTTAGTGTTAGGAGCTTAGCTAAGCTTGGAGTCTTAAATATGTTCATAACACATCGTGCTGATGTAAAGATGCCATAAGGCCATCAATGGCTTTGGATACTTGAGACATAGGAGGTTAGAAGTCCTAGAATATAGGAACATGGCATATGTGGAAGTTTCCAAATGTTCAAAAGAAGTTGTCATCAACATTTTCAATTATTGCAAAAGATTGCATGCCATCCGAATATCTTTGGATTCCCTAAATTTTAGGAGATGGTGCTCAGAAAATAGGCCCTAAAATGAAGGAAATGGTATCTAATGATACCTAAGACTTGAACATCAGTTGTATTCATACATTGTAATAGTTTTAGAGAGAAGTTAATAGAGCTCTGCAAGCATTTTTGACAGTGAATTTTGGTGTTTTGTGTTGACAATCATACTAAATGGATTGAAAGAGTAGATCAAGTGTTTGATTAATGTTATTTGCTAAGTTTTAAGTGTTTTTCTTGTAGGAAGTAAATTGATTTGAGTTAATTTAGTGGTTGTACAAAAATAGTTTAGTGTAAGACAATTTTCTGGTCTCTGTGAGATTGTTTGTAAGTTCATGGCTCCCACATGAGATTCTACCATGGAAAATTTGAAGAAATGGATGAATCTTAAAGTGGAGCCAATATAAATTGTGTATATAGTGGTAGGAGTTTGTATTATATTGTTTTCTATTTATAATGTCAAGCCCTAGGAGAGCTAGGAAGGTCCAGCTAGAGGCCTGACAGTGGAAGATTTGAAGATTTTATGCAGGGTTGTACGACACCGTACTGCTCCAAGATTTTTTTGAGAAGGTGTTCACCCTATCTAACCACCCTATGTAGATTGAGGTCATGTCAATCATCTAGGTTTGGATTTGAGTAAGATTTGCATTGGGGTTTAGACTGTCCTAAAAACTAGGTCAATTAGGCCTATTTGTCCTTGTTTATAGGAAGGAGGTGTACGGAGACTTCCAAACCCAAAAAGTTGTAGAATCCTAAAGAAGATCCAAAAGGGTATCCAAATCCCTAATTGGTTTGACAAGTTTTTTGAGAAAGTTTGAAAAGAAAGAGGAAAAGCCTCTGCGAAAGGCTACAAGGAATTAGGCCTACTTTTAAGGTCTCCTATGGTGAACTAGTGATGTCAATGGAAACATGATGAAAGATCATTTCAAAATGAGTCAAATTGGAAAGGATATGACCAATTTCAAGATGGATAATACCCTCCTATGAAGAATGGAGTTTATGAAGATTTGACACTTAGAGCCATCTAAGTGAAGAGGAGAAAGAGAAGACATTACATGGTGTTAGTCCTTCAAGGTGAAGCTTCAATAGTTTGACTCTTATAATAGAGTTTTTATGGGCCTTAGTTAATCACCTAAGCCTATTTAAAGGTCCTAGAGAAGAATAGGATTATAGTGGAGACAAGTGAAGTCTCTTGATGAGTTTGAAAGGAAACCTTGGAGTTACCATACATTATTTTGGTATTAGAGCTCGAATTGATCAGGACTATGGTTAATGTTGTAGCCTTCTAAATCAGTAGGAGAGAATAAACTAGATAAAGGCATGGTGACTAATGTTGAATTAGCCAAGAAGGTTGAGGAACAAGAGGAGGATAACAAATTGCTAAGGCAAAGACTAGCTCAAATGGAGAAGCTCTTGGGTGAAGTCCAAGATAAAGAAGATAAAGTCAAGGACAAGATTGACCAAAAGGAAGAAGCTAAAGCAAGGGAGAAGGAATTAGAGTTGGAGGAAGAAGCACCAGCACTTGACCCTGTTCTTCCTGAAGAGCCATTCTTAAAAGCATTAAAATCATTAAGTGGTAAAGCTTAGGAAGGTGTGGCACTATTTAGTGGAAAAATGGATCCAAATTCAGTTGTGGATTGGATAGATAGCATTGAGAACCATTTTGAATGTGATGGTATCTCTGAAGCACAAAAGGTTATAGTGGCCAAGTCTAGACTAAGAGGTTCAGCTCTTACTTGGTGGAAGTTTGTGCAAACCAAGAGGGAAAAGGATGGAAAAGGTCCTATTGTGACATGGAAGGGCATGGCATCCAAAGTAAAGAAAACCTACCTTCTTGATGATTATGAAGTTCAACTTCATAGGATAAGACACAATCTTAGGCAAAAGGAACTAGATGTCCAAGCCTACACTGAGGAGTTTCAAAAACTATGTTTTAGATCCAAGGTAGTTGAAGATGAGAGCATCAAGCTTGCAAGATACTTGAATGGCCTCAAATGCTCAATTCAAGAAGAGATGAGCCTAGTTAAATTCAAATCCATTAGGAAATGCTATCAAATGGCCTTGAAGATAGAGGAGAAAAGCAAGAGAAAGCAAGAAACCTCCAAAGGCAAAGGAAAAGGAAAAGATACCAAAGGTCAAAGAGGTGGCTATGGTGGAAGAAGTTCTGATTCAAGAGCTCAAGGTGAGGTAAAGTTCAGTGAGAAGCAAGAAGGAAGCTCAAGTAGAGGTGGTAGAGGAAGAAATTCTAACTCTAGCTTTAGAGGAAGAAGTGGTGGTTCATCACAAGGAGGAAGAGCCAATTATTTTTCCAATATGAAGTACTACCATTGTAACCAAATGGGGCACCCTTCCTATAGATGCCTGAAGAAAGGTGGTTGATCACAAGGAGGTGATAAGAGGACTAACTTAGTTCAAGATGAGTGCAATGCAGTAGACAAACATGCTAAAGTACCACTAAATTTAGAGGAAGGACTGAACCTCATGATGAGGAGAACTCTAATCAAGGAGCCGGTGAAGGAGGAGCCAAGCCAAAGGAGATCTTTGTTTAGGATCAAATGCAAGATAATGGGGATAGTATGGAGGTTCATCATTGATTCAGGCTCTAAAGACAACATTGTGTCAGAGGAAGCAGTCAGCAAGCTCAAGTTGACAAGAATATCCCACACCAATCCTTACAAGGTCACTTTGCTTAACAAAGGCCAACATGTGTTAGTGAATGAGAAAGCATGGGTGGAGTTCTCCATTGGAAGGTACAAATACAAAGTGTTATGTGATGTGGTGCCTATGGATGCATGCCATTTGCTCCTAGGTAGACCATAGCAATTTGACCGCCAAGCAATACATGATGGAGGAAAGAATTCTTATTCTTTCAAGAAGGACAACGTGACCTTCAGAATACAGACATTATTGGAGGATGTTGAAGTAAAGACAGCAGGTCCAAATGTCCTTATGGTAAGTGAAAATGAGTTCTTGCAAACCATGGAAGAAAGCGAAGGCATAGGCTATGCATTGGTGTTGAAACCAAGAGAGGGAGATGAAGGCAAGGTGACTAAGAAGATTGAATTAGCGAGGGAGATTCAAGGTATGTTACAGAATTACCAAGGCATTGTAAGTGATGGAAAACCATCAACATTACCCCCTCAAAGAGCCATAAGCCATAGGATAGACCTTATCCTAGGAGCTACCCTACCTAACAAAGCTACTTACACCCCTCAACAAAATGAGGAAATAGCAAGACAAATACAAGAGCTCTTAGACCAAGGCCTAATTAAGAATAGTATTAGTCCATATGTTGTAACCACCATACTTACACCTAAGAAAGGAGGAACTTGGAGGCTATGTATTGACTCAAGGGCTATCAATAGGATAGCTAGAAGGTATAGGTTCCCTATTCCTAGGATTGAAGACTTAATGGACTGTTTAGGTGAAACAAAGTACTATAGCAAGATAGACTTGAAGAGTGGCTATCACCAAATAAGAATCCATGAAGGTGATGAGTGGAAGACAACCTTCAAGATTGATGAAGGGCTGTATGAATGGATTTTCGTGCCATTTGGATTTTCAAATGACCCCTCCACATTCATGAGGCTCATGAATGAAGTTCTCAAAGACTACATAGGGAAGTTTGTAGTTGTATATCGAGATGATATAATAATTTTTAGCAAGACAAGGAGTGAGAATTTGGAACATCTTGATATTTTTTTCAAGAAGCTACATGAGGAGAAGTTGATGATCAACTTGGAGAAGTTTGAGTTCATCAAATCAAAGTTAGTGTATCTTGGGTTTCTCTTATCACATGCTAATATGAAAATGGATAAGAGAAAAGTGGAGGCTATCATGAATTGGCCTATTCCAAGGTCAGAAACAGAGGTAAGGAGTTTTCATGGTCTTTCACAATACTATAGAAAGTTCATAAGACAATTTAGTGCAATTTGTGCTCCTATGTTGGATACTATCAAAGGAGGAATGAAAACCAAGTTTTTTTGGAATGAAGATGCTAACAAGAGCTTTGAGTTGTTGAAGGAGAGGATAGCTACCCAACCTATTTTAGTGTTGCCAAGCTTTGAGAAGCTATTCACCATTGAATGTGATGCTAGCAATGTAGCAATTGGGGTTGTTCTAAGCTAACAAGGTAGACCGGTGGCTTTCCATTCTAAAAAGTTGAGTGAGGCTAAGAGGAAGTACTCCTCATATGACCTAGAAATGTATGCATTGGTCCAAGCTCTAATAAATTGGAGGCATTACTTTCTTCCCAAGGAATTCATTGTGTATTTAGACAATCAAGCACTTAGTTTCCTGAATTCACAAGAGAAGTTGAGTCACAAGTACATGAAGTGGGTTGAGTACCTACAAGCTTACACCTTCAATATCAAGCACAAGCAGGGTGTTCTAAACAAGGTGGTTGATGCATTGTCAATAAGAGTCCTCACACTCTAAGAAATTCAGTTAAAAATCATGGGGATAGATCATTTCAAGTATCTATATGCAGATGATGAAGACTTTTTTGACATATACAAGATATGTGCTGAATATAAGAATCATTTTCATAGTAGATATGTTGAGTATACTTTGCAAAGTGATCTCTTGTTTAAGGGGAATCAATTATGTGTTCATAGAGGCTCTATTAGAGAGAATTTGATTCATGAAAAGCATAATGGTGCTTTGAGTGGTCACTTTGGGATCACTAAGACTCAAGACCTTGTTTCAAGGTTTTACTATTAGCCTAGAATGAATCTTGATGTTAGGAGGTATGTGGAAAGTTGTGTTGTATGTCAAAAGGCCAAGGGCACTTCTACAAATGCTGGTCTTTATCAACCACTACCTATTCCTACTAGGCCATGGGAATGTTTAAGCATGGATTTTGTAGTTGGGTTACCTAAGACTAGACAAGTCATGGATAGTGTGTATGTGGTTGTGGATAGGTTTAGCAAGATGGCTCACTTTGTGCCATGAAAGACCACCAATGATGCCACTCAAATAGCCTCTCTATTCTTCAAAGAAATTGTGAGAATCCATGGGTTACCTATCAACATTGTGTCAGACAGGGACACTAAATTTATGAGTCATTTTTGGAAGACTCTTTGGCAAGGATAGGGCACCAACTTATCTTTTGGATCAGCATACCATCCCCAAAATGATGGTCAAACCGAGGTTGTTAATAGAATCCTTGGGAATATTCTAATATGTTTAAATAAGGAGTACGGTCAGCAATGGGATCAGTTGATTGGGCAAACTGAATATGCCTACAATGAAACCATAAATAGATCCACACGGAAGAGTCAATTTGAGATAGTTTATGGACTACATCCTAGAGGTGTCTATGAGTTGAGAGATCTAAAAGTTGGAGTGAAAGCAAGTGGGTATGCTGATGATTTTGCATATGCTATGAAAGAAGTGCATGAAATAGTGAGGAATACTTTGACAGAGAACACCATGAAGCACAAAGCTAAGGTGGATGAAACTAGAAGGATAGTTGAGTTTAATGTAGGTGACTTAGTCATGGTGCATCTAAACAAGTCAAGGTTGCATAATGGAGTCCCTCACAAGGTGAAAATGAGGAGAATAGGACCCTGTCCTATCTTAGCTAAGTATGGTGACAATGCCTTCAAGATTGAACTATTGTAGGATAGTGGACTGCCACCAATATTTAATGTTGTAGATTTAGTCCCTTACAAAGGACCACTGTCAGAAATAGAATAGAGTCATGATGATATAATCCAAGATGTGGAAGGATTACAATTGCCTACTGCTATTGCTATAGGACCAGATAGTATACTAGAGACAAGAGTCTATAAAAAGACAAGGACAAAAGAGTACAAGGAACACCTCATCAAGAGGTATGGACAGAGTGATGCTAATGTTGTTTGGATAAAAGAATTATATTTTAAAAAGATGGGAGTTGATCCTACCATCATCAATCCAAGGGTGGATTGAATTTCTTATTTGGGGAGGATGGTGCAGGAGCACCTAGGCTAGCCTCCATTGGTTAAGTGTTTTGTCTTGTACTTGACTCTAGCCAAGTCAAGAAGTTAGCTTAGTTTTCTTGAAGAACTTAGAAGGTCATTTTCAATGTTGGCTAGGTGAGTTAGTCATTAGGACAAAGGTCACAATAATAGCCTTTGTTAGTTGTTTATTTAAATTCTTAGTGTTAGGAGCTTAGCTAAGGTTGGAGTCTTAAATGTGTTCTAAACACATCTTGTTGTTGTAAAGATGTCATAAGGCCATAAATGGCTTTGGATCCTCAAGAAATGGGAGGTTAGAAGTCCTATAATATAGGAACATGGCATATGTGGAAGTTGCCAAATGTTCAAAAGAAGTTGTCATCAACATTTGCAATTATTGTAAAAGATTGCATGCCATTCGGGTATCTTTGGATTCCCTAAAGTTTAGGAGATGGTGCTTAGCCAAAAGACCCTGAAATGAATGAAATGGTATCTAATGATACCTAAGACTTTAACATCATTTGTATTCATGCATTGTAATAGTTTTTGAGAGAAGTTAATAGAGCTCTACAAGTATTTTTGATAGTGAATTCTGGTGTTTTGTGTTGATAGTCATACTAAATGGATTAAAAGACTAGATCAAGTGTTTGATTAATATTATTTGCTAAGTTTTAAGTGTTTTTCATTTAGGAAGTAAATTTATTTGAGTTAATTTATTGGTTGTACAAAAATAGTTTAGTGTAAGACAGTTTTCTGGTCTTTGTTAGACTATTTGTAAGTTCATGGCTCCCACATGAGATTCTACCATGGAAACTTCAAAGAAATGGATGAATCTTAAACTGGGGCCAATGTAAATTATGTATATATTGTTATAAGTATGTATGAGATTGTTTTCTATTTCTAATGCCAAGCCCTATACGAGCTAGGAAGGTCCGACTAGAGGCTTGATAGTGGAAGATTTGAAGATTTTATGCAGGGTTGTATGACACTATACTGCTCTAGGATTTTTTTGAGAAGGTGTTCACCCTATCTAACCACCCTATGTAGATTGAGGTGATGTCAATCATCTAGTTTTGGGTTTGAGTAAGATTTCCATTGGGATTTAGACTGTCCTAAAACTAGGTCAATTAGGCCTATTTGCCCTTGTTTATAGGAAGGAGGTGTACGGAGACTTCCAGACCCCAAAAGTTGTAGAATCCTCAAGAAGAGCCAAAAGGATATCCAAATCCCTAATTGGTTTGACAAGTTGTTTGAGAAAGTTTGAAAAGAAAGAGGAAAAGCCTCTGCAAAAGGCTACAAGGAATTAGGCCTACTTTTAAGGTCTCCTATGGTGAACTAGTGATGCGGATGGAAACATGATGCAAGATCCTTTCAAAATGAGTCAAAGTGGAAAGGATATGAACAATTTAAAGATGGAGAAAGTCCTTGATATGAAGAATGGAGTTTATGAATATTTGACACTTAGAGCCATCTAAGTGAAGAGGAGAAAGAGAAGACATTACATGGTACTAGTCCTTCAAGGTGAAGCTTCAATAGTTTGACTCTTATAATACAGTTTGTATAGGCCTTAGTTAATCACCTAAGCCTATTGGAAGGTCCTAAAGAAGAATATGATTCTAGTGGAGACAAGTGAAGTATCTTGGTGAGTGTGAAAGAAAACCTTGGAGTTACCATACATCACTTAGTTATTCTAACAATCAGTAAAGTACATATTTCCTTTTCCTAGGATGGATGACATAATGGATAGTTTGAGTGGAGTCAAGTATTTCACAAAGATGATTTGAAGAGTGGTTATCATCAGATTAGGATTAGAGAAGGGGATTAATGGAAAACTACTTTTAAGACTAATGAAGGTTTGTATGAAATGTTGGTTATGCCTTTTCATTTGACTAATGCACCTAGTACTTTCATGAGGATGATGAATGATTTTTTGAAAAAATTCTTGGGTAAGTTTGTGATCGTATATCTTGATGATATTTTGATATTTAGTAAGAGTAAGGAAGAACATCTTGAGAATATCAGACAAGTATTGCATAGATTGAAGGAAGAAAGGTTATTGATTAATTTGAATAAATATTCATTTATGAAAGAAGAGATTGTGTACCTTGGTTTTGTAATTTTAGCTGATGGATTGAAGATGGACCCTAAGAAAGTGAGAGTTATACTTGATTGTCCTACACCACAGAATATTAGAGAGGTAAGATCATTTCATGGATTGGCAAGTTTTTATGGGAAGTTCATCAGAAATTTTAGTTCTATTTGTAATGCTATGATTGAAACTATGAGAGGGGATAAAAGGGATTTCAAATGGACACATCAAGCACAAAAGAGTTTTGAAAAATTGAAACAAAGAATTGAAGAGTTTCCTACACTTGCTTTGCCTGAGTTTAGTAAGGTTTTTCAAGTTGAATGTGATGCTAGTAGAAGTGCAATAGGAGCTGTTTTGAGTCAAGAAGGAAGACCTATAGTTTTCTTTAGTGAAAACTTGAATGATGCTAAGAGAAAATATTTAGTTTATGACCAGGAAATCTATGCTATTATTCAAGCTTTGAAGAAATGGAGACAATATTTCATGGCTAAAGATTTTGTGCTATATACTAACCATAAAGCTTTGCATTATTTGGGAAGTCAGAATAAATTGAATTAGAGACATATGAAGTAGGTTGAGTTCTTGCATAATCTTTCTTTTTCATTGAATCATAAAAGTGGACAGTCAAATAAAGTTGTTGATGCCTTGAGCCAAACAACGAATTTGTTGATAGAAATGAGAGTTGATGTACTTGGTTTTGATGATTTGAAGTGTTTGTATGAAACTGGCCTTGATTTTGTAGAGCCTTGGAAAGCTTGTAAGGAACAAACAGTAAATGACAAGTGGACTAATTATTTCATTGAAGAAGACATGTTGTTTAAAGGAGTTCATTTGTGCATACCTAGAGGATCTATGAGAGAGAACATAATAAAGGAGAAACATAGTGGTGGACTTGTCAAACAATTTGGGATTGATAAGATTGTGAAACTGATTTTGAAAAGATACTTTTGGCAATAGATTTACAGGGATGTACAGATAATGGTTAGAGGTTGTAGAATTTGCCAAATAACAAAATGAACTAGTCAAAATTTGGGATTGTATATACCTTTTCATGTACCTGATAAACCTTAGGAAAATGTAAGTATGGACTTTGTTCTTGGATTGCCTAAAACTCAGAGAAGTAATGATTCTATTTTGGTAGTGGTTGATAGATTATCTAAGGTGGCTCATTTCATACCTTGTAAGAAGACATCTGATGCATTACATGTAGCTGAATTATTTTTCAAGGAAGTGGTAAGATTGCATGGTTTTCCCAAATCTATTGTTTCAGATAGAGATACTAAGTTTACTGGTTACTTTTGGAAAACACTTTTGAAGAAGATGAATGCAGAATTGAAGTTTAGTTCTACATTTCTCCCTCAGACAGATGGACAGACTAAATTTGTGAAGAGAAGTTTGGGAAACTTGTTGAGATGTTTAGTTGGAGATAAGCCTACTAATTGGGATTTAGTTTTGGCACAAGAAGAGTTTGCATATAATAATTATGTGAATAGAAGCACTAAAAGGACACCATTTGATATTTTTACTAGATTTCATCCTAAGTGAACCACAAAGTTGAGAGATTTTCCTACTGAGGCAAGAAGTGTTGAAGCTGAGGATTTTGCAATCTTCAGGAGAACTTTACATGATGAAGTCAAAAGGAATTCAGAGGACAGTAATCTAAAATATAAACAAAGAGCGGATCAGAGAAGGAGACATAAATATTTTGAATTTGGAGATGATGTTATGATTCATTTGAAGAAGAATAGATTTCCAATTGGTACCTACAACAAGTTGAAAATGAAGAATTTTGGACCTTGTAAGATTCTGAAGAAGTTTGATAGTGGAAATGCTTATGAAGTGGAATTACCATAGGACATGGATATATCACCTATATTCAAAATTTATGATATCTTTGAGTATTTTGAATCAATAGATGAGAAAAAAGATGATCTAGATTATCCTAAGAAGAATAAAGACAGTATTGATAAGATCTTAAATAGTAGAGTAAGAAAGAATACTAGAGGAAAGGACTACATGGAATACCTAGTTCAGTGGAAAGACAAGCCAGTCAAATATAGTTCATGGATTACAAAAGTTGAGTTGGATCTTTATGATTCAGGTTAAAATATGATCAGTGCGTGATGTGGTAATCCATTCTTTATTTTCCCCAAGTGTTTGATGTAGGAGCAGCTTGGGTCTTTGAGCAATCTTGCATCAACCAAAACATTTCCTATTTTCTGTTCTTATAGGTTGTTTATGTTGTAGCCATTGTAGTTGTTTGTTTCTTGTTGTGTGAAGTTAATGTGATGATGTGGACCTATTTTTGAACCTTCTCCTAAGAGCACAAATCTTAATTTATATGGAGTTAAGAATTATCACTTTTTCCTCGGGTATCGACTTTCCAGCCAGTTTCACATGATATGTGGAAGCTCTTTGACTTGCGTGGTTTTGTATGAGGAAATAGGACCTTGTGAAGTTGTGGATTTGTTCTTGGATTACGCATGGACCTAAATGATACTTCACATCATGTTGTGTTCATTCTTTCACTAGTTTTGGTTTTCTCTTCCTAAGTGGACCTATAATGTAATTAAATGCCTGACTGGCTGACTTGCGGCTTAGTTGGCTATATAAGAAGATTAGGTTGGTTTAGTAGTAAGGTAGTATGGAGGTAGTAGAAGAATAGTAGTAGGAAAGAAGGTAATATGCGAGATGAGACTCTGAATTCATAATTATCTTTGTATAAGGCCGAAACCCGAAAGGCCTCACAGCGGGGCAAAATGAAGGATTTATAATAATTATTCTAGAATTGTTTCCACTTTCCTTGACTTGTTTTATGTTGTGTATTCACTATTTTAGGTGAAATATATATTTCTTTCATGTGTATCTCTGAGAAGGGCTTGTTTGTAGATTCAAGTGGAGTCAAATTTCTTGATTCTGCTTGTATTTTCCTTGCCTTTGAGTCAAGATCAAAAAACTACTTGAAGGTATACAAGAGGAGATTACTAATCCTATTACTATTTAGGGTGATAATACTAGTGCTATCAAAATATCAAATAATCCCATGATGCATTCAAAGACAAAGAACATTTCTATCAAGTATCATTACTTGAGAGAACAAGTTCAAGACAAGCATGTGATATTGGAGTATGTAAATTCAAAGGAGAAGATAGCTGATATATTTACCAAGCCACTACCAAAGGATGCTTTTGAGTATCTCAAAGGTAAATTAGGGATTCTTCCCATATCCAATATTCACTAAGGCAAGATGCATGCTACATCAATTCAAGTTTTCATTAGAATATCTATTTTGTGAGTTAATGCCAGTGTTCACTCTTTGGGTGATGCATGAAGTTATGAAATATGTTTTTGTATGCAATGAGAAATCAGTTCATTCGAGGTATGATTGCTGAAAATTTTTTTAGGAGTATGTGCCTTTCGCATTTTTGTCAAAGAGGGAGAAGATTACTAAGGGGGAGAAGATTACTAAGGGGGATAAGATTGAAGAGTGCTAGAGGGAGAATATGATATTGATAGTGAGAAGATCTATTGAGAGAGATTATATGATATTGATGATATTGAGAGATGAATATCCAAGAGGGAGAATATGCAATTGATTATAGAAGGAAACCAAGTAAATAAAAAAGGACATAAAGCTCAGAGGAAGTACAAGACAAAAATAAGTCAATAAGTGTTGTCATCATCAATTGGACAATGAGTTGAAATCAATGCCAAAGAGGGAGATTGTTACTATAACTTATGGTGATGATGATGAAAACCAACTAAGATCAGAGGTATACAAGATAGTAGAAATATTAGATCACTTATTATCTTTTTATTGATGTCAAGAAATTGATTTCTGAATTATATTGAGTTGCCATATCATTCAGAGTATGATATAAGTTGAGTAAAGTTAATAAAGAAGAGGAAGTGAAATGTTGTGATGTTGAAGAACTTAATTGGGAAGCTAATACAGATTAGAAAATTTTAACATTATGTTGATATAATTATTTTCTACTAAACATTTGATTATATCAAGTCGGTAAACAAGATTACTCAAGTCAGTAAGTAAAATAGTTTTGGTTATCAAGTAGAAAAGGTCATTTGATAAAAGGAAAGTAAGGTTTGGTAAAGAAAAAAGAAGTCAAGAAACTGAGTAGAAGGTTTCAGTTATCAAGAAAGATAAACCTAAATTTAGTTGAAGAAAAGAAGATTACTCACCGAGAAAGGAACAAAAATTAAACACAAGGATTAGAACAACATTTAATGATGAGATATGATAAGATGGAAGATTCTAATAATGAAGAAGAGTTAGTTGAAGAGAGCTACGATCAGGAAAATTCAAGGTGATGATCTATGGTTAGATCTAAGTGACAAAAAGAGAAGGTAAAAGTTTGAAGAAAGTTCAAGTTTTGAGGTGATGATAAAACATTTTACCAAGATCTAAATTCATTGAATAAGTTTGTGAGGATAATTTGAAAACTGAGATTAATCAAAAGAAAACATAATAAAGGAGATTAAGAGGCAAAAAAATGTCTATATAATGGATGAAATTGTATGAAGAAAAGACTGGCAAGTTGAAGGGTTGTTGAGTGGCCGACTGATGTAGTGAAGAAGGAAAAGGTTGAATTCTAAGTTAGAAAGTTGACTTTGATAAAGTATTGAAGCCAATGGAAAGTGAAGGATTGAAATGAAGAGAAAGAGTTCACAAAGGATCTGATTATGCAAAAGATAGTTGCATATTTACAGGTCAATTTATTCATTTTGGCTTATTAGCATTTGTAATAGAAAAATCTCTTAACTAAGTGGACTTAATAGTCTTACTATAAATCCTTGCAAAAGGTAACATTTTAGAAGAGTCTTTGAAGACCTTTAACCAAACCACTCCTAACAAGGTGAAGATCCTAATAGATCTAAAGAAAATCCCCTAATAGGGTTATATTTAACTGTGTGAATTATAATCTTTAATCATATTGGATTTTAACTGAGCATACTTCAGAAGAGTATTTATTTAGTGGGTCACAATTCCCATAGTGGTTTTTCCCAAATTGGGTTTCCACATTAAATATTGGTGATATATATGTTGAATGTTTATTGTGAATGTTATTGCTAATTGATAAAGTTAATTTATTGTTATCGGTTAATATTGAAGTGTGTATGACCGAGTTGACACTAAGTTGAATCAAAGAAAGTTTTTAAGGTACAAAGAATCAAGGATTACTGATTCATCCCCCCCCTCTTTGTAATCCAACACTGTACAACCTAGTACATGCAGTAGGCATTAGAAAGCCCTAATTGGTGAAATTATCAGATTAACTTGGTGCATTAGATTTGATGGCATGAAACAAAAAAATACTAGAAAAATCAAAGAACCCTAAGGAACTTAGGGCAAGTATTCTATAAGAAAATCCTTTATTTCAAAGCTAGAAACAAAAACCCTGAACTATAGAAACAAGAATAACTAGGAAAAAATGAAAAAACATGACAATGAAAAACAAAAAATTCAAGAATGATGAACATAACTCTTACCTTATTGAACACAAAATAAAGGAAATGCACAAATTTACCAAAAAGTAGAAAGGGATGAAACACTAGCTTGTGAAATCATCCATGAATTGGTCTTTGGGTGAGCTAAGTCATATAGAATCTTTGTTTCTTGTTTGAACACTTGGTGAGTAAAAATGATCTTTACTTAGGCCTTTTATAGCCAATATAGTTAGGGGCATTAAATGTGATTGTACTTCACTATTGACAAGGGGAACTTGAGAGCACTAGAGATTGAAACTTTGGGATCCCAAACACCCTAAAGATCCTAGACAACTCTTTAGGCATTATGGAACCACGAGGTGCAATAATCTAACCAAGGGACCAAAACAAAAAGGGAAGACTCTAGAGTCTCGAGCACTAGAGGACCAAATGAGGAACAAAGAAAGAGAAAACAAGGAGGTAGAATGGGGGAACCAACATTTACAAAGAACAAATGTTGGGATGGGTATGTAAGACATAATAAGAAGCTTTTAGCCTAATAACCTAATTGTTTCTCAATTTTAGAAATACAAACTTGTAATAAGACAATAAGAGAGGCCTAGAAGGAAAAAGGAATACCAAACATCTAAAAACTTCTCCATGGTCAATGCATATCTAGCTGAGAGTATCTAGCTACCCAAGTTTAGGAAGAAAAAACTAATTGTGGCATTTTGCATTCTACCATAGCCTACTCAAACTTGAAACCTTACACAATATTAAGGAAATTGAGAGCTTGTTTTACATTATCCTCTTCTTCAATTAAAGTCAGAAAGGATTCATCTAAAAAGTGGTAATTGATGAGTTGATTAGAGGAATTGGGCAAGGAAATTCCCTTGACTAAATTTTGGGTTCTCATAATAGTTAAAATTTAACCAAATCATTGAACAAGAAGATAAAGTGTAAGGTATATAGGAAAAACTTAACAAATAGACCAAAAGAGCCTAAAATAATAGGATATTTAGCCATAAATGGTGATGCAAGAATATATATATATATATATATATATATATATATATATATATATATATATATATATATATATATATATATATATATATATATATATATATATATATATATATATATATATATATATATATATATATATATATATATATATATATATATATATATATATATATATATAAACCATCATGTTTGAATGCATAAAATAGGAACTAAATTCCAATACCTAAGGCATAACAAGAATGGAAGGCCATTTACCATATTAATAAACCTTAAAAAATAAATTAAATTGTTAGGAGAATCAAGCCCCATTCCATCCCTTCCTAGATCCCATAGCTTGACAATATAGTTTTTGGCAATAATTTTGCATCAGAGAAGACTTTGAAATTCACTCTTTATTGACCAATTAAAAAAAAACAATTGCAAGGGCTAGAGGCAATGGGGAGAGGATATGAATGAGCCTGTATGCATCGGGTGGTACAAGTTGATCTTCCTCCATAAGGTGTTATATTTCATCAGTATCATTTCCCTTATTTATTTCTAATATTTGGCTTCCTTTCAACTATGTTTGTTTTGTGGCATTTCATTATCATGGAGTGTGTAGTACTTGTTGGTATGTGTCACATAATCATTCTATTGGGTTTAAATTTTGATAACTTTGTCAATAGCATTTTCCCTCCAAATTAATTAATAGGGGACTACAAGGGGAGTAGATCCCCTCCTATAGGGACCAGGGGGATGACCATCCTAATGTGGGATGGGGGTGGAGCCCATGGTAGGGGTTTGGGGGAAACACCCTTGTTGGTCTCCTTTAATGGCTTAAATAACTAGGCTATAAAAAATTAACTTAGGGATTAGGCATCCATGCCAAGTATCTTAGTCATATAAAAGATTCATTTCATGTCAAAATAGGGACCTATTACTTGACATAGGTTTTAAAAATATATGCAATATGAATTTACTTTGTAGCCATGCTTCAACAACTAGAAAGGAAATAATGTTAGAATTATAATGCATTCAAAGAAATAACTAAAAAACTCACAACATGTATCATATAGACTAAATCCAAGTAAACAACATAAATGAAATGTATTGACAACAAGTAAGAACTACTCTACTCACTTTGGCTGCAAGAATAGTTACAAGAAGGAGTTTCTAGTGGCTCCAGGAATAGACAACTGTCAAAACAATAACTAACTATTGCATGTAAAATAACTATTAACTACTACAGTTAAAACACTCACTAAATAGGCCCCCTTAGTGAGTTTTCTACAAACTCAACTATCTTCTATAAACTCAGAATATCATTTTATTGATCACAAATGTTGTTACATACGAAGATGTTGAAAAACTACTTTACTATAAAACTGAAATATGAAAGGTACAATGGATATAATTCTTCTAACTATGTGATTATCTAACTCCTCAGTAGGAGTACCTACGGTCCTACACCTTATTTAAATAGGAAACTATAACTAACCTTATCTACCAATGAATCTACTCACATGCTAGTAGGAGGGTGTTGATTTATTGCAGCATGAAATAGGGATTCATGCTACGAGATACAAAAAGTCAAGTTCATTTCTTGTTATAGATAAAATATAGCATAACCAAATAGCCCTAAATCTAATATTCTTCAGGAATGACATTAAGGTTCCATTATGACTCATTATGGCTACTTGAGGATGGTTGTTGAATTCTTCATGGTTTGTAATTTTTATTCAACCAATTGCTTTCCTAGAACCTTCCTATTGCAAGATCTTGGATCATTGACTTTCTCTTTCTGCATGAAATCATTAGAATGCACAAAAACATAGGCATATAAACATATTACATTAGAATAAATTGTTGGAGATTTAATGCATATATGTGCTGGCATTATTGTTTTTTCATTGATGTCAACATATTTCTTTATTCCTGATATTTTCTTGGTTTGATAAGTTGAAGCTTTGGTTCGGTATGGACAGTGTATTTAATATCAATTGCTACGAAGATGGAGATGTATTGTGGAATACTTTTACTTGATATTTTTTAATTTGGAGAGGTTCATTGTATGATTGGAGGATGTTATGAGTAATTTATCAGAGGACAATTTTTTGGTTATTTCAGTAATAGACAATGCTATATTTTTTGAGTTGGTAAGGATTGGTTATGTAATATCTTTGGCTGCTAACCTGGTCATGAATTTATGACAAAAATGTGCACCCTCATCTTGGATGGTTTGTGATTGGGATGCTGGAAAGCTATTTTTCTTGAGTGGTGGAGGTTGATGTTTAGTGTTCCTAATTAATAGTGCAGAGACAGTTGTGAATTATGAGACATAGATGTATGTTGTTGTGGCTATTCATGTTTCTAGATTGTGTTCTATTTATGTTTGTGGATTGCATTGAGTTGTGTGATCAGATTCACTAATTTTCCTATGACATGTTGGTGTTGTTGGTT
This sequence comes from Chamaecyparis obtusa, assembly GCA_027943335.1. Lineage (NCBI taxonomy): Eukaryota > Viridiplantae > Streptophyta > Pinopsida > Cupressales > Cupressaceae > Chamaecyparis > Chamaecyparis obtusa. Next base: position 1,164,224 of record BSBK01000527.1, read on the forward strand.
GACTTGGTGAATTAGCTTATTGAGAATATATATGGCATGATCTTTGGATCATAGTGTGTTCATAGATGGAGATTTGGGTCATAGCTATGTCTTAGTTGATATATATTGGATCACATCAAGGATTGTGTATTACTCTTTGTAATTTTTTCTAATTAGGTCTCTAGATGACTTAGTTGTAATGAGTTGGTGTGATGTATTTAAAGATGAGATCATTTTTAATTACAAATGTATGGATGGATATGTGTGATGTTGGATGAAGTGGTATTAGTGGATGTACAAAGAGGTATGAGAGGAATCTAAAATAAATTCAAAATAGAGTTGTAATTCATTGGATCTATATTGGCATGTCTGAGATTTTATTAGTTAGTTCACTTATTTAGTGGATTATAGTCCATTTTTGGGGGTTATAGCCTTAGATGTATTTTGGGTTATTGTGCTCATTTTTATTTGAGCAGTGAGCTCTAGGAAGTGAGCCTCAATGCATGTGCATTCCCCATTGTACCTTTAATAGGGTTATATGTGCTAGTATAACATCTTGTGGGTTTGATCCCCTACATATTTTTTCCCTTAATTGGGTTTCCACAAAAAAATTATGGTGTTGTGTGTTCTTGTGTTGATGGTTCATGTTTATCTTTTTGAATCTAACTAAAGAAGCTAAGCATTGTTAAGTTTTGGTTTTGACACAACTATTTTGGACACAATTGATTCACCCCCACTCTTAGTTATGTGTGTTGCCTCATTTCTATCAATTGTTATCAGAGCTAGATCCTCCCTTTTTGCAACTTAATCACCTGAGCTATTCTAAGATGGAAGCCTTTAAGAAAGACAATCTGAGATTTGATTGTATGAATTACTCTTTATGGAAGGGAAGAATGATTACACATTTGAGATGAATTGGTGAAGAATATTGGGATGTTACAAATAAATATTACAATCCTCCTACAAATTTTTCCCTTTCTACTACTGATGAGAAGACCAAATTCAGATGTAATTACAAGGGAGCCAAGGAAGCCTTGTTGAGTTCCTTGTTAGATGTAGAATATAAAAATGTCATGGAGTTGGAAAATACACTTGAGGTATGTAAAAAACATGAAGCATTACATAAAGGAGATTCTTGTTTGAAGCAAGCGAAGTTGTAGAGCTTGAAATGGAATCTAGAATCCTTGAGGATGGGTGAAGATTAAAAAATTCATGCATATGCGTAGAAGGTGATCAAACTTGTTTTTGGAATTAGAAGTGTTGGTAGAACATTGGAGAAGGATGAGATTTATTCTTAAGTCCCAATATCTTTTCCTCCTTCTTATGACAACAAAGTTGTTGCAATTGAAGAGATCATGACCATTTATAAGTTAACAAGAGATACACTAGTTGGTAAGTTATATACTTTTGAAATGACTAGATTCCATGATAACCTTCCTAAGTATGAATATGAATTTAAAGGTAATATGTATAAGGATAAGCTGAATTATGAATCTAGTGAAAGTTCTTTAAGTTCATCTAAGTTTGGATCTAGATGTGCTAAGGAATGGGAAGAGATTGAAGAAGAGGAAAGAAAGTTGGAAGTGCTAGAAGCCTTGATTGCAAAAAGAGTTCCTAAAGGTGCAAGTAAGTATGAAGGGAAGATGCCTTTGAAATTTTTTTCTTTTAATAAGATTGGTCATTTTGCTTCTAGATGTCCTGAAAGAGTACCTAAGCATAAACCTAGAAAAGTTTAGCCTACATATCATAAGAAGTGTTATTATGCTAGTGAGGGAGTGACTGATGAAGAATCTAAGAAGAGTGAAGAAGAGATTATATTTATTGATATTATATATCAGAACCCTAATTTATTGAATGAAGAGAAATCCCTAGTTGCACATATTGAGGTGAAATATCAATGGGTAATAGACAGTAGTTTCTTACATCATATGACTAGAGATAAGAACAAATTTATGAAATTGGAAAAGTATCATGGTGGTGCTATCAGATTCGGCGACAATGAATCCTTGTTTTATCAAAGGGAAAGGTTTTTTTATAAATGATGGTAAGAATAATACTGATGATGTCTTATATGTTGAAGGTTTAATGTATAATTTTTTGAGTGTTGGAAAACTTTTTGATAAAGGATACATGTTAAAATTCAAGGATGGAAAGTGCATAATCAAAGGAAGCTCTAGAAATGAAATTTCATTAGGTAACAAGACCAGAGGTAATGTTTTTCATTTAAATAGTACATAGGATAAATATTTAATTGTTATAATTGATGGTAATTGGTTGTGGCATAAGTGAATTTGTCATGTACACTTTGGTAACATTATGAGGATGAGTACTACACATGTTGTAAGAGATCTACCTATATTCTTAAAGCCTGATAATGCTATGTGTAAGGAATGTCAGTTGGGAAAGCTAACAAGATCTACTTTTAAAAGAAAGATGCATTCTTCAAGTGGATTGTTAGATTTGGTGCATACAAATTTATGTGGTCCTGCTAGAACTAGGAGTTATTATGGTGAAAAATAATTTATACTGTTTATTGATGACTATTCAAGGATGATGTGGGTTACATTTTTTAAGGAAAATTTTGAATTTTTTGACAAATTCAATATCTTTAGATCTATGGTTGAGACTGAGACATGATTAAAGTGTTACTCCTATTGAGCATTAATGGTTGTCATTATTATAATTTAGTCATAGATTTAGTAGAGACAAGACTGAATAGTCGGTCATTACACAGAGCCTATACTCCAAGCAGGACACAAGGAAGATACCAAAGTTAATCAAACATAGTTTTGATTGAGCAGTCTTACTAAGCACAATGATCACTGAGTACCAAGCACAATAGTCATCGAATATTCATATGAACCGAGCACCAGTTAATTACTGAGTGCTAAATGCAGTGAACATCGAGTAAAAAAGGAAATGCCATAGCAGTTTGGAATGGCACAAACATCAAGGTAAATGGGTTACACCAATCAGAAAATGGTTTACCAAGATCGAGACAGAATTTAATATGGATGTAATCATTAAATTATAGATCTAGGTTATTTATTTTCACCGTTGATCTTAGGTTTTCTAAGATATTTTAAAACCTTAATTTGGTCAAGTCAGTTTGATATAAAATTTATGAGGATGTAATTTTGATCATGTATCATCAAGAAGTAGCTGCACTCAAGACATCAAAAGATCAGATAGGATTTTTGACATTAGTATTTAGTTTTTCAGAACAAACATAAGGATACCAATTAGTACAAAAGGACATACACATGAAAACAAGGTGATATCTTTTTAGTACTTTACAGATCTGAACAAGGAAAGTTTGAGTTTCTATTTATAGATATATCCTATTGTTACTCTTTAACCATTGTAGCATATTTCTAAATCTCTTAAAAGAGTGAACTTAATAGTTCTATTGTAAATCTCTTAACTGAGTGCACACTTGTTTGTGTTGCTAAAATCCTCTAAAAAGTTAGATCTAGCTGATCTTATTATTACTCCTAATAGGGTAAGATCACCAGAAGTGATCACAATCTTTGTAGCCTTAATTGACATACTTTGTTATTGTGGTAGTGAAGCTTTGTGGGTGTCATCCCCACTATAGTTTTTACCTTCTAACAAGGGTTTCTATAATACCAAAACATTTATGTTATGTGTATAAAGTTTCATGAATGGTTTATTGATTAGGTTACATGCATTTACATTTTCAGTTATATTTCAATGTATGCTACGTGCAATAGATTTAGTCAGTTAATGTTATATATGCTTATAAAGTTTTAGTCTTGAGTTTTAAAGGTATTGATTCACCCCTCCCCTCTCAGTACATATCTTTCCATAATCCCAACAATTGGTATCAGAGCTAGTTCTCTTGTTTTGGAAATTTTAATCACTAAAGAGAAAAGATCTAAGGATGGAAAGGTATAATCTTGATAAGATGATTGAGAATCAGAGAATATAGATGTAGATCTACATTGAACAATTCAAGGAATCCAAAGAAGACCTAAAAACATTACTAATCAAAAGGAAGGATATGGAACTTCGGTATAATGAGACTTATTATCATGAAGAAGAGATAGATGATCCATTTGAAGGATCTAGATCTGGTAGCATATCTGATGCATCTGAAGGAACCATATCAGATCTATCTAAAAATAATAAACATCTTACTAAACAAGTGAAAGTACTATAGATCGGTCAAGAGACATAAATGGTCAGAATGATTGATGTCATGAACAATGAAAAACAAGCATAACAAGATAGAAACTTGGCTATTGAAGATAGGAGGAAAATGATTGATAAGTTGTAAGAGAAGAAATCTGAGCTAGTGAGACTAACTGAGCATCACTTTGAAATCTCTAATCAGATGGTTGTCATAAGTCGGGAAGTCAACTGAGTAAACAGTGAGCTTACAAGGAAATTGGAAGACATCAGTGAATTAAGAGAAGAGAATGAAAGATTGAAGAATGAGGTAAAGATTCAACAACAACATAATGAGATGATTAAGAAAGCTGAAGACAGTACTAAAAGAATGGATGAATTCCTGAATAGATAGAAAAGACTTGATAACACTACTAGATTATGCTATACTGAGAAGGAAGAGTCATCAAGAAAATGTTAATATGATTTAGAACAACAAAGAGGGGGGGTGAATCAATTTTTCTCAGATCCTGATGTATAAAACAATCTTAAAAACTTATCCTTAAATCAGATCCAAAACCAAAACAAACTTGGTCATCACTGATTCAATAATAGAAACATCTAACAATGCAGTCCACTACCCAGCTATAACTTAACTCGTAAAACATAGTAATGTTCAAACCAAAACATTCACACAAGTATTAACACTAGGATTTGTAGTGGAAATCCAATTTGGGAAAAACCAATTTGTAACATGCTACTATTATTTTCACTCTTCTGAAGTGAGCTCGGTGAAAAGCCAACCTTGTCAAAGGTTACAATACACACTGTCAAATGTGACCCGGTTAAAGGATTTCAATCACCCTGTTAAAAGTGAGCCTAGTCATAGGACTTACATACACTCCATTAGAATGCAACCTTGTTCAAAGGATTTAACATATGACTATTAGGTCAACCTCTATCAAAAGGATTTTGACTGTTACAATGGTTAGAAAGTAGCAGCAGTATTATCTAAAAAATATACAACTCACTTTGCATATGCTAGATCCGATTCCATACACTAATGCTGGTTTACTGACTTTGAAACTTTTCCATTTCCATCTCTGATCTGCTTGGAACTTTTCTTCAAGCAATCACCATAATTCTCCTTCAGCCTTTTTTGCTTATTCAGTCAATAAAACTTTCCACTTCTAGCATTCTCTGTTCTCCATGTACATTCATATCAAAATGCTTAGGTTCCCTTATATTTTCCTCAATTAGGTTAACTCATCTTTTGCCACTCAATCTTATTCGTAGATCTTAGGATTAGGTCAGATTCATTGAATCTACCCACTTCATGTTCTTCAGCTCCTTTTCTAGAATCATCTCAAATCTCTTAAATATTTACAATAAAACATTTTACAATGCATTTAATGCTTCCAAACAATCAGTAAATAAAATCAACACATTTTACATAATCCAAGAATTCAACAATGTCAGCTCTAAAATTAAATTCTCTTCAAATATAAAATTGTTGATGCTCGGTCAATACTGTGATTGTTCACTTGGTCTTCATGTAGAAAGCTTGGTCATTACTAAAAGTGTTTCCTCGGCTTACACTGTCTTCCTCGGCAATTAACTGATGCTCAATCGAAACTATAATTTTTCTTGGCATATACTAACTCGATCGACACTAACATCACTCAGCTTAAACATGATTTTTCCATTCTTTGCTTGGTTAAGCCTACCAGTTTAGTCTTCAGTCTTACTAAGATAAACAATACATTATCTCATCATAGTGCAACATAGTCAAGTACACTTTGTAGTATCAAGATAACTCAACCTTTCCTTAGGTTCTATTGTTACCAACCTTGCTTAGCCCCTTAGCAACACTCAAAAAGATATAGTACTTTCCTAAGTAGCGATAGTCTTACCAATTAAGGTTTGACATCAATGACAATACAATAATTGTTTCAATTGTAGTTTCCAACAGACAAGATAAAAAAAAGAATGCCTATGTTAATCCAAGGCCAAAGAATCTATCATTGTGGAAAACTAGGCCACACATCAAATGTTTACAGGAGAAAAGAAAAAGGTATTCCAAAATCCATTCCTACATTTAATGGTTATTGCTATAACTGTAATAAGTATGGACATCAAGCACATGAGTGTAGATCAAATTTGAATAGGACACCTAAGAAACCTTATATATAAAAATGTTGTTGTGCTGGCAACTTGCATGCACACATATCACAGGAATGCAAGAAAAAGATGAAGCGAGTTTGGACACCGAAAGAATAGAACAAAACATATCAACTGAGAAAGCAGGGTAATGCATATACTTGGGATTAAAAAATGAGTTAATTGCACATGTGGAAGATATGGACATGTAGTAGAAAATTGCATGAGAAAGAATTGGAGAGGAAGAAATCATAATTGGACAAGTACTAGTATGGAAAGTTTGCACTATCACAAGGTCAGTCACTTGAGCAAAGATTGCAAAGACCGATCACCAGAGATCAATACAAATGCAAATGGAAATACAATTGAAGAAATCATGAGGATAAGAAATCAAATGTGGAGAAAATCATTAAATGACAATGGTGGATCAAACACTATAGTCGGTGACACCTCATCCATTGGATTATGTGATGTCACCACCTCCACCTAAACAATTAAGGTATGTATGGAAATAAATTTTAATCAGTTATATCTTGCAACAGTTCCTTATATCTAGTGAATGTACACCAAATCAACATGAAATAAGATGCACTGTGGTACTATATGTTTACAATTAAAAATGTGTATATTCAGTAAAAGCATGAACGAGTAAATGGTTGCTAGTCAGTGAATATTGGAAAGGTTAACCTGTTGGAGATTTGCCAGCAGACTAGTACTGATTGTATGTTTGTCATTGATGACAACATATGGTAAGTAGCATGCATGGAAAACTTATGTAGTAAGATTTTAGTATATGTAGCATGGACATGTTATCAACATGATATCATGGGCGTAGAGGTTAACTGTTAGTAAAGACAGTTATATAGTAGCTTGTGCCAGCAGTGTTCCTAACAGAGTAATAGGCAGTGTTCTATGTATAGTTGTCTGTATAGTTATCATGGAGTCTTATGCACTTGGATATATGATGAAGACATGTTAGTGATGTTACATTCGTGGGTGAAAAGTTTGATGATTAGTAGAAGTGAAGTTATGTAGTTACTATTCACCTGTAGCAGTTTCTTGTGTTTGTTCAGAAGAGCTGACATAGACTATATTAGTTTTGGAGTTGTGCCTATAATTTTGGTATGCACCCTTGGATTTAATCTTGGAGAAGAGTTAGTGATGTTAAATTAAGAGCACATGAAGTAATTCAGCTTGAGGAGACATTTATAGCTATTTTGATAGAGCTGATAGTGTGTAGCGTGCATCTAAAATTGGCTTATTGGATAGGTCCCAGAATGTGTTGCGTGCTTAGTAGAGCCGACTGAATTATTATTGGAGTTTGTTATAGTTTCTCTATTATGATTTCAAGGTGGTTCTAATAGGTTGACTTGATTATATCATTTAGAGGAAAGATATTTATAGGTAGTCATTTGTGATTGCTAGAGTGTGGTTCATAGTTGATTGTGAAGAGCAGAGCAGAGTGTGTGAAGTGTTGAGCCATCAGAAGAAGGTCTATGTGACCAAGTAAAGTGTTTGTGCTATACATTGGAACTGATCCAGATAGTAGGTCTAAGCACAGTTCACCAAGATCCAGATATAGTGTGTATCTGTTATTCAGAAGGTTGTAACCTTCACCCCTTTCAACAATGTGCTCTCAAAAAGTGCATCCTCTCCCCTAACAGGGACTATTATAAAAGAATCCTAACAAGGTCTAACCCTTGACCATGTCTACTGTACTAAATATATTGTAAAGAAACTCCTAACATGGTTAAGGATCTTCTAACAAGGATCATAATACACTAGTGAAAAATATTAGTGGGTGTCAATTCCCACTGGGGTTTTTACCTATTTGGGTTTTCCCGTAACCAAAATATTGGTTTTGTGTTAAAGTTTTCTTTCATTGTGTTTATGCTTTGTGTTTAAGAATACTTAATTGGATAAAGAATTAAAACTAGTAGATAACTGATTCACCCCCCCCCTCTCAGTTATCTCTTGGGACTATTCCTAACAATTGGTATCAGAGCCAAGTACCTTGGAGAGAAATTTTAACAGCTTGAGGTTGATCAGATGGCATTCTTTAGAAAGGAAAGTCCTAAGTTTGATGGAGAGAATTATCTTGATTGGAAGAACAAGATGGTGACTCATTTTCAATACATTGCTTTTGAAGTTTTTGATGTGACTATCAAAGAAGTCAAGATCCCTACTTTAGAAGACCTTGCAGAGGATGATGCTACTGATAAGAAAAAGGAATTATTTCATTAGAATGCAATAGCAAAAGAAGCCCTTATCAATGCCCTATCTGATAGTGAATTTTCATAAATAAAGAAAGTAGATACAACCCACAAAATATGGAAGTACCTAAAAGACATATTTGAAGGAGACAAACAAGCAAAGGATGCGCGTAGAAAAACATGGAAGAAAAGATACAATAAATTAGTGATGCTACCTGAAGAAAACATCAGAGCTTATAATCAAAGGATTAATGAAGTAGTTGTTGGAGTCAGGAAAAATGGTGGAGAGATCTCAGAGGAAGGTATCATGGACAAATTGATGACTACCCTCACTCCAAAATATGAAAACAAGAGATAGCATTGATTTCACAAGATGATATAAGGATAGACTAGATTATAGATAGTGGTTGTTCACATCACATGACAGGTGATAAAGAAATATTTTTTCATCTAGACAAATACAATGGTGGAATGGTTAGATTTGGAGATAACACTCCTAAACCCATTGTTGGTAGAGGAGCCATCACCTTGGATGGAAAGAATAGTACTGATGATGTTCTTTATGTCGATGGTTTGAAACATAACCTACTAAGTGTTGGCCAGTTACTTAAAAAAGGTTATAGATTGGAATTCAATGGAAACAAATGCATCATTAACAACAAAGAAGGAGAAATAATTGCATCAGGATCAAAGACTAAAGGTAATGTTTTTCAGCTTAATCCAGAAGCAAGTTGTTTTGTTGCTAAAGTAGATGATAGTTGGTTGTGGCATAAAAGACTATGTCATATCAATTTTGATAACATAGTAAAGATAAGCAATGTAAAGGCAGTAAGAGATCTACCTAGCATAGGAAAGCTAGTTGATACTATATGCAGGGAATGTGTGATGGGAAAACATGTGAGAAACTCATTCAGGAGCAAGCTCAATACAACAGAGAACAAGCTGGATCTGATTCATACAAACCTATGTGGACCAACTCAAAACAAGATCATACTATGGTGAAAGGTATTTCATTTTGTTTGTTGATGACCATGGTAGAATGATGGGGGTTGCATTCTTGAAAAACAAGTTAGAAGAATTTGAGAAGTTCAAAATATTCAAAGCTATGGTTGAGAATGAATCTGGACTAAATATTAAATGTTTAAAATAGGATATAGGAGGAGAATTCACCTCTGACAGATTCTATGAGTACTGCGAAGAACATGGCATCAAGAGGTAGTTGAGCGCACCTAGAACCCCTTAGCAGAATGGAATTATAGAGAGAAGGAATAGGATCATTCTTGATACAACGTGCACCATCATGATTGAAGGAAAAGTTGCACACACCTATTGGAGAGATGCAGTCAATACAATAGTCTATACCATCAATAGAATTCAATTGAGGCCTGGCATAGACAAAACACTAAATGAGCTATGGTTTGGTAATGTTCCCACAGTAAAATACTTTGGAATCTTTGGAAGCAAGTGCTACATCAAGAGAGATGAAGAAGTAGGAAAGTTTGATGCAAGAAGAGATGAAGGTATTTTCCTTGGTTACTCTACTAAAAGTAAAGCTTATAGATGTTTCAATTTAAGATTGAAAAAGATCATTAAAAGTGCTCATGTTAAGATTGATGAAAAGTTTATGATTCAAGAAAGATATCATGATTAATCACCCATGATTGAAGAAGAACCTAGACCCTCCACTAGTGAGACAATTATTGAAGAAATGTTTGATAGTATTGATGTGTTATTCAATGACCCTAAGACAAGTGAAGAAGAAAATCCTAAGGAAGATGAGACAGTATCGCCTAAAATTCTAAAGTTTACATCTAGAAACCATTCCAAGAAAGACATCATTGGAGATCAGAGCGGCAAAGTCTTAACAAGATCACAAGCAAAGAACTCAGCTAGAAATGAGGCGATATGCTTACTATCTCAGATTGAACCCTTAAGTGTTGAAGATGCATGTAATGATTCAGATTGGCATGATGCTATAAAAGAAGAACTTGATCAGATTATTAAGAATGACACTTGGGAACTGGTCACAAGACCTAGTGACAAGAATTTGATTGGAACAAAGTGGATATTTAGAAACAAGATGAATGAATATGGTACAGTAGTAAGAAATAAAGCAAGGTTAGTATGTAAGGGATATGCACAAAGAGAAGGCATTGATTATTAGACACATTTTCACCAGTGAGCAGATTAGAAACTATTAAGTTGTTTCTAGCTTATGCTACATTCAAAAACTTCAAAGTTTATCAGATGGATGTCAATTCAACATTCTTGAATGGTGAATTAAAAGAAGTATATATTGAGCAGCCAGAAGGATTTATTCTATCAGACAGACCTGATATGGTATGCAAATTGAAGAAAGCCCTCTATGGACTTAAGCAAGACCCTAGAGCTTGGTATGAGAGACTTGATGGATATCTAACAAAGATTGGATTCAAGAAAGGAGAAACAGATTGTAACCTATTCATAAGAGAGACATCTGAAGGACTACTACTTGTAGCTATATTTGTTGATGACATTATCTTTGGAGGTAATGACAAACTAAGTGCTGAATTTGCTAAAGAGATGTAGAGTGAATTTGAGATGAGCATGATTGGACCTATCAAATACTTTTTAGGATTGAATGTACAATAGACAGAGAAAAGATTTTTCATTAATCAGTCAAAGTATGTGAAAGAGATATTGAAGAAATTCAATATGGATGATTGTAAGCTAGTAGGGACACCTATGATAACTCGATGCAAGCTTACAAAAGAAGATGACTCACCAGAAGTAGATATAACATTGTACAAGTCTATGATTGGAAAACTTATTTATCTTACTCAGACCAGACCAGATATTTCCAATGCAGTTGGCATAGTTGGAAGATTTGCAGCAAAGCCTAAACAAAGTCACCTCATGGTAGTAAAAAGGATATTTAGATATTTGCAAGGCACTATAGACTATGATCTATGGTATCCTAATTCAGAAAATGTTGAGCTTCATGTGTACACTAATGCAGATTGGGTAGGATGGGTTGATGATAGAAAGAGTACATTAGGTGGAGCAGTGTTTCTTGGTGATAGACTTGTCACTTGGACAAGAAAGAAATAGAATTGTATTTCTCAGTCAATAGTAGAAGCAAAGAATGTTGCAGTAGCCTTGAATTGTTCTACAATTGTTTGGATCAATCAGATGATAAAGGATTTTGGAATTCAGATTGATTATCCTATTGTTATTCACTATGATAACACTAGCACTATCAACATATCGAAGAACCCTATGATGCATGCAAAGACAAAGCACATTGAGATCAAGTATCACTTCCTAAGAGAGAAATTGGTAGAGAAAGAAGTCAAGGTGGACTATGTAAGTACTAAAGTTTAGTTAGCAAACATATTCATAAAGCCCTTTCCTAAGGATACTTTTGAGTATCTCAGGGAGAAGTTGGGAGTAATTCCCTTCCCTAATTCTGCTTAGAAGAAAGAAGGAAAAGCATCAATCCTCAAGGACTGATGGATGATTGACTACTCTACTTTTAGAGTAGTACCAGTGCTTAAACTATTTGGTGCCCTTTTCCTTTGATGTCAAAGGGGGAGTAATATATAGTCATCAAAAATATAAGAAAAAGGAGGAGTAATACACTAAGGGGGAGTAGTATTCAGTTATGACAGCAGTTTAGTTGAGGAAATGGAGAATGTTGAAGAATATTGTAGTAGATGGAGGAATCATCTTTGGGGGAGTCTTGAAGAGGAAATGGAGAATGTTATAAAAGAATTATTCATTTGGATTGGTGGAGGTTTTCATTTCATATATTTCCATCAATGCCAAAGGGGGAGATTGTTGGAGATTTTCTAGCAGGCCAGTACTAACTATATGTTTGTCATTGATGACAACATATGGTAAGTAGCATGCATGGAAGAATTATGTTGTAAGATTTTAGTATATGTAGCATGGACATTTTATCAGCATGATATCATGGGCACAAAGGTTAACTATTAGTACAGACAGTTATATAGCATCTTGTGTCAGCATTGTTCTTGATAGAATAACAGGTCGTGTTCTGTGTATAGTTGTCTATACAGTTATCATGAAGCCTTGCACGCTTGGATATATGATGAAGAAATGTTAGTGATGTTACATTCATGGATGTAGAGTTTGATGATCAGTAGAAGTGAAGTTATGTAGTCGCTATTCACCTATAGCAGTTTCCTATGTTTGTTCAGAAGAGCCAATAGATATTATATTGGTTCTCAAGTTGTGCCTATCATTTTGGTATGTTCCCTTGGATTTAAGCTTTGAAAAGAGTTATTTATGTTCAATTAAGAGCGCATGAAGTAATTCAGCTTGAGGAGAAAGTTACAGTTATTTTGATAGAGCCAATAGTGTGTAGCATGCGTCTACAATTGGCTTATTGGAGAGGTCCTAGAATGTGTTGTGTTCTTAGTAGAGCCAACTGAATTATTATTGGAGTTTGTTATGGTTTCTCTATTATGATTTCAAGGTGGTTCTAATAGGCCAAATTGATTATATCATTTAGAGGAAAGATATTTGTAGGCAGTCATTTGTGATTGCTAGAGTGTGGTTCATAGTTGATTGTGAAGAGCAAAGCAGCGTGTGCAAAGTGTTGAGCCATCAGAAGAAGGTCTATGTGACCAAGTAAAGTATTTTTGTTATACATTGGAACTAATCTAGATAGTAGGTCTAAGTGTAATTCACCAAGATCTAGATATAGTGTGTATCTATTATTCAGAAGGTTGTATCATTCGCCCCTTTGAGCACTATGTTCTCGGACAGTGCATCCTCTCCCCTAATAGGGACTATATAAAAAGACTCCTAACAGGGTCTGACCCTTGACCAGGTCTACTACACTAAATATATTATAAAGTAACTCCTAACAGGGTTAAGGATCTTCTAACAAGTATCATAATACACTAGTGCAAAATATTAGTGGGTGTCAATTCCCACCAGGGTTTTTACCTATTTGGGTTTCCCTGTAACCAAAATATTGGTTTTGTGTTCAAGTGTTCTTTAATTGTGTTTATGCTCTATGTTTAAGTATATTTAATTAGATAAAGAATTTAAACTAGTAGATAACTGATTCACCCCCCCCTCTCAATTATCTCTTGGGACTATTCCTAACATAACCGAGTTGAAGTATCAACCGATGTAATATCTAGTGTTAACTAAGATGAAGCCTTTAAAGTGTTAACAGAGGGAAACTACATTTATCGATTTGTGGTAGGTAAAGCATTTAATGTGAAAGTTTGAGTAGGAAAAGAGATTTTTGGTATAAATATGTGATGAAGTTAGTCATTTCATCACATAGTGATCACAAGAAGAACCAAAGTGACTTGAGGAATTTGAGAAAAGAATTTACAGAGAATTTAATAGAGATTTAAGGATATCTTGAGAGAGTTTATCACTACTTCAAGTAACCTCCTCAGCTACTGAGTTATTTTACTGAAGTATTCACAAAGCCCTAAATTTGAGAAATGATGGTGTCTTCATCTAAGGTTATGAAATCAAAGTATGAGAGTGACAAGAAGGTCACATTGATTAAGTCCATGACTTATGATGAACCCAAATACAAGTTGCACCTTGAAATAGCTTCACAGATTGATCAAGAAGGTGCATTTTATAGTATACCACCTAGGGTTTTGTTGATGCAAGACATACGCGCATACATCCATTTTAAAATCAGTGAAATCATAGATTTCAAGTTTCAATCCACTTACCAGGAGATGAGTGAGAATGGAAAGCTCTGGATGAGGACAAACACTTGTAGGTGAAGGGATTGATGAATGCCCTATATTTCCCAAGAGAATTCAAAATAGAATGGATTAGGGTTGTTCTTAGCCAAGTGCATGAAGGTAAAATATGGCTAGATGAACCAGTTAAAATATCCAAGGATATCATACATGATGCATGTTGAACTACAACTGATTTGGAATCTGATTGAAGAATCTGTGATTAAAGATCATTAAGGAGTTACTGATTAGATATGTAACTTGATTAAATCAGTATTATTTTGTCATTGACGTTAACTAGCTTGACAACACTTATCTTGTAAGTTACTATACTACGACATCTGAGGAAAGGTGAAAAAGAGATGAAGAATAGAGAAATCCACATGAAGAAAGATGTACATGTTAGATGAGGATAAGGAACACATTGAGTAATTTGTTGATGAGTCTATGACTTGATGATATTAAATTTATTATGTTGCATTCATCTATGACGAAGTATAGAGCTGAAAGACATAAAGCAGTGTTGTTGGTAAATGAAGCATTTCTAGTATACACCGACGGAGTGTAGTGTATACCTATCGTAGTATTAACCAAGTAGTGTTCATCGACACATTTCTTTGTTAACCGAGTAGAACAGAATAAATTAAATGATGAGTTTAGCTGATAAGATTGATGAGCTGGCAAGAGTATAACATCAAGGTAACAGATAATGTTTGTTACACAGATCGATGACTGACAAAATTTAGGGAAGATCTAACGAAGCAGATTGAAACGTGTTATTGACACAAGTACCGAGAAAGGTTGAAGCGGCAAAATCTATGAATGTGGTTAAGTGGAAAAATCTATGAATGTGGTTAAGCGGCAAAATCTAATGGTGGAGGAGAAAATTATTTACTCATCTATATAAGAGAACATAATTTTCTTTTTGAAAATGCCAGAAGAAGAAACTATAGGAATATCGTGTGAACAAGGTTTTCATGCATTCTGATCATACTGGTTAGTAAGAATCAAGTTGCAGAACAATTACCGAGCTACAAAGAGCAATTATCGACAAACAGTAAGTTGATATAGTATTGAATCTGAAGTGAAATATTGATCAGAAGGATTTGTATGGACTAAATATTGATCTGTAATCTGCAATTGAACTTGTATTAAGGCAGGTCATTTACTATTACATATTTAACCATTGTATATAGTCAAATCTCTTAACCGAGTGGACTCTAAAAGTCTTATGATGTATCATTCTTAGAATGAACATTGTTATCTTGTCAACCCCATAGTGAATGCTGGTTGGACGATAACTTCTAGTCTAAAATCCTCTAACAAGGTCACACATGACAGTGTGTTTGAGACCTTTAATAGGGTTGGGTCTTAACCAACCTCACTTTAGAAGAGTGAACAACTTTGGGTTGCCAGTCCCAAGTGGTTTTTCACTTTACAGGGTTTCCACGTTAAATCTCTTGTGTTATGTGTTGATTGTGACATTTGTTTGTTATCATTCTTTACATGTTACATGTTAGATTTGATCGGTAACTATTATAGTATTAGACTGGTAATCGGTAAAAGCACAGATAGTGAAAGTTATTATTGTTTACCGAGAAACAGAAATTGAAGGAATAGTTTTGATTTATACATTTTGTTTTGGGACACTAGATAACTAATTCACCCCCCTCTCATTTGTTCTAACAATTGGCATCATATTTGTGGTTTCTTTGAACAGAGTTTTAAGGACTTAAGCATAAAGGTCTCAAGATGTATAAGAGGGAAGTACCAAAACTAAACAAAGAGAACTTCACAGTATGGCAAAGTAGAATGAAGCTACACATATCTGGAATTGGGAACTTTGCACTAGAGCTGATGGAGAATGGCTACATGCAACCACCCACTGGTCCCTTAACTATTGATAAACTGAAGGACAAGCATGAACATAATGTTACTATGATGGAACTTGCTGCTTCCTGTACTGATGCTGAATTTGAAGATATTAAGACTTGCATGATTGCCAAAGGAATGTGGGATAAATTAGCACAAATATACAGTGGAGATCTGAATGTCAAATGAGCCTGAGCTGAAAGTCTGTGAGGTAGATTTGATGATATGAGAATGAAAGAAGGTGAGAACATTATCCAATATTCAAATAGACTTAAAGAGGTGGTACATGCTATTAGAGCATCTAATGGAGTAATTGATGATGAAATAGTGATGAGCAAGATTCTCAGAACTTTGCTACCAGTTTATGCAATCAGGATTTCTGCAATTCATGAAACAAGAGCTACGTCCAACCTTACTCTTGACACTTTGATTGGTAAACTTACAACCTTTGAATTAAACAACTTTGATAACAATGTTTTTCTTTTTGTTGAATCCGCTTTCATGTCTTCTTTGAAGATTGGAAAGACTAGTAGGAATAGTAAGAATTGTGATAGTGATGACAATACCGATGATGAACTTGATGAGCTTGAAGCACTTATGGCCAGAAGATTGCCCAAAGGAAAAGGAAGGTATAGAGGTAAGCTACCTTTAGCATGCTTTAATTGTAAAGAAGTCAGTCACATCACTGCTAGATGTCCACAGAAGAAATATGATGATAGATCCAAAGACCGATCTGAAGGAAGCTATGGGAGAAGAGTCAACAGAGGCTATCGACACTCCAATAGAGACAACCGAGATGAAAAAGGCAAAAAGGTATGTTACATAGCTGAAGATATTGATATTGAATCCGATTCTAATGATGATATAGAAGTTTTATTTGTTGCTATGAAAGATGATTCAAAAGAGGAAGAGAAACATGAAGAAACAACACTGATCTCTAAAGTAAGCAAAAATGATACATGGATCATAAATAGTGGTTGTACACATCATATGACCAGTGATGTAGAGAAGTTTGATCATCTTGTTGAATATAATGGAGGATCTATGAGAATGGGAAATGATGCACCTTGTATGGTAAGAGGTAAAGGCTCACTAATGATCAATGACATATTACAATGTGAAAATGCATATTGGGTAGATGGACTGAACTATAATTTGTTAAGTATGGCTCAGCTGAACAATTCAGGCCACTGACTAGCTTTTGAGAGCAAAAAGGTGAAAATCTATGATGATGGAGGAAGACTTGTAGGAACTGGTACACAATCTAGAGGTAATATATTCTATCTTGATATGGATCAGTTTTCTTGTTTGTTAATAAAAGATGAAGATGCTTGGTTGTGGCATAGAAGTTTATACCATGTGAACTTTGACAACATGATCAAGATCATTAGAAAGAAAAGAGTTAGAGGATTGCCTAACTTGACAAAACATGATCATGCCATGTGCCATGAATGTCAGAAAGGTAAGATGACTAAGTCTAGTTCTAAAAGTAAAGACTACTCAACAAAGAAGATACTTGAGTTGGTTCATACTGACCTATGTGGTCCTATGAGAACTCAGAGTTGTTCTGGTGATAGATATTTTATTCTTTCTATTGATGACTATACTAGACTGATGACTGTTATGTTCCTGAAAGAGAAGTCTGAAGCTTTCAAAATGTTTAAGTGGTATAAAGCTAAGGTAGAGAAAGAAACCGGAAAGGAAATAAAATGTTTAAGATCTGATAGAGGAGGTGAATTTATCTCTGATGAATTTACCAATTTTTGTAATGAGCATGGAATCAAAAGACAGGTATCTACACCAAGGACACCTTAGCAAAATGGCATTGCTGAAATGAGGAACAGGTCTATAATTGACTTTGCTAGGACATTGATGTTACAAAATAATGTTGCTCAAACATATTGGAGGGAAGCTATCAGTACGGTTGTGTATGTTCTTAATCGAGTGCAACTGAAGAAGGACTCGAACCGAACACCTTATGAACTGTGGTTTGGATACAAACCTACTATAAGTTATTTCAGAATTTTTGGAAGTAAATGCTTTATTTTGAAAGATGAAATAAATGGTAAATTTGATTCTAAAGGAGATGAAGGGATATTTTTGGGATATTCCACTATAAGTAAAGCATACAAATGTTTGAATAAGGTTACAAATAAGATAGTTGAAAATACTAATGTTCATGTTGATGAGTTTGATGACAAGTACATAGAGGAAAGTACAAAGGAACCAAAAGACTACAATAGATTCACTTACATTGAACATCCAGAGTATCTAACGACACCACAAATTGTGTCAACTGGTCACCAGGGAAACAATGCAGGACAACAAGCACCAAAAACCGATGAACATGAAGAAGCTGCTGAGCAAGAAAATGACCATGAATAGGATGAACAAGAAAGGAGAAATCAATTTCTAGCTAGTTTTTTTAGAAGAAATCATCCTGAGACACAAATCATTGGAGATAGACATGCTGGAATGCAAACTAGAAGCAAAAAAAGACAAGGTACATGTTTAATTTGTGAATTTGAACCTAAAACTGTGAAAGTTGCATTAGAGAATGAAGAATGGGTTAATGCAATGAAGGAGGAAATAGAGAAAATAGAGAAGAACAAAACTTGGTCCTTAGTACCCCGACCCAAAGATAAGAATGTTATCGGTGCTAAGTGGATATACAGGAATAAATTGAATGAAAATGGTGAAGTCACAAGAAATAAAGCTAGATTGGTATGCAAGGGATATGCACAAGAAGAAGGCATTGACTATAGTGAAACATTTGCACCTGTTGCTAGATTAGGAGTTAGAATGCTACTTTCATATGTTGCACACAAGAAATTCAAAGTCTATCAAATGGATGTGAAGTCAGCATTTTTAAATGGTATACTTGAAGAAGAGGTCTACATTGAAAAACCTGAAGGATTTGTTGATCTCGACAATAAAGACATGGTATGTAGATTACATAAAGCTTTATATGGTCTAAAGCAAGCACTGAGAGCATGGTATGAAAGACTGCATACTTACTTGTTAAGTATTGGATTTTTTAGAACAAGTGAAAAAAACAATCTATATGTGAAAGGTGATACTACTGATACTATTATTATTGCTGAAATATTTGTTGATGATATTATCTTTGGAGGCTCAGATCTTGTATGCAAGGCATTTTCTGATCAAATGCAAAAGGAATTTGAAATGTCTATGTTCAGAGAGAGTAAGTTCTTTCTTGGACTACAAGTGATTCAGTAGAGTGATGGGATATTCATCACATAATCTAAATACATAAAGGAAGTACTGAAGACATTTGGCATGGAAGATGCTAAACCTATGGGAACACTAATGGCTACTGGATGCAAATTGAAAAAGGAGGATGAAACTACAAAGGTAAACCAAACACTCTACCGATCCATGATTGGTAAGTTAATGTATGTAGTTCATAGTAGACCAGATATAGCACATGTTGTGGGAATTATTGCAAGATTTTTTGCTAATCCTAGAGAATCACACATGATAGCTACAAAAAGGATCTTAAGATACTTGAAGAAAATAGAGAATTATGGATTATGGTATCCTAAGGAAGGAAGTTTGAACTAAAATTTTACACCGATGTTGATTGGGCTAGAAATGTGGATGATAGAAAAAGCACCACCGGAGGAGCATTTTTCTTTGGTGAAAGACTTGTAACCTGGACAAGTAAAAAGAAGGCTTGTATTTTTTAATCTACAACCGAAATAGAATATGTTGCTGCTACTACTAACTATTCAAATATTGCATATATCAAGCAAGAGTTGGAAGGAATGAATGAGGTAATCACTGACCCAGTGATTATATATTGTGACAACACTAGTGCTATTAATATCTCAAAGAATCCTGTGATGCGCTCTAAGACAAAGCATATATCTATTAAGTATCATTAGTTAAGAGAACAAGTGCAAGAGAAGCAAGTGAAGTTAGAATTTGTCACATCTAAAGAACAACTTGTAGATATTTTTACAAAGCCTCTACCGAAGGACACATTTGAATACTTGAGGACTAGACTTGGGGTCCATCCCCTGTCTATCGGTCACTAAGGTGATCTAGTTGTTGCATCAGCCTATAATTATCAGAAGTACATTCTTGTTGATGCAACATAGTTCACACTTTGAATCATGTTCAAGGTTGTGATTAAGTTTGAGAACTTGAACCGATTTGAATATCAGTATTCAAGAGATACAGAGGAAGACATAATTTTTTGTTTATTTGTTTCTTTGGCATTGTTGTCAAAGGGAGAGATAAACAATATGAAATGAAAAGGGAGAGAAAAACAAGATATGAAAATGAAAAAGCACCGACAAGAATTATCTAAGGGAGAGACAATCTGAATGAGACAGAGTTTTGAAGATCAGTTACAAAGAATAGAAGCAGGAACAAGAGAACTGAAAAGATCACAACTGCAGAATGGTAAAGTTGTACTATTTAATGTTGCTTAGTAATGTAGTGATTAAACATATTAATTCTATTCAACTTTCAACATTTTTTTCACTAAGTTGTAGAATATATGTTTGGTATGTGTATGGTACATTTCATATTACTTGAGTTGCCATCAATGCCAAAGGGAGAGATTGTTGAACTACAACTGATTTGGAATCTGATTAAAGAATCTATGATTAAAGATCATTAAGGAGTTGCTGATTAGATATGTAATATGATTAAATTAGTATTATGTTTTCATTGATGTCAACTAGCTTGAAATCACTTATCTTGTAAGTTACTATACCAAGACATCTGAGGAAAGGTGAAAAAGAGATGAAGTATAGAGAAATCTACATGAGGAAAGATGTACATGTCAGATGAGGATAAGGAACACATTGAGTAACTTGTTGATGAGTCTATGACTTGATGATATTGACTTTATTATGTTGCATTCATCTATGATGAAGTATAGAGCTGAAAGACACAAAGCACTGTTGTCGGTAAATGAAGCATTTCTAGTATACACCAACGGAGTGTAGTGTATACCGATCACAGTATTAACCGAGCAGTGTTCACTGGCGCATTTCTTTGTTAACCAAGTGAAACAAAATGAATTAAATGATGAGTTTAGCCGATAAGATTGATGAGCTGGCAAGAGTATAACATCGAGGTAATAGATAATGTTTGTTACACAGATCGACAGCTGATGAAATTTACGGAAGATCTAACGGAGCAGATTGAAACATGTTATTGACAGAAATATTGAGAAAGGTTGAAGTGGCAAAACCTAATGGTGGAGGAGAAAATGATTTACCCATCTATATAAGAGAACAAAATTTTCTTTTTGAAAATGCTGGAAGAAGAAGAAGCTGCAGGAATATCGCGTGAACAAGGTTTTCATGCATTCTGATCATACTGGTTAGTAAGAACTGAGCTACAGAACAATTACCGAGCTACAAAGAGCAATTACTAAGGGATAGTAAGTTGATACAGTATTGAATCTAAAGTGAAATATTGATCAGAAGGATTTGTATGGACTAAATATTGATCTGTAATCTGCAATTGAACTTGTATTAAGGTAGGTCATTTACTATTACATATTTAACCATTGTATACAGTCAAATCTCTTAACCAAGTGGACTCTGAAAGTCTTATGATGTATCATTCTTAGAATGAACATTGTTATCCTGTCAACCCCATAGTGAATGCTGGTTGGATGATAACTTCTAGTCTAAAATCCTCTAACAAGGTCACACATGACAATGTGTTTGTAACCTTTAACAGGGTTGGGTCTTAACCAACCTCACTTTAGAAGAGTGAACAATTTTGGGTTTCCAATCCCAGGTGGTTTTTCCCTTTACAAGGTTTCCATGTTAAATCTCTTGTGTTAT
Source organism: Chamaecyparis obtusa (assembly GCA_027943335.1). Lineage (NCBI taxonomy): Eukaryota > Viridiplantae > Streptophyta > Pinopsida > Cupressales > Cupressaceae > Chamaecyparis > Chamaecyparis obtusa. The sequence goes on from BSBK01000527.1 coordinate 1,186,139, forward strand.
GTGTTGATTTTGATATTTGTTTGTTATCATTCTTTACATGTTACATGTTAGATTTGATTGGTAACTGTTACAGTATTAGATTGGTAATCGGTAAAAGCACAGACAGTGAAAGTTATTATTGTTTACTGAGAAATAGAAATTGAAGGAATATTTTTTAATTATACATTTTGTTTTGGGAAACTGGATAATTGATTCACCCCCCTCTTAGTTATTCTAACAATGCAGTCATCGATTACCCTACTACTGATAAAGAAAAGGCCAGAAGGAATGCACTGAGGGTAGAGACCAAGAATCTTACAAGAGCTTAATGGGATGGAAGAGGAATGAGAGTTAATACAATCATTGATCTAGAGATGTTTGGAGCCCATGTTATTGGCTACAAGATATTTCAACCGAGAAGGCCAAACACTATACCTTGTAGAGATGTAGATATTTCTAATAAGATTGTTAAGAAGGTTGTTCAATTGGACCTCTTCAAGCTATTACTGAAACAATTGGAGGAAAACATGAGAAACATTCAGGTAGAAAAGACAAACACACGTAAGTTTGGTTCTCTATTGGTTTGTATATCTTTCTACCTACAAAACTTCTTTCCATTAGTCGGTAATGTTGACTAGGATGTCAACCAACCAGTTATTATGTAAATAAGTGAGTTTATTCAAAATCTAGGTCAAAATTTTGCTACAGTTATGCATGATTATTTTGGACAATTCAAGGATAGCATGCATAAAAGAAGTAGGATACCAGGTTAGTTGGTAGAGAAACACAAAGAAGATAAATATTTCTTGGTGGATACCGACACCACTTTAATTAAGGTAGTTGAACCAAGGATTACTTGGTTACCCCCAATGGGCTATGAACTGGATATTGACTGAGCTTCTAGGTCAATAAAGACACTACTGGCCAAGCCCAAAGATACCAAAGCTACTAGGTTTGGAACCTATGAGGAGGTTAAATTAAGAATAACGATGGATCTAGTCATAGTGAAAGTAAGAAGAAAATCCAAAAAGATGATGCAAACACTAGTAAAATAATTTAGAGATGAAGAAGAAGGAGAAGAATCAATAGCTAGTCTAGTTGAAGAAGCAACCAAGGAACAACTTTTGATTGGAAAAGTTGACCATGAGGAGGATACCGAGTCAGATAAGGATATTCAAGTTGCACCAGTAAAGGCCACAGGGAAGAGGAAACAAGTAGAAACACCTATAAGAGCAAGGACAAGATCCTCAACAACTGTTTCTCCACGCTTGAAGAAAGGAATTGCAAAAATAACAAGGCCAACTCCCACTAAGATATATTAGAGGAAGAAGAGAGGTACCTAAGTCACCACCAAGAAACCTAAGAAGAGGATAAGGTTGATAAGAGCCAAAGATGATGTAGACTTTGAGGAAGAAGATGATCAAGGTAAATTCAAGGTTGTTGTAAATAAAATTATGTTGGTAGATGAGTTAGCTAATAATATAAAGGAGACAGGTAGTCTAACTCACCCTAAGATGAGTTGGTATGTATATATGACCACCGAGGATCAGGAGAAAATAGAGGAAGTTGTCATTCAAATGATGATCAAATTTAAGAGAGTACCTATTGATTTTGCAAGATATATTCCTAAGGAATTATATGAGAAAGTATCAACAAGGTTGACATACGCCCTGGATATAGAGAAGAAAATGAGGGAACACTCATTGATTTTAGCAATGCCTACCTTATCTATTACTGAGAAAGAAGAATTGATGAATAAATATTCTAAATGATTTTTTATGAAGGGTAGAGCACTTAATATTTTGGTAGGTAACCTTGAGGTAGTTGATGAAAATAGCAAGCTTCTATAGACTATAATTCTGAAAGCAAGGGAAAAACTTGATTAACTAGCATTGGCTATCATTCCTGAGAAGAAGGATAGAAGAAAAGGAAAAGGAAAAGGATTTAACTCAAATGATGCTAACATAGCCACCAAGGACACAATTCATATATCTGATACTGAGATAGTAGATGATACTTATGTCATGGATTTCTACCCAACTAGATATACTGAAGAATATAAACAGGATGCTCCCGAGCAACTAGTAACCATTGAGACATAAGATTTCATGATTGAGGACATCACACATGGAGATCCCTATGATGATGTAAATAATGATGAGGATGTCAATATTTCTACAGAGAACATTGAAGAGAATAAACCTACTGAGGCAATAATAGTTGATATACCGGGTGATTTACCTATACTAGTTCAAGCAATTGAGATTGCTACACAAGGGGAACCTAGAGGCTCTATACCCGAGAAACAAAAGGATACAACCAAGAGATAGGGTACAAAAGAGAATAAAGATACACATGAGTCTGAGAATAAAGAGGCAAAAAGTAAAGAACTAGAAAAGAATACACCTGTAGAGTCGGCTACAATAGACACCAAACAAGATGCCCAAGGACAAGGCACCCAGACACTAGTCATCAGGTAGGATAAGGAAGAGAGTGCATGTCTACTGAGCAAGATAAGAAAAATCCAAAGTCAAAGCTCTGGTACCATACATCAAATCCACCACACCTAAGAAAAAGAAAAAGAAGAAACATGGTAAGTGTCCTGTCACACTAGATGAGATTATAGAAATTCTTGAATGTGACCCTAGGACTCTAGACCCCAAATCCTTAAGAAGGTATGGTGAATTGTACACAAGGAAGGCTGCATAGGTGAAGTTAAGGTAATAAAGTAAGAGAAAATAGGTCTTACAGGAAGTTTGAGACATCTTGATGCAAGTAGTCCCTGACATAAATGTTAATGAGGCAACTCCCATCATTGATCAACTTGCCACTCTAACTAGCCACATCAATGCCACTGATGTTGATGCAGAGAAACGTATTGAGGAAAGGGTAGAGGAAAAAATTCAATTAAATCTTGTAGATAAAATAAGCTAGGAAGTGGAAATCAATAAGTTCAAGCTATCAGAGGTCATTACCGTGCTTGACACCATTATTCAGTAGGTAATCATAATTGTGTATAAGTTATGCACAGTAGACCACTTCACTACCAAGCTTAGTGAAAAGATAAAGAAGCTTGATGAAGAGATACAAGTTTGTGCAAATAATTCTTTAACCGGGCCCAATGCATTTCATAAGCATTATTAAAAAATTCAAGAACTCCAGCGGTTAAGAATTGACTTGAGAAAGCAAGAGGATACAAACAGAGAGAAAGTAACTGAGCTTCAGGATGAATTGCTTCCCCATCTCAAGATAATGGAGAGACATGTGAATAAGGATGCAAAAGACTTAGTTTCCACCCCAGAGATATCATTTTTAGAAAACATCTTTGATATGCATGCACAAGTCAGTTTAGAGAACATTTCTCTTGAGAACCTTAAGGAGGAATGGGAAAACCTCTTGGATTCACTGAAGAAAACCCATCATAATAATTTTGATAAGCTGTGAGTACATTATTTTTTGGCATTAATTTTTTTTTAAAAGGGAAATTATAATGTATATATATATATAATTGTATGTACTTCACAGCGAGAGCATATACAAAGGGGGAGTTCACATTAGTTCACATATGGTTCATATTTTTGTTAAGTACAACTTTTTGAAGTTGGTACATATACATAAAGTTTTTTTATACTAATGCCAAAGGGGGAGAATGTTACTCCTATTGAGAATTAATGGTTGTCATTAGTATCATTCAGTCATAGAGTCCATAAATGAGACAAGATAAAATAGTCAGTCATTAGATAGAGCCTGTACACCGAGGAGACAAGGCCGATACCAAAGTTAACTAAACATAGTTTTGATCAAGCGCTCTTATCGAGCACAAAGATCACCGAGTATTGAGCACAGTAGTCACCTAGCATTCATATGAATTGAGCACTAGTTAATTATCAAGCGATGAATGTAGTGAACATTGAGTAAAATAGGAAATGACATAGTAGTTTGGAATGGCACAAACATCAAGACAAATAGTTTACCAAGATCGAGACATAATTTAAGATCTAGGATATTTATTTTCACTGTTGATCTTAGGTTTTCTAAGATATTGTAAAACCCTAATTAGGTCAAGTCAGTTTGATATAAAATTTGTAAGGACATCATTTTGATCATGTATCATCAAGAAGTAGCTGCACTCAGTACATCAAAAGATCAGATAGGGTTTTTGACATAAGGATTTGATAGAAGTATCCAATTTTTCAGAACAAACATAAGGCTACCAAGTGATACAAAAGGACATGCACATCACAAAAAGGTGATATCTTTTTAGTACTTTATAGATCTGAATCAAGCAATTTTGAGTTGTTATTTACAGATATATCCTACTGTTACTCTTTAACCATTGTAGCAAATTTCTAAATCTCTTAAAAAAGTGAGCTTAACATTTCTATTGTAAATCTCTTAACCGAGTGCACACTTGTTTGTGTTGTTAAAATCCTCTAACAAGGTAGATCTAGTTGATCTTATTGTTACTCCTAACACATTAAGATCACCAGAAGTGATCACAATCTTTGTAGCCTTAACCAACATACTTTGTTACTGTAGTAGTGAAGCTTTGTGGGTGTCATCCTCACCGCGGTTTTTACCTTCTAAAAAAGGTTTCTACAATACCAAAACATTTTTTTTATGTGCATGAAGTTTCACGAATGTTTTAAAGATTAGGTTACATGCATTTACATTTTTAGTTATATTTGAATGCATCTTACATGCAATGGATTCAGTCGATTAATGTTATCTATGCTTACCAAGTTTCAGTCTTGAAAAGTTTTAAAAGTATTGATTTACCCCTCTCCTCCCAGTACATATATTTCCATAATCCCAACATGAAGATGAAGTGCTTGAAATCAAAAAAAATTGGAGAGTTTATTTTAGGAGAATTTAATGCTTACTGTGAAGAAAATAGAATAAGGAGACAAATGTTAACTCCTCGAACCCGTTAGTAGAATAGAATTTTAGAGTGAAGGAATAGATCTATTCTTGACACTACAAGAACACTGATGACGGAAGAAAATATACCTCAGATGTATTGGAGAGAATCCATGAGTACTACAATGTACACATTAAACCAAGTTTAGATAATGTATGGTACTGGTAAGAACACTTATGAACTTTTTTATGGTCATGTTCCTATAGTAAAGTATTTCATAATATTTTGAAGTAAATGTTATATCAAAAGAGATTAAGACTTAGGAAAATTTGATCTTAGATGTGATGAAGGAATATTTGTTGGTTATTCTACAAAGAGAAGATATTATCAATATTTTAATAATTGGTTGAGAAGTATAGTCGAAAGTGCTAATATGAGATTTGATGAGAATTATAAAAAATAGGTCAAGTTATGCAGTTATGAGTCAGAAGATGAAGAAGAAATTATATTGTTCAAGTGTAGAATCAGAATCATAATGGATCATAAAAATAAAATAGATAGGTTGTTAATGAAGTAGAAGTGGAAACTCAAGAGTCTTATATGAAATAAAATCCAAAGACTCAAAGGTTTGCAAGGTTAAATCATTCATAAAATAAGATTATTGGTAATAGAGGTGTCATGACTAGAGGAAAACATGCTAGAATCAGAAATGAAATTTATGTTATTTCTCAAGTTGAACCTAAAGATCTTGATGAATCTTGAAAGGATGAGAATTGGGTTAAAGCAATGAAATAAGAAATGCAATATATCAAGAAGAAAAAAAACATGGTTCTTAGTTCCCAGACCAAAAGACAAGAATATGATTGGAACAAAATGGGTTTTCAGAAACAAATTATATGAAGATGGTGAAGTGGTAAAGAATAAAGGTAGATTTGTTTTCAAGGGACATTCATGAATGAAAGGTATTGATTTTAAGGAGACATTTTCTCCCATTGCTAGAATTGTAGTTATAATCTTTCTTATATATGATACTTACCGAAGTTTCAAGGTATATCATATGGATGTCAAGTCTACATTCTTGAATGGAGAGCGGGAAGAGGAAGTATACATTGAACAACCTGATGGTTTTCCTTTGACTAATCAAAGTGACATGGTGTGCCGACTGAAGAAATAAGTGTATGGATCGAAAAAATAATTAAAATCCTGGTATGCAAGGTTAGAAAGTATTTATTAAAACTTGGTTTTAGTAAAGGATTTGTTGACAATAATTTTTATATTTCAAAATTGATAATGGATATACCTTGATAGTTGAAGTATTTGAGGATGATATCATTTTTGGTGTAAATGATATATTGAGTAAGTATTTTGTTGATGAGATGCAAAAGGAATTTGAGATGTCAATGATAGGTGAGATGAAATTCTTTCTTGGTCTTCAAATTACCTAGTCAAAAAATGGGATTTTCATATCACAGTCTAAGTATGTGAAGGAATTGCTGAAGAGATTTGGAATAGATGAATCTAAACCTATTGGAATCCTTATGGTTATTGGTTTAAAGTTAATAAAGAATTATGATTCTCCTCATTCTAATAAAAAAAGGTATAGATCAATGATTGGTGGATTTCTATACTTGACTCAGACTAGATCAAACATACTGAATGTTCTTTGCATTATTGTGATATTGTAAGAAGAATCAAATGAATCAATTATTTTTGTTGCTAAGAGGATATTTAGATACTTGAAAAGAATACTGGACTATGGCATGTGGTATCCTAGGGATGATAATTTTACATTATGTGTTTATACTGATGCTAATTGGGCAGGTAATGTGGATGACTAAAAAAGTACCATAGGTGGAGCATTCTTTTTGGGAAAGAAGTTAGTTTCTTGGTCTAGTAAGAAACAAACTTGTATATCTCAATCTACTACTAAAATTTATTATGTTGCTACTACTAGGACCTGTAATTAGGTAGTTTGGATGAAGTAAATATTGGAAAACATCAGAATAAGCTTTGGTAAGCCTATTGATATTTATTGTCATAATTCAAGTACTATAAATATTTCAAAAAATCATGTGTTGCATTCAAAGACAAATCATATTTCTATAAAGTATCATTTCTTGAAAGATAAGGTGAATGAAAAGGAATTTAGACTGGAATGTGTGCCTACAAAAGAATAGATTATAGATATTCTCATGAAGCCATTATCAAAGGATACTTTTGAGTATCCCTGAGGTAAGCTTGGGGTGATATCCCCTCCTAATCAGAGCTATAAATGCATAGATTTACACTAGTCTAGTGATCTCAAAAGAATTAGATCCTTATTCTGGATTGATGCTTTTTGGGGATTGCTCCTTAGGGGGAGTAGTTGGAATGATGTTTAGATAAGTTTTTTTTGGCCTCTATGGCTTAGTGCATATATATTCCTTTTCTATTGATGTCAAAGGGGGAGAGATAGCCATGTGAAAAAGAGAGAAGAATTAAGGGAGAGATGGCCTTGTGGAAAAGAAGTGTTAGACTTAGGGTAAGTAATTGATGTGTTGAGGAGATTTCTTCTTAGTGCATTGATTTGGTTTCTCACATCATATGTTTCCAACAATACCAAAGGGGGATAATGTTGGATATTTCATGGATATATGTGCTGACATTAATGTTTTTTCATTGATGTCAACATATTTTTTATTCCTAATAGTTTCCTAGTTTGTTAACTTGAAACTTTAGTTCGGTATGGACAATGTATTTGATATCAGTAGTTGCAAATCTGGAGATGTGTTGTGGAAAGTCTTTACTTTATCTTTTTCAAGTTGTATAGGTTTTTGTATGATTTGAGGATGTTATGAGGGATTTATTAGAGGATAATTTTCTAGTAATTTCAATAATAGGAATGGATATAGTTTTTTGTTTGGTAAGGATCAATTATACAATATATTTGGTTTCTAACATGGTGCTGAGTTTTGGACATGGATGTGTGTCTTCATATTAGATGGTTCATGATTTGGATGTTGGTAAGATGTTTAGTGTTCCTAATGAATAGTGTAGAGACAGTTGTGAACTCTTAGACAAAGATGATTTTGTTTTTGTTGTGGTAATTCATGTTTCTTTTTTATGTTTCTAGATCATGCTTTATTCATGTTTGTGGATCACATTGATTTTAATGATTGTATTCAATGATTTTCCTATGAAGTATTAGTGTTCTTGGATGAATTGGTGAGTTAGCATGTTGTGAATATTTGAGACATGATCTTTGGATCATAGCATGTTCATAGATGGAGATTTAGGTGCTATATAGGTCTTAGTCCATATTTCTTGGATCACATCAAGGAATGTGTATTACTCTTTGTAGTGTTTTGTAATTAAGTCTCTAGCTGACCTAGTTGTAATGTGTTGGTGTAATGTATTTAAAGATGAGATCATTTATAATTATGAATGTGTGGATGGATTTGTGTGATGCTAGATGAAGTGATATCAATTGATGTACAAAGAGGTATGAGTGAAATCTAAAATAAATTTAGAATAGAGGTGTACTTCATTGGAGCTGTATTGGCATGTTTAAGATGCTATCAGTCAGTTCACTTATTTAGTGGATTGTAGTTCATTTTTGGGGTTGTATCCCTAGTTTTATTTTGGGTTGTTATCCAAGGGTTATTTCCCTCATTTATATTTAAATAGTGAGCTCTAGGAAGTGAGCCTGAATGCATGTGCATTCCCCATTGTACCTTTAATAGGGTTATATATGCTACTACATCATATTGTAGGTTTGATCCCCACCATGGTTTTTCCCTTAACTGGGTTTCCATGCAAAAATTTTGGTGTTGTGTGTTCTTGTGTTTATGGTTCATAATTATCTTTGTGCATCTAACTAAGGAAGCTAAGCATTCTTAAGTTTTTTTTTTACATAACTATTTTGGACACAATTAATTCAACCCCCCTTTCGGTTGTGTGTGATGCCTCATTTCTATAATAAAAATATAGTCATTAACATGCATAATTACCATGAATATCTCACATAGCAATATAGCTATGCATTAACCTCATTTATCTAATAAAAAATATATAAAGGATAGGTTTATAGTCATGATTATAATTCTAATAAAGTCATCTAAAAGTCAACATAGAATATAGAAACAAGGTATTGGAACCTTACCATAGTCTAGGAACTTCCTAAAGATCTTATAAAAGGTATAAAATAATATGATAGAAATGAGCCATTAAATGGACTCATCATTCCCCCTAACCAAATCCCTTGTTGACTCTCCAACAAGGATTTGATTTCTCATTATGGTGTGCACCCTATAATCACTAAAAATGTTTTCTCCTAATCCTCATATAGCTCAGCTCTAAAATATCATTTGTGCTTTTCCAATCTATCTTATCTAGGTCTTTCAAGTACTTCATCAAATGCATTACCTGACTGCATGTAGTCAGGGACTAGCCAAAGTAGCATTGGAGGATAAAAAATAAGTGGTATCCAGTAATTCCACTTGACTCTTCCAAAATATATGTACTAGGTAGACCTATGGACTACTACATAATATTTTTAGAGAAAGTGTGGTTCTAACTACTTCAACTCATTTGTCAATGTGCCCCATCTTTGTGCAATGAATCCTAAAGATGTTTTCCCTTCATTCTGACTTACATGATCAAATTATCTATAAAATCCTTCCCTTAAGGATAATAACTAATTTTTACATTCATCAGTATGCCAAAGGAACTACCAATCATAATAAATATTTCTTGGATTCTAAGACTCTACTCTAAGAGAGAGGAATTGAAATTTTTGTATCCCTATAATTCCTAAATCAACGTCCTCTAACATTCTCATTTTGCTTCCAAAATAGAAGGGTACATAGATGGATATCACAAATGTAGAGTAGTGAATTCCATTATATCATGTTGTACAGTAAAATTATGTAGATAAAACTCATAGAGAAGTTTTTTGGGTTTTTGCAACAGAGGGTCGAAAGACTTCACAAAACTCATCAGGATTTTCTATGGATGGATTTTGATCATACATAATCCTTGAAAACCTAAAGGATAGGTTGAGTTCTTTCAAATACAAATCATAAACCCTCATATGTGTTCTACATTCTAGTATTTTAGGGATCATTATGGCTACATTGTCTACCTTAGTTTTCAATGCTACAATCTCCTCATTTTCCTTGTCAATTTCATTCTACAACTGAAATTTTTTTCTTTCCCACTCTTGTTCTCTTTCCTTCATATCATGATACAAATCCAAGGCCACTGACTTCCATGAAAAATGAGTGGGCCTATGTCTTGGCCCTCAAATCTTCTTATTTTATCCTTCCTTTCTCTATTTTAGATGGGACTTTTTATGCCATTTGTTCTACAATGGAAACAAGCTCAACTAATCCATCTAAGCCCAAATTTCCCTAAGGATGATTCTCAATCAATAACAATTCATACTCCTCTAAATTTTACTCACTTGAATAACCTTCTACTTCATCTAATTCACAAACCTCCATCAACCAATTATCTTGAGGTTATTCAAAGGAGGAGAATTGAGGGCTTCTATAGGTGGCCTAGGATTTCTATTAAATATTATCCTATCTTTCTCATCTAGAGTGGTATGGACAGACTCAAAACACGTAATGTAGATATAAGTACTAGATTTCTTAGGTAAAATTTTTTTTGAGGCTTCCCTCTCAATCTATGGATTCTTCTTTTAGGGGGAAATTTGGCTATGACAGAAGTTTTTTCTAGGTTCTACCTTTTGGGAGCCTTCTCACTAGTGTCTATAGGGGATTCTTTAGCCTCCAGTTTTCTCTACTTTGAGCTAGGAATTTTAGGGACTGATTCCCTTTTCCTTGGACTAGGAGTTTTGTGTTCTAATTTTTTGTTTCTTTTTTTTTTCCCCCTAAGCCTTCTATTTTGTAATATTTACCCTTCTTCCTTTTTACAACCCTTGCTTTTGTTGGGGTTTCAAGTGGTGGTTCACTTATGTTAACTTGTTTTGATGAAATTTTGTTTTTTCTAGAAGAGAACTTATAGGAACTCACCTTGGCTATAGGAGAGCATGTAGCTATGGGTGTCCTTGAGGAAGAATCCCATGGAGTAAATTTAAAGGTTCCTCTTTCTTTATTAATTCTTTGGGTCATAGGATGACCCCTCATTCCTACAATTCCATTACATACCCTTATTTGAACAAATCATTCCTAATTCATCTAAGAAACATCCCTTAGAGATGTTTCTACTAATAAATTGATCAAACCATGATGGGATCCAAAATTTGGCTTACCACTTTGTACTTCAGATGCCATTTTGGACAACATATATAAAGGACATTTGGAACATTCATTTTCTTCCCATTCCTGAGATGACTTAACAATTTGAATTGCACATAATGGAGGTTGGATTATCTTCCCTCACATGTCAAATATTTGACAATGCATTCTATCATTTGAATCTAATCTAGGGGTAACGACAACCTCTTAGTTCTTAATTTTTTTGTATTTAATAAAGAGTCACTAGGCCTTGTAAACTCCCCCTAAAACTCATTAAATCCTTAATCTCAGGATATTTATCACAAAAAATTGGTAACCCTCTTACCTGTACTATCCTTTCTTCTATGGCTATACAATAGGGTCTTAAAGTACCACATTTTGAAATGTAGGTTCATAATGAATGGGTTGTCCTCCCATGGTTTCTCTTCAGCCTCTACTCTTAATTATACCGATTCCTTGAAAAATCCTCTGAATTATTCTAAATACAACAATTACTTTGCAACATGGTAAGCTATTAAGAATTCTAAAACCTCCTTTCTGCAATACCCTGTGCAACCTCTTGAACTTCTCTATAACCACTTTGCAAAATTTTCACTCTATTTCTGAGATAAACCATCCAACTTTCCTCTTTTGGAATAATAATTCTATCATAATTACATTAAAGGAACACATTCAAGGATTTCGTGGTTTTCATGCTAAAAATCAAATGTAATTATCAATATTATGCATGTATATGACAAGGATTCCGGGGTTTCTTCTCAATTCTTCCCTGGATGAGTCTTTGAATCAGTTTCTATTATTAATATATTTATGGTGGCTAGTCTAGTTTAGCTTTTAAAAAAAAAACATTGGACATGCCAAAGGTATTATTATAAGGAATCGCGTAGAGAAGATAGCATATAACGTCCTTTCATCCCTAGTTGGAATTTTTTTAATAAAAGAATGACATGTTGGATTGGAATTTTGATGCAGGAGCATCTTGGGTGTAAGAGTAATCTTCCATCACCCAAAAATATTTATGGTTTTGTATTCAATAAGGTTTATCTTGTGTAGAGCTGCTATTTATGGAAACTTTCTATTTTTAGTAAGTTGGTCATCCAATCTCGAAATGTTCTGATTTCTTCCCTGGAGGATCATTTTGGTCCTATCAGCCTGCTAGTAAAGTTTCATTGACATATCAAGTCTAACTTTGTATATATTGAAGATTTTTGGTATTGGCAACAGGGTACAAAAACTTTGAACTTAGTTTTGAAGGCTTTAGAGGCCCCAGATGAGGTTGAAAATTTGGTGGACCAATGCTTGCACTCATCAAGCTTGTAGAGCACTTTGTGGCCTTTCTAGAATGGGGTTATAATATTCAATCGGGTCAACTGGAAATGACTTACAGTCTTCAGAAGTTGGGTCACCTGAAATGGCAGAAAATGATTTTCCTTCAAAATTTCTTTTTGGGTTTCAAAAGTTATTTTGAGCCGACTTTAATGTAATAAATTGTAAAATAAAATAATTCTAAGTTTGGTCGGCCTTGTTGGCTAAAATTCTAGAACCTTCCTAGGCGGTGGAAAATTTCCTATATAACAAAGGCTGTAGTGTTGTCTTAGGCAGTTCGAGACAGTTTTGGGTAGTAGATATGAGTATTGATTTGAGGCTTTGTCCTGCGGAATATTGTAAGGGAATGACCATGTGGCTTTGCATATTGTAATTCTAAAAGTTTCTAATTCCACATTTGTGGAGATAATAAGAAGCCCATTTTCCATTCTTGCATATTGTTGTTGTTTCTCTATTTTTGTTATGTGTTTGTGGTATTAAGGGGAGCACGCTTTATCAAGTGGTATCAGAGTAGGAGTTCCTGAGTCTATAAATAGATCACCGACTATCAGGCAGTTTGCACCAGGACTATGGTTAGGGTTTCAATGCGCATTATGAAAATGCCTCCACGAAGGGAACATGGTGAAAGAGCTGGTGTTGTAACACCTGATGTTAGAGCGCTCCAAAGACAAGTGCGAGCATTGCAGGAAGAGATTCATAGAGGAATGAATCTTAATGTCAAAGAAAAAAGTGAGGATGAAGCCAAAGAAGAAGATCAAGAAGGAGAAATTGAAGTTGTGAACCAAGAGGAACAAAGACTTTTTCAGGCCATTTCCACGATCAGAAAAAGACCTAAGATTGAGGTTCCTTCATTTTCAGGAAATCTTAACCTAGAGGAATTGATTGACTGGATCAATGAATGTGAAGAGTATTTTGAGTATTGATTCGAGGCTTTGTCCTGCGGAATATTGTAAGGGAATGCCCATGTGGCTTTGCATATTGTAATTCTGAAAGTTTGTAATTCCACATTTGTGGAGATAATAAGAAGCCTATTTTCTATTCTTGCATATTGTTGTTGTTTCTTTATTTCTGTTATGTGTTTGTAGTATTAAGGGGAGCACACTTCATTGAGTGGTATCCTTGATGAAGGGTGCTCCATATTGAGGATCTTGATAGGCTCAAATTTGTGAAGGCCAGACTGAAAGGTCATGCGAAGATCTGGTGGCAAGAGATTCAATCAGAGTGAAATAGAAGAGGGAAAGATAAAATCACAAGATAGGATTGAATGGTGGATAAATTGAAGCAGCAGTTCATTCCTATTCATTATGATCTTGACCTTCTGAAGAAAATGTAAAGTTTGAAGCAAATGAGAAGATATTTTCAGGAGTATACAGAGGAGTTCTATCGAATCCTCATCAGAATAGCACATGCGGAAGTTGATAAGGAGAAAGTTTCCTGTTACCTTAATGGGTTGAGGCCGAGAATTCAAGAGGAGTTGAATTTGGTTCGAATGAACAGTATTGAAGAGGCATATCAGTTTTCCCTAAAAGTAGAGATAAAGATGAACAAGAAGTTTGAGAGAAAAAAAAATGGAAGAGGTCGCGGTGGACGATCTGATGGACAGTCATATGGAGGCCGAAATGAAGATCTGAAAAAGAAGGATGAGACCAGTAGCAGTCAAAATTAGAGAGGAAACAATTCCAATCACTTCCAAGATTAGAACAATAGATATTAGAGAGGAAGAGGAAGAGGAAGAGGATAAGGTTCAGGAAGAGGAGGCTTTCGTGGAACATGTTTTCACTGTGGAGAAGAAGGGCATAGGGCATTTGAATGTCCTCAATGCCAAGGAAGGATGGATAGGAGGAATGAAGGCTAGGCTAGAGTTGCACATGTAGATGAAGATGCTAGATCCTCAAATTCTGAAGATGTTGAAAGAGGAGAAATGTTGATTAACAGAAGAGTCCTGCTGAGTGGTGAGAACAAACCTAAACAAAGGAGGAGCCTATTTCGCACTAGATGAAAGTGTGAGGGTAAATGTTTTGATGTGATTATTGATAGTGGAAGCACTGACAATTTCATGTTAGAAGAGATGGTGACAAAGTTGAAGCTCAAGAGATAGAAACACCCACATCCATATCAGATTGTCTGGGTGTAGGATGACCACAAGGTCATGGTCAGTGAACAATGCCTAGTAAAGTTCAAGATTGGTAGGTACCATGATGAGGTACTATGTGATATCATACCTATGGAAGCATGTCACATGTTTTTGGGTAGGCGTGGTAGTTTGACAGATGTGATGTACACAATGGTCATGCGAATACCTATTCCCTGACAAAGGATGGAGTGCAACATAAGCTAAAGCCATTGAAGGAGACCAAAGAAAAGGTATGTGGTAATGCAAGAATAAATTTTGTTGATGGAAGGAAATTCCTAGATGGTATGAGCCATGAGCATGTGTGTTTTGTTTTAACTCCAAAAGCTGGTAAAGAGGAAGTAGAGGATGTACTTGTAGAGGTTGTAGATTTGTTGAATGAGTTTCAGGATATTGTATCTGATAATGTACCTGATGGATTACCACTAGTAAGGAAGATTAGTCATCAGATGGATTTGATTCCAGGAGCTAGTTTTCCAAACAAGGCAGCACACAGAATGACACTAGTAGAAAGTGAAGAGTTGAACAGACAAGTACATGAGTTATTACAAAAGGGATTGATTCGAGAGAGTCTGAGTCCCTATGCTATACTAGTGGTATTAGCACCAAAGAAGAATGGAGAATGGAGGACGTGTACAGATTCTAGAGCAATAAATAAGATCACAATCAAGTACCGGTTTCCATTGCCATGAATGGATGATATTATGGACTGTTTGAGTGGGGTTGTGAATTTCTCAAAGATAGATCTAAAGAGTGGACATCACCAGATTCAGATCAGAGAAGGAGATGAATGGAAGACTGCCTTCAAGACAAAGGAAGGACTGTATGAGTGGTTAGTCATGCCTTTTGGGCTAACCAATGCACTGAGCACTTTCATGTGGCTCATGAATGAAGTTTTGAAAGAATTTCTGGGTAAGTTTGTCATTATTTACCTAGATGATATTTTGATCTTTAGCAAGACATCGGAGGAAAATATGATGCATATTCATATGGTGTTTGAGAAGCTGAGAGATGATAAATTGTTGATTAATTTGAAGAAGTGCAATTTTGTGAAGGAGTTAGTGTATTTGGGATTTGTAGTTTCAGTAGAAGGTTTGAAATGGATCTAGAGAAAGTACAGGCTATCCTTGAGTGGCCTACTCCAAGGAGTGCTACTGAGGTAAGATCTTTTCATGGTTTGGCTATTTTTTATAAAAATTTTATCAAAAATTTTAGCAGTATTTGTGGACCCTTGACTGAAACAATGAGAGGGGATAGAAAAGAGTTCAAGTGGACTAATGGGGTAGATAAGAGTTTTAAACTGTTGAAACAAAAAGTTACAGAACAACCTATTTTAGCACTTCTAGATTTTAATAAGGTGTTTCAAGTAGATTGTGATAATATTGGTACTGCAATAGGAGCTGTTATGAGCCAAGAAGGTAAACCTATTGCTTATTTCAGTGAGAAGTTCAATGATGCCAAGAGAAAATATTATGTTTATGATCAGGAATTTCTTGCTATAGTTTAGGCATTGAAGAAGTGGAGACATTATCTTCTTCCTAAGGAGTTTGTTTTATATATTGATCATCAAGCTTTGCCATATTTGAATAGTTAAGGAAATTTGAATCAAAGGCATTTGAAATTGGTTGAGTTTTTGTAGATTTATACATTTGTTTTGAAACACAGAAGTGGAAAGTCTATCAGGGTTGCAGATGCGCTTAGCAGAAGGCAACTATTGATGATAGAGATGCAGATTGAGGTGGTTGGGTTCAAGGAACTCAAGAATTGTATCCAAAGAATCCTAATTTTGGTGAAGCTTGGAAAGGTTGTATAGAACCTGTTACTCTAGACAGGATGAAGTGGATGGATTTCATCATTCAAGATGATATGCTATTCAGAGGGAGTCAGTTGAGCATTCCAAGAAGTTCTATGAGGGATAATCTCATCAAGGAGAAGCATAGTGGAGGATTGGCTGGACATTTTGGTCGTGATAAAACCCTTTTCTTTGGTTAGTGAGAATTACTATTGGCCATAGTTACAGCAAGATGTCAAGAATTTTGTAGAAAGTTACAGAGTATGTCAGATGGTGAAAGGAGTGAAGCAGAATACTGGGTTGTATCAGCCATTACCTGTACCAGAGAAGCCTTGGGAGGATATCAGTATGGACTTTATTCTTGGTTTACCAAGGACACAGCGGGGACATGATTCAATTTTTGTGGTAGTTGATAGATTTTCAAAGATGGCACATTTTATTCCCTGTAAGAAGACTAATGATGTTGTTCATGTAGCAAAATTGTTTTTCAGAGAAGTAGTGAGACTACATGGTTTGCCAAAGAGTATAGTTTCAAATAGGGACACTAAGCTCGTTGGATATTTCTGGCATACATTGTGGAAGAAGTTGAAGACAGATTTGAAGTTCAGTTCATCACATCATCCACAGACTGATGGACAGATAGAGGTGGTGAATAGGAGTTTGGGAAATTTGCTAAGATGTTTAGTTGGAGATAAGCCAACAGGATGGGATTTGATTTTACCACAGGTAGAATTTGCATACAATAATTTTTTCAACAGGAGCACTAGTAAATCACCATTCCAGATTGTATATGGGAGTAGTCCCAGAAATGCATCCGAGTTGAGAAAGATAGATAAAAGAGAAATAAGTAGTACTCACTAATAGATTTGACCCCAAATTTTGACCAAAGTGCAAAATGGTTTTACTTGGACACATTATAAAAGATAAATTTTCTTTTTTTTTACCTTTATGCCCATGTTGATCAAAATTTTGACCAAAACGGGCATAAAGGTAAAAAAAAGAAAATGCATCTTCATTTTCTTTTTTACTTCTATGCCCGTTTATGCCCGTGTTGGTAAAAATTTTGACCAACGATGTGTTGGTCAAAATTTTGACCAACACGGGCATAAATGTAAAAAAAAAGAAAATGCATCTTCATTTAAACATGACTTCGACGGGCAGGAGCGAGCGGGCGGGCGTGGACATAGCAGGTATTTCACACAAGGGCACAATTTCTATTTCCATTCCAACCGTTTCACCAATGCTAAAGTCTATAACTTCTTTGCGGTGTGAAGATTTCATAATATCCTGACTGTTATTACTCTAAAGACCACCATGAATATCCCTATGCACATTGTCAAAATTGCCATAGACTCTATCATCCTCGCTACTTTGTCTGCCATGTGGAGACTGCTGAATATCATGAGTGTTGTTTATATGATAGCGGTGACTGGGCTCAATGCAATTTCCTCTGTCATGAATAGTTTGAAAAACAATTTCCCTGTCATTAAAGTTGGCACTGTGGGAAATGTTATGAGGAGGAGAGGGGAAGAGCATAGGCTCTCCCCTATTTTCAAAACCACTCTGACTTTCAAGGCCATCTACTGCTATGCATTCTGAGACAAAGGGCCATAAAAAAGGGTGCTTGATGACTTCCCTTGCTATTCCATATTTGGGGCAGCCTATCTTCTCTACCTTTTGTAAATTATCTGGTCTTATTGTTTTCCACAGAAAGGTTCTGAATCCTGATCTAGGGTAAATTTTAATGTTTTATAATTCAGACGAATTTTCTTTTTTGTTTGTTGAAGCCAATGGTTGCTATGTATACATAATATATCTAATCAATGTTTCTCCCATCATAATATCTACACAATTATTCAGATATATTTGTATCTTTTCTAGTGAAAATTGTTTGAGAAGCTTTCCTCTCTTATTTGTTTGTGTATTCCTGCTTACTGTGTTGTGATTTATGGCAATCATTTGAAAATGTTGCCAATGTATACTTTCTTGTTTCTTTTATTCTATATTTTAGATGATAACAATTTTTTTTCTATCTTTCTATGAGTGTTAAGATTTAAATTAGAATCTCCAAGCAGTTTGTTTCATTGTCTTGGTTTACATTTTCACGAACAAGGTTATAATTGCAAATCAGTGAATATATGTATGATACTATTATATAATATAAGTCTTACAAGGAAGTTTGTTTATCTTCTATTTCTTGTTACATATCTTACATTTTTTTTCCATTGTGTTTTAGTAAAGTCCATCTACTAAAGTCTCATGATGGAGCTCATGTGAGCTTGGTTCTTATTTTTGCAGTCATTATTTTCTCTCGTGCCTCTTGGATTTTTGAGGGAAGGAAATTTTCCTTTTGTTTTGAATGGATTTTCAGCTTTTCAAGCTTCATTAGAAGGGGTATCACATTATTTTATCTTATCTAGGCCTACTTTATAGATTTATGAATATATGTTCAATCAATTATTTTTTGTCACCTTCGACACCTGGGCCCCATGATCATTTGACATCTTCAATTTTCATGCACGCTTCAATTTACATAACACCTAATACATGGCATATTAAATGAGGGTCTAGGGAAGCTACCTATTAGCTTGTTAAGGCTGAAAATAGGGTTGTAGAAACTATTGATCATTATTCTGAGTTATATTCCTATGATAGTTTTGCAATTAATTGGACTACCTCCTGAGTGCTAAAATAGTATTAAAAGCCAAGATCGAAAAAACAAACCCTAGATTATTGAAATATTTTGACACTATTGATAAATTATTTGTGCTACAAAACAACATTCTAGAAGATTTTAGACAAACAGGTATTTCCAAGGTCTATAATGAAACAAGAAGTATTTCGTTTGACTTTATCATTTGGAAAAGCCTTAAGTATTTTTGTATGTAAGAAGTCATAAAACCTATATTTGTGAATTGATAATCTCAAAGAACCCTAAGGGTTTGGCAGAAGCTATATCGTATTCTCTCTTATGAAATTTTATAAATCTCAAATATACAAAGAATGTGAGTAATAGAAGAAAACCCCACTGCTAATATCACAACAAATAAAATAGAGTAATGACAACACTACCTTGATAAAGCAGAGTAATGACAATACTACCTTGATAATGAAGATATTTAACTCTAGGAAGTCAATTGTAAATCCTTAAAAAGTTTCAACTAACCAAATTTTTCTGTCTTTAAGTTCAGCAAATGGCACAGGCATTCAAATCTTAGGAATATATTTACTTTAGGTTCCCAAATCTACATTAAGTTGTATTCTATTACCATCTATTTTACTTTGATGAATTTGACATAGGCATTTAATATTAGAAAACTTATTGCCTATATCTCTTTATTCATTGTATGAAATCTACTTCCCATTTTCCTTGTGTGACTGCCAGTCTCTTCCAAGGTGTATGGAAGTTGCACTATAGTCACACTTTTTTGTTTCTATTCTTTGTATATGGTGATTCATAGACATTAGTTCAAGTTCCTTCCTTTTCTTTGCAATTTAAATAAAGAATTAAATTTATTTCATGCTGGCCAATAATTAGTTTTGTGAGAGGTTATGGCTAAAGATTAAGAACTCACAATGTTGTCAATGGACAGGTTGTAATACTATGGTTTTAGTAACATATTTGTTATGGTTATCATTTACAATCAAACAACTTAGTATTCGATAATAATGGGAATGAGATGATGCCTACATTTTTAAAAATAAACACAGGATTCATCCCAGCAAGAAACACAACCTTTCATTTACTGGTTTCTTAGGAGAACTGGAGACTGTAAACACCAAAATGACTGCGTAAATAAAATGTTGTTGCCACTGATAATTCAAACCAGCTATAGTATCCATCATACATATATGGCACGGAAATGGAATCCCTCAGCCTTTGGTATATATAAAACTTTTATAGGTAAAGAGAAGCAGACTTACACAAACCATATGTATGTTAGGAACTTAGGAGTTATGTTTAGTGCTCTCGAATGCCATAGCATCATTCCAATTGATATACATATACATCCATGTACAAATGCACACACCTGCACTTGATATACACCTTAAGCTTTATATAGTGGTAGTATACATCCATAGTCAAGGTCAAGGAACAAGTGGAATAACCAAGAAAACACTATACGTTAAATCATGTGATTGATAGAAGATCGGGGCTCACCTGAGTCATAAACATGAAGAATTATTCTAAAAAAAGATGTAAACCATATATATGCGCACTTGAGGCAAAGAGAAGTTATGTCATATCCATATTAATATTAATTTATGTCAAAGGCCAATTGATGAAAATGGGAGTGCTATGATGGTTGATTTTTGCAAGCAGGTGCATGGACACTGAGATTTTTGAAATCCTTTTAAATGGTTTCCCTCACAATCAGAGACCTTCCACAGCTTCTAGTCTTACCAAATTGATATAACCATTTACTACTGGCTCTGAGATTTAGTCGTGCACAATGTGGGTGAATGTGTGACGACTGTATCAGTGGTTTGTGTGGTAGAAGTAGAAGGGAAGAAGCCATGGTGTTCTAAGATTGTTTCCTATGTCAGAGTGATTCGGAATGACCCAACAAATTAATGAATTTGAGCTTCTATAAGATGTAGGATTATCTCAAATTAAAAAATTAAAAAATGTGGCTAAGCCACTCCCACATAATCCATACCCTATGAATTTACTTGCAAATATGGACCTCAAAAATATTGAAATATAATATGAGAATGGGCAAATTTGATTTGCTTGAATTTTGAAATCTTCATGTAGTTTGATCTGAAAATAGATTTAATTTACTAAACTATTGAAAACTTTCATCAAATTCAAAATTTTCTGTGTTGTGAAATGTGCTAACTTTTTAGTTTGAGTTTTTTCCCTTCATTTTAATTAATCAATTTAACTTAATTATTCTTTAAGCAATGATAGAGGTAAAAATGGTGTTATTTCTAATAAAAGTTAGTCATAATTTAGACTATTTTAGTTGTCATCTTTTTAGTTTGTTTCTTTTTCCTCTACTATTTTAGTAGTCATCTTTTTAGTTTGTTTCTTTTTCCTCTCTCTCTCTTCTTTGTCCATTCCCATGATGGGATTCACCCATTTTTTGGGGCTGGAACTCTTATGCCTACATTTGAGACAATTGGACTCTTTCCTCATTTGAGAAGGAAGACCCAAAAAATGAGGACCCTCTCTTTTCACTTGGTAGTATTGTGAGGTTTTCACACCATCGCCCCCATTTCAAATGGGGACCCCCTCTTTTCGCTTTGGCAGTATGAGTAGTGGTCTTAGTTGGTACCAATTTTCAAGTCTCCAAGTTTGAGAGATGAGTTTTAGCAACTTTGCCTCATTTACGAGTCAAGAGCCAGACCTTGAAATGTGAAGAGGAGAGAAAGATCTAGTGTTTGAGACTTGAGAGGTAAAGAGAAAGTAGGATGCACCATCAATGGTGATGGTGCGTGAAAGTTGTTATGAGAAACAAATCCAAATGGCGTTGATATGGGTGTGAATTCAAGTCTAAATTAGATTGTGAACAAGGTATGAAATTGAGGTGAGAATGAGTAAGATCCAAGTATGATAAATGGACAAGTATGAATGTCAACATTCAGTTCAGAAATGAATCCCACTAAAAATGGAGGCAAAGAGAGTTATCATCGACCTAATTTCAATGAGGAATGACCAAGCAGAGTTTAGCTTTGGATGAGCTATGCCAATAAAGTAACTCCCATTACAACCACTTTGTAGCTCATTCAATAATAAATAGAGGCCACATACATTTCTTTTTAAATAGTGGCTATTAAATATATCATGCTAGTAGACCTGATGTTAAAATACATTTTGTATACAGGCATTTATTTCTTATGTTAATGATGTAATAAGACCCCATTAGTTATGCCAATAAAGAAACTCCCATTACAACCACTTTATAGCTCATTCAATAATAAATAGAGACCACATACCTTGAAGTGTGTGCCATCCAATTCTCTCAAACTTGATGAATCTGTTCTTTCAACATTTGTAGTAGAGCAAGGAATCCATAGGAAGTGTATGCTGATTTAGAGAGAGGAAACCCAAAGAAATAAAGTTGGTATCTAAAAGGGAAGAAATATGTTGTGGACCTGTCGTCTGAGGAACAATTGCAACACAGATGAATTGTGGTAGAAGGCATGGGTAAAACGTGATTGGGTATGGATAAAAAATACCAATAGTTTACTATCCAGATGAAGAATTATCTGATACATCTAAAAAATAAATTGGATTATGGAAGCTCTGAATATTGCTTTATGGAGATTTAGAATTTAGCAAACATTTTTCTAGCATCTCTTTTGTGCATTTTCATCATGAAGGTAACAATGCAAATAATGCCTGAGCTAACGTGAGGATTCTCCAAGACCATCTCTTTTTTCTTCAATGATGATGTGGAATCATGAACTTTGTTAGGAAGCATTCTACTGGATGATAAGTCACCTTCATTACTTTAAAGAGTATCAACTTGTCATTCCCAATGGTAGTTGTCTCTTAATCATTGGTTTGTTATATTTTGATGTGACCCTTTATTCTATCCTTGGTGTATGTTGCTATTGAAGGCATTTTTATTGATGAGAGCTATTTATTTCGGTCACTGCTATGTTCTCACACATGTCATTGCTCTATTTCTCATGGTATTCTAGGTTTTGAGTTATCTTGCTTGTTTGATGCTTTACTATGTTTCCTAGTGTCTACATTTTGGTTATGTATAAGGCAATTTAGTTATTCCCTTGTGTTCCATTTATGAGTACTAAGGGCTTCCCTTTGGTAACAAGAGACTTGTTCATGTTTATCTGTAGGTTGCAAAAAAATCATCCTTCTTCCACCAACGAGTCATTCCATTCAAGAAAGACCATGTCTAACGATATCAACACACAAAAAAATAGGGAGACAATTGCTAGACTATGGTCTAACTTAAAAAGAAAGGGTGATGGAAAATGTTATTGTCCTTGCAAAATTTTTAAGGGCTTAAAGACTTGAAGATATCTAATCAAAACAGCTGAGGAATATTGTAGGCAACATGGTCACATTGAAGGAGGAAACGAATTTCGTCCATTGGTATGTATTTTAATATTTTATAAAATACATAAGACATGATTTGATGATGACAACATGGTCATGGTTAATATAAGGTCATCATTTTCATATAGGTCAACGTCCCTCAGTTTCATGTTATGGACCATGACAATCTGGAGAATGTGGATTTGCAAATGAGGGAACATGGAGGTGTGAATATAGAAGTAGAAGGTAATGATATCATGGAAGAAGACCACGATGATGAAGAAGATCAAGATGATCATGATGATCAAGATGATGATGATGTTGATGCAGAGCTTGATGTACCTATACTTGAGAAGGCACACGAGCCCCTATATGAAGGCTCTAAAACAACTCTTCTTGCCATTGCATTGTTGTTGGTGAACTTGAAGGTTATGAATGGTTTATCCAACATAGCAATGAAACGTATGTTAAGGTATGTCATCTTTTTTCATTATTTTAGTCATAATTTCCTTACAATTAATATTGGGTGAATCATGTAGCAATTAATATTCTTTAAATTAACAAATTATATTTTTGGTCGTAGGTTGATAGGTGAGTTTTTGTTACCACCATCAAACATTCTACCTTGCTCATACCAAGAATTATCTACCATTATGAAAGATATTGGAATGGAATATCAAACAATACATGCATGTCTGAATGATCATATTATATATTATAAACAACATGAATTTGCAACAGAATGCCCTATTTGTCATATTAGTAGTTATCAATCAGATCGAATAACTAAAAAGGTGCCTTGCAAGGTTCTTCAACATATTCCCATTATTCCACGTTTGCAACGATTATTCAAGTGCAATAGCTTGGCACAATTTATGGATTACCATGCACACAATAGAAGTCAGGATGGCATTATGCGAATGTCTGCAGATGGCTCAGCATTTAAGGAAATAGAAGAAAAATGGCCACACTTTAAAGAAGAACCTTGTAATCTCAAGCTTTCATTGGCAGCGGACTGTGTCAATCCGTTTGGAGAGATGAGATCTACTTACTCGGTGTGGCCTATTTTTGTTATCAACAATAACATTCCTCCTTGGTTGTCCATAAAGAGGGAGCACATAATGTTGTCACTGATTGTTCCAGGTATTTTTTGATTTAATGGTCATGTAAATTAATTTATTATTAATAATCCATCAAAATGGTCATAATAATTATGTAATGTTTTTGTTCATTCAACTAGGTAAGTACCATGTTAAAGATATCAATGTATATATTGAGCCCCTTATCGACGAGTTGATGGTGTTATGGAATGGGGCCACTATGTATGACATCTCTAGACCAATAGGACAAAGACAATTTCAATTCCATGCAATGCTTATATGGACAATACATGATGCCCCTGGGCTAACACATTTTTGTGGTATGTTCTCTTCTTAACGCCTCTTTTTTGGTATGTTATAGTGCTAACACAAAGTTAACACATTTAATCGAATTATACATGATCTTGTAGGTCTTCAGACAAAGGGAAAATTTGCATGTCCAATTTGTGGTCCAAAGACAAAATCTCATCATTCAAAAAGTTTGTGAAAGCAGGTGTTCGATGAGAATAGACACTTTCTCCACAGAAATCATAAGTACCAAATTACTGAAAAACATCTTTTCAATGGGAAAGAAGAGACTACATCAAAGCCACGGAGAATGACACCTCGCCTATGGAAGTTGGCATACAATAAAATAAATCATCGAGGTAATGTCATTCCATCTGATGGGTTTTGTTTCAAATTTATATTTTGATATTGTGTTTTGTTTACTAATGATGTAATTGATGCTTGTGAAGGTCATCAAGGCATCAATGACCAACTTCCAAAAGGACTAAAAAGTTATCCTACGCAATTTAATAGGTTGTCATACTACGAGCAACTTCCAATCATGTATTTGTTTGATCCTATGCATATTGGAAAGAATGTAACAGAGACATTATGGAAAATATTGGATGGAAGGCGTGACAAAGACCAAATTATCAAAATTTGTAGTGACATTGAAGAATCCAACCATGCAATGAAAAATTTTATTCGATCAAATAACAATGGAGACTAGATTGATACAAGTGCCCTTCCATGGTTATTGTCGGAGCAGCAGAGCAATGCTATAAAAAAAATTATAAAAAAAATACGATTTCCCATAGGATTTGCTGCGAACATAAATGATCTCATATCAAAGAAAAGTGAATTTGGGCCAGGGATGAAAACACACAATTGGCATATATTTATTAAGGTAATTCATATTATTTTGTATTCACTATATATTTGTATACTGCATGTGGTTTTCATTGCATTCTTTTATAAAATATTGATAAGATCATTTTACAAATATTGCAGTACGTTCTACCTCTATCTCTCCCACACCACTTTGCCAACGGTGTCAAACAAGTTATATATGATCTTGGAAAATACATGAGGTGGTTGTCATCTAAAGAAATCAATAAAGAAGATATAAAATACTGGAAGAGAAAAATTCCTCTTCTTATGTGTGAAATGCAAAAGTGTCTACCTTCAACTTTTTTCAATGCACAAGAACATTACCTCATACATCAAGTTGAGGAGATTGAATTGTCTGGACTTGTACCAACTAGGTCAATGTGGATGGTTTAGAGGCACTTGAAATTTTTGAAAGACTTGGTTCGACAGAGAGCACATCCTGAGGGTTCTATGGTGGAGGGATATATGGTATACCAGACCATGGTGTACATTAGTGAATATCTTCCTAAGTTTGCAGCAAAGATCCATGTAGGTCGTATTTGGGATCCCAACTCCATTAACAAATTTGAAGGGGAGTACTTGATGGGAAAAGGTAGATTGAGGAAAGTGAGAGGTAAATCTAAGATGTTATTGTAGTTAATTAATTCTTATAAATCTGGTCAAGAGTGGGATGCAATAAATCCAAGATGTTTTTGATACAGCTGGTCGAGAGTGGGATGCAATACATTTGTATATTGCAAACAATCTTGATTGGATGATGGTATGGATTGAACGATGTCAAAAAAATGGTTTCTCATTAACATGGGAAGGTGTTTCTTCATTGGTTAGAGAAGCTCATCATAATGGAGATTCCAATGTTACTCCAATGGTAATTGATCTAGCACATGGTTTAAGAGGTGGACAGGTATGTACAAATTTATTAATGATCATGACTCGTATGTTTCATATCAACTCATGATGCAAATAATTTACACACTTGAAAAATTGCAGGTCAAGCACCACAAAGCTATGTACTATCATGGCCACAAATTTCGCATAAAAAAGTTGGATGACACAAAGAAAACTTGTGATTCTGGGATAAGTGCAATTTTTGAGGTCACCAATATATCATCTAGAAATGACATACATCCTCAAAAATCTCAAAATCAATACTATGGCATCTTAGATGATATAATTGAGTGTGACTTTAACTCCTTCAAAGTAGTTCTATTTGTCGTCAAATGGTACAGACTACGGCTGAATCAAAATGATCCAGATAGAACTATTATTCAACATGATAATGGATTTAAAATGATTAATACAAGGTCATTTGAGCCAGTTGGAGATGAGCCCTATGTTCTTCCAAGCCAGTGTGAGCAAGTGTTTTACTCAGAGGTTCCACATAAACAGGGTTGGTCATTTGTTGTTAGACATGATCCAAGAGGAAGGCCGATAAAGTATAATGTTATGGAAGAAGAAGATACCGAAGATGATGAAGTAGATGATGATGATGATGATGATGATGATGATGGTGATTGTGATGGTGATGGTGATGATTATGATGATGATGATGATGATGATGATGGTGATGACGATGGTGATGGTGATCATGGTAATGATGATGATGGTGATGCTATTGATGGAGATGGTGATGCTATTGATGGAGATGATGATGGTGATGATGGAGATGATGGCGATGATGATGATGATGATGATGATCAATGACATAATTGAAATGGTTACATATTTATTGTGTTTAATTCTAATGATTACGACATATGTGATTTATAATTACCAATTTTTTGTTTACGATGCTCAATTAATTGTTGTTGATACATGTATATTTGTGTTTGATTATCACCCTTTTTGCAAACAGGCAATTGACTACAGACATTGTCACCCTAGCCTTCTGTTGATGATCTTGCATTCCATACATAAGGTAAATTTTTTCATGTTTACGATGTTGCATATTGTTCATGTTATCTTCTAAGTTATTTGTAGCATACATATCATGTAATATTTAACTAACTTAAGATAAATGATTAACATATGCAGGAAATTTGACCCCTTTGGCGTGGATCGTGCATAGTGACATGGATCGGCAGGTATAAGTCAATAAATAGACATAATTTTCTTATATTCTTCTTGTTTATCACTGAGCACGTATGTTATAAATAGACATATTATATAATCATATAATGTATATATAGACAAAGAAGAACCGTACGTATGGGTCACGACTTGATTATTCTATATATATTGACGTGGCAATATCTCATTTGATAGATTGCAGCACCCACCAAATAGGTACTTGTCAGATCTATCTACATCGAATGAGGGAAATGAGGGAATGCTAGATGAAAGTTCTACATGTAGTATGGCTAAAATAGGGAGATCAACTAGAGGTCAAAAGATTAGAAAAAAATTTGATAAACGCATGGAATATTTGCTTGCTAATGGGGGGTCATGTTCTTATGATGATGAGACCAAAGGTGACATCAAAGTGCCCTTTCGGTAAACACACATTGAGAAAGAATGGGTACCCAATGAGCTACCTCCAATTAATACTGATTTTTGTGTTAATGAGAGGATATATCGCATTGTTCCATCCTCATTACATGGTTTGGGCCTATTTTCCATGGATGGGATAAAGGTATATTACAACAGAGTTGTTGAATTGTTCAAGTATGTTGGTCCGTGTTACAATTACAATGATTGGATGTGGATTGTTCAATATAAAAAAAGTATGCGTAGGTATGCACTATCAGCTAATTATATACAAAGGAAAGAAAATGATCAAAGTAAAAGATTTGCAATGTACATTGATGGGAGACCAAAAGCAATAGGTAATATTGCAGGTTTTATAAATAGTACGCGACCTTCGTCAACTAATAAGCAACCCAATTGCATATTTGAGGCACGTGAGGGGAATCAAGTTTTTGTATGTGCAATAAAATCAATAAGTGCAGGGGAAGAACTGCTAATAGATTATCATTTAAATCACATAGATACAAACAAAGTTACTATCATGAGGGTGGTAAGTACTATATACCATTTTATTAATAAGTTTTTTTTCGCTAAGTCTATTGCTTTTAGTTCACTAAAGTTTTTATATTTAATCTTTGTCACAGGATGATATGGATCCCGCACATGATAGAGGCCACGAGGATGCTCCTCCCACCTATTCTTCAGCAAAGGTAAACCTTATTAAAATTGTACAAATTAGATAGTTGAAAAATGTTATATTATTACGTTATTTTATTTATGGTTTTGGAGTTTTTATGATAGTTTTACTGATATTCCTGTCACAATTTGATGTTCAGGATAAAGGAAAAGCACCCTCGACAGTAGAGGCAATAGTTACCCCCGAGGATGATGATCTTTTTGCAGATTCACCTAATGTTATAATCATGTTGAAGAAAAAAATGAAACAAATCAATAAAGATATAATTAATATTTTTTATGAAACAAATCCAACTGAGGAGATGCTCATGAGGCTAACTGAATTGAAAGCACTCACACATCGGTATCAAGTAAGCAATAATGTATCTTTAGTTATAACAAAATTTCAATAAAGGTTAATATTTTATACTCTTTTATGTTGTGAAGTAAAATATATGTAATATGTGTTCTTGTTGCAGGATTTTATGGAATCTCTAGTACCTGGTCAAGGACAATGTGCAGATGAGGCCGGTACTAGTAGACCTCCGGCCGCCTCAGGTAAAATAATCCTTTAGTTGACAAGTTACAAGGAATTTTTTTTTTGGAACATTCAAAAACTTCTCAAGTTAACTCTTACTTTTATTATTTCAAAATGTCTTTGCTAACAATGTATTGTTCAGGTCATCAATTGCAGGAGACTCCTCCTAGCCAGGTTATCCATAGAAGATTGCCGAGTGCAATGTCAACCACAAGGGCCATGCAAACATCAATGCCTTCAAGGGCTGTGGCAACTGGTAAATCATTGTTTTACTATATTTGGTTTTGTGCTAATTATGATTTCATAATTTGTACTTTAATCTTGGGTGCATCACATAGTGGATTATTTTTTTGGAGTAGGAGATACCCCGGTGGCACCACTTGGTACACCAGATACTGATCAATCTACATGTATTGGTGATAATTCACCACCATTTCCTAGATCTACCCGTGTTACTAGCACAGGAGCTATGCAGACGTCATTATTGATTGACAATAATGAATCAATGCCTATAAAATGTCCTCAAATTCCAGGTACTTTAAATAATTATTTTTTATATTGTAATATGCATTTACCTATTCATAAAAAGTTTTGGATTGATTATCCCATGACATTTTTTGCAGGAAATGATACGTTTTACAAGAATCTTTATGATGTCACATTGCATATATTCGGGTCCACCATACGTACAAGGTGGAACATCATAAGCGAACTAAGTTTATCCCACTATTTTTTTTTCATATCATTAATTGGTACAGTATTTTTCCTTTCATTCCGGTGTTTTCTTTTGGTGGCTATATCTAAAAATTTTGTGTTTTTCCTTAAAAGGTGGAATTTGCAAGAAAAAAGTTTAAAAGATCAGCTCGTCAAAGATTTACAACATGAGTTTGGTAATAATATTTTTGATGAGAAGAAAATTTTAGAAAGAGCTTGCAAACATCTTAAGACCTTGAGGGACGCATATAGAAAGAGTCTCATCCAGAACCCAAAGTACGAGCATCCTCCCTTTATTTCAGTGAGGGATTGGAATGAATTTATTTTAGATGCAAAGGAGAAAGCAGATGCTCAAAAAGGAGTTTCACCAACAAATGTGAGAAGGTATGCAATAGTATTAACTACTAGTGATAAGGTGTTTGGCATGGACATTTGAGATGATAATTAAATTTTGAATGCAATCATCAGTTTTCAATATAATATCTTGGTATGATGTTTTAGACATTTTCACCATTGAATGCAATGTGTTCAGCATTTCAAAGTTTCATTTGTTATTCCATATACATGTTTTTATAACCATTTTTTCAAACTTTTCATAGGTTGTAGGACACTTCAAAGGCAACAAAGGCCAGGCTGCAAAAGATTGGGCAACACAGACTTGGCGCTGGAGGATATTCAAAAATTAAAGCTCGCATTGTAAGTAGCAGTAAATGAATTGTAGAGAAAAATTATTTATAAAATGCAAATAATTTTGTTTAATCAAAAAATGCAGGGCTCTGATTTTAATGTAGAGGCCATGAAAGAACATAGAAAAATTGCCTTCAAGGAAGGCTATCAAGCCGTGGCTGAATGCCTACGGCAAGCTTCCACTGGCCTAACCGAAGAGTCTCCTGCATCATGTGCACAGGTAAATATGCCAAAAAATATATTAGAAATTGACTACTTGAGCAACAATCATTTTGATAATAATGTCCATTACATTGCAATGCAGCCTCTTAATCATGACACAGATCATACGCCGCATCATGAAACCCCTAATGTGCATCATACTGTCCAAGGAGGTGCTCATTTTCTATTTAAAACTAATTATGTAATTATTAATACAATTTAACATCTTAAATTGAACTTGGTGTAACATTTTTGTGTATATTTTAGAGGATACAGAATCAGGTCATGCTGAACGAGTGCCAGAGGATGTTCAGACTGATCACCATGTAGATCATGTGCCACATTCAGGTAAAGAAAATCTATGTTTTGTTCTTTTAAATTAATTTTTTGATTTATAGTTCTTTTACTTACATAAATACTTGTAATTCAATAATATAAAATAGTGTGAATTTAACTCATGAAGTAGTTATTGCAGCAGACCCCCCTTCAGCACAGCGGCCTCATGTTCCTGAACAGATGAGGAGGAGACACACGTTGGGATTAGAATCAATAGAGGAGGGGAATGATGAGGACATTGATCTTCCTCTTAGAAATTATATGATTAAAAAAAATAGCAAGAAACCCAAAAATAAATGATTGTAATTAACATTTATTGCTAATGAAAGAACATTGTCTTAGTGGATGTAATTTTGTACTAGTAATGTTGATGAATGATGTGTGTTAATACGTGTTAATGAATTATTCGTGAATGTTGTGTGTTAATGAATTATGTGCTCATGAATTATTTATGAATGTTGTGTGTTAATGCATGCTATGTGTTAATGAATGTTATCATGTGATTATAATGATTGAATGTTATATTTAAAAAATGGATGAATGAATGAATGAATGAATGTTATTAAATGTTAATGTGGAATTTAGAGTGATGTTAGGGGGGGGGAGGGGCCAAATGAGCTTCCACCTTCATGTGGTTGGCCTTGTTTAGTAGAGAATATTAAACTATTCTTGAAACCAAGTGAAGCTCAAACTTTAAAGACAAGCTTAGAGTTTTTGATGCAGAGCCTTCTAATATCCCCTTAAGGAACCCAGTTCAACTCGAGGATTCAACAACGTCTTGGAATCCACTCAAGGAACTAGAGTTCAACTCGAGGATCAATAAGAAGTCCCTGACTTTAGGATATCAACCAAACACTCCTCTTCAATAGGTTCACTGCCTTGATTCATTTTAGACAACTTGTCAATTCACTTTGTCCATGTTCCAATTTCCCTCTCCTTGGGAACACTCCTAATTCACCTTTCATCCAATCACCTCTTGATTTCTATCTTCAAGGATTCCCTTGATCCTTCTAAGGCTTCAAAAATCCTCAAATAGCCTAACTAAGGAGTTCCAACCCCTACCAAGCATTAACTCTATCCCAATCTTCAAAATTGCCTTTTCTAGGACTGTCCAATTAGCCCTGTCCTACCAGTAAATTGCACTTTTCTCTAAAATTCCTCAAACACCATGGTGACTTCTTCACCTTTCTAGATACCATTTATGGAGTTCTTCAAACCCTACTAATACCAATCCCTCAACTTGTGACTGTTGCACACTTCTATGATTGTCCCTATCAGCAATTAGACCTAATTAGCCCTCCTCTTCCAAAGCAACTCATATTTACACTTACTCTCAACCTTCCAACCTTTATATAGTCTCAAGGCATCTAATAAACATCAAAATTCCTCAATTAGTTTGACCCTTCAAGCTTTCCTAGATACTTTTTCATCAAACCCTCCCTTTAAGGGTTTCTATCCTAGGGCTTCCTAGAAAAGACCCTAAATCAACTCACAAAACCTTTCTAATGGCTCAAACACCTTCAAACAAACTCTCTCTATTGTTTCCAACACTCATTTACCAATTCCACCCTCAACTTGTTCATATTCACCACGTGGTGCTTCCCAAATGCACCCTTCACTGCCTGTTCAACAGTCACCTACTGTTTATTTCTCCTTTCACTGACACCTACATCCAGATCATGATAAAAACATAATATTTACAGGCCTTAGTACCTCTCCCATAGGTGATTATTAGAACACAAACAATTACGGGTACTTTCCCCTTTTTAATCACAACAAAAGTTGACAGTTCCGATTTACATGGAGATGCAATTAGAATCAACTCTAACATACTTCATAGATTAAAAGCCCACTATTTAAGCTTTACATAGCTTGTTGCCTATAGATTGTAATTTTCAGTATGTACTTCATTCTATATATGAATAAGCCAGCTAGTTTGTTAATTAATGGCCCAATTTCTTTGAGAATTTGCCAGCCTTTTCAGAAGTATTTTTTTTTAGGATGTCAAAGAGATATGAAGAAGAAGAAGAGAACTTCTGTGAATTGAAGTTTCAAGAGGGTGGTATTTATCTTTTGACATTTGGAGGGTGTGACAAGCATGTGTAAGCTGCCTCACTTGCATTTTGAATTTTATAATTCTATCAAATTTATCTTGCTCATTTGGTTTCGCTTGTGCAGGTTTGGACCTGGGGCAATCCAAAATATCAATGAAGCTTTGAATAAGGTATGAAAAGATATTCATAAATTCACAAGGTATGTGATATTTGTTGGGTCATTGTATTTCATTATATCAATGGTTCTAAGGATAATTTGGCAGGTCGAGGGGGACAGAGATGCAATAGTTCTTGTCACAACGAATGAGGTAATTTCCACCATTTTTACAGGTTGGGTTGGATCAGGGGATTAAAAAAATTGCATGTACATGTTCACATTTTCTTTGAGTCAGAATATGAAGAACAGTAGGAAGTTGTGGTCCCTTTAATGAGTTTAGATCGTAGAGTCAAAGATTAAATGGTATATTTGCTCTAATTGTTGAAATATTTGTTTTGCATGATTTTGTAGATTGAAGAAGTTGTCAAGCTCAATCTTTCTGTGGTTCAGGAAAAGTCAGAAATGACATCTTTGGATTGGCGAATTGAAGGTGAAGAGAATGATATGCATGAGCCATCTAAGAGAAACAAAATAATGAATGAAGAATTTATTGTGGAATTAGCACCTATGGAAATTAGAACCATTCAACTTGAGTTTGATGACTGAGGACTGTGTGAGTCCTATATGAAATTTTTTACAACAGTTAAAAGAACCCATGATTGTCAAATTTTTATGACTCGGGAACCCCAGTAGCCCTTTAGGCTCACCAAAGGCTACATACCCACAATTGAATCAACTATGCCTCCAAACACCTAAGATGGACCAAAATGGTGTAAAAAAGGTGGTTTCAACAAGAATCAATCATTTTTGATATCCTTTACAACACCTATTGACCACAACCTTCAAATCTGCCTTCTAGCCCTATGA
This sequence comes from Chamaecyparis obtusa, assembly GCA_027943335.1. Taxonomy (NCBI): domain Eukaryota; kingdom Viridiplantae; phylum Streptophyta; class Pinopsida; order Cupressales; family Cupressaceae; genus Chamaecyparis; species Chamaecyparis obtusa. Next base: position 1,220,375 of record BSBK01000527.1, read on the forward strand.
GCCCCAATTAGCCCTGCTAGACCAGTTTTCTCCCTTTTTCTCTGACTTTTTCCAAACAACTTGAGAAAAAAATTATAGTTTCAGACACCCTTTTCAAGTTTATTTAACATATGTAAACTTCAATGGTGACTCCTTTAGACCAGTCTTAACTTCCTTCACAAGGTACCCTCCTAATGGCATCAAAATCAAGAAAATAATAAAGCAACTATATCATTCTCTTATCCTCATCACTCTAGACTTTCATCATAGTTATAATATGGAAAAATATGACTAAATCCAAGAGATTTTAGTCCTATTCCACAAGGAATGCCCAAAACACTCATTCAATGCCTTCAAACCCTTGTTGCCTAGGGTTTCACCAAACACCTATCTCCACTAACCTTGGAGACCAAATAATGGTTCATACACCTTCTCTTTGATGCCCTAGGACATCTCAAATCATTAGATAACCTTCTTGTATAGCTCAATATGCTGCTGTCATACTATTCCCATCAATCCACCATGGGACATTTCCATTATTTTCTCCAAACTTATTGTCTTCGCACTAGTGCTACATCAAAACTTGTTAGATTTCTATTGTACATGTTAGTAACATGCCTCCCATGAAGTTTGGGCCCTTGAATTCATGGGAGGTTCATCTATTTAAAGAAAACTTTTGTCTGTCACAGGAAAAACTCAAGAAAACAACCTGAAATGAACCAAGAGTCGTATATGCTACTTCAAAACAAAGTGTTATTCATTCAATATTGAGTGAAATGTGTTTAAATACCCTTCTAATTCATGTATTTGATAGTCCCAAACAAAAATAAGTTCAATACATTGAATGGAATAGCACCAAAATGAAATTTTATTGCTTGCTTTCACAACAGTCCGTACAACAGGCTTTTTTTCTCCCTATCCCCCTCCATACAATGGATCCTTTAGACATTTAATGACCCTTATCTACCTACCTCAACCAAATTTAGATATTTGGGAGGTTTAATTAATCCTAAAACCTGTTAAAACTAATTTCCCTCCAAAAAGGTAATATGATCGTTTACATTCAAATTTAAATTAATAAACTTTATTTTATGCATTTTATGACTATTCTGACTTCCCAACTTACTCCATTGACCTACACATGGTCCAATGTATTTATTGAATGCTTCTAAACATGAAAACTACTCAAATCTAATCCTATTGGACTCTTTCACCTATTACATTGCTTTGATCACTTATTACATTGTATTGGTCCTTAGACCTCTATCATGACTTTTACATAGTTTATTGAATCCAAAACTATCATAAGCCATTATAGGCTTCAAAACTTGCCAATCAACTTGTCTTGATACCATCTTCTCCTTCTTAGTTACTGGAGTCCTCCTTTTCTCAGATGCTCTTCTAGATGCCCCTGCATCAAATATGCTTTAAAAAAGTCTTTCTTCTTGGTTGGGATGAGTCTATTATTGGCCTATACATGGAAGCCTCATTTTTAACCTGTTCAAGGCATTTTTTCCCTGCAACATATCTAGTTTATACTTCCCGAGTCACCACTAGAGTCTTCAAATCTAGATATTTTGCACAAGGTTAGGGCACCATTGCCAGTCATTTAAAACATGTTTTTTTCTTTAACAGATGATTTTTATCATTAATATTTGTGTGCTTACAGACCCTAATGTTGTTGCTCCAAAAATCCTAAATTGGAAATCTGTAGATGGGGTTTGGTGTTAAGAAATAATACAAGATTCATGTGATAAGTAAGAGATATTTTCCATAGCAAGCCAAATTGTGATATTGCTATCAGGATTCAACAGTGTAGTTTTTTGAGTCAAACTCATTGACCTGTGATTCATGAGTAGTGGTTTATATGAACCCATCTCTCATGAGAATGAATGGAACACTTAGCACTCATTGGCTCTAGGTGATGCTTACGGAGGTGAAGCACTGGGACTTCCCGGGAGGTCATCCATCCTAGTACCACTCCAGCTCAAGCACGCTTAACTTCAGAGTTTCCCCCATGGTTAAACCACTCTGCTTGCATCCTCATTTGCAAAACCTTTGCCAAGTGTTGTGCCTTATGAACCATTCATTAGAAATCCCCTTAAGCTCATCAATTAATAAGTAGGAGATATTTTCCACAGCAAGTCAATGAGTTTGACTCAAAAAACTACACAGTTGAATCTTGATAGAAATATCACAATTTGACTTGCTGTGGAAAATATCTCCTACTTATTAATTGACGAGCTTAAGGGGCTTTCTAATGAATGGTTCATAAGGCACAACACTTGGTGAAGGTTTTGCAAATGAGGATGCAAGTAGAGTGGGTTTAACCATGGAGGAAACTCTGTAGTTAAGCGTGCTCGAGCTGGAGTGGTACTGGGATGGATGACCTCCCGGGAAGTCCCAGTGCTTCACCTCCGTAAGCATCACCTAGAGCCAATGAGTGCTAAGTGTTCCATTCATTCTCATGAGAGATGGGTTCATGTAAACCACTACTCATGAATCACAGGTCAATGAAAAGAACTCGGTCTATAACATTTTTTTTTTAAAAAAAAATTCGCATTGGTCAAAATTTTGACCAACGCTAGAACCAATTTTGACCAATGATTGGTCGAAAGTTTGACCAATGGACCAAAAAATTGATGATGAATCTATAATTTTGACCAATCCAATGGTTGAAATTTCAACCATTTGATTGGTGGAAAGTATGGATTCGTCGTCATGGTTTGGTCCATTGGTCGTAATTTCGACCAATCGTTGGGGTAATCAGTGGTCAAAATTTTGACCATTAGAAAAAATGATGGTGATTTTTGAGCCTGGGATATCGTCGACATTTTGACCAAAACACTGGTCAAAATTTTGACAAATAGTAGATGCATCAAAAATTTGAGGAAAAAAGAACGACGATAGTTTTGGTCGTACATTCGACCAATTACTGTCAAAATTTTGACCAATTTTCGTCAAAATTTGAAGTCAAATTTACTAGTGACTGAAGTTGACAATTTTGCAGAAGACTTGAAGAACATCCATGAGGAGGTGAGGAAGCATATTACCAAGATGAATGCACAATATAAGGCTAGGGTAGATGAGAAAAGGAGGCATAAGGAATTTCAGGTTGGAGATGAAGTCATGGTTCATTTGTGGAAGGAAAGATTTCTAGTTGGTACATATAACAAGTTGAAAATGAAGAAGTTTGGGCCATGTAAGATACTGAAGAAGAATGATTCAGGAAATGCATATGAGGTCGAGTTGCCTATTGAGCTGAATATTTCACCAGTATTTAATGTTTCTGATCTGATAGAGTATCAGGAAGGAGGTGTTGAAGATGAGGTTATAGAAGCACAGTGGAGTATTCTAGCAACTAGTTCAGATATCAAGGAGATTGAAGACATACTAGATAGTCATGTTGGCAGAAGCACAAGGAACATGACATATGAAGAGTATTTGGTTAAATGAAAAGGATGACCTATTGAAGATTCATCATGGCTAACAAAGGAGGAGGTTAACCGTCTTGGTTTTCCTCTACACACCTGAGTCATGACAAGGTCACTTCTCAAATTATCCCGGGTGTCTGATGCAGGAGCATCCTGGGTGTAAGAACAATCTTGCATCACCTAAAAATATATTTTTTTTTGTATTCAATAAGGGCTATCTTGTGCAAAGCTTCTATTTATGGAAACTTGCTATTTTTAGTAAGTTGGTCATCCGATCTTGAAATGTTCTAATTTTTTTCCTGGAGGTTCATTTTGGTCCTATCAGCCTACCAGTAAAGTTTCATTGACAGATCAAGTCTAGCTTTGTAGATATTGAAGATTTTTGGTATTGGCAAAAGGGTATAGAAACTTTGAACTTAGTTTTGAAGGCTTTAGAGGCCCCATATGAGGTCAAAAATTTGGGTGACAAGCGCTCACACTAGTTAAGTCTATAGAGTGCTTTATGGCCTTTCCGGAATGGGGTTATAATAGTCAATCAGGTCAATTGACGATGACTTATGGTCTTCAGAAGTTGGATCACCTGAAATGGCAGAAAATGATTTTCCTTCAAAAAAAATTTTTGGGTTTCAAAAGTTATTTTGAGCTGACTTTGATGTAATAAATTGTAAAATAAAATAATTCTAAGTTTGGTCAGCCTTGTTGGCTAAAATTTTGGAACCTTCCTAGGCAGTGGAAAATTGCCTATATAAGGAAGGTTGTAGTGTTGTCTTAGGCAGTTCGGGATAGTTCTGGGTAGTAGATCTAAGTATTGATTTGAGGCTTTGTCCTGTGGAATATTGTAAGGGAATGCCCGTGTGGCTTTGCATATTGTAATTCAGAAAGTTTGTAATTCCACATTTGTGGAGATAATAAGAAGCCCGTTTTCTGTTCTTGCATATTGTTGTTGTTTCTCTGTTTCTGTTATGTGTTTGTGGTATTAAGGGGAGAACCCTTGATCAAATTTACAAAAAGGTAGGCATACAGAAGGATTATATCATGATGTGACACTTGTGTACTTCCCCCTAACCAAAAGGTTGATAGGTTTCCACACATGTCCAAAAAAGGTGGTAGGATATCCTTAGGATAAATTTCTATGTAAGACATGCATTTTAATTATGTAAAATAAATAAAGTATCTGATGCATTTAATATACTAAATTTTTATGTACATACCCGATGTGTGTAATAAATATTGAAAATTCAATAATTTCTGAAGTTTTTGCATGTTGAACTGGTGACCCAAAGAAGTGGAAGTGGAATTGAAATGATGGAGAGATGATTATGGAAATATGTGAAGTGAAATGAAGGAAGTGTAGTGTGAATTTATCACTGAAGAATTTGACTCCCGCAAGAGGTGAGAATATTTATTATGACTTCTTGCATGCAACTAACTAGGAAAAAGGTGTGACATTAAGTCCACCTTCTGCAGTTGCAGGAAGTTTAGAATCAAGACCTACATTGAATTGCTACAAGAACTCTTCCTTGGATATTGGTTTCTTATATATAACTTTAACTGATAATCCTTAACTATAAATTTAAATTGAATAGGATCTATTGTATAAATATGGACAACTCCATGTTGAAAAAATTCTTCTATCTCATAGGGGCTAAGACATCTAGTTTGCAGCTTACCCATATTATCCTTATACCTTGAATCATATATAAGTTCCCAATCTCCTTGTTGAAATTTATTTTCCCTTATGTATTTATCACGCTACTTTATCCTCTAGTTTTGCACAACTTCGTTATGGTGGAGTGTTAATTTCCTTAATTCATCTAGGGTATTAAGTTGCATAAGTGTTTCCTACTGGGTTGTAGTCATATTCATATCTAGTTCAAGGGTTTTTATTAGAGTCTTATACTGAAACTCAATAGGCATCATAGTTATTTTTCCATACAACATCTCAAATGGTGTGAAACCTATTTTTGTCTTCCAATATGTCCTATATGCCCATATAGCTTCAGGAAATCTTGTTGCCCATTCTTTCATATGCACAAATACTATTTTAGTAAGGATGGCCTCAATTTTTTTATTTTGTATCTCTTCTTTTCCATTTTCTTATTGGTGATAGCATTTTAACTTCTTGTGCCTAATATTGTATTCATTTACCAAGGTTTTTATAAGAGTGTGAGTGAATTGGCCTCCTTGCTCAATGACAATCTCCCTAGGAAATCTATAGTAGGTAAAAATGTGCTCATAGAGAAACTTTTCAACCTTGTTGTCCCTTGTGTGCTTCATGGACTTTACTTCAACTTAAATTTTCACATAATTAATACATACTAGGATATAATAATTTACATTGGATGGAGGATCAATAGGTCCTAAAAAATATAATCCTGATTTGTCAAATGGTGTCACCACCACCTATGGGTGCAATGGCATTTTATCTGATCTGGTTAGTTTTCCCATCCTCTGACACCTATCACACTTCCTTTCATATTTTTATACATCCCTATGAAAGGTATGCTAGTAATATTTTGAATTCAATATCTTCATGGTTGTTCTCTTTGCGAAAAAACACCATCCACGTGGCTCATCATAGAATGCATGTAATATATCATAAGTCTCATCTTCTCTCACACATATTTTCATCACTTGATCAAGTCTGGTATAGAATAAGAATCCTTCTATCCATGAAAAATTAAATCTTTTATCAATAATTAGTTTCTTCTCCTTTGGTGAAAAGTGATGAGGAATTTTGTTGGCAACCAAGTAATTTTCTAAATCAGCATACCAAGTGGTATGAACTGTAATGGAGAACAAGTTCTCATCTAGAAATGAGTCATCAATTATGTGTGTATCATCCTTGGTTTTTAGCCTAAATAAGAAATCAACCACTACATTTTCTTTTTCTGACTTGTCAATAATAGTGATGCCAAACTCTTGCATTAGCAAAAACCATCTTGCTAATCTCCCTATGCTAGAAGGTTTTTTCATGATGTATTTAATGGCTGCATTGTTTTTTTGAACAAATATTTGGTATCCATTAATATAGTACCTACATTTATTGAATGCATAAATGACTACTAACATCTCTTTTTTGTGATAGTGTAATTAAATTTAGGTCCTCACATATTTTTGCTAATAAAGCATATGACATTTTCTACTATTTCTTCCTTCTATCCTAGGACCACTCCAATAGCATAATTTGATGCATCAGTATGTATGTGGAAAGGAAGTTCCCAATTAGTTACTTTCAAAACTAGTGCTTGATTCAATGTTGTCTTGAAATCAAAAAATGCCTTCTCACATTGGAGTGTCCATTGATAATCAACATCCTTTGTTAAAACATTATATAAAGGTCCTTCCATATTGTTGAAGTCTTTTATAAATCTACTATAGTAACTTGCATAGCCAAAGAAACATCTAACATCTTTCTTGATAGGGGTAGTAAAGTTGAGGATGACCTCAATCTTGGTAGGATCGACTTGAATACATATTTTTAAAATGTAGTGACCAACTACTACCCCTTCCTACATAATCATGAATTATTTTTCACTATTTAAGTTTAGGTTATGGTCTTGACATCTATGCAATACTTTCTGCAAGTTACCCAAGGCTTCCTTATAAGTAGCACCATAAGCAGTAAAGTAATTTATATAAATTTCCATGCAGTCATGTGAGATATCTAAAAATATGTTGATGATTGTCCTTTGAAATGTAGCTAGAGTATTGCACAATCCAAATGGTAATACATAATAGGCATAGTTATTCTATGGATAGGTAAATTTTATTTTCTCTTGATCCTCAAGTGCAATCCTAATTTGGTTGTAACCATTGAAACTATCTAAGAATGAAAATTATTGCTTCCCTGTTAAAGAGTCTAGCACCTTATCCATAAAAGGGAGTGGAAAATAATCCTTACTAGTTGTTGCAATACACTCCCTATAATCTATATAGACTCTCCACTTTCCCACTTTTTTGATATTATCACAAGAGATGATACCCATTGGCTATCATAAATGGGGTATATAAATCTCATATTCAACAATGTTTGCAATTCTCCCTTTATTATCTCTCTTAGTGAAAGATTAATCCTTCTTTGGGGCTGCCTTAACAGTCTACAATCCTCCTTAATTTAGATTCTATGTCTTCATAATTTGTGATAAAGACCTTTCATAACACTGTATTCCCATGCAAATGATTTCTCTTGAGATCCAAGTAATTTTGTGAAAGCTAATTGTTGATCCTCAGTAAGCTTGTTGTTAATGTTCAAACACTTTCCTAGTGAAAGCTCTACTTCCCTTGTTAGTTAAATCATTTCTAATTCACTAAGGAAAGGCATTCAGACTTCATGCACCAACAATGTATGAAGCATGTTTGCACCTATAGGAAAGTTAGGTGAACAACAAGTAGGAAGGATTATTTGCAACCAGCCAACTAGATAAGGTGGATTGAATGGTTTCTCATATAATCTATAGTGATTTTGAATTATATTATAGAGTACATCATTTTCTTCTTGAAGTTGTAGGAAAGGATCCCTTTTTATCATCATGATTTGTTTCATTTAGCTGACTTCCTTTGATTCCTCTCCTACATTAGGCTACAGTAGTTGTCCTAAATAAATTTTAGGTTGTGGTGGAGGATAGAGGGATATATTCTTCATAGTCAAGCCATCTAAAATGGTCATGTCTCCTGACCTAGAACCTATAAATACATTTTCTATAGCCAACCATGGCCTTCCCAAAATGATATGATAACCTCCCAAGGTTTCTTTAGGTAAGATATGTTAGAAATAGGAAATACTAAGAGGGGTGGGTGAATCAGTATTTCACAAACTTTTAATTTTTCCCAATTATGGATATATGAAAATAACTTATAGCTTGCATAAGAAACTAAACTAAGTAAACTGAATAAAAAGCATAACAATAAAATGAATGAACTCATAACACCATGTTTGTTCTCAAGGAAACCCTGGCTAAGGGAAAACCCTGGTGGGGATGATACCAACTACTGATCCACTAATCAAAAGTATCTAGTTAAGGATATTGACCATGTTATGAGTCTATTACATACATATAGTATCTCTGTCATGGTTAAAGGACTTTAGGCCTTGTTAGAAGCCTCAACCCTATTAGGAGTTTCTATTAAAAAACAAAGACATCTGCAAGATGAGCTCATTACCCAAACATGCAATATACAATGATAACTTCAGATAGAAAATATAGAATACAAAAACCTTTTACTGTTGTCGAATAACTTTATTATTATGATCTAGCTTTGTAGGCTCTTCGCTCGGCTATTCAATAATTTCTTCTTTTCTTTCTTACAACTTACTATTTCACATTATATATATCATATATCAACTTCTTACTTCTTCACATTACATTATTCTTACTTATATGTAGGCTATTAAAAAATAACCTTCATGTCAGCTTACAATACATTACACTCTTCTCAAAATATAAATTCATTACATGTTTCCTTAGGGTTAACATATAGGATGTCATCCCTATTTAATTAAGTCATTATTTTGATTTAAAAAAATCCCTTAACTCAATATAATCATATTCTTATCATTGCTTTGTTCTGGTCATCTCAACACTTGTTAGAAAGTAAAGTTCACCAAGATAACAGAGAGGGGGGGGGGGGGGGCAAATCAGTTATCAGATAAAAAAAACTTATAATACCATTATTATATTTCAACCATGTAACCAATATAAACAACAATCATAGAAAGATAAACATACACAATGACACAAGATATGTTGACTAGGGAACCTCTTGATCAAAGAGTAAACCCCAGTGGGAATGGTACCCACAAAAGATGTACTAATATGAAAATTCCTTGTGAGAGGATGGACCCTGTTAAGAGTCCATGAAATACATTCAGTACATATTAGTCCATGTTATGAGACTTTGAATCCCTATTAAAAGATTATAACCCGGTTAAGAGTTATGGAAGGCAGAAGGACCCACTGTCCAAACACCTTCAAGGGAAAGATCACTAAACTTAGTTTCCAACTAATCTTTGTATTATCCAAATAGAATAATACCAATAATTAGTGATCTCAACAACTTATCTTCACTCCTTTGACTGTGCCAAAACTGCACCAACTGCTTTACCAGATCTGGTTAATTCACATATCCTCTTACAATATCATCATATATCTTTTTCTATTTCATGTATATCAATCAAGGAAAAAAATCCTTCCTCCGTACTTAAAATAATTTACAATAGAGTCAGCCAAGTAGGCTTAACCATTTATAAAATATAAATCATTACACGTTACATAATATTTCATAACCACATAAAACTATCAGCTTCCAAACTAAATAATTTGTCACACGTGCAACCTCTTACTATGTTGTCTCATCCAAGTCACCTCCAAAATATCATCAACCTTTTTACAACTTTGCATGTCCATATTTTGTCCTGGTTAGGAGACATAATCTAGTTATCACAAGCTGCTTCTCAAGAACACTGTCAGAATACTTTTTCCACTAAATTACACATAGCTGTCATGAATAATTGAATTTTTGTATGTGCTCTAAACCATAATCTTAGGACACAATATAGAACAAGTCCTCAACTCCATATATCTTGATCTACAATTCTCCATGTGCACTAATACAAACACCGTTTGCTTCTCTGCTAATCTCCAGTAGATCATTGTGTTGACATCAATGACAAACACAGTCATGAATGCAACATACAACTACTATAGAATTACTCTGAATACTCCCCCATAGGATATATTCAACATTCATTCCTAACAATCTCTCTCATTGGCATTAATGGCAACATAGATTAAAAAAACATCCAAGTTCCATGAATACCAAACTACAACATTATTGTTATGCATTATCTATTCAAATCCTCTTCATCAATCAAATTAATCATCAGGTGTAATTCATGTACTATCCTTCTCTTCATTATTTTACTTTTTCAAATCTACTTCATCAATCATTAAGTTAATCAACGGATGTTTTTCATGTATTATCCTTCTCCCCCATTGACATCAATGACAAAGAAAGCATCAATATGTCAATCCACAAGCTCAAATGTCAAAATATACTATTCAAAAAATACATTCATAAGAGTCCTTCATGACTCAGCTTAGAAACACACATACTCCCCCAAAGAGGAAGTATCAACATACAGTCCAGAGCGGATAGAGCTCTTATACCACTAGACTAGTGTAACTTTTAGCATCACTACTCAAGAGTAGGTTGGGGCATAACCCCAAGCATACCTCTCAAATATTCAAATGTATCTTTAGGTAAAGGCTTTGTAAATATATCTTCATTCTACTCTTTTTTACTAATATACTCAAGTTTGACTTCTTTTTCTACAACTTTTTCTCTTACAACATGATACTTGATTTCTATATATTTTATTTTAGAATGCAACATAGGATTCTTAGACATACTTATTGTACTGGTGTTATCACAGTGTATGATAATAGGCTCATTGAACTTGATTCCAATATCCTTCAACATTTTTTCCATCCATATTATCTTATTATAATTATTTTCTACTACAACATATTTTGCTTCTGCTATGCTCTGTGAGATACAATTTTGTTTCTTACTTAGCCAAGAAACCAATCTTCCTCCAAGAAAAAATGATCCACCACTTGTACTATTTTTGTCATCAACACTACCTTCCCAATCTGCATCTGTATATGCTCATAGGGTAAATTCATCTGATCTATCATACCATAACCCATAGTCAATTATGCCGTTCAAATACCTAAATATTCTTTTTACTGCTACATAATGTGACTCTTTAGGACCAGCTTGAAATCTTGAAACAATTCCAATTGCATGTGATATATATGGTCTTGTATGATTTAAATATTGCAACCCTCCAATCATGGATATGTACTTCTTTTTTTCAACTGTAGGAGTTTCATCTGTGCTAGATAACTTATGACCAGTTACCATAGGTGTGCCAACAGGCTTACAATTTTCCATTCCAAATCTTTGGAACAAGTCTTTTAGATATTTTGTTTGAGATAAGAAAATGCCATCACTGTTTTGTGCTATCTATAATCCTAAAAAATATTTCATCTCACCAATCATGCTCATTTCAAATTCTATCTTCATTTCATCAGTGAATTTATCACTAGCTTCATCTTCTCCTCCAAAGATAATATCATAAAAAAAAATAAGTGCAGTCAATAAACCATTCTCAATCTCTTTTAGATACAAATTACTGTCTGCAATGCCTTTAGTAAATCTCAATTTTATCCAATATTTATCTAATCTTGCATACCATGTTCTAGGTGCTTATTTTAGTCCATATAGAGATTTGTTCAATTTACATACCATGTGTCATTCTTAAGTTAAAGGAAACCCTTCAGGATGCTCAATGTAGACTTCTTCCAATTCTCCATTTAGAAATGTTGATTTCACATCCATCTAATACACTTTGAATTTCTTGTAAGAAGCATAAGCCAAAAACATTTTTACCGCTCCAATTCTTGAAACAAGTGCAAAGGTTTCTTCATAATCAATTCCTTCTTGTTGTGAGTATCCTTTACATACCAATCTTGCTTTTTTCCTTACCACTTCACCTTGTTCATTCATCTTATTTCTAAAAACCCATTTAGTTCCTATAACATTTTTATCTTTAGGTCTAGGGACCAACTCACAAGTTTTGTTCTTTTCAATTTGATCTAGTTCTTCCTTCATTGCTTGAATCCAATTTTCATCTTTACAAGCTTCAATAGTAGTTTTAGGTTCAATTTGAGAAATCAAACATAGTTCTTCTTCTACCTTGTTTCTTTTCATAACTCCTTTTTCTATGCTCCCAATAATCTGATCAACAGGATGATTCCTCACTAGAATCTTATCAGGTGTCACTGTCTCAGTTCTTGCTTCAATTTTGTGTTCTAATCTTGGTTCTTCTCTTATTTCCTCAATTTAAATCTCATTATACAAATCACTGTCAATTTCATAAAATAATTCAACATTTTCTTGATCAATTCTAGGGCAAACTTCTTCATCTGATTCATAATCAAGTATTATTTCTTGAATTTTGAATTTCTCATCAAATTTTACATTTGCACTCTCAACAATAGTCTTAGTTTTTTTATTGAAACATATATAAGATTTTCTTTTCAATGAATAACCAAAAAATATACCTTCATCACTTCTGGGATCAAACTTACCGATGTCATCATCTCTCTTAATATAACATTTGCTTCCAAAGATTATGAAATACTTAACTAATGGTGCATGTCCAAACCATAATTTATAGGGTGTCTTGTCTGTGTCTGCTCTGATTTGTACTCTGTTTATTGTATATGATTTTGTGTTTACTACCTCTCTCCAGAATGTCTTTGCTATATCATTCTCAAATAACATAGCTCTTGTTGCTTCAGTTACTGATCTATTCTTTCTTTCTGCAATACCATTTTGTTCAGGTGTTCTAGGAGCTAAAAATTGTCTCTTAATGCCATTCACTTCACAAAAAGTATTAAATTCCTTTGAAGTAAATTCTCCACCTCTATCAGACCTTAAACATTTAATCTTCATTCCAGATTCATTCTCAACTTTGTTCTTAATCAATCTAAACTTGTCAAATGCTTCATATTTTTCTTTAAGAAATGTTATCCACATCATTCTAATAAATTCATCAACAAAAATCATAAAATACATTTCACCATAGAATCCTCTAGTCCTTGTGGGACTACTTAGATCTGTATGAACAATTTCTAATTTTGTTGTTGTGGTGAAATTCTTGCTGGGAAAAGAAATTCTTTTCTGCTTAGCCATAACACATTCTTTGCATATCATGTTAGTAGCTTTCATAATCTTAGGCAAATATCTTACTGCAAATGTAGTGCTTACTTTCACAATGTTATCAAAATTTATGTGACAGAACCTTTTGTGCCATAACCAACTGTCATCAATTCTAGTAATCAAACATGTCTTCTCAATAGGATTCAACTGAAATACATTACCTCTGGTTCTTGATCCAGTTCCAATCATATTACCATTCTTATCTTTGACCACACAATTCTTCTCAATAAACCAAATTTGATACCCCTTATCAACTAACTGTCTGACACTTAGAAGATTACGTTTCAATCCATCCACAAAATAAACATCATCAGTGTTAGTCTTTCCATCAAGAGTAATAGATCATATTCCCTTTATCAAGCAAGGTGCATTGTTTCCAACTCTAAAAATTCCTCCATCATAGTTATTAAACTTTATAAATTTCTTCATATCTCTAGTCATATGATGTGAACAACCACTATCTATAATCCAATCAATTTTATTTTCTACTTGAGAAACTAAATCTTTTTCTTCTCTAACTTCTATTTCAGAGTTTTCTTCTTTTATTGCTACAAATCCTATGTCATCACTTTCACTTAAGATTTTCTCAATACTAGCCTCAAATTCTTCATCATTAGCATAATAACATTCTTTAGACCTTCTAGGTTTAAATTTCTTATATTTCTTCACTCTCTTAGGGAATTTAGATATTGTTAATATGATTTAGAACAATAGAGAGGGGGGGTGAATCAATTGTTCAGTCAACACTGAATTTACTCGGCATATACTAGCTCGGTCGACACTAACAACACTCAGCTTAAACTAGAATTATTCACTTTTGCTCGGTTAAGCCTACCAGTTTAGTCTTCATTCTTACTTGGATAAACAATACATTGTCTTGTCATTGTGCCACATAATCAAGTATTCATTGAAGTATCAAGATAACTCAACCCTTCCTTAGGTGCTATTGTTACCAACCTTGCCTTACCCCTTAGCAATAATCAAATAGATATAGTACTTTCTTAAATAGCAATAGTCTTACCAGTTAAGGTTTGACAGCAATGACAATACAACAATTGCTTCAATTGTAGTTTCCAACAATCTCCCTCTTTGACATTGATGGCAACACCATATGAATATCACATGAATTACCAACGAATCCAAAAACTTATTTGTCCATCAAAAATATTAATAATATCCTTAGCTTCATTCTGATATAGAATCAATTAGCCATGCTTGACCATCCACTAAATTTCTCCCTCTGTCTTGATCTTCCATGAAAAATTTCATTATGTGTATTCATTTGTGATTATCTCCCTCTTTGACAAAAATGCCAAAGCAGCAACAAAAACATACATCCTGCAGATGTAGATATCACCTTTTTAGTTTAGTAACCATATTTCTCCCTCTGTCATCTTTTCTTATTGTAATACCCCAAAAATGGGCTATAGGTTCATTAACCTCTTATATCGACACATCAAATGAAATCGACATCAAAGTCCTAACCTAAGGCACATCGGCACATTATCGAATCTTAATTGATTATCCTAAATTTTGCATCGGGGAATATTCCTAGTAATATTCCTATTTTATCATAATTATCTTTAATTTAATGATTATTTGGCGATAAATCATATTTATCCTAAAGTTGATTAATTGAATATGATGAATATTTAATTAATTAGATTTAATACTGCCACTTAATTATTTAATTGGATTTAATTATATTTATTCCTAAATTGTATTATTCCATTTTGACAATAAATCAAGATTCCTATCATTAATTGATTAAATTCTTATTTAATTAATTAAAGCAAGTTGTCATATTTAATGATATTATTTTTTAATAAAAGTTTGATTTAATAATTGATTAACCCATAAATCAATTGTTTTATTTTTAAAATCAGTTAAGTTGAGGATAAATCACTTTATTTATTTATTTAATTCATAATTAATTATGCATATCCAAAAAATAGTTAAAACTAAATCAGAAAATCAATTCAAGATGAACTCAACTCTGATTTGAGTTAAAAAGTTGTTTTTGCATATTTTTGCATGATTTATTGTGAGTTAACTATTTTTAATTCCTTGTTCACTCAAAAATCAACTAAGTGATTTATGGTTTTTTCCATGCATCCCCAAAGCCCTGGATTTTTATAAAACCAAGGCTCAGCTCTTCAATCTCATATATCTCATAATTGTGCAAACTTATGCTAGCGAATTGGTATCTGAAGATTTGGATCTTCTTTTGCGAATCAAACAACTTTGTGAGATCATTCATATTTTAGCATATCATTGTTAGATTAATTGTATTGCATATCAGTTTTTCATATAGAATAGATTCATATCAGATTTCTCATTACTATTGCATAGAAAAACTCAAAAAAATAGATTAATTTGCATCCAATTCATATCTAGATTTTGCATTCAAATCCTTCATTTAGGTGTCATCAAGGTCACTAATCTCAGTCCAATCTGAGCATACATACTCGCATCTACTAGAATGCAGTAAATTGCCTGGTTAATTTAGTTTTCAATTACTTGCACGATTTCAATTTTTGCTAACCTCTAATGTTTTACTAAAGTGTTGTGTCTATAGTTAGGTAAAAAATTCACACACACATTTCTAGCACCCACCGTGGGGCCCTAAAATGTGTTTCCATTCTATTCTATCAAATTTCTATCATTTTTCTTGAACCCACGACCACAAGGTTAATTTTTGTGAGTTTTGTGATAAATTTCTGGGCTATTTTTCTATGAAATCTGAATGATGTTTTTATTGGTACATGCACATATAATATTATATTGATCCAAAATTTATATTTATGGAAAAATATTTGAGTTATCTTTCATTTTATATTGGTTTGGATTAATTTCATTTTGATTTGCAAAAGTTATGATCATTTTAGTGAAGATTGGTCTGAACCTGATTTTATGAAATCTGACTGATGTTTTTATTGGTACATGCACATATCATATGATACAGATCCAAAATTTATATTTCTGGAAAATTATTTGAGTTAGCTTTGATTTTCCATTAGTTTGGATTAATTTCATTTTGATTTGCAAAAGTTATGATCATTTTACTGAAGACCGGTCTGAACCTAATTTTATGAAATCTGACTGATGTTTTTATTGGTACATGCACACATGACATGATACAGATCTAAAAATTATATTTCTGGAAATTTATTTTAGTTAGCTTTCATTTTCCATTGGTTTGGATTAATTTTTTTTTTATTTGCAAAAGTTATTATTGATTTAGTGCAGACTGGTCAGAATCTGATTTTTTATGACAACAAGTTTTTCAATTATCAAATGACATATTATCTCTGACTAACCTAATTTTTTTCCATGTGGGGTTGACAAGTTGTGTTTCTTTTTTTGATGGATTTTTATAACATTGGGTTTCATGTACAATAATAAGTAAGTTTTTCATAATAGTGGTTTGCAGGTGCAGGTACGTCTTGTGGGTGCAAAAGATAGAAGACAAATGCTCAAAAATTGCTAAAATAGGTAAAATCTACTAAGCGCATTGCAAGGAACTCAGATATTCTATTACATCTGATAACACTTCATTTTGGGATATAAAACAAACTCTCTTGTGTCAAGCTTGAGTGTCTTTACAACTTTCATAATTCACACTTCAGTTTTGGCTCTAAAACGAACATAGATTTGATTTTTGCATATCTGTTACACATAGTAATTAGGCCCTATGAGCACTATTTTTAGTTCTTGAGAGAGTGGGTTTCTAGCGAATCTCTTCTCAACAAGGGAACCCTTGTAGGTAGGGAGGATACTGAGAGCGTCTCACGTTCTACTAGATTTGTCTGTCTTCAACTTTTGATTGATACATTCTCTCTTCGAAGGGGTTGATAGATCATAAACGGTGGACATCATAGATCTTTGTGAGATAATCTTGGTCTTAGCATGTCAGATTAATTTGTCTTCTTTATTTTGGTGAAGTGAAGAGGCTAGGGGATTATGCTCTACTTCCTTTTTGGATAGTACCAGAAACCCAGATCCTTGAATCTGATCTAGTCTCCATGTGGTATCTTTTGTGAGTCACCTTTAGAGAGGGTTAACCATAGTGGACATTCCCTTAATTGGGTCAACCATGTTGACAGAACCTCAAGCGGTAATAGCCATTTTCACCGTGGTAGTAGCAACTGCTATATAAATCTCATTATGGAGGAAATCTTTACATGTGTGGTCTCTTTTTGGGCTGTCAGATCTCCCTAGCAGATCCTGAAGATTAAGTTCTTGGACTGTGTCAAAACCCCAGTTCACCTGGATTAGAGTTTGCCCTCTTGAGATCACAAAAGTTTCAGAGTCAGACCACTACTACAAACCCTAGTGAGGCCAAATTTTTCATTTTCTAGGAATATGTGCATTATTGAAAAACTTTTTGGGACATACACAAGTAGTATTTCTAGGGATTAGCACAATAAGTCACTATTGCTTTTTCATGCACAAGATTTCCTTTTCCCTTGTTCATTGTTTTCAGATGATTACTTTCTCCCCTTGCTTGCTATTCTATGTGCTTGATATCTACTTGGTTACTTGAGACAAACTTTTACACAAATGTTTAAAAATTGGATAGAAAAATTTGCAAACAAACTGATACTAAAAAACTAAAAACATTGCAAATCTGAAGCAAAAATCGTTTCTAGTGTCAAAAGTCATCCTAAAATTTCAAAACTCGTATAAAGACAAAGTTAAAGTTGTCAGAGATTGGTCAAATTTGTCAGAAATCTAGTTTTTATAGCCTATTCCCAAATTCTGTCAAAATAGCAAACTGATTCTTGTCATTTCTAGTCATCCTTGGTAGGTCTGGATCAAATCTTAGGTGCTATGACATGTTGCTCAACATCCAAATGAACTTAAATGATATTGTGTTGCACAAAATGACTCTTGGTCTTCTTTCTTCCACATCTCCCATGTCTTCCTAGTCTCCCATTTCCATCCTTTCTCTTCTTCCTAAACTCTTCACGTCTTCTTGATTCTTTTCCTCTTATTATCTAGTCTTCTTTCTTCTATTCATCTCTTCTGTCACTTCCATGCTTGATTCCTCCTCTTCCAGAACCATGAATTTTAGCTATCTTGTTATGGAACCTCTCTTGAAAATGGCTGATCTCAAACTCATTGCTCAATTCAAAGAGTATTATTCCAAAAAGCCCATGAGTGATAAATTTATGATGAAAATAAAGGAAAAATTAATTGAATCAGATGCCTTTTCTAGGATCATACGCATGGTCATGTCATGACCTTCTTCTTCCAAACATCTTTCACATTCTAAGTCTTCTCATCATTCCTCATCATCCACGTCTTCTTCCTCTTCTGAGTCTTCAACTTCCTCTTCTCCACGATCTTGTTCCTCTTCTTTTTTTCCCAAGAGTCTTACTTCTCATCTCAAGACATACCATGTTGAGCAACATGATAACCCTTATGATACCTCTTCCACAGAGAGTAACACATCCATCTTTGAAGACTATGATGACTATGATGATGGACAATATAATGATACCTATGACACCTATGTTCCTAAGAGTCCTCCTCATCATGTGCTGATGCTTATTGGAAATGGGAAGTCACATTGGATAGATCGTGATGGTGATCCATATGATTCTAATTTTGAAAGAGACTTTGATGATTTATGTGAACAATACCTAGATGATACAACTACTTCTATTGAGGAATATAAAATGTACCGCTCTAATTTAAAACATCAATACTATAAGGATCTCTCTTCTAAGAACTCTCATGCTAAAAATAAAGATTACACTCTCAAGAAAGATCATGTTAATGTTGAACCTTTGTCTTGTGATGGTTCCTTTCCATCCCCTACTTCCTCCAATACCTATACATTTCCTAAAGCTTCCAAGCCTATCAAATCTTTCACAAGTCCTTCATCCACCAAAGGTAACTCTTAAAGAAACTCAAGCTAACCTTCACTTGGCTGCAAATACTTTCAATAATTCTAAACCTAAAGATCCTAAGCCTTTATACGCTAAAATTCCTATCTCAGCTAGTCCTTCACCATCTCTTCCAAAGTCTTCCATACAATCCTAGCATGCTTCCTTGTCCTTAGAAGTGGCTCCATGTCAAGAGGACTCTAAAAATGATAAAGAAAAGAACATAAAGAAAGATCAAGATCAAGAAACCTCCATGTCATCCAATCCTTTTCATGATGTCTCTTATCCATTTCATGTTTTTTTTGATCCCGCACACCCTTTTTCATTCATTCCACCATGTCTTAAGTCTTCTCCTAAGCAAGATCAAGTTACTACTTACACCATTGAGCTTATTGACAATCAAAATAACCTTACCCCACTTCCAATTTTCAAAGATGATACTTCCATTAAGGTTGGTAAAAATGGTGTTGTTACTTCCAATGTTAAGCCTATTGAAAATCAAGAGAAAAATTATGTGCTTATGCTATCCAAAGATCCTTGTCAAGATCAAAGTCTTCCACCTTCTTATTCTACCACTCCATGTTTGTTTCCACTTTCTACTCTTTTTAAGTCTTTGCAAGCTTTGAACAATCCTATCAAAGAAGGTACTCATATTCAAGATGTCCATGATTCTATTGAAAATCCTAATGCTCACTCTAAAGATGTTGATGTCCTTGGTTGCCATAAAAATGTTGATGAACTTGTTGATTATCCTTTTGCATCTTCCACTTCCATCCTTGGACCTCCTCCACCAAAAATTAGGGCTTCACATCTTCCTTCCATCTTAGGTCCTTATGTCCCTTCACTTTCCCCTCCTAACTCTCCTTATTCACCATCCATCTTGGGTCCTTACATCCCTCCATCTCCCATCTTCCCTCAAGATCAACATAGATGCATACCCTTTGAATCCTTTTCATCCACCCACCCATTTAAACTAGTCATATCCTCCTTCTTCTTCTACAAGTCCCAAGTTCTTTGGAAGTAACTTGAATGTTCAATATAAGAAAAAGAAGCAGTACAAGAATCCATCAAAAAGAGAAGATCACCATGTCTCCTCTAAACGACATGGAGGCATAAATTCAAAAGGGATATCTAAGAAAAAAACTACAAGACAAGTATGGGTTCCAAAATCCATCATTAAAGATATTCTCTCTAGATCATCGAAAAGAAATGAAAATCCTATGGCTATATGGATTCCAAAGTCTCTCTTGAAAGAGTCTAGTGTTGAGAAAAAAGTGAAGTTGAGATTCAAGCTTCCAAAGACTCACACTTCATCTTCTTCCAAAAACATTCTTCCATTCTATGTGCCTAAACCACAACCTCTGTTATCCATTCACTATATTCCTTCACGTATTCCTTCATTCACATTTCCTTCATCCTCTCACCACCCTTGAATGTGTGTTTTGATGTTGATCTTGACTTCCTTTCCATCTACCCTTTCACAATCCTTCCATTCATTATCCTTCTACCTTCTATCATTTTTCTTCATTTGCCTATTCCTCCTATCTTCCAACCTCACTCGCTTTACATAAAACCTTATCCTCCATTTTTCTCTTGCATCTCCCTTTCCTTGTCAGCATCTTTGAGCATATCATTTTGAATCCTTGACATATCATGGTTTATCCTTTCAAGGGGCACTATCTAAAAAACTTGTCTTCTTCCAAAAAAAAATATTTTAAAAATAAAAAAAAATGTGCCTTGGTGAAAACGTGGAAACAGGCACCTTGGTAGCAAAAGTAAAGAGGAATAAATTCATCCTATGGTGAAAAACACTCCCTTGTGGCACCTTGGATAAGTACCCTAATGAAAACCTAGCAATCAGGCATCATGCATAGTTCTTCTACGTATTCATCCATTCCATCTTCTCTCTTTGATCTTGACAATGTTGACCTATACACGAACATTTGGCTATCTTGTGAGCTATTTTATGGTGATCTTGCTTTCATTCCTTTCATGTTTAGCTTCATGTCTATCTTCCTCCATTCATTTTTGCCTATCAGTATCCTTTTCCCCTTTGGTTTTGATCTAAAAGAAAGAAAAAAAGAGAGTAAAACACGGTGCTATGAAGTCTCTTGACATGTCTACTCCTTTGGACTGCATCCTATCCTTCTTTGGCATTACACTTTTGTGACTTATCCTATGCTATCTTTTATTGCTTGTCCAAATTCACTTTACATGACTTTTTTTCCCTAGCTTGGGTATTCTTGAGGAGTTTTCCCTTGAGGATTTCTTCCCTTCATTGTCCTTCATTCTCTTATCTTCCATCTCTTCCACTAGCTTGCTAACCCCTCTTGTTCTCCACCTTGCTAGACATTGGGACTACACAATGTGATCTTTCTTGGGAGTTTGATGCCCATTCTGTCCTGGGGTATTCTTTTTACATACTGAAGCGGTACTGCCTATTGAGGTTGAAATCCCATCACTAAGAATCAGAATGCATGGTCTAGTAACTAATGATGACTACAACATGTCTAGATTACAAGAACTTGAACTACTAGATGAGAATAGACAAGCAGCATATGATCATCTCAGAGCATATTAGAAGAGAATGTCTAGAGGTTACAATAAGAAAGTCAGACACAAAGAATTTCAGGTTGGTGATCTAGTCTTGAGAGAGAATCCTAAAAATCAATCACATAGAGAACGCAAGGGGAAGTTTGAACCCAACTGGCTGGGTCCCTTTGTAATCACTGCTACTTTTAGCTCTAGTGCCTATCAACTCTCAATGACTGAAGGAGAACATCTCCAAGAACTAATCAATGTTTTCCATCTGAAGAAATTCTACGCCTAAGGCATTCAGTCTATTGTAAAATATCCTGAAAAAATCTTAAAATTTTGAAAAAGTCCTAAAAAAAATGAACATCTTGGTGAAAACCTAGCAATGGGTGCCTTGATGATTGACAAAAAAATGGAAAAATACCAAAAATATCAAAACTATTAGAAAAATGAAAAATACAAAAAAATGAGAAAAAGAAAAAAGTGCCTTGGTGAAAAACTGAAAACAAGCGCCTTGGTAGCAAAAATAGAATCTCTACCAAGATGGTGAAAACCCAGCAAATGGGCGCCACTTGTTTCAAAATGCTCCATCTATCAATGCAATCTTGGACTTTCCCAACTTTTAGTCTGCTTTAGTCTGTATATATCCTTGTTTCAATAAAGTCAGTTTGTACACCAATCGGTTCAAGCGTCTGTATCCTATCAATGTTCCAAACTTGGGGGCAATCAAAGTCATATCCTATGGCCTCCAATACATCTTAGATGAGTCATATCTAGTCAGAGTCCTTTGAGGCTTCATCTGAGTTAGTCAGTTAGTCTCCTCTCTAGAAATGATTTTGCATCTACAACAATGCAATCGAACATCAAACACAAACTGAAAACAATCTATGCTTTTTCCATGTTTTTCTCTCCTTGTATCCTTATTGATTCGCATTGAGATTTTTGCATATTGTGTCCCTTAGAGCTCTTTGATGATGTCCTTTATAGGATTTAGAGAGTGATGACTAGGGGCATAATCTTTTCTTTGTTTTCTGCTTGTATGTGAAAATCTAATAACTTTTAAAATTCTGGATTGAAATGGTGTCCGACTGTAAGAGCCTCTATCTCAAATTGGATGGCCATGCCTATCTCGACCATTGATACCCAAAAAATTCAAGGAAGTTTGATCTAAATATTATATTTTTTGAGTGAGTTCTTTCTCCTATTGTGAAATGTGATCTTACCTAAGGATGTGAATGATAAAGGGTCACTATGGGTAATTCACATTGGATTTCGAATGATCTCTTCACTGATTGATGTGTTTTTACCGTAAGGCATATTTAGGTCATCACGAAGTTTATGTTTTGATGCTTTTACAAATTGCTATATCAAAATGGACATGATATTTAGGTCATCCTAGCGTTTGTTCCTTGGTGCTTATATCTAATCTGACATTCTAAAAACAAAATCAATATTCATATATCCATGGTTTCCTAATCAGTGGGTGTTGTATTGATTCTTGCATATACAAATCGATATTCATATGTCTATGGTTTCATAACTAGTGGGCATTGTATTGATTTATCCGGTTACCTAAAAATTCAATGATGAGAATCACCACCACATGATCAGTGACTAGGTCCTAGGTCTTAGGTTGCATTTCATACTGCATGTCTCTTTGCATTTTTGCACTTTGTATGATCTCACAAATTGCTTAAACACTTAAACGGTTCTTGAAAACAAAAAATTCCAAACATGGCACAAGGACTGAGCATTGTATGAAGGTTCCTCCAACAAAATAGCAAGTAGAATCCTTTTTCGGGATCAAAATCAAAATCTGAGATCATTTATATTATTAACTACTTGCATAATTGACCTTCCATCATTATAGAAATCCAATATTCAACTTAACTGATTATCTTACATCAAACTATCAAAATTTTAACTTGGTCAACCATGGTCAAACCTAGTCAAACTTGGTCTTCTGGACCTCTGAATGATGCAGAATACGTTCTTGAACATGTTTAACCACTTCTCAAATCAATTAACATGCTTCTAAACTTTAACACTAACTTTTCTTGTCAGATTTCAATTTCTATCCCGAAGGGGGCATGGTATTGCACATCATTCAAAATCTGTAATCTAAATTTGGAATCATATCTTTCCTTAGTAATCAAGACAACAACCACGTCTAGTTGCTAATTCATCTAAAGTCCTCATCACTTGGGGCATATCAGATTCATCGAGATCCATATCAATCTGGTATTCTCTTAATCTTGTAAACTGTATCATTTTTTTGTAACCATCGGTTCATTAGTGTTATTTTCTTGGTTCTTCATAACTGAAGGATTCAGATGTGATACTAATGTGATTCTTATCAACAATCAGGTCTAGAATCGGTCACTCACTTCTTTGCAATCATAAGGTTCAGAATCAGGCATTTTGACACTTTTTCGCAATCATTGGTTCATTTCTATTATAGTTAACATTATCTTTGGTCATTCAGGACCTATTATCTTCATATCAAACTTCAATCAGTTTCTGCTTCATATCAATTTCAATTTCAAACATCAGTTTCATATATCATACACAAACTGTCTTTGAACCACTACGCTTTGCACAATGATTCAAAGAGGGGCAAAATGTAATACTCCAAAACTGGGCTATAGGTTCATTAACCTCTTATATCGACACATCGAATGAAATCAACATCAAAGTCCTAACCTAAGGCACATCGGCACATTATCGAATCTTAATTGATTATCCTAAATTCTGCATCGGGGAATATTCCTAGTAATATTCCTATTTTATCATAATTATCTTTAATTTAATGATTATTTGGCGATAAATCATATTTATCCTAAAGTTGATTAATTGAATATGATGAATATTTAATTAATTAGATTTAATACTGCCACTTAATTATTTAATTAGATTTAATTATATTTACTCCTAAATTGTATTATTCCATTTTGACAATAAATTAAGATTCCTATCATTAATTGATTAAATTCTTATTTAATTAATTAAAGCAAGTTGTCATATTTAAGGACATTATTTTTGAATAAAAGTTTGATTTAATAATTGATTAACCCATAAATCAATTGTTTTATTTTTAAAATCAGTTAAGTTGAGGATAAATCACTTTATTTATTTATTTAATTCATAATTAATTATGCACATCCAAAAAATAGTTAAAACTAAATCAGAAAATCAATTCAAGATGAACTCAACTCTTATTTGAGTTAAAAAGTTGTTTTTGCATGATTTATTGTGAGTTAACTATCTTAAATTCCTTGTTCACTCAAAAATCAACTAAGTGATTTATGGCTTTTTCCATGCATCCCCAAAGCCCTGGATTTCTATAAAACCAAGGCTCAACTCTTCAATCTCATATATCTCATAATTGTGCAAACTTATGCTGGCGAATTGGTATCTAAAGATTTGGAGCTTCTTTTGCGAATCAAATAACTTTGTGAGATCATTCATATTTTAGCATATCATTGTTAGATTAATTGTATTGCATATCAATTTTTCATATAGAATAGATTCATATCAGATTTCTCATTATTATTGCATAGAAAAACTCAAAAAAATAGATTAATTTGCATCCAATTCATATCTAGATTTTGCATTCAAATCCTTCATTTAGGTGTCGTCAAGGTCACTGATCTTGGTCCAATATGAGAATACATACTCGCATCTACTAGAAGGCAGTAAATTGCCTGGTTAGTTTAGTTTTCAATTACTTGCATGATTTCAATTTTTGCTAACCTCTAATGTTTTACTGAAGTGTTGTGTCTACAGTTAGGTACAAAATTCACGCACATAATTATGACTAATTCTTGGCTTTGCTATTCTTTTCATAACTCTAGGCTACTCCTAAAGTGTGACATTTCTCTGCATCAACTTGTTAGATATTTTTTGCAGCACATTTGATGCAGTGCTCCTAGCTTGACTAGGCAACCTCTGTTAGGGTAAGGACCCCTAATTGACTCCTCAGGTATTCATGAGCTTTTTTAGGTGCCTTAGTGAATATGTCTTCTAGTTGTTCCTTTGTATTCACATATTCCATGCAGACCTCTTTATCTTGTACCAGTTCTCTCAAGTAATGATACTTGATGGCAATGTGTTTGGTCTTTGTGTGCATCATTGGATTCTTAGAGATGTTGATAGCACTAGTGTTGTCACAGAGAATGACAACTGGTTTAGTGATTTCTTCTTTCATGCCTACCAACAATTGCTTTATCCACATCAAATTTGAATAGTTCATAGCTGCAGCCACATACTTAGCTTCAGTAGTAGATTGGGAAATGCAATTTTGTTTCTTTCTTGTCCAAGAAACTAATCTCTGTCCAAGAAAGAAAGCTCCGCCACTAGTACTTTTTCTGTCATCTACATTTCCTACCCAATTAGCATCTGTATACATTGTCAGTTCAAACTTGTCATGCTTCTTGTAGTACAATCCATAGTCAACATTTCCCTTCAAATATCTCATGATTCTTTTGACCGCCATCATGTGAGTTTCCTTAGGATTGGCAGAGAATCTTGCCACAATCCCAATAGCTAATGCAATATCGGGTCTACTATGTACAACATACTATATCTTTCTGATCATAGATCTATACAAAGTCTTGTTAACTTCTATAGCATCATCATTTTTAGACAACTTATGTCCAGTAGCCATGGGAGTACTTACTAGCCTTGAATCTTCCATACCAAAGGTTTTCAATATCTCATGAACATATTTAGACTAGGTGATGAAAATTCTTTTCTCCATCTAATATACTTGAAAGCCAACAAAAAATTTGATCTCCCCAAACATACTCATTTCAAATTCAGTTTGCATTTCATTTAAAAATTTCTAACACAAGGCATCTTGTCCACCAAATATAATATCATCTACAAAGATCTTAGCTAACAAGATTCTTTTACCTTCTTCATCTTTCATGTACAGATTGCTTGTGTCATTTGTCCTTGAGAATCCAATTTGTATTAGGTAGTTGTCTAGTCTCTCATACCATGCTCTAGGAGCTTGCTTTAGTCCATACAGTGCTTCATTTAGTTTGCAAACCATGTGTCTTCTATTTGGATCAACAAATCCTTCTGGCTGTTCAATATACACTTCTTCTAATATACCATTTAAAAATGCAGACTTAACATCCATTTAGTATACCTTGAAATATTTATAGGTAGCATATGCAAGTAGAGTACTTACTCCTTCCAATCTTGCTATAGGGGCAAATGTCTCCCCATAGTCTATTCCTTCTTCTTGTGTGTAGCCTTTGCATACCAGCCTAGCTTTGTTTCTTGTGATATGACCATGCTCATTCAGCTTATTACAAAATACCCACTTTGTCCCAATGACATTCTTATTTTTTGGTCTCGGCACTAGAGTCCAAGTATCATTCTTCTCTATTTGGTCTATCTCTTCATTCATTTCTTCTATCCAATCTTCATTTTCTAATGCCTCCTTTGTTGTCTTAGGCTCAAATTCACATAGTAAACTTGTTGGATCTCTTGCCTTGCTTCTGGTCTGAATTCCAGTATCTTTATCTCCAATAATCTATTTAGGCTTGTGATGTCTCCTTACGTATTATGCTAGAATAGGTTCTACTCTCCTTTCATTTTTCTCATCAAGCTCACCAACAAGATTGTCAGATTCAACTTCTGAATGCTCGACAACCTCTTCCTAATACTCGGCAGCTTCTTCCTGTCGCTCGACACGTTCTTCTTCTCTCTTGGCATTGTTATCTTGATGCTTGGCATTGCTTACCCGAGACTTAACATCAGGTGCAAGTGTGTCACTTGCCTCTTCTTCCTCTATATACACAAAAGATCTGTAATCTTATGGTTCTCTTTTACTGTCAACTTCACTTTTCTCTGCATACTCATCAACTTTAACATTCACACTTTCCACAATTTTGTTAGTGTTAGAGTTCAAACACTTATAAGCTTTAGTTTTTGTGGAATAGCCTAGGAATATACCCACATCTCTTTTAACATCAAATTTTCCATTTCTACTATCCTTTAATATGTAGCATTTACTTCCAAAAATTCTAAAGTACTTTACATTCAGTGCATACCCATGCCATAATTCATAAGGTGTCAGATTTGTACTTTTTTTAATCTATACTCGGTTAAGAGTATAAATTGTTGTACTTACAGCTTCTTTCCAATACTTCTATGCAACATTCTTTTCAATCATTAATGTCCTTTCACAATCCAAGATAGATCTGTTCTTTCTCTTTGCTATACCATTCTGTGGAGGAGTTCTAGGTGCAGACATTTGTCTTTTGATCCCTCTATCATTTCAAAATAGATTAAATTTTTTGGATATAAATTCTCCACCTTGGTCAGATCTCAGACACTTCAAGTTCCTACCTGTCTCTTTTTCATCCTTAGCCACATACCACTTAAAAAATTAAAAAGCATCAGATTTTTCTTTTAACAACATTACATGCATCATTCTGGTATAATCATCAACAAACAAGATAAAATATCTAGCACCACAGTAGCTTTGTACACCCATCGGTCCACAAAGGTCAATATGAACCAAATCTAGGATATTCTCAGAAGTAAAAGTTTTGCTCTTGAAACTAGACTTTGTCATCTTAGCCAACTGGCATTCTTTGCACATTACATTCTTAGGTTTCTTCAATCTAGGTAGACCTCTCACTTTATTTTTCTTACTAATTTCTACCAAATTATCAAAGTTAACATGACATAGCCACTTATGCCATAACCAAATATCATCAAGTTGCGCAATCATACATGTTTCTTTAGATAGGTCTAGATAGAACAAATTACCTCTTGTCTATTCTCCACTTCCAATCAATTCACCAATGGCATCAAATATTTTGGCATTTTTGTGATGAAATTCCACTCGGTAGCCAATGGTATTAAGCTGTGCAACACTCAATAGATTATAGTTAAGACCCTCAACCCAATAAGCATTTTCACAAGTGATCTTATCAGTCATCTTAATCAATCCTTTGCCTCTAATAGGACATGGTGCATCATTACCAAATTTCACACTCCTACCTTTATAATGATCTAAGGTATCAAACTTACTCTTATCTATAGTCATATGATGTGAACAACCACTGTCAATAATCCATTTATCATTTTTGTTTGCATAAGATATCAATGTAGTTTTCTCATCCTCGTCAGATTCATCTTCCATTGCAACATAGACAACCTCAATTTCAAAATCATCACTATTAGTTTCAGTCTCTTCTTTGGCAATATAGCAGGATTTCTTACCTTTTCCTTTTTAGTCCTTGTATCTTTAGTAACCTTTATCTTTTCTTTTGTCTTTATGCTTGTTGTCTCTTTTTTCATCCTTATTATCCCTATTAGGACATCTAGCAGCTATATGACCAACTTTATTACATGAAAAACATATAATAGGTTGTTTACCTTTGTACCTTCCTTTTCCCCTTTTCATTCTTCTAGCCATAAGCGCTTCTACCTCCTCAAGTTCTTCATCATATGTGTCACTATCACTTTCAATTTCACTTTCACTAATGCATCTTTCTTTTTCCTTCTTTGACTTACTCAGAACCATTTGTGACTTAAAATAAGATTCAATATTACCAATAGTGAAGTTATCATAGTTAGAAAGTTCAAAAGCAGTAAGCTTGCCAACCAAACTTTCCAAAGTAAGAGCATTTGTAGGGTTACATCTAGATTCTTGAATTGCAAAAATTTTGATTGCATAGATAGGACGTAGAGTTCTCAATACTTTTCCTATTATAGTTTCATCATCAATAGTTCCATTTTCTCCTCTAATATCATTTACAACTTCTTTTATTCTACCACAATATTGTGCAATATTCTCACCTTCTTGCATTCTCATTTCATCAAATTTACCTCTTAGGCTCAGGCTTTTTCTCTCAACACATTTATGTCACCACCATAAATGTTTGCAAGGGTGTCCCACATTTTCTATTGCATTACTGTAGTCTTTGATGTCTTCAAATTTTGGATAACTTAGGGCAGACACAATCTCTGACATTTCTTTGTTGTGCTCTTGTTTAGCTTTCATTTCCTTGACAGTCAGGGGTGCAACAGGTGTGACATAGTCATGCTCAATATAATACTTTGCAAAATCACCAATATCAGCTAGATGTAGCTTCCTCAAGCTTTTCCATGTAGGGAAGTTCTCCTTATTCAGCTTTGGTACCTCCTTCTTATATATCCTGATCATTTTCTTCAAGTACCTTCAAACTTGTTCTCTATAAGCACCAACAGCTCTGATACCAATTGTTAATATGATTTAGAATGACAGAGAGG
This sequence comes from Chamaecyparis obtusa, assembly GCA_027943335.1. Taxonomy (NCBI): domain Eukaryota; kingdom Viridiplantae; phylum Streptophyta; class Pinopsida; order Cupressales; family Cupressaceae; genus Chamaecyparis; species Chamaecyparis obtusa. The sequence goes on from BSBK01000527.1 coordinate 1,250,286, forward strand.
GGGGTTGAATTAGTTGTTCTTAGGTCCATATGTCTAAAAATAAACTTTAAAACTCTTCAACCAATCAGATCTAATAACCAACAGCTACGCTGTCATTACTGAGTGCATAACAAAAACATATAATAGTGCAATCCACTGATCCAATAGCATCTAACTTGTAAAACACAGAAATGTTCAAACCAAAACATTCACACAAGTATCAACACTAGGATTTATAGTGGAAACCCAATTTGGGAAAAACCACTTTGTAACATGTTACTATTATGTTCACTCTTCTAAAGTGAGCTTGGTGAAAATCCAACCCTATCAAAGGTTACAAACACACTATCAGGTGTCACCCGGTTAAAGGATTTAAACCACTCTGTTAAAAGAGCACCTTGTTATAGGACTTACATACACTCCATTACAATGAAACCTTGTTCAAAGGATTTATACCTATGACTGCTAGGTCAACATCTGTTAAAAGGATTTTGACTGATACAATGGTTAGAAAGTAGCTGTAATATTGATCTAAAAAACATACAACTCACTTTGCAAATATCAGATCCAATTCTATACACATATGCTAGCTTACTGACTGTGAAACTTTACCATCTCCATCACTGATCTACTCGGATCTCTCTTCAAGCAATCACAACACTTCTCCTTCAGCCTTCTCTACTTAGATAGTCAATAACATCAACAACACTTCCAGCATCCACTCTTCTTACAACCTCTCACTTAGGTTTCCTTAATACTTCCTCTATTAGGTCAATACATCTTTTTCCCCTTAATCTCCTTCATAGATCTTAGGGTTAGGCCAGATTCATTGAATCCTTCCTTCAATATGTTCTTCAGCTATCCTTCTAGAAATATCTTGAATCTCTTAATAGATTTATAATAAAATCTTTTATAGTGCATTAAATACTTTCATACAATCAATAAACAAAGGCAACATGTTTTACATAATCCAAGAATTCAACGATGTCAGTTGGAAATCTGAATTCTCCCCAAATGCAAAATATTGACACTCAGTCAATACTGTGTTCAACTTCTTGGTTTTCACTAGAAAGCTCGGTCACCTCATAAACTGTTTCCTTGGCTAATATTGTTGTTTGGTCAACACTGAATTTACTTGACATATACTAGCTCGGTCGACACTAACAACACTCAGCTTAAACTAGATTTCTTCACTTTTTCTTGGTTAAGCCTACCATTTTAGTCTTCATTCTTACTTAGATAAACAATACATTGTCTTATCATTGTGCCACATAATCAAGTACTCATTGAAGTATCAAGATAACTCAACCTTGCCTTACCCCTTAGCAAAAATCAAATAGATATGATACTTTCTTAAATAGCAATAGTCTTACCAATTAAAGTTTGACATCAATGACAATACAATAATTGCTTCAGTTTCAATTTCCATCAGTGAAATGACCATATTCTTGACATGTCCAACATTTAAATATTTTCTTACCTTCAGGTTCTCTCTTCACAAGCAAGGCAATTCCTTCCTCAATCTTTCTGTCTTCTTTGATCGTAGATCTACTACAACTGGCATAATCTCCACTGACACTTGTACTTCTTGAAAAAGTAGGGTGAACACTAAGTGTGTTTAATACTATTTCAATTCTAGGCAAATCTCCAGACTGTCTCAAGCCTATCTCTGATGCTTCTAATCTTCCAAGAAGAGTTTCTTTGCTATAATTTTCAATACAAGGTATAACTTGTTCAATCACCTATGATGTCTTCTTAAACACAAGGGTCAATGTCTTTAAGATATTCCATATAAATTCATCTTCAGTTTTGTTTCCTTCACAAGCTTTGATACTTGCAACAATTTCTAATATCCTACCAATATAACTTATAACATATTCATCTTCCATCATCTTTGCATCTTGAAATAAACATATCCAATTCTGCAATCTGATTCTCTTTGCATGCACATCACCTTCCAAAGTAGATTGTAAAGCTAACCAAGTTTCATGAGATGTCCTTAGAGTTTTTACTTGACTGTATTCATTCTTTGGAAGAGTTGATAGAAGTGCTTCTCTGGAAAGTATGTTACACATGAATAGATATATTTACTTATCAGTGCAATCTTCAAGTTTTTCTTCTTCATTGATAGTCTTATCATTCTTTGTAATCAACAAATATCTTGGTCCTAAACATAGTAGACATGTCTTCATATTTTCCTTCTAGCTGTCATAGTTAACTCTATCAAACTTAGGGCTTTCTTTCCTGAAATGACTTGCTATAGATCTTCTTAAGTTGTTAAAATTTTCCTTTAAGGACTTGTTGCTCTGATACTAATTGTTAGAAAGTAAATTCCACCAAGATAACAGAGAGGGGTGGATGAATCAGTTATCAGATAAAAACAACTTATAATACCATTATTAGATTTCAACCATGTAACCAATATAAATAGCAACTATAGAAAGATAAACATACACAATGACACAAGATATGTTGACTAGGGAACCTCTTGATTAGAGAGTAAACCTCGGTGGGAATGGTACCCACAAAAGATGTACTAATATGAAAATTCCTTGTGAGAGGATGGACCCTGTTAAGAGTCTATGAAATACATTCAGTACATATTAGTCCCTGTTAGGAGACTTTGAATCCCTCTTAAAAGATTCTAACCCGGTTAAGAGTTATGGAAGGAAGTGTTATGTATGTGGAGCCTAATCAAACTTATCCACGGGGTCAAGGGGCAGAGCCCCTTGTGGGGTCCTAGGGTAGCGCCCCTTGTGGGGCCCCCTGAAAGGCATCACCCCAGGGTGGGGTCAAGGGGTAGCAACCCTTGACGCTAAGAATGACTTAAATAATATTGTAATGTGTCGGCCATCTATTTTCTATTAGTCGGAGTATTTTTTCCCTAATTTCATTATGTCAAAAATACTTGTAAAAAGGGCTTAGGGTTTGAGATTGAATGTATGAGGGATTATTTTAGCTTCCTACGGTGGTATTGAGTTGCAGGTTTCAGATTGTAATCACTGGATAATAATAAAGATATTGGACTCATTGTTGGTGGACGTAGCCCAGGGATTGGGTGAACCACGTTAAATTCTATGTTATTGTGTTCTCTCTTGTTTGTCAATATTTGCCTTTTCTACTTATTATCCTAATAGGAAGAAGGACCCACTATCCAAACAAATTCAAGGGAAAGATCACTGAACACATTGTCCAACTAATCTTTGTATTATCTGAATGGAATAATACCAATAATTACTGATCTCAGCAAATTATCTTCACTCCTTTGACTATGCCAAAACTGCACCAACTACTTTACTAGATCTTCTTAATTCACATATCCTCTTACAATATCATCATATATCTTTTTCTATTTTATGTATATCAATCAAGGAAAATAATCCTTCCTTTATACCACACTCAAATAATTTACAATAGGGTTGGCCAAGTAGGCTTAACCATTTACAAAATATAAATCATTACATGTTACATAATATTTCATAACCACATAAAACTATCAGCTTCCGAACTAAATAATTCTTCACACGTGCGACCTCTAACTATGTTGTCTCACCCAGGTCACCTCTAAAATATCATCAACCTTTTTACAACTTTGAATGTCCAGATTCTATCCCGGTTAGGAGACATAATCCAGTTATCACAAGCTGCTTCTCAGGAACACTATCAGAATATTATTTCCACTAAATTACACATAGTTGTCATGAATAATTAAATTTTTGTACGCCCTCTTAACCATAATCTCAGGACACAATATAGAACAATTCCTTAACTCCACATAGCTTGATCTACAAATCTCCACGTGCACTAATAAAAACAATGTCTGCTTCTCTACTAATCTCTAGTAGATCAATGTGTTGACATCAATGACAAACACAATCATGAATGCAACATACAACTGGTACTAAATTACTTTGAATACTCCCCCATAGGACATATTCAGCTTTCATTCCTAACAACACTATCTTTGTAAACATCGATATCTCTTTTTGTACATGTCGTACAAACTTTCACTCTCAGATATAGCTTTGATATACATAGAATGATCTATGTTCAAGTGTGCATGCACTGAATGTGCTTCAGTGATCATCGCTAATCAAAATGGTCTCTGTGAAGACTGGCAAACATTTTTATACTTAGACAATTTTCATGTGTGCTCATACAGAACTTCTTCCTCTAATCATGTTGTCTCAATGATGAATATATCTTTCCATAATGATGACATTGTGATATTCTACTTAGCCAAATTGCCAACAATCTCCCCCTTTTTCATTGGTGGCAACATATGGGAAATATGGGAAAATTGGGCCATTACAAAACTATGGATCATACATGTCTTCTTATTTCTCCAAAATGATACTCTCCCTAAGAGTATACTTCATATCATTCCACATGTTTATATCTTCTACATATATATAATTTTCATATTGTATCATCTTAAAATGGAAGCACTTCCATGTTAAGAGCATTTAGCCCTTTGAGTAAGTGGTTTAGGGTCATGATTGGCATCTTTGCATTCTCCCTTGTCTTCCACTTCTTCTCTACACTTGATTTCTGCATTCTATGTGAAATTAGAGTTAAGGTCTTAAGGACTTTCCTAATTTTCCTCCTTCCATGACTCCATTTTCTAGGTAGGACTTAGAAATGAGACCTCCTATTCCTTCATCATATCATTCCAAGGATTTTCTATCTATTCCAGACATTGGGCCCTGATTTGACATTAATTTCCAAGTTTCTGGCACCCCTGGAACTCCTGTTGCAGAACCTAACAAAGTTAGGGTTTCAGGTCAAAGTCAACCTTGACCCTGACTAGGTCAGGGTTGACCTCGACCTTGACCTCTTCCTACTAGAATTTCAAAGTTTCATTTGCCGGTAATTTAGTTTTCAGGAAAGTTATTTCCCACTTCTAGGTCGGCTGTTTCGGGCTTTGAAATGGTAAATCCTTTAATGGTATTTAATCAAGGTGTATTTTCTAAAGGTAAGGACCTAATTGGGATTTATTTCTTCAAGGTGGACCATCTAGAGGAGTGTGCCCTAGATCACTATAAAAGGAGGCCTTCCTCTCTCATTTTTCATATCAAGTTTACACATCTCATCCAAGCAATCAAGCTCTCAAGTTCTCAAGGTGATCAAGCAAGCATTCATTCAAGCATTCAAGTCTTCTTCTTCATCCAAGTTCTCTATTGAAGATCAAGGATTCAAGCATTCAAGCTATTGAAGGGATTTGGCTCAAGCATTCAAGATCTATCATTCAAACCCTAGATCTAGCCACCATGGTGGTGTGATCTTCCTTCAAGATCCTTTGTTCATCTTCAAGATCCATATCATTGTTTCCTCAAGGTGGATTTCAAGCATACAATCATGGAGGTTTGATGATGTTATGTTCAAGATTTCATATCAATATATTTGATTACATTCCAAATACATTAGCATATCTATTGAATTGCATAGCTTCATTATTAGATTCATTTCTACTACTTGCTAGCATTCTCCTATTTCAATTTCAATATTAAGGTTGATTCCAAACTGGGGTTTGACCAAGGCAAACCCCCCAAACAAACAACAAAACCATTTTTCTTGTAGCTACAGGTGTGGAATCTCAAATCTGAGAGAGAATTCAGATACCCTTTTCAGCAATCTTTCAGGATCTGCGAACAGAATCAGAATCGGACTTCAAATAAATAATGTGGTCATTGACCTTTTAAAAGGTCAAAGTCAACCTGTGTGAATTTGGAGAAAAGATTTCTGGGTTTTGTCCGCCTCAACATTTGCAGTCCAAAACAGGTGATGAAATCTTCAGAAAGTTCATATAGAAGCCAAAATTCAGCATTTTCCAGATCTACTCTAATTCAAGGTTAGTATTTGCACTTCAATTATTTCAGATTTCAAGCTTAATCCAACTATAGGGAAGTAGAGGATTTATTCTTTCTTTCATATTCTTCATAGATTGATTCGATTGTGTATTAACCTCTTGGTTGATCAAATTGGATCTCTCTTTTGGGAATTTGGATTTAGGAGTGAATCTTATATTTTCCCCACACAGATACACAAATAGTGGTGATTCCAAATTACCACTATTCACATATTATACTACTCCCCCTTTGACAACAATGACAAAGGTGTCAATTTATAAGTATAAGGATGTCAAAATTTGATTTACCTCCTTGATTTAAATACTGCAAAGTTGGAAGACTTGCAATAATCTACAAAATTTGACTTCAGATTATCTATCTCTTTGTCCCATGTCTTCTTGATTGAATAAAAAATGTTCAGTAATGTACATAGTCCATCGGACGCTATCTCAACTTCCTTAAGGTTACAATATGTAAAATTTCCACCATGTCTTTGATGAAAGACATTCTTCTAGTTGATTTTCTACATTACTTATCTTCATTGATATATTCTCTCTTAGTAGATAAACTCTCTTCAATTTTCTTGCTTTTTCATCCTCAAGAAGTCTTATCTCATCATATATTTTTCTTGTTTTCTTCTCAATATCTATGATTTTTACATTAGGACTCTGCAAATCATTCACTGTGGCTTGCAAATCTTCTTCTTTGTTCCTTATCTTCTTTGAAATTTTTGATGTGTGGTTGTGTGATAGAGTGTACTAGTTGTACAATGCTTTTCCTCTCCCTAAGAATTTCCTTAACTCTTTTATACATATGTCTAAGTTATCCAAATCATTCCTAATATTCTGACAAATAACTTGAAATAACTATGCATCGTGAGCTGCTTAAGCTTTAACTAATGCAATATATGATAGATTAGTGAATTCATTGTAAAAACAATTCATTATCTCTTTTTCTTTGGCTTGGGGATCAAACTCACTAACTTGAGTTGGTATGACTCCTTGATGTTCACTGGTTACTTCAAGTAACACTCCTTCCAATATTTTCACTTTCTTGTTCTTTCTAATTATTTTATTTAGAGATGAGATCAACTCTATTTGATCATCATCGTCAACTTTAGCTCCTAAGCTTGAAAAAACTGATTCCATGGGTGGTCTAGATGGATTTTATGTTGTGCTCTTTTGCTGTGAAATTACTTTAGTTTGTTCTTCTTGCACCGCATGCTCTTCTTCTTCTATCTTAACCTGTAGTTCTTCTTTCTTCTCTTCTATTCTTGTTTCTACTACTTCTTCCTCTTTATTTTGTGCTTCATCCTTCTGCTCAAAAGTTTCTATCAAATTTCCAACATCTTCTCCTTGGTCATCAAATGGGTTCTCTTCTCTATCTATGGTGATTTTTGTGCCTTCAATATTCATAGACTCATCATCAATGTTGATGGAGGGTGGTAGAACTGGTGATGATTCAGTTTTTGGTTCTGCTAGTTTAGATTCACTAAATATCTCTTTTGGTCCAGAGGTCATTACCTTTACAATCACTTCCTCAGGTTCTCTTTTGATCTCTTCATAGTTACCTCCCATTATTAGAAATATCCTTCTTTTCCTTCTTAGATGTGTCCTAAGGTTTCTCATGATTTATTTGAAATGGTCTTCACCCTTTATCTCACAAAGCTTTCTCACATATCTTTCTCTAATGCCTTTGTCTTCTTCTATTGCTCTCTTTTTCCTGCTCACTAACTTCTCATAAAGATTATCTAGAATCTTGTCTTTTATGTCTTCAAACTTCTTCTCGACAAGAATCATGTGTCTGGAAACTGCATTCTCAAGATTCATTTTCTCAAATTTGTTATACATCTCATAATACTTATTCAACTTAGTGAAATCTCCTTCATTTATGATCAAATTAGGATTCACTTTATCAATCTTAGGCTTCCAGTGATTCTTTTTTATGGTTCCTGCCTCTTCATCTGCTTGTAGTTTAACTAGAGTCCTTATTCTTTGTACAAGAGAAAAGATGGTTTTTTGCCTCTTGCCCGGTCTACTTGCCATCTCTTTAACTCTATTAGTCAGTGTAGTAGAGGTGGACCTAGTAGACTTTCTCACTATTGGCACATCCAATTCTATAATATCTTCCTCAATATTCTGAATATCTTCAATAGTGGATGCATGGGTTTTCAAGGGTGGAACTGATGTGTGTTGTGGAAATGCCCCTTTTAGTTCAAAATGGGCTATATAAAGGGGTAAAAGGTCATTTTCACTATTCATTTTTACCCTCCTCTTTTTTATTTTCACTCTAACCTTCTGAGCCTTCTGCGATGGTGATCCCTATTCAAGAGCATAGATTCAAGTGTGGTAGATGGTATTAGTGGCCACCTAGCTGTGGACCTCTGGTATGTACCCCTAACAACCTCTTTTGTCTGATTTTAGCATTTAATTTCAAAAAATTTGGATTTTTCTAGAAAAAGACCTATTTTTTTCCTTTTTTAAATTTCGATGTGCTTTTAAGGTTTTTTGTAGCATGTACACAAATTTTGCATCACATCCATGGTTTTCCACAATGCATTCAACTAGTTTAGTTGCATGTACAAATGCTAGATTTAGGGTATCATTTCACTTTTACAACTTTTTGCAGTGCTTTTAATTTTGATTGCGCATTTAATATTTTTAGTAGTGCATACAGGGTATTCCTACTGTACACTCAAAATGTGCACTTCTCTAAGTCATTACTTCCAAGGGCATCCATGGATCGGAAACCTTGAGAAAGTGACCTAGAGATACCTAGGCATGGAGTGCAAGGGTGTTTAGAGGGCTCTCAACTAGAGCTATTAAGCATATAACCTTGCTAGTAAACCATGCAATGAGAGATTCAAAGAGACAAGGGCAAGAATGCCAATATCCTCAAGAATCAAAATGGAAATTCAATGCAAGCTATGCTAGAATGAAGATGCAATAATGCAACTAAGCTATGAAAATGAGAGTATTACAAGCCTTTTTTAATTAAGCTAAGTGAATTAAGTTAGAACATGAAAGGAAACTAAGCTAAGAATGCCATGGAAACTAAGCTATAATGCAATAATGATGACTAGAGTGCAAAAAGATCTCCAAAGCTCCAAAGTCACCAAAAAAAATTGCAGTGCAACATTAGCATCAAGATTAGGATCTTTTGAATGAGAAAAGAGCTCTCCTTTTCAAGATAAATGGACCATGGAGATTAACAGGAAAAAGATTTGATCAAGGATGGAGTTTAAAAGAGGGATCAATCCTTGTCTCCTCCAATGAGAAAGAAGTGTTGACTTTTGTGCCCCATGTGAGACAAAAAGGCCTTTTCTTTTTTTATATAAAATAAGAATAATGTTTTATTTGTGCAACTTAGGATAAGATGAAAGTGGGGGTTTTTTATTTAATAAAAGGGGAGGGAATTCCTTTTAATTAAATAAAGACTTAGGATAAAATGGTTAACCCATAGAATATAATCGAATAAATGATAGAATTAGGATTTGATCAAGGAAATTGATTTAAATTAAAAATATTGCAAAGAAATGATTCAGAAAATTGATAAATTGATGAATGGGGACCCAAAGTCTAGGTGACCATTTTAGGGTGCATACATTTGCCCCTCTTTGACTAATGTGAGATCGATTTGGAATCACATGTAGTCAAAGAATGAAGTTGAAATGTGAGATCAATTTGGGATCACAAAACAACCCAGACGTGTGTTCGATGGATGGGAACACATCAGGACAAAGATAAGATGATTGAAAAAGACAAGGCCAACACCCCCGTAAATAGGTAATTGTCAAGTCTAAGATAAGAGATAAGAATCTCAAGCAAGGTTTGAATTTTGATAGGTATTGCCCCCTCGAGATCAAAATCAAAATCAAGTAGAGGGAATGTAGAAGCGAGAGCAACATGAAGATGCCTCGACAAAGATCGAAGGATTAGGCCTCAAAAAGGTCAACCAACTGCACAAAAGAAGGATAAATTCTAAAATGTGATTTTGACTATCAAGATGAACTCAGATTTCAATTTTGATCCTAAAAATGTGATGCAGGAGCATCTTGGGTTCTTTGCAATCCTGTGTCACCAAAAAGATGTTTGTTGTTTTCTATGTTGTTCGGTTCCTGTTTGGATGGTTTTCTCTTTCCTGTGTTGGTCGGTTTCCTTTGATTACTGAGTTCAGTCGGTAGTCTCTACCTTGGTTGGATTGCTCTTCTCTCGAGTTGGTTGGTTGCTTCAGTTGCTAAGTTCGATTGGTAATTTCCTGGCACTCAGTATCGCATTGCTACTGGTCGGTTATCTCTGCTTACCGATGAGTTTTATTTTGTTTCCTGTTGGGGCCGACGGGTGCATTTATCAAGGGTCATAGAGTTAATGCTGGTATCCATTATTGGGAAGCTGGTGGTCCTTAATCTAACCGTTACTTCCATAGTTTGCGGATCTGAAGGCCGACTCAGTTCGGTTGACTCTTGTATAAATTTAGTGTCTATGTTTAGAGTTAGAGGAGTCAGAGATCAGGGAAGTTATAAGTTAGAATTTGATGGATCCTCAAATGTTTGAGGACTTTTAAATTTATTGTAATATCTAGCCTAAACCGGGAAGGCCTTATAGCCCGACATTTATACTATATATTGATGTAATTTAATGAAGATCTTGCTTTCTCCCTCTCACTTTCTGGTGTTTTTCTTCCACATTGTGTGTTTAAGGCTTGGAACATTAGGTTGAGCCATAGCTTTGGCCCCTCATGATCCTTGCCCCTTCGTCAGGTGGTATCAGAGCGAGGTTAGATTCTTGATCTAGGTCTGTGGATCTAGGTTTGCAGGAACTTCTTGAAACCTTAGTTGATTTGTTGTGGGGTAGCAAATTGCAATCTAACCTGCAATTGCAAAAGGTTGTCAAGATGGTTCACGGGAGGTGAGATGCAAATCCAGGCTTGGCAGAGATGCTAAGGCAGATTGTTGCTAGATTAGATGTAGTAGAGATAGCCCAAAGAAGAAGGAGACATCTTGAAGATGTTAGTGATGATGAGGCCGAAGAAGAATAGGCTAATGCAAAACCTACACTTGTTATGGATCATGGTGAAGTGAGATTCCTGAAAGCTTTGACAAGTTTAAAATTGACACCACACTTTAATCCTCCTGATTATAGTAGAAAATTGGACTCTAATGAATTAATGGACTGGATCACTGAGATGGAAAAATATTTTGAATATGAAAGTATCCCTAAAGACCAAATGGTGAAGATTACAAGCACTAAGTTGAAAGGACATGCATCCCTGTGGTGGGAATATCTACAATTGGATAGGAAAAGGAAAGGCAAAGATAAGATCACAGTATCGAGTAAGATGGTCAATAAGTTGAAAAGAAAATTCTTACCGTGTGACTATCATGTTAACCTAATTCGGTGAATGAAAAGTCTAAGACAGAAGGATAGCTCGGTAAAGGATTATACTGAGGAGTTTTACAAATTGGATATCAGATCTGGTCATGATGAAGATTATATTGAAAGGATTGGTAGATACTTGAATGGTTTGAGAAACTCTATCCAAGAAGAAATCAACATGGTTAAGTTGGAAACTATTGAAGAGGCTTATCAATTTGCTTTGAAAGCCAAGGAGAAACTAAACAAAAGACATGAACAAAGGCAAAGAGGTCAAGGTGGTAGATTCCATAGAGGAAGAGGCAGATCCAATGGTGAAAATGGTAGATTTGAACCTGATAAAACAAACCTAGACAAAGGTAAGACCAAGTCAAAAGGTGAAAGTTCATCCAGAGGTAGAGGTAGTACTATTGAGGTGGTTATAGTAGAGGAAATTTCTGAGGAACTTGTTACAATTATGGAGAAGAAGGGAACAGATCCTTTGAATGTACACATGCAAGCAAGAAGGCTAGTAGCAGTAGAAATGTTGTAGTGCAAGAAGAATCATTGAATGAACCTAAAAAGGAAAGTAGCCTAATGGTAAGGAGAGCACTGTGGAATGAAAGAAAGAAGGAAGATCCGGTAAGGAAAAGTTTGTTCAAGACAAGATGTAGAGTTGCTGACAAAGTGTGGAAAGTAATCATTGACAGTGGTAGCTTAGAGAATCTAGCATCTGAAGAGATGGTTGGTAAATTGCAGTTGGAAAGATTGAAGCATCCGAAACCCTATCAGATTTCATGGATCAAAGATGAGCATACACTCCTGGTAAGTGAACAATGTTATGTGAATTTGAAAATAGGGGAATACTATGATAAGGTGTTGTGTGATGTAATGCCGATGGATTGTTGTCATATTTTGTTGGGTAGACCTTGGCAATATGATAGACATGCTATATATGATGGAAGATTGCATAAGTATTCTATTGTGGCTTATGGAAAGAAACAAGTCTTGTTGCCATTGATGGAAGAATCTGTTAGTAATATTTGTACATCTGTGAAAGTTTGTTTGATGGAAGGAAGAAAGTTTGTCAGTTCTTTGAAGAAGGATGATGTATGTTTTTCTGTAATCCCTAACAAACCAAGTAAAAAAATGGAAGATAATATTCTTCAGGAGATTGATAAGTTACTCACCGAGTATAGAGAAATCATTTCTGATAATGTACCTGATGGTTTTCCACCAAAGAGAAGTATAGATCATTGTATGGATTTAATCCCTGGAGCTAGTTTACCAAATAAGGCACCTCATCGGTTAACACCTACCGAGAATCAAGAATTGAATCGACAGATTCAAGAATTGTTGGATAAAGGTTTGATCAGAGAAAGTTTAAGTCCTTGTGCGGTACCTATTGTATTGGCACCTAAGAAGAATGGAGAATGGATAATGTGCACTGATTCCAAAGCAATCAATAAGATAATAGTGAAGTATAGGTTTCCTATACCGAGGATGGATGACATAATGGATAGTTTGACTAGAGCAAAGTATTTCACAAAGATTGATTTGAAAAGTGGATATCATCAAATCAGAATCAGAGAAGGTGATGAGTGGAAGACTGCTTTCAAGATGAAAGAAGGTTTGTATGAGTGGTTGGTTATGCCTTTTGGTTTGACTAATGCACCAAGTACTTTTATGAGATTGATGAATGAAGTTTTAAAGAAATTCTTGGGTAAGTTTGTGATTGTATATCTTGATGATATTATGATATTTAGTAAGACTAGAGAAGAACATTTGTTGCATGTTAGACAAGTTTTGCAGAGGTTGAAAGAGGAAAAGATGATGATAAATCTGAAAAAGTGTTCATTCATGAAAGAAGAAATTGTGTATTTAGGATTTGTTATTTTGGCTGATGGATTGAAGATGGATCCTGAAAAGGTTAAAGCCATTTTGAATTGGCCTACACCTGTGAATGCTAGTGAGGTAAGATCATTTCATGGATTGGCAAGTTTTTACCAAAAGTTCATAAGGAATTTTAGTTCAACTTGTAATGTTATGACTGAGACTATGAGAGGAGACAAAAGAGAATTCAAGTGGACACATGGAGCTGATAAGAGTTTCCAAGCATTGAAGAAGAAGGTTTTTGAATTACCTATTTTGGCATTACTTGATTTCAGTAAAGTATTTCAAGTGGAATGTGATGCAAGTGGAAGTGTAATTGGAGCTGTGTTAAGTCAAGAAGGTAAACCTGTGGCTTTCTTTAGTGAAAAGTTGAATGATGCTAGAAGGAAATATTCTGTGTATGATCAAGAATTATATGCTATTGTTCAAGCACTAAAGAAATGGAGACATTATTTGATACCGAGTGAATTTTTGTTGTATACTAATCATAAAGCTTTACAGTATTTGGGTAGTCAGAATAAGTTGAATTAGAGACATATGAAATGGGTTGAGTATTTGCAAAGTTACACATTTGTGATAAAACATAAGAGTTGAGTCACTAATCGAGTTGCTGAAGCATTGAGTAGGAGAAGATCTTTGATGACCGAGATGAAAATTCAAGTTCTCAGTTTTGATGAGATGAAAGATTTGTATGAAAATGACCCTAATTTTTTTGAGCCATGGAGAAAGTGCAGAGCATCTTTACAAGATCAACATGATACCAAATGGGATAAATATTTTATTCAGGAAGATATGTTGTTTCAAGGTATTCAGCTGTGTATACCAAGAGGAGTAATGAGAACTAACTTGATAAAAGAGAAACATAGTAGTGGTTTGGCTAGACATTTTGGCATTGATAAAACCTAAAATTTGTTGAAGGAAAAGTACTTTTGGCCATAGTTGTATAAGGATGTTCAGAAATTTGTGAGAAGTTGTGGAATTTGTCAAGTTGCAAAAGGAGTAAGTCAGAATATTGGTTTATATACACCGATTGTTGTACCTGAGAAACCTTGGACTGATATCAGTATGGATTTTGTTCTTGGCTTATCAAAGACAGTAAGAGGTAATGATTCTATATTTGTGGTTGTGGATAGATTTTCTAAAATGGCACATTTTATACCTTGTAGAAAAACATCAGATGCAGTGAATGTAGCAGACCTTTTCTTTAAGGAAATTGTGAGATTACATGGGTTACCGAGGAGTATTATCTCTGACCGAGATAGCAAGTTTGTTGGATATTTTTGGAAAACACTTTGGAAGAAATTTGGTACCGAGTTGAAATATAGTTCTACATTTCATCCACAAGCCGATGGATAGACTGAATTTGTAAGCAAAATTTTGGGTAATCTTTTGAGATGTTTAGTAGGAGACACACCAAGCAATTGGGATTTTGTGTTGGCACAAGCTGAGTTTGCGTACAATAATTCAATGAATAGGAGTATAGGAAGAATGCCATTTGAGATTGTGAATGGCATACAACCAAGAGGAATATCTGACTTGAGAGACATTGAAGATGAAAACAAGAAAAGTGTTGAAGGAGTGGAATTTTTTGAGTACATGAAGACATTCCATGAAGATGTGAAGTTGAAGTTAGAAAACAGTAATCAAAAATATAAAGATAGAGCTGATAGATCAAGAAGACATAAGATTTTTGATGTTGGTGATGAAGTGATGGTTCATTTGAAGAAAGGTCAATTTCTTGTTGGAACTTATGGGAAGTTGAAGATGAAGAAGTTTGGACCTTGCAGAATATTGAGGAAATTTGACAGTGGAAATGCATATGAGATTGAGTTACCTGATGACATGGACATATCACTGATTTTTAACATTGCTGATTTGTATTAATATTATGAATCTGATAAAGAAATGACAGTGCTGACAGAATATCCTAAGAAACAGAAAGAGGAAGTTGAACAGATTTTGAAAGAAAGAGTTGGCAAAAGCACAAGAGGAAAACAATACATGGAATATCTGGTAAAATGGAAGAATAGACCAATGGAAGATAGTTCATGGATTTCACAGTCTGAGTTGGATGCAACTCGGATCATATCTGCTGGATGATTCTATGAATCATTCAAAACAACCCCAGGTGTCTGATGCAGGAGCATCTTGGGTTCTTGGCAATCCTGTGTCACCAAAAATATGTTTACTATTTTCTATGTTGTTCAATTCCTGTTTGGACAGTTTGCTCTTTCTTGTGTTGGTCGGTTTTCTTTGATTACTAAGTTTGGTCGATATTCTCTACGTTGGTCAGTTTTCTCTTCTGCCGAGTTGGTTGGTTGCTTCAGTTGCCAAGTTCGATTGGTAATTTACTGGCACTCGGTATTGCTTTGCTGCTGGTCAGTTATCTCTGCTTATCGATGGGTTTTATTTTGTTTCCTGTTGGGGCTGACATGTGCATTTATCAAGGGTCACAAAGTTAATGTTGTTATCCATTATTGGGAAGCTGGTGGTCCTTAATCTAACTGTTACTTCCATTGTTTGTGGATCTGAAGGCCGACTCAGTTTGGTTGACTCTTGTATAAATTTAGTGTCTATGTTTAGAGTTAGAGGAGTCAGAGATCAGGGAAGTTATAAGTTATAATTTGATGGATCCTCACATGTTTGAGGACTTCTAAATTTATTGTAATATCTGGCCTAAACTGAGAAGGCCTTACATCCCGGCATGTATACTATTTATTGATGTAATTTAATGAAGATCTTGCTTTCTCCCTCTCACTTTCTGGTGTTTTGCTTCTGCATTATGTGTTGAAGGCTTGGAACATTAGGGTGAGCCATAGCTTTGGCCCCTCATGATCCTTGCCCCTTCATCAAAATGGATCCAGGACGTCGACATTAGCTAGGGGTGTAGTTTTCGCAAAATTTTGAGATGTGTTGAAAATTAGGTCAAAAAGTCAAAATGCTATATAAGGGGTAAAAAGGTCATTTTCAAATTCATTTTTCTTTTGTGATTTCAAGAACTTTGAGATATCAAAGAGATATTATGGCTCAATAGGTAGCGATTCCCATCCACACATCGATTCAAGCACGGTCAGTTGCACAACCGGCCTCCTCAGTATGGTGCCCCAGTAAGTTTTCAAAAAAACTAGTTGTTTGAGTCATTTATTACATTTAAAACATGTTTTTAAAGTTTTCAAATTATATTAGTGCAAAATTTCATATGACACTTTGAAAGTATCACACACCTATTAGACATTGTATCGTGCGATACTTATGTTGGCCACAAAGTATCGCACGACCATCCAGGAAAGTATCGCATGATCCTGGACAAAATGTCATGTGACATGGGATGAACTATCACACGAGGCAAAAGTATCACACCACTATATAAGAAAGTATCACATGATACTGTATCAACAAATAGTTCCGCACTAGTATAATAAGAAGTATCGCATAGGTTTATTTTGAGCAAAATAACATGGGTACAGACAATTTTTTGCATTTGATATTTCTTGTACTGATTTTAGTCATCCATCATGATATGTTCTAACATCAGGTTTGCAGGTTTATGGCTTGCAAGAGGCTTTTTTGGCACTCACCATTAGAGCACCAAGAGTGGTCGGGCTACGCTACATCTAGGATCTAGATGATCTTGGTAGAGATGACCTGATTAGTATGGGGTTCGGGTACATGTTGGACATGCCCCTGTATCATCTTAAAATGGAAGCACTTCCATGTTAAGAGAATTTACCCTCCGAGTAAGTGGTTTAGGGTCATGATTGGCATCTTTTCATTCTCCCTTGTCTTCCACTTCTTCTCTGCACTCAATTTCTGCATTCTAGGTGAAATTAGGGTTAAGGTCTTAAGGATTTTCCTAATTTTCCTCCTTCCATGACTCCATTTTCTAGGTAGGATTTAGAAATGAGACCTCCTAGTCCTTTATCACATCATTCCAAGGATTTTCTATCTAATCCTGACATTGGGTCCTATTCAGACATCAATTTCTAAGTTCATGGCACCCCTGGAACTCCTATTGTAGAATCTAGCAAAGTTAGGGTTTGAGGTCAAAGTTGACCTTGACCCTGACCAGCTCAGGGTCAACCTTGACCCTGACTAGGTTAGGGTCGACCTCAACCTTGACCTCTTCCTGCTAGGATTTCATAGTTTCATTTGCTAATAATTTATCTTTCAAGAAAGTTATTTCCCACTTCTGGGTCGACTATTTCAGGCTCCAAAATGGTAAATCCTTTAATGGTATTTAATCATGGTATATTTTCTAAAGGTGAGGACCTAATTGGGATTTAATTCTCCAAGGTGGCCCATCTAGACGAGTGTGCCCTAGATCACTATAAAAGGAGGCCTTCCTCTCTCATTTTCACATCACTCCAATATCAAGTTCACATCTCATCCAAGCAATCAAGCTCTCAAGTTCTCAAGGTGATCAAGAAAGCATTCATTCAAGTATTCAAGTCTTCTTCTTCATCCAAGTTCTCCATTGAAGATCAAGGATTCAAGCATTCAAGCTATTGAAGGGATTTGGCTCAAGCATTCAAGATCTATCATTCAAACCCTAGATCTAGCCACCATGGTGGTGTGATCTTCCTTCAAGATCCTTTGTTCATCTTCAAGATCCATATCATTGTTTCCTTAAGGTGGATTTCAAGCATACAATCATGGAGGTTTGATGATGTTATGTTCAAGCTTTCATATCAATATATTTGATTACATTCCAAATACATTAGCATATCTATTGAATTGCATAGCTTCATTATTAGATTCATTTCTACTACTTGCTAGCATTGTCCTATTTCAATTTCAATACTAAGGTTGATTCCAAACCGGGGTTTGACCAAGGCAAACCCCCCAAACAAACAACAAAACCATTTTTCTTACAGGTAGAGGTGTAGAATATCATATTTGAGAGCGAATTTGGATACCCTTTTCGGCAATCTTTCAAGATTTGTGAATAGAATCGGAATCGGACTTCAAATAAATAATGTCTTCTTTGACCTTTTAAAAGGTCAAAGTCAACCTGTGTGAATTTGGAGAAAAGATTTATGGGTTTTGTTCACCTTGGCATTTCCAATCCAGAATAGGTGATGAAATCTTTAGAAAGTTCATGCAAAAGCCAGAATTCAGCATTTTCCAGATCTACCCTAATTCAAGGTTAGTATTTGCACTTCAATTATTTTAGATTTCAAGCTTAATCCAACTATAGGGAAGTATAGGATTTATTCTTTCTTTCATATTCTTCATAGATTGATTCGATTGTTTATTAACCTCTTGGTTGATCAAATTGGATCTCTCCTTTGGGAATTTGGATTTAGGAGTGAATCTTACATTTTCCCCACACACATACACAAATAGTGGTGATTCCAAATTACCACTATTCAGCCCCATAAATGGGCAAACCACAGGTTGTTGACTGCATTAGCAGAGAGGTGGCATAGTGAGCATAACACCTTCCATCTACCGATTGGAGAGGTCTTGAGCACACTGGAGGATGTTTATCAGATCCTATGTATACCCAACCATGGAGATCCGGTGAGTATAATCATGTTGACAGACATTTATTAATGTAATGTTTCCATATGATGAAAACTGACATGATTTTTTGTTGGCATAGGTATACTATGATCAGACTCCCATAGATGGGAGATAGGCCATTCAAGACCTTTTGTAGGATGTGACTATTATTGACAGACATCTCAGCTAGGACTGGCTAATAGAGGAGTATGGTCAGCATTATCCAGTGGTGTGTATCATGTGCTTGATATTAGCACAGACTTTGATCACCGATCAGAGCCAGAGAGGGTTCCCACTATGTTGGGGGAGATTAGTAGTAGACTTGCTAGAACACTCGAGATGGATGGCATGGGGCCCAACCATCCTAGTAGACATGTACCATGATCTACATGAGATTGTATATAGGGACGGTCAATCATGGGCATGCGGAGCCATCCTGGCACAGTTATGGGTGTGGGAGTACATAGTTGTTATGTGACCATGAGTATAGCCTCGAGAGTGGAGATGCCCCTATATGTACAGGTATATAGGATTCATTAGCCAGCCTCATAGTGGTGATCTGACTTATTATAGGAGGCTATTATATGAGTTGACAGCCTTCAAGTGGAGGCCCTATAGGCAGTGTGAGTAGTGGAGTGATAGGGATCGCGAGCTTAGGTACATGCTGTGCAGCTGGCCACTACTAGGTTGACATGTAAAGATCATTGAGCATTTTGTGATCACTCGAGTATGGAGGCAGTTTGGTCGTCAGTAGAGGGTACTAGTGGAGACTACCACATACGCCAAGGTTAGGTAGGATGAGGGATTGGGGTGGTTGCTGATGTTGGACTATCAACAGGTGGCATAGGAGATAGCAGGGCTACAAAGAGAGCCATAGGATTATCTACCCAACATGGCTGATGTAGGTGTAGATGCGGCATATAGAGTAGAGCATCACAGACATCCATTTCCTATTTTTATGGTTCCAGATGCATAGCCACAGGTAGTAGATGGGGATGGTGATGATGGGGGAGATGGAGGAGGGGGAGAAGTAGTAGTAGGGCAAGGATCTATATCCGGTGGCCAGAGATAGTCACAAAGACATGTATCAGATGATGATGAGGAGGAGGTGAGACCAGCTCACCGATGGGTGGATGCAGGGAAGGAGCAGCCCACAGATAGGGGATGAGAGGATCTCCATGCTAGGGTTCAGGCCTTAGAGGCTAAGGTATAGCAGCTAAGGACCACTATTGCCATCCAGGATTAGCAGCTACTAGATGCATGAGCTGAGATTGAGCAGTGGTAGAGAGCAACACGAGATGATGCCACTAAGATTCAGAGGGAGGCAGCACAAGTGGTGTATTATCATGGCTTATACATAGTAGTCATACCTACGGGACAAAGAGTGCCACTCTACTCTAAGAGGGTAGGGAGATCAGACATGGCAGGTGATAGGATGGGACCACTACCTCCACCACCACCACCTCCACATTATGGGGAGAGTCGGTCCTAGGTCTAGGGCTTAGATGTACAAACATATCTTGAGACTTTGATCTAGATTTTGGGATCTCACATCGTACATGTATCATGAGTTATATATGAGATGATTGGATTTATGATTTATCTTATGTACTTGTCTCACTTGTGATGGATGTTTTAGTATTATTGTCTTGCTACATTGCTCAAATGTATGATATATGCTTATATATGCTCATGTATAGTCTCTCTCATAGATGTATGTTTAGTTCTTATGTTATGATATAGACTCATGTTTTTGAAAATGATCTCTTTTGATATAGGTATGATGATAAGATTAACCCCTTGTGATGATAGGAAAAGGATGCGATGTGAAAGGCATGATCGAGAAGAAGCGAAAGGTGAGTGTAGTTGACCGACAAGTCCCTGAAAGATGAAAGGAGATCTCTCTCCATATGCAAGGTGAAAAACTAAACTAACATGAACTTAAGAATGCAAGCTACTATGAAAAGTGGTTTACTTGCAAGGTTACAAAGCCATTAGTCTCTAATAATCATCATCAAGCTTTATTGGTAGCATCACAAGATCATACAATATGCACTAGTATGACTATGTGTATATGAATATGATCTGTATCAGATAGATATATGGGAATCCAACCTAAGCATCAAAGACATGTAGGTCAAGATGACTAGTGTAGTGAGGGTCCCTAAGTTTAGTATAGCAAGATTATGCTTGTATCGAGACACAAGAAAGTCAAGATGACTATAAGCATGCACTTGTGAAAAATAGTCAAGGATAGTACATTGTAGATCCTAGTGTCAAGTGGAACAAGCATGAATGCTCATGACAGTTAGGATCAACAAAATATACCCACAGGCAAAAAATAGATAAAACATGTCCTCATGCCCCCAGTCTTCTAGCTAGGCATCATCGAAAACTATTACGGAGAGAACACTCAGCAAAGAAATCATCATAGACAGCACACAAAGAAATAAAGTCAAGCAAGTCTTAGTGATTCAAGTGTTTAAGTATGTGTGTGTAGGTCATAGAGTCAAACTTTGAGTATCACATCTACCAGTGAGAAATATCATAGCATTCTAGACTACAGGTAAAAATATCTGATAAGTGTTGAGAAACACTTGACACTAGGGAAGTGTTGAAAAACATAGTTGGGGTGGTGTTTGAAAAAAAAACACTGTTTTCAAGATGTCCTAAAGACCAACACATGCAAGAGAACAAAGTTAACACAGCTATGCCCCCTAGACAAAGAAAAAGACCAATTCCAAACCAAGGCAACAAGGACAAGGCATGATGCAGAAAGGCTAAGTGTCAAGGATGAGTGCTAAGAAACAAGGGTGCCAAGGCCTCAAGTAGCACCTGTTTCCAGGTTTTCACCACTTGATAGATTTTTTTTTTATTATTTTTTCAATTTTTTGATTTTTTTTGCTACCAAGGCACCTGTTTCCAGGTTTTCACCAAGGCACTTTTTCTATTTTTTATTTTTTAATTTTTAATTTTTTTGCAATTTTTTTATTTTTTATATTTTTTCAGGATCAAATAAATATGTACAAAGGAAGCCCCCAGATAGAATAGGCATCATGGATAGAACTTCTTCAAGTGCAAGACATTGATAGGATCAGGAAGTTGCTCTCCCTCTTCAGTAGATAATAAATAAGCACCTATCTCGAAAGTGGTGATAATGATGTAGGGTCCAAGGCAATTAGGTTCAAATTTACCCTTTTGGTCTCTATGTTGTTGATTCTTACGATTTTCATGTAGGACAAGATCTCCCACTTGGAATTCTCTAGGGTGAACCTTTTTGTTGAAAGCTTTGGACATGCACTTTTGATAAACCCTCATATGGTCAAATTATGCTTGACGTTTCTCATCTAGAAGTTCTAACTCTTGGAGTCTCATGGCATGGTAGTCTTCATCTATAACTAGACCTTTGAGGGAAACTATAAGTGAGGGAATCTCAACCTCTAAAGGTAACACTGCTTCAGCACCATAAGTAAGGGAAAAAGGAGTAGCCCCAGTAGGAGTATGAATACTCATTCTATAAGCCCATAAAACTAGATTTATCTGTAAATGTCAATCTCTACCATTCTTATGAACTATTCTATGTAGGATTTTAAGAATGGTTTTGTTTGAAGCCTCTTCTTGACCATTTCCTTGCAGGAAGTAAATAGAGTACCAATGTTGTTTAATCTTGAATTTCTTGCAGAGTTGTTTAAGGTCCTTATTTTTTAACTGACCTCCATTATCAGTGATAATATTAGAAGGTACTCCATATCGACAGATGATATGGTTCAGAATGAATAGAGAGACTATCTTGCCCGAGGCAACAAAAAGTGGGACAGCTTCTACCCATTTAGTAAAGTAGTCAGTAGCAGTGATGATAAATTTGTGTCCACCTGATTAGTTGGGATGAATCTTCCTAACAAGATCAAAGGCCCAACACTAAAATGGCCAATGAGATATAGAAGGGATGAGCTCCCTACCCAGAGCATGTATCAAGTTACCATGTTTTTGACATTTTTTGCATGACTTTGCAAAAGCTACTGCATGCATCTGCAGTGTAGGCCAATAGTACCCTTCCCTAGGCAACCTTCAGGCCATGGAAAGACCATTGGAATGTCCCCCATAGATGCCCTCATGAATGTCAACTAACACTTGATCAGATTCTTCCTTTTCTAAGCATCTAAGAAGTGTCCCATCTAGACCCCTCCTATACAAATCACCAGAGATAAGGGTATAGCGAGAGGCATTTCGGGTAAGGTTTCTTCATTCAGATCAGTTAAAGATTTCAGGAATAATGCCATCATGAAGGTATGAATAAATCGCACCATAACGAGATGAGTCACAACCAACAAGGGTACAAATGACATGGCTTTCTTGGGAGTCATAGATAGGGTAATGTAGCTCTTCCACCAGGAATTCAAATCTCAACTCATGTTGCTCTAACTAAAGGAGTGAAGCAAGTGTGGCCATAGCATCAATTTCTTTATTTTCTACTCTAGGGATTTGCTGAGATGTGATGAATGTGAAGTATCATCTCAAGGAGTCAACCATTTTCTTATAACGTACCAATTTCTCATCTTTTATTTGATAGTCTTCATTAACTTGGTTGATTATCAGCTGTGAATCCCCATAGATGTGAAACTATTTGATTCTCCATTCTATGGCCATCTTAAGTCCATTTGTCAAAGCTTCATACTCAGCAATGTTGTTTTTACATAGGAACAATAACTTGTAAGACTTAGGAATTGTGTACCTATGAGGAGAAACAAACAACACTCTAGCTCCTAAATCATTTTGCATAAAAGATCCATCAAAGAACATCTTTCATGTTCTCTTAGTCATGTACATGAGGTGCTCATCTAGAAAGTCAACTTGAATAGGTGTACTATCTTAAATTAGGAAATCAGCCAATTGATCTGCAATGGATTGTCCTTTTATAGCTTTATGCTCAATGTACTCTATGTCAAACTCTGACAGGATCATCATCCACTTAGAAAGTCTACCTATGAGAGTAGCCTTACCGAGTAAATACTTGAGTGGATCAATCTTTTCTATGAGGAGTATTGTGTGCACAAGCATGTAATGTTGCAACTTTTGGGAAGCAAACACCACTGCAAGGAAAGCTTTCTCAATACTAGTGTAACTAACCTCATATGAAACAAGCGTACAACTAATGTAATATATGGCTCTTTCTTTCCCATGTTCATCAAGTTGAGCTAGTAATTCCCCCAAGGAAGATTTTGTTGCTGAAACATATAGTATAAGTGGCTTCCCTAGGATAGGAGGCATTAAAATAGGAGGATTTTCCAAGTATTGCTTGATTTGGTCCATGCTCTTTTGAAAGTCCTCATTCCAGATACATTTAACTCCCTTATGTAAGTTCTTATTGAAAGGTTGAGCTCTATTTTCCAGCTATGAAATGAACCTCTGTATGGATTTAAGACATCCTTAAAGACTCCTCATTTGACTAATGTTTTTAGGAGGTGGCATATCCATGATTGCTTGGACTTTTTCAGGGTCTACCTCTATTCCTTTTGCTAAAATGATGAATCCTAGAAGTTTTCTAGAGGTGACACCAAATGCACACTTTTTAGGATTTAACCTTAATTGAAATTGTTCCATGTGATCTAGAAAGACTTCTAAATCACCTAAGTGTGTGTCTCTTTTCTTAGATTTAGCCAAGGTGTCATCCACATAATCTTCCATGTTTTTATGCATCATTTTATGAAAAATAGTTGTCATACCTCATTGATAGGTGGCTCCTGCATTTTTTTATCCAAAAGGCATAATGTTCCAACAATAGGTACCCCATGCACAAGTGAATACAGTCTTTTCTTGGTCTTCAAGAGCTATCTTGATCTAATTATATCCAGAAAAACCATCCATCAATGAATAGATCTCATAACCCGCGGTCATGTCCACTATCATGTCTATGTTTGGAAGTGTAAAATCATCCTTTGGGCATGCTCCATTGAGATCTCTAAAGTCTCTGCAGATGCGAATGGACTTGTCATGTTTGGAAACTGGCACAATATTTGATATCCATTCAGCATAGTCAATAGCTCTTATGAATCCTACACTAAGGAGTTTCTCTAATTCTACTTTTACTAGAAGAGCTATGTGAGGATGCATCTTTCTCAATTTTTGTTTGACAGGTTTCACACCTGGAACTATGGACAAGTGATGCATAATAATATTAGTGTCCAACCCTAGCATATCTAAGTAAGTCCAAGAAAAATTAATATTCTTCCTTTGTAAGAACTTGGTGTATGCTTCCCTTTCTTGTGTTGACAATGACTAAGCCAAGTGAACTATTTGTGGAGCCTCATCTGTAGTCAAGTTGACTACTTGTGTTGGCTCAACAAGAATTGAAGATCTGTCTTGAAAGTAACTTAGGAGATGATCAAGTACCTCATCCTTAGGCACCTTAGAGAGGTTTTCACCCTTGGATACATCATTTATTTTTACTTTTTTAGGTTCTGACACTGCCACACAGTGGTTTTCACCATCAGAACTCTTTTTCTTTTTTTCTTTTCTTTTTATTTTATGACTAAGGTACTTGATGTCTAGCTCTTTCATACTGGTAGTCGGTTCACTGGTGGAAGAGACTATGGGTTCAATTACATTCAGGTAACAGGTTATCTCATAGTCATTCTAGAACATCAAGAGCTTAGGTTCTTGATAACATTGGGACCAATCAATGAGGTGATCATGAGAAAGGGGTAATTCAATGACTGGTTCAAGGTTGTGGATATGAATGGCATTATCTCTAGTGACTGAAGAGTCGGAGTCTGTCGAGTATCCTTCTAAGCTACCCAAATCAGGATTCGTCCTACCAAGTGAAGAATTGTCCACCAAAGTGACCTGTGGATTCAAATCTTGAAATCCTACATGTGACTCGTCAGCTACCTTAGGATGGAAACTATAAGTATGGACAACATCAACATCCATGTCGACTATGGAAGAATCAGATAGGGACTCCCATTCATACTCATGTGAATCTGTATCTAAATCCTAACTGGGATGTTTACACCATGCATGTTTGGGACGTCTTGATGTGGAAGCTCTAATGTCATCAAGGGTAACATCTCTCTCCATCAAATGAACAATATTCTTTCATTGACGTTCCCTGATAGGATCTTTTATTTCTAACTCATCTCATTCTATGTTTGCAACTGTCATATGAGCAACTAGATTATTTGAATCTCCCCAAAGGAGATTGGTGGAAGGGACCCAATCTTCACACATATCCTATTGGTTTGTCAAATTGGGCATGTATTTTGGTTCATCTTTTCCATTTGTCTCATCAAGGATAGGAGCAGTGTTCTTGTTATGATTCTCAAATCCTAGGCCAACTGTCTTCTTAGACTTGCATCCAAAAAGAGTGTGATCAAGAGGTTCAGCTCTAGCATCCAATCTATGATCAAGAGGACCATGTCCTAGATAGCCCATATTTTTGACAAAGTATACCCTCTTCCATAAGCCTTAGGAGAGGGAGAGAAGTTCTCATTGTGCATGTATTTATCTTCTCTATAAATCTAGTCTTTAACAGCCACCACTTCTTTCTCATCTTGGATAGGTATCGAGGACTCTACAAATGTACCAAATAAAGTCATGGCAGAAGAGGAAGGTCTCATTTCTTGTGAAGGCTTTCCTTAAGACCTAGGTGAAACTAGAAGTTTTGTAAAGGAGTTAAGTTGATACCCCCCCATACCAAGGTCCATTGACTTGAACTTATCTTTGCATTGTGCTAGAGTCGCACTGAAATCCTCTTATTCTCTATTGAGGGGAACATGAGTCCCTATTGAAATGGTGTTGACAGATAAGGTGCTATCCCCAGGTATACAAATTTCTACTCCATTGTAGGGGAGCTTAACACACTAATGGTAGGTAGATGGCACTGCTTGCATCTCATGGATCCAAGGTCTACCAAGTAAGATGTTGTATTCCAGAGGACCAGCATCAACAATTTGAAACAAAATGTCTTTCTCAACAAGGCCAATCCTAACAGAAAGAACAACCAACCCCTTGGAACTTCTTTCTACCTCATCATAGGCTTTTATTGTGATCTTCTTTCTAGCATCTATGACCTCTTCTAAATAACCCAATGTCTTTAAAAGACTTAAGGAACAAATATTGATCCCAGCACCCCCATCTATCAACACATGCTTGATACGGGTTTTGTGGATCATGGCTTCAATATGGAGGGCAAGATTATGCGGGTGGCTCAAAGCTTTATCATCATCTTCTAAAAAAGTAAGGTAGTGAGGGCTAGCAAGATGATTGACCATGTTTTGGAATTGATCAACATCTAAATTGTTAGGGACATTTGTTGTGTGCAAGGCATCCTCAAGGACTTTCTTATGTATCGGGGACAACTCTAAGAGCTCAAAGATCAAAATCTGAGCTAGGGTTCTCTACAACTGATCAACAAGATTAGAACTCATTTTGGGATCAACTGCTGATTTTTTGGTGACATTCTTGAATTCCACTTGCTTTGGTTTATTGGATTGATTTGAACTAGGTCCTCTAATGACCATAGGACCTCAACTTCTTATGATAGCATTAAGAGCTTGGGATGACCTTCTAGAGTGAGGACTCCTTAGCACCACAACAAGTTCCTCATCAAAGATAGGAGGAGAGTCCACATCATAACCATAGGGATCCTTGTTCCCCATCATGCTGACATTTTCCTCCACAACTTCAAGCATGTTGACCACATTTTCTACAGCTGAGTAAGTGTATTTCATCTCGGCCTTGCCATTCTTTTGTTTAGAGTTTTCCCCTTCTCATATTTAGGAAAAGGCTCTTTGAAAGCATTATGATAAGCATTACTATTCAAACCATCCACCTTAAGTTTTTCATTCTCAATGAGATCTTGGATGATATGCTTAAGTTTCCAACAGTGTTCGATATCATGTCCAATACCATTGTGAAATTTGCAGAAAGCATTCTCATCCCACCAATGTGGTTTAACATCCGGAATATGATGCTTTGTGGGATTTTGAGGATGTGCAAGATTGTTGGCAGTGAGTGTTTTGAAGACATCATCATAGGAATCACCAAGCTTTGAAAATTGATGCCTCTCTTTCTTAGGCTTATCTTGGTATCTTGGCTTATGTTCTTGTTGGTTGGATGTGTTGAGCTTCATTGCTTGAACAACACTAGATAAGTGAAGAACACCTTGATTCTTAGGTTGAGAAGAGTCCACCACTCCATCGTTAACCACTTGCTTGTTCTTATTCCAATGCAAGTTTTTCCCTTTATCCTTATTAGCATTGTTGTTATTTTGACCATTATTGTTGTTTTTTTTGTTGGTCAAAATTCCTTGTTCTTTCAAAACACCCTCAATTCTGCATGTGGTTTTGACCATGGTGTCAAAGGATCAAAGACCATTTTCCTCACTTCATACCGCATCTCAGGAACCAAGTTGCTAATAAGGATGTCAATCTTCTACTTTTCAAGAATGGTCCTAGAGTAGCAAGAACATTGATGTCTCCACCTTTGCAAGAAAGCAACAAAGGATTCCCCTTGATTTTTTTTTAAGTTACATAGGTCCAACATGGTGACAATTTTTGAAAGATTGTAGGTGAAGTGTTGGATGAATCTATGAACAAGCTCTTTGAAGGTCTTGATGGGGGGAGTTATATTGGTGAACCACTCCATCGCTTGACCTTTGAGACTCCTTGGGAACAACCTCATAAGATAAGAGTCATCTTGATGAAACTCAAAGCTCATAATGTATAATTGGCACACATGGTCATGTGGAGCCCCATTAGCATCATACTTGTCATATTGGAGAATTTCCACCTTCCTAGGAAAATATTTCATGCTCACACTCTTGTCAAAAGGATTGGGATAGATTGAGTCAAGTAAAAATGAACTGTTAGGTGCCAATAGCTTTTCCATCATACTCTTCATTTGTTTGATCTCTTCTTCTTGAGATGGATTTTTCTTCTTAATCTTTCTATCCACATCAAAGTTATAAGGAACTCTAGCACCCTTGTTGATTAAGCTCTCTAGGAACTTGTCTTTGTTTTTCTCTAGATATCTCTCCACATACTATTGGAAGAGTGGCTCTTGTTGCATCCTCATGAAGTCTTGAGCTTCAAAACTTGAGCTACTACCTCCATGTTGGGAACCATGATGAGCACATTGTGAGGGTTGTCTTGAGTTCCTAGGAGGTGTTTGTCTCCTATAATGAGCATGTTGTGAAGTCCTTCTTCCTCTAGGACTAGGAGATCTTGAAGGGGTTCTTGAATGCCTTCTACTTTGTGGGGTCCCCGAATGAGTAGATGGTGGAGAGTTGTTTCCACTATTGACACCCCTGTTGTTGAATTGGGCATTAAGCTATTGGGCCAAAAGTCTATCTTGTTCTTCTTGAGAGGCTTTCCTTTCCAATTCTAACAAGGCTTGTCTCTCTGCCTCTAGGAGTCTAAACCTCTCTTCTTTTGCAGCTTGTTCATCTAAAAAGGCTTTCTTTTCATGCTCAATTCTTTTGAGCCTTTCACTTGTATACCTTGAAGTTGTTTGGAGTGATGAACTTGGTCTTGAATGTTTGAACAAGTCATTGGTATACACTGCATTCACATGAGCATCACAAGGTTCATTGTCTGGGTCTTCATGTTGTGACTGTTCTTCTTGGTGAGCTCATCTCTTATACCTTTCAGCCCTTTGATGGGTATCCAAATATCTAGTATTGATAGGGGGTGGTTCTCGTTGATTGTCATGAGAGGAATCACCAAATAGAATGTTGTCTCTATGTCTCTGAAATATATCGTCAATATTTTGATCTATTGCTTCCCTCTCCCATCGAGTCATGGTGTAACTCATATCCATTTCTGATTGAGAAGGTGTTAAGGATGTGCTCAACTCACTAGGATTTCTCTTGGGATCAAACCAAGCTTATGAGGTACTCCTAGGGGATTGATCAAAGATAGACTCTTTTCCTTTATGTTTTTGATGAGTTTGGATTAAGGGTAATTGGTCAAAGACTACTTGAGGTCATTTTCCTTGATTCACTTGATACCTAGTTGTAACAGACATGAAAGAAAAGATCCTCAGTGATAAGATGACCCTAATAAATGTTGATACCAAACTAGGATAGTAAAAGCATTCAATTGTCCAAAAGAGAGATGGTAAGATAGAAAATTACAAAAGGTATAAACCAACACTGCTACAGAGGTGCCCAATCAATGGTTAAGTATCCTAACACATATGGATCAGGAGGATGATTTACCCAAATTATATTTGATTGAAATTGATTTTGGATGGAAGTGAATTGGACAAGAGACTACTAAGACTCTCCAAGTGTGTTATCAAAGAATCTAAAGGTTTACTTTCTCAACAAGGATGACTTCTAACTTACCAATTTCAAGAAAGATCACTTGTGAAATCAAAGATCACTAATTCAAGAGGTCAAGACATAGGAACCTAGGGTACAAATAGGCTTCCAACTATGAGGTAAGTGACCTACTATAATTTGGATCAACCAAGGAAAATTGGAAAATGACACAAATCAACAAGATAGCAAGATTACTATGTGCGACAGTTCACAGGGTATCGGGACGATACAATTTGTCCAGATGATATTTCGCACAAAGGTCATGTGATGATTTCCAGGTAGTTGATGTGATATTATCTAGCTAGGCAATGCGATAGTCATGTAGTATCATACAATATTTGACCAGTGAGTGTGTAAATCTCAATTTTTTGAAGGCAATTTGGCTAAAGTTGTAGTTTGATGATTTCAATTTCTCGATTCCAAATACAGTAATAGTAGAAAATAGATAGGTTTGCAAATAGTAAGTGATCAAACATGTCATAAAACACTTGCACAAGGGCAAAGGCAACCTTGTCAAGACAAACACTTGGGATATCAAAATGGAAAAATCCTATGAACACTACCATGATGTTTGATGTTCAAGAATGTTTACGTGGGTAGATCACAGCGAAGAGATTTCATGCACTTACTAGCCTAGAAAGAAAAAAGGCTCAATACTCAACAACTTGTCCCACACTTGATTTCCCATTGCCTCACACAAAGTGGTTGCCCACAATAGATATTGGCTTTTTCATGGAAGTTCCAATGACACAACTAAAGGAACATAGATGGTGAGTAAAATCTTCGGGTGATTTGGGTTAGTCCACTAGGATCGATCCTTGCACCAAGATGTTGAGGGGAAAAATTGGGTAGCTTCTATCTATGGTTCATAATAAGGGCTTTCATTCATAATACCCCTCTTGCTCCCCAAACGGACTCCTTACCTTGCGGCAAGTAATGGACCTCGCAGACACAAGAGTACCTTAAGCATTCTTGCTTAGCATTTTCCTCATGGTCACAATCCCACAAGTACTCACACCAAGAGAAGACAAGTACTACATCTACCAAGGTTTTGTGTCCTTGATAGCCTTGAGTTTATAGTGGATTGGAATAGCCAGGTATTAGCTTGTCCCCACTTGGTGTGTTCCTCTTGATTGCTCAAGAGCAGGCTCGCTAAAGGATTTTAAACTAAACAAGAAGTGGATTAACCTTTGAGGGTCAAGATTTCTGGTTCACCTCAAGGGTGAAGAGCATACTCTCCTATCTCAAAAATCTTTCCCAAACACACCAAGCAATGTTCAATTAGCCCTCTTGCTTTCAAAATCTAAAGATGGGTCAAGATTTCTAGTTCACCACAAGGGTGAAGAGCATACTCTCCTACCACCAAAAGACTCTAATAACAAGATATTAAGTGCCTAAAATAAAATGAACTAGTATATGCCACACTTAAAAATGAAAGCAAAGAACAAGCACTTGATTGTTTTTATGCTTTGGGCAGCCCTGCAAGAAGGATTAGTAGCCCTTGTCCATTTGAAGCTTTGACATGCATTCTTTTAGAAAATAATGCAAGAAACTAGGGCACACCTACAAACACAAATTGTTAGGCCCACAAAGGGTGTGTAAAGAACTTTCATACGATACTAGAAGACTATCATACAATAATCTGTCAGAGAAAACAAAAAAAATAGCTGAAACAACAAGCTAACAATGACAAAAAATTAGCGAAAATGCAAGGAAATAAAGGCAAAATAGAACTATTCTACCCCACGATGGGTGCAAAAAATGTACACTCAAAATGTGCACTTCTCTAAGTCATTACTTCCTGAATAGTGGTAATTTGGAATCACCACTATTTGTATATGTGTGTGGGGAAAATGTAAGATTCACTCCTAAATCCAAATTCCCAAAGGAGAGATCCAATTTGATCAGCCAAGAGGTTAATACACAATTGAATCAATCTATGAAGAATATGAAAGAAAGAATAAATCGTATACTTCCCTATAGTTGGATTAAGCTTTAAATCTGAAATAATTGAAGTGCAAATACTAACCTTGAATTAGAGCAGATCTAGAAAATGTTGAATTCTGGCTTCTGTATGAACATTCTAAAGATTTCGTCACTTGTTTTGGACTGGAAATGCCGAGGCAGACAAAACCCAGAAATATTTTCTCCAAATTCACATAGATCAACTTTGACCTTTTAAAAGGTCAAAGACCACATTATTTATTTGAAGTCTGATTCCGATTCTATTTGCAAATATTGAAAGATTGCCAAAAAGGGTATCCGAATTTTCTCTCAGATTTGAGATTTCACACCTGTACCTACAAAAAAATGGGGGTTTTTGGTTGTATGGGGGGTTTGCCTTAGTCAAACCCCAATTTAGGAATTAACCTTGAAATTGAATTGAAATATATGGTGCATAAACAAAGTAATTGAAACAAATCACCTCACTTATGTTGAAGTCAAAGGATTTGAATCCTCAAATCCACAAATAAGAATGCTTCAATGAATGTAGGATGTCTCCAATCAATGGTTTTTTGATCTTCAACACCAATCTTGATTTGATCTTTGCATATGAGAAGGCTTGAATGAATGGAGAAGGATGGATCTTCAAGGGGGCTCCAAGGAGATTGAATCCTTCAATAGCTAACAATGGAACTCCTTGATGGATGAATGCTTGAACACTTGAATGCTTGAAGACTTGCTTGCACTTGAGAGCTTGATTGCTTGATTGAGAAAACTTGATGTGAATGTGATATGAAAATGAGAGAGGAAGGCCTCCTTTTATAGTGAACTAGGGTACACTCCTCTAGATGGGCCACCTTGAAGAATTAAATCCCAATTAGGTCCTCACCTTTAGAAAATATACCTTAATTAAATACCATTAAAGGATTTACCATTTCGGAGCCCGAAACAGCCGACCCAGAAGCAGGAAATAACTTTCTTGAAAGACAAATGAGCGGGAAATGAAACTTTGAAATTCTGGCAAGAGGAGGTCAAGGTCAAGGTTGACCCTAACCTGGTCAGGGTTGAGGTTGACCCTGACCTAGTTATGGTTGAGGTTGACCCTAACCTAGTCAGGGTTGAGGTCGTCCTTGACCCCAAACCCTAAATTTGTCAGGATTTGCAGAAAAGGTTCCCGGAGATGCCAGAAATGTAGAATTTGATATCTGAGCAAGACCCAGTGTCAAGAATAGATAGAAAATATTTTGAATGATGTGATGATGAAATAGGAGGTCACATTTCTAAATCCTACCTAGAAAATAGAGCCATGGAAAGAGGGAAATCAGGAAAGTCCTTAAGAACTTAACCCTAATTTCACCTAAAATGAAGAAATCAAGTGCGGAGAAGAAGTGGAAAGCAAGGGAAAGCCAAATACATGCAAAGACCCAATCAAGGTGCTTAACATGAACCCAAACCACTTACTCAGAGGGCTAAATGTTCTTAACATGGAAGTGCTTCCATTTTAAGATGATACATTAAGCCCCCACTTTAGCAAGAGTATGGACTCGATGCAAACTCTTGGTAAAGGAGATAAAAATAACAAGATAATCTTATCATAATCTAAGGGAGAAAGAGAAACCCCAAGCCCCTAGTGACTCAAGTCTTCATCGACTCTTAAATCATAGATAAGAGAGACATCTCTAAAGAAAGATAGAAAAAGTTTGATTACCTCACCCAATGAGAACTTATGTCCCATTGTGGACCACATAGGAAAAAGGTGCAACCAGAAAGATGGAATTGAACCGCCTAGTGAATTTGGATACTCACTAGTCAACCCATCAAGGATTTATCCTTAGGAATATTCTATTCCATAAGAATAAAAAACAAAAGAGATCCAATCTTAAGGACACTTCCGACCTTAAGGGATCACAATATGTGTATCTGAAACTGGGGGGATCAAGAGATCCTAATATAAATCCATACTTTAAGAATCAGTTTTTAATCCAAAAAGAAAGATTGAAAAGTAAATTTAAAGTGTGTGTCTTCCTTAGGATTTAGCAACTTATGTGCATTACCTTTAGAAGATTTAGCATGTTTTGAATTTTTTATAAGTCTGTGTGTGCAACAAGTGAGCGGAGCATATGCCCCCACGTTAAAGTCATTGCTGACACTTTAACAGGAGCAATGGCTTTAACAGAAACATAAACAACTCCACTAATTATGTTTCCATGTTGAAATGCCCCCAGATGAAGACAAATCAAGGGAAATAACATAGAAACATAAAGAGGACATAGAAGGGATCTACCTACCATGGGGTCAATATGATCATAAGATAATATATATATGATATTATTGCAAATGAATTGACATCATTCCCCAAAGAAAGTAGAACTACAATCACAAAGGAGGAAAGATCACATAAGATATACGGAGGACAATCTTTTTGGACCATGACATGGAGACCAAAAATATTTAGTGCTACCATGTCTCAAATCCAAGCAGATTACACAAGGAAACATTTACAAACAATAGCACAGTTACAACATAACATTGAACAACGCATAGAAGAGTAGAGATACATATAGAAGAATTTGAACAACAGTGTCGATTCCTTCATCACCTTGTACTAACTGAGTAACAAGGATCATATAAAAGAATCTAACAACATTTAGCAAACATATTATAGGAGAAGCACATTACAGCAGGCAAACACACAACAAAGCTACCACGAAGGACAAGCCGCTCAAGCATGCTGCCTACTTTACCCATCTCATTGTATATCATTTAGGGTAGGTGGGTAACTTGCAAGAGGGACCATATCCAATATAGTAGGAATGATAGCCAGTTCCAAACAAGGATCCTCTTGAGAATCACTATGTTTGATACTAGGTGTAAGAGTTAATTGAGATGAAAGAATATTTGGCAAATCAATGTCAATATCAATAGTCTCATATTCATCAGTAACATTATCAGTATCATCAAGAGTATCTTCATCATCCAAATTAATCAAAATAGGATCTAAGATACGAATAGAATCATCATAATCATGCATGTGAACATCATTATTAGTAACAACATTATGCATAGGTGTATCCATAGAAAGTAGAGATCTTTTAGCTTTAGCATGAGCATGATGCTTTTTACGGCGTTCATTAACAGATCAGTTAGGTTTTGATTTATTTGAAATAGGTTGAGAACTAGGAGGAACAATCACAAGATCCTTCACAGGTTCTTTAGGAAGATCAATAGGATTATCAACCATAGGAGGAGCAATCACAACATCTTTGATAGATTTAGTAGGAGGAACTTGATTAACAGAAAAAGAAGCCATAGTTGAAGGAGGTATCGAAGGTGTAGGTAAAAGACCATGATTAAGATCCATAGGAGGTATGCTTAATTGAATAATCTTATGATGCTTATAGGCTTGATATGATTGAAAAATATTATCAGGGTGAGGAGGACATGAATTAGGTAAGGAAGGCCAAAAGAAATCTAGAGCAGCACAATCTCTAGGCCTAGAAGGTTGATATAGACTATGATTGATCATCTTCACTTCTCCATCATGAATGAACTTAAGACACTTATGGATAGGTGAAGCAACAACATGCATGGTAGTCAACCAAGGCAAACCTAGCTTAACTTGAAATTGATCAGAAGTGGGAACCACAACAAAGGTAGTGTTCACAAGTTTTCCAAAAAGTTCAACCAGTAAAGTAATAGAACCAAATGAGGGATAAAGAAAACCATTACAAGTTTGAATCCATGCATCCGATGTATCATAGAAGTCACGTTGTAAGATTTTCATAAAGAGATTTTCTTTAGTGATAACATTGACTAAGGAGGTAGGATCAACAAGACAACCACAAGTAGGTATCTGAGCAACCCTAGTAGCAATGTAAAGGGGACCATCAGGAGCCTTAACAATCTCAGAGTCATCAAAGGTAATCAAAATTTCCTGAGGTCATTTATCCTTAATTTTTTGTGGAGGTTTAGGTTGAGGTTTCACTTTAGGTTTAGGTTTATCTTAAGGTTGAGATAGAACTTGAGGTGAAGGTTGAGCTGGAGATATAGGCTTGGCAACATGCTCCACTTGATTAACGACATGATTAATATCATCCATCTTGGAATCATATACAATTTCCATAGCAGATGGTTGAGCAATAGTATTAGTATCATGCGTAGGTAAAGGATTTGTATAGATTTGAAGGTTCTGATTAGGAGGAGAGACAGATTGATTCCCACTACTATCTAGATTATCGACAGATAAAGCTTTAGCATCAATGAGATCTTGGACCTTATGTTTTAAAGATTAACATCTCTCAGTATCATGACCATTCTGATGATGATATTGACAAAAAGCATTTTGATCAAAAGATTTAGATGCAATCATAGTAGGTAAAAGAGGTCGAATAGGAGGTAAAGTAATCATATTAGCAGCTAACAACCTATTCATAATAGCATGTAAAGTTTCAGAAAGAGGAGTAAATGTATGATTTAATTGAAAAATAGTGGATGTAGAAGTGGCATTATGAGATGCAGCAGCAACCTGATCAACAACTGCATTCACTTGTTTGTTTATCTTGACATAATTATTGAATTTTTGAAACTTATTTGGATTAGGAGCAGCATCACTCTTATCAATTGGAACAGGAGCCATTGGAGTGTTGCTCTCAAACTGACTCACTTGTAATTGATAATGATGAAGCGCTACACAAAGTTGTTAAAAAGAGGTAAATTCAGTGAGCAAAATCTTATCTCTAATATCCTTTTGCAAATTTGAAATAAACATATGTTGAATATCAATATCAGGAACAGGATAGGAAAGTTGAGCATGCAAATGCTTAAATCTACCAATGAATTCAGTCAATTTTTCTTTAGCACTTTGTTTACAATGCATTAAATTAGTCAAAGACACTTGCGGGCCAATATTGTTTTGAAATTTTTGAATAAAGGCATTAGCAAGTTGTGGAAAGGAATCAATGGAATAAGGAGGCAAGGAACAATACCATTGTAAGGCCTTGTCACAAAATGTTCGAGCAAATAGTTTGGCTAAAATCCTATGGTCATGAGCATAATCACTACAAAGGATTTGGAATGTTTTAACATGATGAACAGGATCTCCCTTTCCATTATAATTCTCAAATGAGGCATATCAACTTGCTGAGGAACAGGAGTTCAGATAATATCCCTAGACAAAGGACTTCCCATGTCACATGTAGGAATACTGAACTTGTTTTGAGTTAAGGAAGCAAGTTGTTGTTGTAAGGATGATATAGTTTGAGCCAAACTAATGATTGTTGAATCATTAGAGGAAATAGGAGTAGCAGCAACATTAGACACACTAGGTAAAGTGTAAGAAGCTGCAGGAATAGAAGACACAACTAGAGGAACACTAGGAACTACAGTTGGAAGTGGAGTGGAATAAGTGAAAGGAACACTATGATATGAAGGTTTGGATGTAGGAAGGGACATGGGAGGAACACTCATAGGAATAGAGTGAACCATCATA
Organism: Chamaecyparis obtusa; assembly: GCA_027943335.1. NCBI lineage: Eukaryota > Viridiplantae > Streptophyta > Pinopsida > Cupressales > Cupressaceae > Chamaecyparis > Chamaecyparis obtusa. Next base: position 1,287,618 of record BSBK01000527.1, read on the forward strand.
GTCACCAAAGGAGGATTATAGATAGGAATACTAGATAAAGGATTAGAAGGAGGTTCAACACTAGTGATAGGAGTAGTGAAACCTAAATTTTGAGCCTCTTGAGTTAAAGGTTTAACATTGGAATGCACAAGATGAGTAATACCATGAAAGAGGTTAACACCTTGATCACTATCATGGAGAAATTTCTTAAGAGCCTCTATAGCTTGAATAGAATCTTGACCATGGTTTTCTTGAAGAAGCCAATTACCCATTTTACCAAGTTCAATGGAAAGTTTTTGGACTTGTTCAGGAGGAACCCTTAAAGCATCATCCTCATCATGAGATGAGTGAGAAGAGTTCTACTCCATAGTAGGATTAGAATCATGAAGAATCAATTTATCATCAAGAATCCTAAGGAAAGGAGAAGATTTAGGCTCAAAGGCACCCATGAGTCTATGACTTCTTCTAACCGGAATGTTATAAGTAGGACTAGTGGTAGTAAAGCTCATAAACCAATATAATGCAAATGAACTAAATTGAGAACACATAATGCATGGATAGGAAATCTAATTATCATACAAGATCAATCACAAAGGACAAATCTAATACTAACAAGATAAAAGAGAATCTAACACCAAAAAGAAAGAGAGTAAGCTAGTCGGGTTCACCAAAATGAATAGTGGTAATTTGGAATCACCACTATTTGTCTATGTGTGTGGGGAAAATGTAAGATTCACTCCTAAATCCAAATTCCCAAAGGAGAGATCCAATTTGATCAACCAAGAGGTTAATACACAATTGAATCAATCTATGAAGAATATGAAAGAAAGAATAAATCCTATACTTCCCTATAGTTGGATTAAGCTTTAAATCTGAAATAATTGAAGTGCAAATACTAACCTTGAATTAGGGAAGATCTAGAAAATTCTGAATTATGGCTTCTGTATGAACTTTCTAAAGATTCCATTACTTGTTCTAGATTGGAAATGCCGAGACAGACAAAACCCAGAAATCTTTTCTCCAAATTCACACAGGTTGACTTTGACCTTTTAAAAGGTCAAAGACCACATTATTTATTTGAAGTCCGATTCTGATTCTATTCGTAGATCCTGAAAGATTTCCAAAAAGGGTATTCAAATTCACTCTTAGATTTGAGATTTTGCACCTGTACCTGCAAGAAAATGGGTGTTTTTGGTTGTATGGGGGGTTTGCCTTAGTCAAACCCCAATTTAGGAATTAACCTTGAAATTGAATTGAAATATATGGTGCATAAACAAAGTAATTGAAACAAATCACCTTGCTTATGTTGAAGTCCTTGTAGAGGATTCTAATTCTCAAATCCACAAGTAAGAATGCTTCAATGAATGTAGGATGTCTCCAATCAATGGTATTTTGATCTTCAACACCAATCTTGATTTGATCTTTGCATATGAGATGGCTTGAATGAATGGAGAAGGATGGATCTTCAAGGGGGCTCCAAGGAGATTGAATCCTTCAATAGCTAACAATGGAACTCCTTGATGGATGAATTCTTGAACACTTGAATGCTTGAAGACTTGCTTGCACTTGAGAGCTTGATTGCTTGATTGAGAAAACTTAATGTGAATGTGATATGAAAATGAGAGAGGAAGGCCTCCTTTTATAGAGAACTAGGGCACACTCCTCTAGATGGGCCACCTTGAAGAATTAAATCCCAATTAGGTCCTCACCTTTAGAAAATATACCTTAATTAAATACCATTATAGGATTTACCATTTCAGAGCCCGAAACAGCCGACCCGAAAGTAGGAAATAACTTTCCTGAAAGCCAAATGAGCGGGAAATGAAACTTTGAAATTTTGGCAGGAGGAGGTCAAGGTCAAGGTCAACCTTGACCTAGTTAGGGTTGAGGTCTAACTAGGTTAGGGTTGAGTTCATCCTTGACCTCAAACCCTAACTTTGTCAGGATTTGCAGAAAAGGTTCCCGGAGATGCCAGAAATGCAGAATTTGATATCTGAGCAGGACCCAATGTCAGGAACAGATAGAAAATCCTCTAAATGATGTGATGATGGACTAGGAGGTCACATTTCTAAATCCTACCTAGACAATAGAGCCATGGAAAGAGGGAAATCAGTAAATTCCTTAACAACTTAACCCTAATTTCACCTAGAATGAAGAAATCAAGTGCGGAGAAGAAGTGGAAAGTGGGGGAAAGCCAAATACATGCAAAGACCCAATCAAGCTGCTTAACATGACCCCAAACCACTTACTCGGTGGGCTAAACATTCTTAACATGGAAGTGCTTCCATTTTAAGACAATACACTTCCAAGGGCATCCATGGATTGGAAACCTTGAGAAAGCGACCTAGAGCTCCCTAAGCATGGAGTGCAAGGGTGTTTAGAGGGCTCTCAGCTAGAGCTATTAAGCATATAACCTTGATAGTAAACCATGCAATGGGAGATTCAAAGAGACAAGGGAAAGAATGCCAATATCCTCAAGAATCAAAATGGAAATGCAATGCAAGCTATGCTAGAATGAAGATGCAAGAATGCAACTAAGCTATGAAAATGAGAGTTTTACAAGCCTTTGTTAATTAGGCTATGTGAATTAAGCTAGAACATGAAAAAAAACTAAGCTAAGAATGCCATGGAAACTAAGCTATAATGCAAGAATGAAGACTAGAGTGCAACAAGATCTCCAAAGCTCCAAAGTCACCAAGAAAACCTGTCGCACAATATTAGCATCAAGAGTGGGATCTTTTGAATGAGAAAAGAGCTCTCCTTTTAAAGATAAATGGACTGTGGAGATTGAGAGGCAAAAGATTTGATCAAGGGTGGAGTTTAAAAGAGGGATCAATCCTTGTGCACAAATCTCCTCCAATGAGAAATAAGTGTTGACTTTTGTGCCCCATGTGAGATAAAAAGGCCTTTTCTTCTTTTTATAAAATAAGAATAATGCTTTATTTGTGCAACTTAGGATAAGAGGAAAGTGGGGGTTTTTTATTTAATAAAAGGGGAGGGAATTCCTTTTAATTAAATAAAGACTTAGGATAAAATGGTTAACCCATAGAATATAATCGAATAAATGATAGAATTAGGATTTGATCAAGGAAATTTATTTAAATTGAAAATATTGCGAAGCAATGATTCAGCAAATTGATAAATTGATGAATGGGGGCCCAAAGTCTAGGCGACCATTTTAGGGTGCATACACCTGTAGCATGTACTAAATCCTGTAGTGCTTACACTTTTTTTTAGCACGTACAATAGTTTATGTTGTGCTTTTGATGTTTTAAGCAAGACTTTTGATTTTCAACACTTTTAAGCAATGAAATTGATCATACACCCTATTTGGAAAAATTTGTGAACCTTTCAGTTAGTTTTTTAATCCATCTGACGTCATCAATTAGTCGATTGGCTTAGGTTTTTGAGTCCTCTGGATAGAAAGTCATATGATGTCAGTTTGAGTCATTTGATATTGAATGATTGATGGTCAATCTTGATTTAGATGGTGGATGATGATAAATTTTCCTTCCTCTCTGAATAGAATCAGGAAAATTGATTATGGTTTGATTAGATTTGATTGGTCGATTGACTTAAGATGATCTAATAGTTTATGATTTTGATATCTGATGTGTTTAAAATTTCTTTTTCAAGCTCTACTTCAGAAGCTAGTTCTTCAAAGCTTATTTCCTTTGGCGTTTGACATGATTGATGACTTGGGCAGGCCAAAGCACCAAGTGATAGGTTGATGCGGTCTATCCTTTCTACTCTCTCTCCCTCAATTCCACATGAATCAAGGTCTTCTCACTTCTATGGCAGAGCATTGGCACTCTGACCATAATAATTTTTATTTATCGATGGGAGAGATGAGCATCACTCCTGAGGTCATATATAGGTTGTTGTGGGTCCCTACTCATGGGGAGATCATATACTATGACCAGGTCTATGATGGTACAGTAGGTAGATGCCTCTTTTCTGATCCAACCATCAGAGATGAGAGCATCCAGTGGGCTCATTTTACCTCATTCCCCATACTTCCAACATTACTAGGGGTACTCATCGGTGGTTTCTTGGCTCCTGATCAGTGGGGACATAGGTTTGTAGTTGGCTGGGGCTAGATCTTGGAGGACCCGATCGCTCATCCTCATAGGTTCAACTAGGGTTCCTATGTGTTAGCTCAATTATATCATGAGCTTCATGATATTTTATATCAACGTGGGGCTACTCTCTCTATTAGAGTAGTCATACTTCAGTTATGGATATGGGAGCATATTCCTATTACTTGACCTATTATCATGCATCATTGAGATGCTAGATGGCCTTTCCCATAGATATATGAGGGAATGGTTATGTAGGCCCTCAGAAAGGTGGATTATTGGCGGCATATTATTGATGATATTGATTAGGTGGTCTACAAACCATATATTGGATGTGAGCCATGGCCAGAGGATGTATCAGAGCTTCCTTATATTTGCATGCCTCATTGGATAATATGGTGGATTCCCTTCATTATCAAGTGGTTATGTTTCCACCAGGTTTTACGCTAGTTTAGCTAGATACAGGGGATGCCTCAGGGGTTATCCCTTTATGCTCATGTATAGGTGGAGAGATCTCTTTGAGGTCCTCAAATTGACTATAGGATGGAATGAGATGAGTTACTAAAGCTTCCCCACCTTGTGTGGGATATGAGAGATCATATTGTTGATGCTGGCATGACCAACGATTATGCACAGTGGTTCATATAGAACCCATTTCCTAGATTTATAGATGCGAAAGAGCTAGTGCTTGAGATTGAGGAGGTATCTAGTGATGATGGTGGGGATGGTGGTGGTGGTAGGAGATGGGGTCGTCGGGGATGATGGGATGGTAGGGAGAGATGAGGAGGTAGGGTTGTTATTCCTATTATTTCTGCCCCCACTCCTGTCAGAGGTAGAGTCCAGATGGGAGGCAGATGGGTTAGGGTGAGGGGTCATCCTTATAGAGTACTCCATTAGGTGGGTGTTGATAGACAATCCAGATGGGGTCAGCACAGAGTGCGGGTGTCCAGACTAGTTGGTGCACAAATTGCTATAGATTTGGATGCATAGGTGGCATAGATTCTTGTAGATCAAGCACATGCACCTCCAACATCTCCTCCTCCATAGGGTCTTCCTCCTTCTATGTAGATTCCATCTTCTTCATCTATTATATTTTCTTCTGTTCTTCACTCTTCTTCTTCTAATCCATTTTCTTCTATGGCTCCACCATAGGCTCCTCCTACACAGACTCTTCCATAGGATCCCCCTGCATAGGCTCCTCTTATAGAGGCACCCACATTGGCTTATGATGTTTGGTCTTTATAGTCTAAGGTTTCAGAGATTAGGCAGTAGGTCACTCAGCTGGGTAGTATGATGCAGACATTTATGGTTTCCATGAGTCAGCACAGGCTACAAGCGAGCTCCAATTAGGGTCCTGATACTGGTCATGTTACTGATGGTACCAGCGGCTCGAAAATTTAACGATACATATGATTGAGCCATTCTTTTAATGTATATTATGATTTTTGATATTGAGACATTGGACTCATATTCTTTTATCAGATGATGTTTACTTATGATTGATACTTGTTATGCTTGATGGACTTTGATTCACATATTCAGATGGACTTTAATGATACCATGGACTTTGATACTCATTGATAGATTTACTTTATATGATGTCATTATGTGTTGGACTTATTTTTTAGGTGCTTTATATGATATGAAAATCTATATGATTCTTCCTCCATATGCTATATTTTTATGCTTTTCAAATGCAGTTTATAATATGAATGCACATGTTTATTTATGCAAATGAGAATTTCTTATTTATGACATAGTGTAGATGGATGCATGTGATACATGGTTTAATGTTAATGACATGTTAATATGATATTTAATGACTTAATGATTAATGCTATGTGATGATGTTTATAGATGTAATTATGAATGATGATATGGATTATGTAATGTAATGGATGTAATATGATAGATGTATATGAAATGGATGGATTTTAATGCACTTATATGATGTAATGTATGGATTTTTTATGATTTAATGATTAATGATTAATGCAATGATAAATGAATATGATAATAGATAGATGTAATATGATATATGGATGCAATACATGATAGATGGGTGCAATACATGATCTTAACGATTTGTTAAAATCACCTAGTAATTAAGGATTATTTTAATGCAAATGACTATCCTAATGTAATGCAATGAAATGATGCACTAAATACACGTGTACTCCTAAATGTAAATTTAAAGTTTTTAAATAAAATGAACCTAATGAATGCACCTTAATGCATAATGCAACGTACCACTGAGATGAAATTAAATGCAATGCATAGAATGAAATTAATGCAAGTGCAATTAATAATTTCCTAATGTGAACTAAAATGATGTAATTAATGAATCTAATTAATATACAAGATCTAAAATGAATGCAAGCCAATGCAATACAATTTTAAAATGAACTTAATGATATGAGCTATAATGATTAATGTAATGAATGCAACTAAATGATATGAATCAAAATGAATGCAAACTAATGCAAATGTACTTTAATGAATTTAATGCAACTAAGATAATATGACTTAAAATGCAATTAATGTAAAGCAATGCAACCTTTGATTTTGATTTTTGATGATTTCTAGCACACTCTATCACATAATGTTTTTGATGAACTTTTGATATTTATTTTGATTAAACTCCACCCCCTCCTTTTCTCTTTTTCAAATTAGGTTTTGAGCTTTAAGAAAGAAAAAAAACTTAAATGCATTTAATCTAGGATGGATGCAGCTAGTTGTCACTATTCATAGATTTAGGAGCTTATTTTCATCATTGAGCAATTTTGAGACTTGAAATTTGGCACAATCTTCACTGGTTCAAACATGGTGATATGAATACCATTTTTCCTTCCATGTTGCCTTCCCATTCTTGGTACAACTATCACTGATTGAATTCAATCGTGAGAGTATGAATACCTCTTTCGTCAGATTCTATGTTGCAAGTGGATTTTTGTATTATGATATTTAACATCAGAATATCCAAAGTATCATGTTACGTAAACAAACAAAGATCTCAGTTTTTCTTTTGTAAATGTCCTCGATGATTCTTTGTTGATCATGTCCTTAGATGGATGATACATTCTTTAAGACCTTGACCTTAAGACACTCATTCAGAAATCAATAAAATATCATGCTTTCATCATTGCTTGTCTAGTTTTAAAACTTTCATCAATTCGCTAGAAAGACATGATTTCATCAATCAAGTAATCACTTAGAAAAAAAAATTGCACTATTTTTCAAATCCATATTTCAAGTATAGTTCCATCCATTTTATACTTTTAATCATGATAAAAATAAGATCTTTGTGAGATCTTGGATCAAAATTTTGCGTTTGTTTGATTGATGTTAAGATTAGGATTTGATCGTGAAAGTATTGGACTTGTATTTTGATGAATTGATTTGGTGTAAGATTGATGTTTTTTTTTATGAATCCTTCCTCATTTAGAATAGATTTTCCCCTAGTTTGATGTTATTACATTTGATGGACTTGGGACATTTTTCAAATTAGTGATGAAAGCTTTCAAGTACTTGCAAATGCAACTGTGGGGTTTTATTATGCAATATATACAAATGCTGGTGAATGTAATACTTACAAGGATGACGACTAGGCATGAGACTAACTTGGACTTTCAATGGTGCCTATTTACCAGGTTTTCACCGATTGAAATAATTTTCTCTCTTTCTATTTTTCAAGCTTTTTCCCTTTTTTTGCTACCAAGGTGCCTATTTTCTAGGTTTTCACCAAGGCACTTTTTTCTTTTTCCATTTTTTTTTATATTTTCTCTTTTTCAATTTTTTGTATTTTCATATCATCAAGGTGCCTATTTTCTATGTTTTCACCAAGACATCATCTTTTTGAGGATCATTTATGAATATTTTTGGATTTCTTCATGCTCAATTTTTTATTGTTTTTGATGTTTTCGGCATTTCTAATTTGTTTTCTCCTTTTCTATTTTTCAATGTTTTTGAATTTTTCAAGATCTCTTTTGACTATGTACAATAAATAGGATGCTCTCTCATCTGATTCTCTGACTCTTTTTATTTATCCCCTTTCATCTTCTTTATGTGTAGAATATCTTCAGGTGTATACTATTGATGGCTTCTTGCAACTCTTCTCCCTCACAATCAGCTAGTTTGTAGGTGCCTTTTCCAAAAGAAGAAGTGATCACAAAAGGTCCTAACCAATTTTCTTCCCATTTTCCTTTCTTCTCCCTTTCCTCTTAATTTTTAGTGTTCTCTTGCAAGACTAGATCACCTATTTGGAATGTCCTTGGTTTAATGTGCTTGTTGTAGTTCCTTGACATTCAATTCTAATACAATTTTAAATGGTCAAAGGCTTGTTGATGTCTTTCATCTAGTAGCTCCAATTGATGTACCCTAGCAACCCTATAGTCTTCTTCACTTAGTAATCCATGCAATGAAAGTCATAAAGATGGGATTTCTACCTCTAAAGGTAAAACTGCTTCAGCTCCATAAACTAGTGAGAATGGTGTAGCTCATGTTGGCATTCTGATACTTGTCCTATAAGCCCATAGAGTAAGGTTTATTTGAATGTGCCAATCTCTACCTGAATTATCCACTATTCTCTTTAATATTTTTAAGATGTTCCTTTTTGTAGCTTCTGCTTGTCCATTACCTTGTGGGTAATATATTGAAGATGAATGATGTACCACATGAAATTTTGTACATAATTCTTTCAAGTCCTTGTTCTTGAAATGTTTTGCATTATCCATTATGATACCATATCTATAGATTATGTGGTTTAATATGAACATGGAGATTTGTTTTCCTGTGGCAGTGAATAATGGCACAACTTCTACCCATTTGGTAAAATGTTCAATTTTTGTAATGATGAACTTATGACCATTCAAGAATGGTGGATAAATCATTCCTATTAAGTCCAAAACTTATTGATAAAATGGCCAAGGTGTAGTTATTGGATGCAGTTATTATGCTGGCACATGAATCAAGTTCCCATGGTATTGACATTTCTAAAAAAAAATTGCAAAGTGAAAAGCATCTTTCTCCATAGTAGGCCAATAATATCCTATCCTAAGAAGTTTGTTTTCTAGGGTTAAACCATTCAAATGTGACCCAAAAATTCCTTCGTGGATTTCTTGTAAGGCTAAAGCTGATTCCTCCTTCTCTAAACACCTTAAAAGCATTCTGTCTAGACTTTTACGATACAATTGTTAATATGATTTAGAACAACGAAGAGGGGGGATGAATTAGTTGTTCTCAGGTCCTGATGTATAAAATAAATTTAAAAATTTTTCCTTAAATTAGATCAAGCAACCAAAACAAACTTGGTCATCACTGATTCAATAATAGAAACATATAACACTGTAGTCCACTACCCAACTGTAACTAACTTGTAAAACACATAAATGTTCAAACCAAAACATTCACACAAGTATTGACACCAAGATTTATAGTGGAAACCCAATATGGGAAAAACCACTTTGTAACATGCTACTATTATTTTCACTCTTCTAAAGTGAGCTCGGTTAAAAGCCAACCCTGTCAAAGGTTACAATACACACTGTCAGGTGTGACCCAGTTAAAGGATTTCAATCACCCTATTAAAAGTGAGCCTTGTTACAGGACTTACATACACTCCATTAGAATGCAACCTTGTTCAAAGGATTTAACATATGACTGTTAGGTTAACCTCTGTTAAAAGGATTTTGACTATTACAATGGTTAGAAAGTAGCACTAGTATTGATCTGAAAAACATACAACTCACTTTGCAAATATCAGATCCAATTCCATACACAAATGTTGGTTTATTGACTTTGAAACTTTTCCATTTCCATCTCTGATCTACTCGGAACTTTTCTTCAAGCAATCACCACACTCCTCCTTTAGCCTTTTCACTTATATAGTCAATAAAACTTACTATTTTTCCAGCATCTCCTTCACCCATGAATTCTCATACCTAATGTTTAGGTTCCCTTAATACTTTTCTCTGTTAGGTTAACTTATCTTTTACCACTTAATCACCTTCATAGATCTTAGGGTTAGGTTGGATTCATTGAATCTACCCACTTCATGTTCTTTGTCTCCTCTTCTAGAATCATCTCAAATCTCATAAAGATTTACAATAAAACATTTGACAAAGCATTAAATGCTTCCATACAATCAATAAATAAAGTCAACATGTTTTACATAATCCAAGAATTCAACAATGTCGGCTCCAAATCTAAATTCTCTTCAAATATAAAAATGTTGATGCTCAGTCAATACTATGATCATCCATTAAGTCTTCATGTAAAATGCTTGGTCACTACTAAAATTGTTTCCTCGGCATATATTGTCTTCGTCGGCAATTAACTGATACTCGATCGACACTAGATTTTTGCTCGGCATACACTAACTTAGTCGACACTAACATAACTTGGCTTAAACATGATTTCTTCATTTTTGCTCGGTTAAGCCTTTTAGTCCTCAATCTTACTAAGATAAAAAATATATTGTCCCATCATTGTACAACATAGTCAGGTACACTTTGCAATATCAAGATAACTCAACCTTTTCCTAGGTGCTATTGTTACCATCCTTTCTTTCCCTTCTCACAATAGATATAGTACTTTCCTAAGTAGCAACAATCTTACCAGTTAAGGTTTGACATCAGTGACAATACAACAATTGCTTCAATTGCAGTTTCCAACAACAATGTGTCAGATACCAAGGTATAATGAGAGGCCTGTCTTATGAAACTTTTCTTTTGGTTTCAGTTTTGGTCCATGGGTAACGTTTGGTCTTTTAGGTATGTATAAATGGATCCATACTAGGGTGATTCATCTCCCACTAATAGGTAGATTATATGGGGATGGGAAGGTTCAAATGTAGGTTGTACAACTTCTACCAAGAATTCATATCTGGTGCTTTGATCTGATATTTGGAGAAGTGAAGCTAATGTAGCCATTGCATCTGCTAGTTTGTTCTTATCTCTTGACACTTGTTCAAAATTTATCAATGTGAAGTACTTATTGAGATATTCAATCATGTTTTTGTAGGGTATCAACTTATCATCTTTGGTTTGATACTCAAAATTTATCTGGTTAATAACTAATTGAGAATCCCCAAATATATGCAACTCTGTCACCTTCCACTCCAATGCAAATTTGATGCCGATAACTAGTGCTTCATGCTCAGCTATATTATTTGTGCATGGAAATAGTAGCTTGTATGACTTAGTAATTATTGATCCTTGAGGAGTAATTAGTAGTATTCCTGCACCTTATCCATGTTGGGTGTAAGATCCATCAAATTATAACTTCCATGTCTTTGCTTCAACATTAATTATCTTTGAATCTAGAAATTCTACTTGAATAGGATGTTCATCTTGTAAAGGTGACTTTGCTAGTTGATCTACTATCACTTGGCCTTTGATTGCTTTTCGATCCACATATTCAATATCAAACTCGCTTAGAACCATGACCCATTTGGCCAATCTTCCCATGAGGGATATTTTGCTTAAGAGATATTTCAATGGATCAATTTTTGCTATAAGTCTGATTTTATGAGATAGCATATAATGTCATAGTTTTTGTGAAGAAAAAACTATCACTAAACATGCTCTTTCAATGAATGTATAGTTCAACTCATATTTTACCAATGTCCTACTTATGTAATAGATGGCTTTTCTTTACCATTTTCATTCTCTTGAGCCAAAAGTGCTCCCAAAGCATGTTTTGTTGCTAAAATGTACAAGATTAATGGCTTCCCTGTTATTGGTGGCATCAAAGTAGGTGGATTCATGAGATACTTTTTAAGTAATGTGAATGATTCTTCACACTTTTCATCCCATCTAATTACTATGTCCTTGTGAAGGAGTTGAGTAAAAGAGTGACCTTTCTCCACCAGTTGTGATATAAATCTCCTGATTGATTGGATTCTACCTTGAAGTGATCTCATTTGGCTTACATTTCAAGGTGCCCCCATTTCCATAATTGCTTTTACTTTTCTGGATTCTACCTATATTCCCTTAGTTGAAACTATGTACCCTAGCAATTTCCCTGATTGTACACCAAATGCACATTTCTTAGGATTGAGTCTTACTATGAATTGCTCCAATCTTGTAAATATATTTTCTAGAATAGGTAGATGTTCTTCTCTTGAATGATATTTTTTCTAGTATGTCATCTACATAGTCCTCTAGGAATTTGTGCATCATATCATGAAAAATAGTAGTCATTGCTCGTTGATATGTTGCCCCTACATTTTTTAGACCAAAGGGAATAACATTCTAGCAAAATGTCCCCCACACGCATGTGAATGTCATTTTATCTTGATCTTCAAGTGCTATCTTAATCTGATTGTAGCCACTAAACCCATCCATTAGAGAGAACATGGAGTGACCTGCTGTCAAATATACTATGGCATCTATGCTCGGTAATAGAAAATCATCTTTCAAACATGTTAGGTTAAGATCTCTGAAGTCCATGCAAATTCTGATTGACTTGTCTACTTTTGAAATATGCATGATGTTTGATATCCATTCAGCATAATCAATGGCTCTTATGAATCCCACTTTTAGTAATTTTTCTAACTCCACTTTGACAAGGACTGCTGTGTGTGGGTGCATTTTCCTCAATTTATGCTTGACTAGTCTCATTCATTCTTTGATGTTTAAAAGATGCATTATCATATTAGGATCTAGTCCTAACATATCATTGTATGACCATGCAAAATTGATTTGTCTATCCTTGAAGAATTTTATGAAATCCTCATGTTCTTCACTAAATAAAGACGTTGCTAGGTGTATAATCCTTGGTTCTGATTCTAACCCAATGTTGACTTTCTCCATTGGTTCAATCAAGATGGATGATATTTATGTTGGCAAGTTGACTATACTAGTGTATATGACTTAATATAGTGTTGTCATTATGGAAACAAAGTCATATAGTGTTTTGGAGTCAGCGTACTTTATGAGAAGATCAAAAATTGGCTAAGTGTTGAAGACTGGATAGTATACAGAGTACCCAAAGGTCAAAGCATCAGTGCATGTGCATATGATAGAATTATGGTATGCACCCTAGAAGTTAAGTTGGTAAGATCATATTCATGCTACATCTAAAAGTGCAAGATCAGAAGATTCAGTATGAGAAAGATATGGAGAGTTCAAGTTGCATAGACACTGAATGCCAAAGATGAACAGTGCAAGCAGCCGACTATTGGTATTTTGGTTAGCGGTTATATTATTGTTGTGTAAAGTTTATGCACCTATTGTACTTAATTTATAGACATGTAATTAATTTTTTTTGTAAACACACTTGAGAAAATTCAATTGGAAGTGTTGTGTGTAATCGGTTAAAGGGCCGACCTAGTTAATTGTTTTGTATGCACATATAAATTTTAGATGCGTCATTGTAATTAAGTATGGAAGTTGTTATAGAGTCTAAATAAGTAGAGAAGAAGTGTGTGAAGAGTTAATAAGATGTATTAGAGCTTTACAAGAGGTCAAAGCATCAGCGCATCAAAGGAACTGATCAAACAAGTAGTGTCATAGTTCCAGTTCATCCAATAGATATAGTGTGTATCTAAGATCAGAAGGTTGTAGACTTCACCACTTTAGCAATGAGCTCTAGGATAGTGTGTCCCCACCCCTAACAAGGTTATTATAAACACTCCTAATAGGGTCCGACCCTTGACTTGGTCATTGTACTAAATATATTGTAAAGAAACTCCTAACAGGGTTAAGGATCTTCTAACAAGGATCATAAAACACTAGTATAGAATATTAGTGGGTGTCAATTCCTACCAAGGTTTTTACCTATTTGGGTTTCCCCATAACCATATTGGTGTTATGTGTTGATTTCATGTTTCATGTTTATGTTGATGTTCATTTCATTATTTAAGTATTCAAGTTCAGTTTAAGAATAAAGTAAAAAGATAAAATATAGTGAACACTGATTCACCCCCCCCCCCCCTCTCAGTGTTCCCATTCCTAACAATCGGTATCAGAGCTCTGGTCCTCAGCAAAGAAGTTTAACCACTTGAAGAGATCATGGACAAAGAATAAATGAAACATCTGAAAATAAATCTTGAAGCTACTCTTGAAGACCTGGACAGATCTGAAAAAGAAATTGAAGAACTAAAAGAAAAATTCAGTGATGCTCAAACAGACATCAAAACACTAAGAAAAGATTTGAAATAATTCTTTACCAGTGATTTAGGGATTATGATAAAAAATCTCAATGAAGAAAATTCATCCCTGAAAGAACAGGTTGAAGAATTAGATGACAAGCTGACTAACAATCAAGAAGTCTATGATGAATAGATCAAAGAAAACCTTCAACTGAATGAAGAATTGAGGCAAGAAAACATGGAAATCTTGGAGCTAAGGAACAACAAAGATAGCTTGGAATCTGAATTGAAAGATGCAAAGAATCACATTGATAAATTACACACCAGTTCTGATTTTATAGAATCTCAGTTGTATGCTAGAAGACTCGAAGGAGATACTAGCTACATTGAATACAATGAAGCACAAAACTAGATTGACAACATGTGAGCAAGGATGAAAGCACAAAAAGACTCTACTGATACTAAGAAGACTGAAGATCAAACTAAAGATAATGTTGAATGACCTAAGAATGAGTGCAAGCTAGTAGACCACACTTGTTATGCATGTAACAAGCATGGACATCTAGCAAGGAACTGTACAGAGGTAAGACCTTTTAATGGTTATTGTCATTCATGCAATAAATTTGGTCATAGAGCTATGAATTGTAAGACAAGTAAAAAAAAAAAGACTCAATATAATGAGAATCAGTCAGATGTAAGAAGTTCTTAGAATGTTGCATGTCAGATATGTAACTATAATGGTCATTCAGCTAGATAGTGTAAAATGGTAACCCATGTCAATGAGCTGAGGAATATAAGACCTCCAGTTATTTTTCACTCTTGTAACAAGGTTGGACACATCTCAAAGTTTTTTAGATCAAGGATGCAAAGTCAGGAAAGCCCTAAAAATCCAGAAGAAACAATATTGGATACCGAAGGAGAAGTCAAGTTTGTGAAAGCGTCAGAGGATGCAAGCTTGATTTGGTCAGAGACAAAGAAGGATAAGGTTGATGAGAATGTATTGGATGCATCCACAGTGGACGCACCCTCTACATTTGGATGAAAGTCCCTCAGGATCATAGGGGGAGCTAATTTAGCTCTAAACCCCTGCGTGGCCGGTATACTCACCCTCAGAGTATGAACCTTTGGACTTAAGCTTTTGGAGACTAGTAGAACCTATGTGCAAGAGTGCACTAGCTTATTGTTTACAGAATAAAAGTTGGAAATTATCAGTGATAGCCTAGTTCACGCGACAAGCATTAATGGTGAAATTCTTACTTTAAAGTACATAGAAGCCTTTAGATCTCTCATTGCATTCAAATTCAGATCGATTGGAGAGTAGAGGAGCCCTATAATTTGATAGAAAAGGATTGCAGATTAATTCAACAGTGATTAGCAATGCATTTGATCAGCTATGGAAGCCCTAATCTATCGCATCGATTCAAAAGTCTTTGAGATCATTTGGAAAGTGATATACAAGTAATGGCTACTCCCATTGTATTTGATGTGGTGGAGAAGAAGAGCTATGTGTTTAAAATACATCTATTCAAGTCCACTCTAGACGACCTAGAAGGTGCATTCTCCCTGTTGGCTCTTTTCCTTGCAGGACCAAACTTGAATCAAATGGTTGGGCTTGAAACACAGGTTAGGCACTCAAGCTTGACAAGAAAAAAAAACCAATTGATGAGGATAGAGAGAAATCCTCCTTCTTCTTTGAGCTCCACATTCACTCAGGTGGGTGTTGCCTTATCTACACACTCATGCCATCCTTTTGGTGAATAAAAGGCCTGCAGACAGATTAGTGTGGAATAGCCTTCAGATCCCTTCAGGTAACTTGTATCCCAATGAAGCCAATTCATATACAAACAGCCCTATTTGCATAGAATGAGTCTAAAGACTAGAGAGAAACTCCTACTACTACCATCAACATGAAAGGGAAAGGTAATTGATTTAATGTTGGGTTGAAAGGACCCTTGAGATACCCTAAGTCTCTCATAGACCAGTGCCTTATCCAATGGGCCACAGAGTCAAATACCCTATTGCAAAAGACAGCTATGAAACAAGAAAATAATAGACCCAATGTGTTGATGCCTTACATCAATCACACACCATGACCAAACCTCAACTTAGCACCCACCTGTGTATTTAAGTATGTTATTATCCACTCAAAGGATTTTAACCCTCCCCTTAGAAGAGACCTATAAATAGACAATACATTAACCAGCATCCATTGGAAGACAAGCATGAAATATCTTTGACACCTCAGCTCATACATACATAAACACTAACCCTGAACCAGTTATCCCTGCGAAGACAACTCCACTTGCAAGCACATAGGTAGTACAAACAGAAAAACCAGACACCCTTGATGTATGATTAATGAGTCCAAAATTCAAATGGAGATAGCTTGGTAATAGTAAGAGTATATTAACTTCTCATACATAAGACAAGTCACTTACAATATGCATTATGTTCTCTGAACCAGCAAGGAAAGAAGAACACTCAATATGCAGAGGGAAGGAGAAAATCTACAAGACAGAACCCTTCACTAGAACTGACAAAATTCAGAACCCCTACACAGTCAAAAACTTGACTACTTATACCATTGGTTACCTTGGAATCCCAAACAGTAGGATGCAACAAGCTACGGGTAACCAAGGTTAAAGTTTCACCCACCAAAACAATCAAATCAAAACTCAAAACAATTTATCACAATCGAAGGGAAAAACACTGAACCCTGCAAGCAACTAACACTTGATCTTCAATCATGAGAAACTCTGAAAAGGCACCAAAGATCAATCAAAATCTGCAAAAATCAAACTGGAAGTGACCAAGCAACTACTTTTGGTACATTTCATTTACTCCCCTATGGCAAGACACTCCTCATCTACAATCATCTCACACCTTGGAGCACACTAGAAACAGCAAACCAATCACTTCTCACCAAACAGGGTCATTTCTACATTGAATTCCATAAAAATGGTACCCTCTGTCACTTGGAAACACCAAAAATTCAAATTCAAATTGCAACAGTCACCATACACTTTGCGGGCCTGTGTTTTTAACTATTTTCCCTTAGTCACGCAATCGCACGGTCATCAAATTAACCACCACAGGAATTCAGGTCTCATCTTATGCTTGGTCGCATGATCGCATAGCCCAGAAATGGGCTACGCAAACATGCGACAACCCATAGACTTTAACCTTGCCGCAACTGCCACCGCAAAGTTTTAACGCAAACCATTTGTCACATGATCGCATGGCCTTGAAAAAGGCTATGCGAACATGTGACTAACCATTAGCATTCACCACCAAATTTCAAACATGCTCAGGCACTGCAAACACAGGTCCCACCACAAACCCCCTGCCACCAAGCATACCGGCAACCAATCAGAACTCGGCACATCACCACCGCGGATGCCATACTACCACCTACCATCAGGCCCCAGGGACACATGTCGACCAGTCGCATGATCTCATAGCCAAAGAATGGGCTATGTGATCATGTGACAGTCAGACAAAAGCTGCCACATCACCACCTCTGACAATGAGCCCACAGCGAACAAACCCATTGGCATCCAATCAAACGGTGGGCGCATGATCGCATGGGGTGAGAAGATTCCATGCAATCACATGTTGACCATAGATCTTCAAACCCTGACATTGGGCAATGAAAAGAACTGGGACCCATGAACCAACCGCCAAGCACTCAGTGACTACGCAACTAACCATTCGCCAAGTCATGAGATGTCAGCCGCTAACCGCCAAGAATGAAGAGATTACACGACTAAAGAGAAATAGACCACCTGCCAGGTCAGTGAATGCTAGCTGATAACTGCCAAACACTCGAAGATCACGCGACTAACAGTCACCAAGTCACTAAAGGCTAGGCACCTAACTGCCAAAAACAAGAGATTGCACGACAACATAGTCGCTAGGTCGCTGAATAAAAGATGTAACCACCCGGAGACTTGGAGAAAGCGCAACTAACACCCTACAAAGACTGGGCCCCACCATCCCCACCATCCATTGCACCTACGCAGCTAAGACCAAGGTCAAAAACACACAAAGTACTCGACACATAGGAAGATCGAAAACACACAAGGTTTTCGATGCCAGAAGACAAGTGTACAAAACAAGAAGCACAAGGTTGAAAATAATGCACAGGCCAAAAACATCATGGATTTTCAAAAATACTGTGAGTTTTTGACACTATGGAAAATTTTTGAAATTGTTTTCTGTAGACCCTAAAACTTGAACAACTTTCTGGATTTAGCAATTCAGCACATGCAAATTTGGGTTGGAGCAAGGTGACACATTGAAGAACACAAAGCTAAGGGCACTTACAAAAACATTTGCAGGGAAGAGGCCATTTTCATAAGATTTTGCTATGACAGAAAAATGGCCTAACACTCCCACACTCCCATGGGTGTTATGCATGTTGAAGATATTAGGGCATACATATATTGCAAGAAGGAACCAGTAGGTCTTGACAGGATAAGAGCGCATTTAGAAACCATGATGAAACTAGATAAAACCTTCTTGGATGAGTATGCACAACTTGAAAACCACCTAATTATTGAATATGTGACTGCATATGAGTTCTATGAGTCCAAGTGAGTAAAGATTCTACATAGCATAATTCATGATGACCTATTCTAGATAGGTGAAGTTCCAGTAAGGATCACTGGAGACCTAATTCATGAGATGACAGGCCTCTCAAGAATAGGCGACATTCTTCCAGTGGGTAAGGATGTAAGAAAGATTGTTGAATAAACATGCAAATCAAGAAGTGATAGGTGTGGAATGACTATAGAGCCTATAGAGGAGAAAGACATCAAATTGATGTCTATGATACTAGGGTATAGGTTTCAACACACCAGCAGGGTGAATAGTGTGTCAGTGGCCACAATTCTTGCAGCAATAAGACTTGTGAGAGAGAATGGAGAGTTCAATCTATGCGAGATCCTGCGTGCACAACTTATAGACAACATCAAAGCTATTAAACATGACAAGACCAAGATATTCAGATTTGGGTCTCTGATCATAGACATGTATTTCCACATTCATGGAAAGGTGTCAGATTTATACCTAGACAAGACTATTCCTACTATGCCACAGATATCCTTCAAGGCATCTACTAAGATTACACTAAAATTTTACATGACACTTAAATTGAAAACATTTAGGGCCATAATGAAAATGAGATACAGGATTCCAGAAAGCATTGTTGAAAAGTACAAAGATAGTATTTTCTTTATGGTGGAGAATGATAAAACATGTATGGAAGTAGTTGAACCAAGGACAAAGTGGATTCATCCACTTGGATATGAGGTTGAGGAACCAATTCTAGAGGCTTATGCTCAAGTTCTATTATCAGCACCTAAGGACCCCAATGAACCTATATGGGGAACTTATGAAGAGAAAACAAGAGAAGTAGATGATGTATTGAACAGTGCAGCAACAAAAAGAAATCTTGCTAAAGTCACTTTGGAGATTTTGAAAATTCATGGAGTATCCCAAGCTGACTTAGACAAAGCAAGGAAAGAGAAGATTTCTTTGGAGATAGAGAGTGCAGCTACTGCAAAGATAGAATCTGATGATCCAAAGATGAATAAGGTGAAAATTGAGAAGTCATCCATCCTTGCGAGCAACAAGAAGCAAAAGAAACACTCAAGCACCTCCAGAGGTAGGTTTTAGACCTATTCTTCAAGTGTTGAGTAAAAGGGTTATTGATGAAGGAAGGATTGATCAAATAGGAAAATTTTATGATAAGTACAGTGAAATAGATAAGTTAGAGATTCATGGCATGATTGTCAAACACATGCTTAAGTTTAAGAAGACAGTGCTAGAATTGAAAACTATGATTCCAAATAGTGTTTGGAACATTTTAGATTTCTTGAAGAGACAAGCAATGGAGGAAGATCTAAGAATAAGAGAGAAGATCTTAGATGAGATTTTACCTGTGTGTTCTTTAGAGGAGAAGACCTTACTGTTAGATCTAGTGAAACCTCACCTTAGAACCAAAACAAGAACATTAAATATCATGGATAAGAACTATGAACTAATTGCTAAGGAAACTGAGAAAGCATTTGAGAAGTTTTTCATGAATAGGAACATGTACCCACCTACTGCGCCTATAGCTCAAATGCCCACAAAGTAAGTCAAGGTGGTAGAGCCCACTAATATATATATATATATATATATATATGAAAGGTCCCTAGGACTCAGCACCTATAGTTGAAACACATACAGAGGTAGATAAGTATGCGCCCATGATAGAGACACTCAAGGATGACTCAATTTTTATTGATAATGAAAAAGTTATTATGGCGGCCATAGACATGGATTTGAACAAGTTTGAAGAAGCTTTTGTAAGCACACAAGAAGCTGAAACACTATGTGGTGGTAACTCACCTGAGGTAGAAAAAGAAAAAGAGATAGAAAAAGAAAAAGGAAAGGAAACACAAACAGATAAAGGAGAAGAAGAATAAAAAGAAGATGAACCATCAATTTAAATGTTAATCAAAGTAAAGAAAGAAGTGATGGATAGCACTCCTATCACTCTAGTACACTCAGCTTCATTTTTGTCAAGTTTGACACCTGGCACAACCAGTTTGGATTCATGGGGAGAAGAAGACTTGATCAAGATCAGTGTCTTAGCTATGGAAAAAGCCAAAGAGAAACAAGTGATGAGGAATCCCTTATTTGTGGAGTAAGTGAACATATTGAATAGCCTATTGATTTCAGACAAGAAAGTGTCCAAGGTCAGTACAGTTGATGATGTTAGCAACATCCTCACAGTTAAAACTAACTTTGCTAGCTTGGAAGAATCTGCATCTCAAGTTGTAGAATAAAAGTATAAAAAGAAAAGGATAAGTGAATTGGTCAGTAACTTTGCACTTGACCTTAGTTCACTCAAAGTTGGACAAGCAACTTTGAAAGAGTTTGCAACAAAAGGAAGAAGAATTATTGCTGACTGTGTGAATCAGGATAAGTTGACAGCTGACCTCTACAAGAAGATACAAGAAGCAAAGGCCTTGATTGAAAAGGTGAGGTAGTCAGTATAAGATCCCTCTACTAATATAAACATGTGCAATAATGTATATCAGGGACATATTGACAAAATTGAGAAGGCATAAAAAGAGATGTCAAAGATAAGGGCTAGGCAGACTCAGCTTAGAAATGCTCTTGCACCCTCCTTAGATGTGTTGAATCAGAATATCAAGGAGATCAATGCCACCATGGTGACATATGATCAAGGTCCTAGTTCAGATTTGGAGAAGATGGAGAAAATTCAGTATGCCTTATGTGCCCATCTCCAAACAATTAATGCATTGATTTCATTTTGGAAGCAAGAGATCCAAAATCTACAGATTGCACACCCGAATGTACTTTCAGTGTAAGTACTTGTACAGATTTAGTTTTGTAACACCTTTGTCATTAATTTCAAGGGGGAGTATGTATAGAATATGGAGCTATATCTATATAAATAAAATGTATAGTAAGAAAATATAAGGGAGATATAAGATAGAATATGATTAAGTATTTTTGTATTAAGGGATAGTTAGTCACTTTTCCATATTCCTTTGTTGCCATCAATGACAAAGGGGGACATTGTTGGAAAGTTGATTATACTAGTGTATATGACTTAATATAGTGTTTTCATTATGGCAACAAAGTCATATAGTGTTTTGGATTCAGTGCACTTGATGAGAAGATCAGAAATTGGCTAAGTGTTGAAGACCGGACAGTATACAGAGTACCCGAAGGTCAAAGCATCAGCACACATGCATACGATAGAATTATGGTATGCACCTTAGAATTTAAGTTGGTAAGATCATATTCATGCTACATCTAAGAGCACATGGTCATAAGATTTAGTATGAGAAAGATACAGAGAGTTCAAGTTGCACAGACAGTAAATGCTAGAGATGAACAATGCAAGCAGTCGATTGTTGGTATTTTGGTTAGCAGTTATATTATTGTTGTGTAAAGGTTACGCACCTATTGTAATTAACTTATAGACATGTAATTAACTTTTTTTTTAAACACGCTTGAGCCAATTTAATTGGAAGAGTTGTGTGTAATCAGTTAAAGGGTCGACCTAGTTAATTGTTGTGTATGCACATATAAATATTAGATGTGTCATAGTAATTAAGTATGGAATTTTTTATAGATTTGAAATAAGTAGAGCAGAAGTGTGTGAAGATTTTATAAGATGTATTAGAGCTTTGCAAGAGGTCAAAGCATTAGTGCATCAAAGGAACTGATCAGACAAGTAGTGTCACAGTGCCAGTTCATCCAGCAGATATAATGTGTATCTGATATCAGAAGGTTGTAGCCTTCACCACTTGAGAAGTGAGCTCTAGGATAGTGTGTCCCCACCCCTAATAGGGTTATTGTAAAAAAATCCTAATAGGGTCTGACCCTTGACCAGGTCACTGTACCAAATATATTGTAAAGCAACTCCTAACAAGGTTAAGGATCTTCTAACAAGGATCATAAAATACTATTACATAATATTAGTGGGTGTCAATTCCCATCGGGGTTTTTACCTATTTGGGTTTCTCCATAACCATATTGGTGTTATGTGTTGATTTCATGTTTCATGGTTATGTTGATGTTCATTGTAGTATTTAAGTATTTAGTTTAGTTTAAGAATAAAGTAAAAAGATAAAACATAGTGAACACTGATTCACCCCCCCCCCCCCCCCCCCCCCCCCCCACTCTCAGTGTTCCCATTCCTAACACTTTCTTCATAGTGCTTGGGGAAAGTATCCAACCTTTCTTCCTTAGGTGCCTCTATTGGGTTTTCACCTTTAGAAATGCTCTTTATTTCTTTCTCTTTTTGACCTAATGTTTCCACAATGTGGTTTTCAACATTAGATTCTTTCCATTTTATATATATATATATATATATATATATATTTATCATTTTTATCTGAACTAAAAGATTGGATACTTCCCTTAGTCACTTCTTCTTGATATTCAATGGTAGAAGAAGGTTCAACAACATTAAGGTATTGGGACACTGTTTTATCATTCAAAAATATGGGAAGGATAGTAGGTTCAATGGAATTCCATTCAATGAGCTCTGGATAGATAAGCGATAAGGGATCAATGTTTTGGTGTGGCTCGGTAGGGTTTAAGGACATGACCTCATTGGAAGGTTTAAACATTGTATCGCTCAAATCTATGACATGTGCCTCTTCTAGGTGTTCTAGAGAACTTAGGTCAAAATATTCCTCACTCGAATCCTCTCGGGTTTCTATTGGGTAAAAATCTCTTGGGTTAAACCTAGGGTTAGATTCTCCTATAGTAGGTATCCATGATGGAACATAAGGCTCTCCTACCCATGGATTTTCATTAATTTCTTGATTAGGCACATTTTCTAATCTTGGCTAGAACTTTAAGCTTAATTTTGATTTGATCCTGAAGCTATCTCCTTTTCTTTTTCTTTGTTGCAAGTATAGGTGTGAATTAAATCTACCTCTTTGTCTTGTCAAGACTCACTTAACAATGAGTCCCACTCCTAATTGTTCTAATCTTCATCACTTTGGGAACCTAGTTGCAAGATTTGATCATAAACCCTAGGGTACTTATTTTGAGTGTATCCTTGTTCAAGATACCCCAATCTAGTTTTCTCCTTACTATCTCTCCATAAAATTTCAATGGGTTCAATTAGTCCTTCATTTCTTGTACCTAAAGGCCCTTGTCCTTTATATCCCATCTTCTACATTATTTCAAATCCCTTTCCATAATGATGTGTAGGAATGCTTATGTTTTGAATGTGTTTTTCATGTGCACTTGATTCCTCATCCTTATATTGCCAGTTTAAGATTTCATTATCTTCGTCATCCATAGACAAGGAAGTACTTTCCCTTACAAAGTGGTCATTATATTTATGGGGTACATGTAGGCGATATGGTTTTCCATGGGACTTGGGAGATAAAAGTAGATCCATCATAGATAAAGAATATTCACCCACACCCTTTTTCTTAATTTGGAATTGCTTCTCAAAATTCTTCATCATGTTATCCATATTTTGATAATGGGCATCCTTGGTGTAAATTTGAATGGATCTAGCTTGGTCTTCTTTTTCTTTATCATGGGTAATTTCCTCACTAACTTTCTCCTTTCCCTTAGTTGATGTAGTTAAGTTAGTGGGAACTTGGTGATTTTCAACAACATCTTCTTCATCTTCCTTTTCTTTTCCTTTCAAGGATGGAAGATCTTTGGAACTTTTTCCTTGCTCTATTATTTTCAATATAGACCCTTCTATATTATGTGGCACTAAGGATTCATTTATGGGTTTCATGTTATTGCAATATTGGAAAGGATTTGAATCTCTACTTACCATTACTTCTTGTCCCATGTATGAAAATTTGAGACATTGATGATATGTCAAAGGTACTGCCTTTAGTTCATAGATCCAAGGCCTTCCTAATAGGATATTGTAGGTCAACTTTAGATCTAGGACTTGTAAAATGGTCTCTTTTTGCATTGGGCCAACTTGAATGGGGAATACCATTATATGTTTAGAGGCTCTTTCTTCATCATTGCAAGCTTCAATGGTTATTTTCTTCTTTGGGTCAATAGATTCCTCAAAAAATCCTAGGGCTTTAACCAAGTTTAGGGTATGGATATTTAGGCCAGCTCCCCCATCAATGAGAACTCTCTTAACCCTATGCTTGTGGATCAAGACTTCTATATGCAAAGGCAAGTTTTGTGGGTGGTTCAAAGATATATCATCTTGTTCTAAGAAGGACAAACAATGGGGTGCAACAAGATGTCCTACCATGTTTTGGAACTTGTCCATATCCAAATTCAAAGGTACATTGATCTCCATAAGGGATTTTTCCAAAATCTCCTTATGAGTAGGTGAAAGTTTAAGAAATTCTAGGATTGAAATTTGAGTAGGGGTCCTTTGTAATTCGTCCACCAAATTATATTTTTTTGAAGATGGAGATGTTTGATTAGGTAGGATAATTCTTGGGGAACCTCCTGATAGAGTAATCTTTGATGCTTCCCCCTATTTACAACATTATATGTTGCCTCCCTTGGTTTTTCTTTCACCACAATCACATTTATTGTATTTTCATCACCACTTAAGGTATTTATGGAATTGTCACAAGTATGGGAAAAATTCACCTTTTCATTACCCCTTTTATTATTGTGATTGGTATTTGATGATTCCCCCTTTTCATGGTTTAGGAAAGGGTTCTTGAAAGATGTGTGATCCTCATTATTTTGAGGTCCTTCTACCTTTATGGTTCCATCATCGATTAGGTCTTGGACAAGGTGTTTCAATTTCATACATTCATTCATCTTATGTCCTTTGTTACAATGATATTTGCAATGATGAGAATCATTCCACCACATTGGCTTGACTTGTGGTTTGTATGGCCTTGATTCAGGCAGGATAATAATTTTGTTGGCTACTCAATGTTAGGAATCATCCCAAGAGATAACTAAGAGGGGGGGGGTGAATTAGTTATCTAAAAGATTCAATTATTTATCTAATTAAGTATACTTAAACATAAGCATAAACACAATGAAAGAACACAGGAACACAACACCAATATTTTGGTTATGAGGAAACCCAAATAGGTAAAAACCCCAGTGGGACTTGATACCCACTAATATTTTGTACTAGTGTATAATGATCTTTGTTAGAAGATTCTTTACCCTATTAGGAGTAGCTTTACAATATATTAAGTATAGTAGGCCTGGTCAAGGGTTGCACCCTATTAGGATTCTTTTAAAATTGTCCCTGTTAGGGGAGAGGATGCACTGTCCGAGAGCTCACTACTCAAATGGGAGAAGGCTACAACCTTCTGAATAACAGATACACACTATATCTGGATCTTGGTGAACTACGCTTTGACCTACTATTTGGATCAGTTCCAATGAATAGCACAAGTACTTTACTTGGTCACATAGACCTTCTTCTGATGGCTCAACACTTTCTCACACTCTGCTCTGCTCTTCTTAATCAACTATGAACCACACTTCAGCAATTACAAATGACTGCCTATAAATATCTTTCCTCCAAATGATATAATCAAGTCGGCCTATTAGAACCACCTTGAAATCATAATAGAGAAACCATAATAAACTACAACAACATTTTTTCGGCTCTATTATGCACGCAACACAATCTAGGACCTATCTAATAAAATAAATGTAGACGCACGCTACACACTGTCAGCTCTACCAAAATAGCTGGATCTTTCTCTGTAAGCTGAATTAACTCATGTGCTCTTAACCA
The DNA here is from genome assembly GCA_027943335.1 of Chamaecyparis obtusa. Classification (NCBI taxonomy): domain Eukaryota; kingdom Viridiplantae; phylum Streptophyta; class Pinopsida; order Cupressales; family Cupressaceae; genus Chamaecyparis; species Chamaecyparis obtusa. The sequence continues at coordinate 1,314,022 of BSBK01000527.1, forward strand.
AACCTTAATAACTCTCTTCTAAGCTTAAATCCAAGGGCGCATACCCACTAGATAGGCACAACTACATAACCAATAAAATCTCTTTCGACTCTTCTGAACAAACACAGGAAACTACTACTAGCGAATAATGACTGCATAACTTTACTTGCGTTCATCATCAGACCATGTGTCCATGAAATTAACATCATCAACATGTCTTCAACATATATCCAAGTGCGCAAGGCTCCATGATAACAGTATGAACAAACATACATAGAACACTGCCTATAACTCTGTCAGGAACACTGCTGACACCAACTGCAATATAATTGTCTGTACTAATAATTGACCTCTACGCCCATGATATCATGACCATGATACATATACAAAAAGCTTACTGTATAAGACTTCCATGCATGCTACTTTCCATATGTTGTCATCAATGAAAAACATACAGTCAATATTGGCCTGCTGGCAAATCTCCAACACTAAATTTCTCAATGCATTTTCCAAAGGTTCACCTAGAAATCTGAATTTTATTTTATGATATGTGGAAAAGAATGGTTTAGGCTTATTAACATTAGAGTTATTGAAAGGATTGTTTTTGTTGTTGTTTTTGTCATTGTTGTTGTTATTGTTGTTGTTGTTGTTGTTGTTGTTGTTGTTGTTGTTGTTGTAGGAGCTTTGGTCATTTGATTAACATTATAGGTTGGGTTTGACCCACTCGATAAGGTAAAAGGAGTAGCCTTCAAGTTGTGTGCTTCCACAACTCCATCATTCACAAGATTTTTATTGGTGTTTTTCAACCATAGTCTTGGTTTATCATTGTGATTGTTGGCTCCTTTATTATTATTATAATTATTGTTATTGTTGGTGTTGGGATAGGTTTTATTATCTTTGAATAATTTGATTTCACCTCTTTTAACTAACACTTCTTCAATTTTTATCCCATTTTCGATGATCTTTTCAAAAGTAGGGGGAAATTGAAGTTGGAGCCTATAGTTCATCTCCATATTTAAGTTATTCATAAATATTTCCATCTTTTCTTTCTCAGGTATGCTTCATGGATATCGTGTGAAGACTGTTCTCCATCTTTGGAGAAACCCTAGAAAAGACTCACCATCTCATTTTTTAGTATCACATAGGTTGAGCATGGTGATTTTGTGCTCTATGTTATAGGAATAGTGAGTCATGAATTTTGAAGCTAATTCTTCAAAAATTTTAATCCCTTGTGGAAGTTTGGAGAACCATTCCATGGCTTGGCCTCCTAAACTCCTCGAAAATAACCTCATTAAATAGGTTGTGTCATGCATGAATTCTATACTTAGAGCACAAAATTCTCTAAGATGGTCTTGTGGGTATGATTTACCCATGTATTTTTTGTATTTAGGGAAGAACACATTAAGCAGAAAAGGTGCCATAGCCAAGCTCTTATCAAAGGGAAATGGGCATAAAGCCTCGATGGAAAATATCTTAGTTTTGACTACTTTCTTCATTGTATCGATTTGTGCTTGAAACATTTTCAATTGTTTATTCATGGCACCTATAGGATTATCTTCTTCCTCATCTTTCTTAAGTGTTGCGGTGTCATAGTCACGAGGAATTTTTACCCTTGATTGGGCTAAGTTAAGGAAGTATTGTTCCTTATTTCATTCTAAAAATTTTTGCATGATTTCAAGAAATTCGAGATCTTGGGCCGCCCTATTGGCTTTATCTTCAGTTGTCTCTCTAGGCCCTTGGTTTTCTCAATTAATGTCTGCTTGATTTTTTGTTCCTTGTTCTTCATTGTGTCCTCCATGAAGGTAATTGTGATATGCTGTGTTTCTATCCATTTGGTCATCTCTCTTTTCAAAAAGGTTTGGGAGACTATCCCCTTGGTCGTGATTAATGAAAGAAGTTTGAGATTCAAATTCAGGGACCTCTCTTGCTATGCAAGTTCCATCTTCTTGTAAATATAGTTTAAGTTTGTGATATTGTGTAGAAACTGACATCAACAAAGGTTTGATTTGAAACTATTTTCCCCAAACTTGGTGATTGTTCTTTTTATGAAGATATTAAAAATGTAAGATGATTTTGCAAAATGGAAGTTTCTCACTTGTTCTATGTATCTTCAAACAAAGCAACCACAAATACACATGTTCTTTTTAAACCCTCTACACACAAAGTGTTTGAATATGTTAGGATGTTATCATGGGTTTTTCATGATAAGTAACTCCAAGCAATCTACCTAGTTGTCAAATTGGTTCGTAAGCATGGCTTTACAAGGTAGGTTTTCTAAGTTAACAAGGTATTTAATCAAGATTCCATTCAAAATAGACATTAAGTTTCATCCCCCAAAAATAAGGGGCTTCCCACCATAGGTATATCAGAGTTTTGCACAATCCTGAAGGACTACTTAAGGAAGTCTGAAGCTTAATATCCTTTTTTCATCCACCCCATTAAGGATGAATGCATTTATTTTTTATAGTGGGTTGGATTATTGCAACAAAGGCAATTGTATCCCACTTTGGATTGTCCCTCTCACCGGCCTCGTTAAGGTGAATCTTGGGAGGTGAGCCCACTAAAGATCTAGCATGTTCATTTGTAAAGTGATAAATGGAATTAAGAGATAGGTTGAGGAGTTTGATTTACCAAAAAGGTGAAGAGAATATCCCTAATGTTCTTTCCTCCCAAGCATAATTAACAAAGTTCGATTTACCAAACCCACTAACTAATGGGAATTGAGTATTTCTACTCTCCTCCATAAACAAGGGGTTTTTGAATTAAATGCTTGATTTATCCCTTATGTTGCTTTAATTACTAGATTTTAGAAATCACAAGGCCACACTTTAAACAAAAATTGACCAAGTTTTAGGCTTACCTTAATTCGAAGCTAGAAAAGGCTAGGGGCATTTCTAATGGATTTTTCCATGATTTTGATTCACCTAGCAGCGATTGTTCCCATTCCTTTGTCTCCTCTCCAAAAATTTAGTCAACACAAATAAGAAATATGAAGAAAACCAACAAAAATTGAAATCTAAGCCTTATTTTTCAAATTTGACAAAAATGATTAAGGCATGTAAATCTAATTTAAAGATACAAATTTCAATTTGTAAGCTTCTACAACTTGTAAATATGGTTCGTATACCTCACCTTATTGTTGTGAATCCTCCAAAATAAGTTTAATGTTCGCTATGTTCTCACTTTTGATCCATTTAGCCAAAGCTTTGTCCTCATTGTTGTATTTTCTCTCTGGATTTTTTTGTCTTTTTATGACCTGTAATAATAAAACTAGAGAAAATTCATTCCTGACTGTCAGACTTTACAAATTTGAATTACAGTCATATGCATTGCAGAATTAATTAAATGCAATACTAAATTAATTGAATGTGCTGCAAAAATATTTAAAAGCATAGAAACAAAAATTGAATGCGCTATTTTATCCAGTAAATGCGCATAAAAGAAGTGTTAAATGCACTGCAGAATCCTTTAGATGTGCTTCGTAGTCAGGATATACGCGTCGAAAGAGAAATAGACAAGATATTAGAAAGATTAACATGCGGTTTGGCTATGTAAAGGTGTGGAGCTTTGTTGTGCAAGTGTTATTTCAGACCTCAAACGCATTGCAGAAATGTTTGTAAGTGCTGCAAAAACTGCCAGATGCGTTGCAGAACCTGTAAAATAGAGAAAAACACAAGAATATGCAAAACAAAAATGATTTCTCCAAATGTAAAAGGAATGAGGCCTAATGCCCCACGGTGGGCACCATTTTGTGTGTTGTGGAAAATACCTTCATAGGGTTAGTTTGTCAAATAAATGAATAGTGTAAGCTAAATACCATAATTAGTGAGCTAAATATGCAAATAAAAGACAATAAGCCCTCTATGGATCTCTATTTAGATATGCTAATGCAAAGCTCTCAGCAAGCTTTCATTAGTGACAACTCTAAAACAAGAATGATATGATAAGAAATTAAGTAAATCAATTCCAAAATGATATTATGCCTAATTAACTCTATATTTGCCTTTCTAGCTCAAAAATGCAAGAGGTTTGATGCTATTCTCATATTTCTGGATGATTTGTTCATGAATTACACCTTTCTTTTATAGATTTTGGCAAGGGTAGGAGGTGGAGTTGAGTTGATCATGGTTGAGTTGAAGTTAAGTCCATGGTTCCACCTTTGGAGAAAATTTAAATGGATTGTCCTCAAAGCTTGGGATAAAGAGACAAAATGGGTGGCCAAGATTCTCTCACCTTATGTGTGATTGAGATTTGATGTGAGCTTGATCCTTGAATCCTATTGGTTGAGGCATTTTCCTCCCATGTGGTGTTGAGTAAAAATAGGGATTTAATAATTGAATTTATTTAATTTTTTTAGCCACGTGTACCCCTTAAATGGGGTTGATTTGATTTAAATTGAACTATACAATTAATTAGATTAATTACACAATTTATTGATTTATCTTGATTTATTTTATTTAAATTGATTTAATGGATTTTGATTTTCAATTAAAATTGGATTTTGTCTTAGTTGCAATTTTGCTTTGATTTTAACTTAATTTCAATTTATTGCTTTGATCTTGTCTTGGTTGCTCACTTGAATTAATCATGTCCATTTTCAGATGATTATAACTGACAACACTTGTTTCTGTCCAATATACCTAATAGTTGTCAATGTCTACTTCACAATGTTGAATTCATGTTCGGTCATACCTGTATCCTTTAAGATCTTCTTTATAGTTCTATCTACTATTTTATTTGACAATTTCTACACCTGTGACTGTTGTGCTATATTGAAATTCTCTTCATATGTTCCAAATCTAGAACTCTTGGAATCCAAACTGCTTTTAAGTATTCTCTTACATATCCTTCAACTTATTCTTCAGATACCTCATATTCAAGAGGATCTACAAATTCTATCATTGGTTCTACTGCTTCAATGTAGGTAAAATCAATGTCCACTAAGAAACATATCTCACTCTTATATTTCTCAACAATAGATGGTGGAATTATTAACCTTCTTCTCATTTCATTTTGACAGGTTTTAATGACATGGGTTTCACTCTCATTCACTTTATCAATGAGATGTCTTAAATATACCTTATTGATTTTGTCCATTGAATTTATGCCATCATTCCAATTGGCTCCTATGGTGTAACGAAATATTCTTAAAAGATGGAAAAACATATAAGTGATCAAGGATGAGAATCTAAACTGGGAATTCTTAGTCTTCTTGATCTTCTCAAGATTTTCAATTAGCTGAATTCTCAGAATCTCACACATATCTACTTCAACTTTGTTAATACACATAAGGTAGGTTGCTTGCACCATACCTGCTACCATTTCATCTTCCCTAGAACTTGCACAAAATTTTGTTGTTAAAATTTTATATACATATCTCACATCATCTTGTTCAATCTTACTTATAACTATGCCTCTTCCGTTGTATGAAGACTTGGTGTTATCCAACAATGTTTTCTTAATATTTTTTTCATTTAAAGGAATTGCTCCTATCTTAGACAATCTTGTAACCTCATGTATAAGATCTGTTCTAGTGTCTATAACTCTATCATCCAACCAAAAACTCTCCATTATGTATTCTACTCAAAATGATTTTAGTCCATTCGTCATTCTGAAATTCATAGTGAAATATGTACTTAATGATGTCCATTTGACCTAAAAGTTCAAATCCTTCTTTGTAGATCATGTCTTGTTTGTATATCTTATTGTACTCCATGGTTAAACTACCATCTCCTATTGTCTCAAACTTACATTTTAAATACCCTTTTACATCTTCAAAATGTAAGACTCCATCTAGAATGGTCGATAAAGACAAACTAGGGTCTTCATCTAAGGGTTCTACTACTTCCTTCTTCATCTTAGGTCTAGTTGTGTCTCTGATGTTGTGAAATAGTGATGCATCCATGATTCCACTAAAAATTAACTTCTTTAATAATGAATTCTTAATTAAATACCTTGGAATCATGATTTAGGGCTTTGTGTAGATCTGGCAAAGAATCTATCTCCAAATCTTGCAAACTTATTTCAATCTCCACTGGTTAGCTCTCTATATCTTTTGTAAACATTTGAATAATTAAATGATGTCAATAATATTCTTTTATCCTTCAAATCTTTTAAGACACTATCATTGCATTAATTTATTAAGTGCATTCATGCCAAAAGTTGTTCTTGGTTACCTGCATAACTAAATTATTTTCATGTTGTTACCCTCAATTTTTCTTAACCCTCAGTTTTAGTCTTGGTCAATAAAAATCCTAAGTTGAATTTGAACTAGAACTTTGTCAAGTTCAAGTTCAGGTTCATTAACTGTTATGAGTTATGCAGTGTCAATGTTTTTCAATTCCTTCTGTAAGTCTGTCAGTCTTTTGAAGTTGAACCTAAACCTAAACCCAGACTTGAACTTTAAATTTTGTTCAAGTTCAAGTTCAAGTTTGAAGTAAAATGTCCAACACATGGAATATTTAGAGGGATTGTTCTTTCAATCCGTAGAAAGTTTCCTCTTCAAGAACTCCAGGTGTCAAATCAATTTTGGGAAGTTGTCATACAAGGTTATCAAATTTGATGAGATGGCTTGTACATGTGGATTGTGGAGGTGACAGTTGATGGCATGACATAGGGGGTGTCATTATTGCAAAAATTATGGTAATCAAAGAATGTCCTGGGGAATTGAGAATTGTGTGCTGATTTAACTTGAAAATTAATGAGGGGTGAGTCCAAATGTCATATCAATCATTCCTTCATTAATACATTTATTAAAGCTATCCTTCGAAGATTTACTTAAAATCCTATCGGCCATGTTAATAAATGAAGCGCAGTTGAGTTTATTTGTTGATTTTTCTTGAGGAGAAAGGAGGAGCAGTGAAGTTTGTGGTAAGATAATCTCAAAAAATTGGTGCACAGATAATTGGTGAGTCATTTTTCCTTGCAGCTCTCAGTTTGTTGAAGCAGCTTGTTACTATTTTGTGAATTTTTTCCGATTTCCTAGGTTAAGATGCCTCTTTTCCATCCTAAACTCCCAAAAGATGAAAGTAGGAGTCATTTTTTGATCTCTCTCCCAGACTTCTATGATACCTCCTTGGTTAATGTGAATTTAGGAGAGTTACAAAATAAGGTGGACAATGCCTCTGAAGGTTCCTTCTCTAAGAAGTTGGTAGGAAGTGGGTTAATGGAGGCCGTTGCCTTTCTCCAAGACCTAGTTTTCCCAAAACTTATATTAGAATGTGCCAATAGGTATGATGGAAAGAACAGATGTATAAAAGATTCTTCAAGAAAAATTTTGGTTAAGATAAGCAGAGAAACGTTAATGGTAGCTTTCTAGATCCCATATAAAGAACCCTATGATCCTTGGACCTATGCAGAGGTAGCTCATGTGTATGAAGAGGACAAGAAGAGGTATAGCTCCCCAATAGCTCATACATGGTTAGCGAAACCAAAGAAGGGAGGGTTAAGACTGTCTAAACCTCTAACCATTGAACATTTCCATAAGGATATCACCGATATTGTGTTCCTTTTGAACAAAGTGAAAGGAAATCCTCATGCATTCCACTGGGAGGATTGGATGTACTATTTAATCTAGAAAATTCTAGAAGGAGAGAAGTTTATAGACTGGGCTGACTTGATTGTAGAAAAACTTCACCGGGAGCTCCTGAATGTAACTAATCTGACTCCCTTTTACATGGCCTCTTATCTTATCTATTTTCTCGCTTGTAGAAATTGGGAAGGACTTCCCCATGAAATATGGACTAATAATATGAAAATTTATGATTATTTTACATGTTTACAAAATGAAAAGTTCTCTAGTGAATTCAAAATAGTGAATGATAGGTTCTCAGCAAAGTTAATTTTTAAATTGTAGGGAAGAGAAAATTGTAGACTCTCTGAAGAAGCCAAGAAAGTGGTAAATGTATATGGTTTCCATTTCATACAATTTCCTAGATTTACTTACCTAAGAGTTAGGGCTTTTGATGGGGAACCACTAAGGTTGCCCAGGTTTTGCTTGGACGATGTGATCTTAATGGAGATTTGCAGGCAGCTCATCATTGTGGAGAAAAAATATGGTAGCTCGAAGAAATCCTCAGGAGTTTTATTTCCTATTGAGCTAGGGTACTACAGATGTAAAATCTTTCAAGACACCTTGGCAATGGAAAGTGAGTTGTTAGTTCTGAGGTTGAAGCCTTATACCACCAGGGCCAATTTTGATTATAGAGGTTTTTCCAAATTGAACCTCAATGTCCCTGTCACCTTCATGCACATGCCTGAATTAGAAGACTTCTAGGCTAGTTGTCCAAATGAGTTTGAGGTTAGGAGAAGGTTTTGGTCAAGGTTAACACTAAGGCAAACAATCACTTATGGATTGGATCGAGATATAAGTGAGGTCGAACAAGATGAGGAGGTTGAGGTACTTGATTCCCAGTTTTCAGAGGAAGTAGAGGCTCTACTTATTCTAGAATTAGATTAGACAAAACCAGAAGAGGACAACCTACAAGTAAGAATGACTGGAATATTAAAAAGAACAAAAGTTTGGTTGTTGGAAAAGAAGGAACCTAAGACTACCTCACGGTCTTCTAAAAAGAAGACAAAACTAAGGAAGAAAATCTCGAGAAGAAAGAATTATGTTTTAACTAACATTATTGTTGATACATCTCTTGCAAGTACTCTTGAACCTAAAGTTGAATTAGCTAGTCCTGACGTTCAAGTTCAAGTTCAACTTTAAGCCGAACCTATTGTATGAGTCACTCAGTTGTCCTCCAAGATAAAGAACAAGGCTAAGAAGATAGAGGTATTTCCCAGTGTTGTTGTCAATTTGGATCCTCCTAAAGCTAAACCATAAGAAGACCTTGTTGATGATCTTGATTTGGCCAACATGTCAGATAGTCAGCAAGTGCCTGATGTTGCCGATAATTCTCCAAAAGATTCATTGGACCTCCTAAGCAATTATGATACTCAAAAGAAATCTACTTCGGCCCCACAGTGGCTGGAAAACTCTATTACCAAAAGGAGAATTATTGTTCCCCTTTTCATGCCAATCGAGGATATAATTAGTAAATGTCTCGGCAAAACACCAAAGACTAAGAAACCAAAGATTGAGTCTAGGATAGACTTTGATGAAAGCACAAATCATTGGATGGTGGAGATAGAGAAACTAGTGATTGATAGAAGGGATGGTGAAGTCTCTACCCAGGATTTCTAGGTATCTAAAGTTGACCTAGGGAGAGATAGCAGAGCCACTGATATGAAATTCTTTGAGGTTTTGAACAAGAAAATTGCAAGTAGAGTCTGGAAGGACACGAAAGACAAATAGGAAATGAAGGAAGCTATTAAGAGCATGGCCCAGTATATTCATGCTATCCAACACCTAGAACCTTTCCCTTTGTGTGAAATGCCAGCCTCTATAGACATCAAATCTCTAGATAATCAAAAATTTCTAGATCAGATACAACAAAATAAAGTTATCATCAAATCATTTGAAGAATGGGTCGAGCATGTGAGGTCTAAGACTACTAAGCAGTTAACCTGTCAAAATCAATCTCAGATCAAGGCTAATAACCTGATAAAGAAGGTCTAGGCAAACATCGAAGAATGGGAAATAGAAAGAAATACCTGGATAAAGGAACTCCAATGGATGGAAGAAGTTTAAGAATACGGTCTACGAAAATTCCTCTCAAAAAGACCAGTTCCAAGGCTAGATGACAAGACTTTGTATGTCTTAAAGGAGTGCATTGATTGGAGGAACGAGGTTGTGGCTCAAGGAATTTTCAAAATAAAAGACCTCTTAAAAGGACTAGGGATAATCAAAGATATCATGTTAAGTGACATGGTCTAGGTGGATAAGCAGTTTTTCAAAGCCCAAGAAGAATTAGATAGACCAGTCGATGAGGTGATTAAGGGTGTCAAAGCTCAGTTTGATGAACTAAAAGGAATGAAATCACTAGCCGTACAAGATTTTTCAAAAGTGGTGTGAATTGAGTCAATGTTTCTACTCTAGCAGCAGCACTTGCAAATGCATAGCGATAAAGTGGCTCAGGTCAAGAAAGAGAAAGAAGTGTGGAAGCAATGAATTAATTACCTTGGCTTGCCACACCAGTAGGTGATTTTAGCATTCATTGTGGTGTTTGAAGAGTGGAAGGTGGCTCAGTTGACATTAGCCTCAACACCCTAGTTTACTGGGACACCTGGCTTTATTATGATGGCGCTTTGTGCTCATTTCCATTTATTTTTGCTTTATGCTTGAAATAGTTATTTAGTTTAAAGCAATTACTTCCAGTAAAAGAAAGTTTTATCTAGTTAGTTGCAAAATCCCTGGTTGGCTATATATTTGAAAACTTTAAACTTATTAAGGGTTCGACTCTCTGAGTTTTGAGAAACTATTTTCTAAAGACTATGCTTTAAGCTTTCTGAATACTAATATAATAGAATATATTAAATATCCTATGGTATTACATATATGTTTGAGCTTTTTGAATCAATAAATATTGTTGTTTTTCCTATATAATTTGTTTTCTTATGGAAGTGAGTTATATTAAACAAAGCTTAACTATGATATGAGTTGATCTTGTGCTTAGAGTAATAGAGAGAATCATTATAGAAGTTTTAACTTTAAAGATTTTAAAGTTTGAAGCAGTGTTAGAAGTAAATTTTGTTCTTTGAAAATCTACACATTCTTTTCATGTTGATGAACTGAATGTTGACCTTATGTGTTTTCTGGTTAAAAGCACCCATGATTTTGCATTTCTTTGTTCAATAAGATTGTATTGAAAATCTGTTTAGAAGGTAGCTGCACCTTAAAAAATTTGCAGAGAGTTTTCTTTCAAAGGAACTCAATTGTTAGTGTTGAGGTTTCTTTTCTTTTCATGCTTTATAGGAGTTTGTAGATTGATTTAAAGAAAGGAAAAACTGTATGCTAATAGTTTTTGGAAACTCCGCTGGGGAAAGAGTCTAAAGAGTAGACCAGGATTTAAATCTTTTTATTTTAATGATTCATTATGGTGTTACCCGCTGAGGTGATTCCTAGCCAACAAGAAGTTCCTCTAGTTTTGCAACCAGGCCTTGATTTTTTAGATACTCAAAAAGACATAATTGTCAACCTTAATGCAACAGCTTGGAAGCTGAGAACAAGTGGGCAACAATATCAGCAAGTAAGGCTAGTCCTTGAGGAGGAAGAAGAAATTGGAGAGTGGTTAAGGGGCTTACCCATAGCCCAAGAGGCTGTTGTAGTGGATAGACTAGTCCAAAGACCTTGAGAATAGGTCTTTCTTTACATATTTGATTTAGTTTAATTAAGCTGGCCAATAAAATATTTACAAGAGAAGACTGGGCAAAGGGTCTTGTTGACTCAAATTTTGAAGACCTAGCAAAGCTTGATTTTAAACCCCAAACTCCTTCAAGAGAAAGATGCTACAAGACAGCCATTAGGCCTTCCTCCCCCACCAAATTGTCTCTTGTCACCTCTTTTCAATCTTGTGTGCCATCAAGAACCCTAGCTCCTTTCATAAATCTACAGCCTTTGAATTTTATCTTACCTACCATGGCTCAAAATCAACCCTGGGGTGTGGTTGTGGGACCTTTAAGCTTAGGAGAAAACTTGGGAAACTCGCCTAAAGGTCGAGATATTTTACCTAAATTTAGTGGTGATGGAAAGAAATCTCTAGAAGATCATTTGAATGCCTTCAACACGACATGTGGAGTTTTGGCTATTGGCACCCCAGATGTAGTTGTCAGGCTCTTTATCCTGACATTGATAGATGTCGTAGCCAACTGGTTTCATAATCTACTACATGCCTCTATTACGGATTGGGATACCATGAAAAGGGCATTTGAGACTATATTTAAGTTAGCTGATAATGCTAATACACTCTTGATCCAGTTAAGTCAAATGAAGAAAGAGATTCAAGTACCTATGAGGGAGTTCGTGGTAAGATTTAACAAGGGAATTCAAAAAATTCCAATTGCAAGTAGACCCAATGATGAAAATCAAAAGGGGTTTTTCTTGAATGCTATGCCTCATGATGTTGTGTTTCCTTTAAAAAGAGCTAGGTCAACCACCTTAGATGCTTCTCAAACTCTTTCCATTGAATTAGAGGATGATCTCATAAAAAGTGGCAAATGGAGAAAAGATGTACAAACTCCTAACTCTCATCCTTCCACCTCTTCATCATCAGACCCTGTAATACAAAGACTGGTGAATGACCTAATAAAAATCAAGTGACAATTGCCTAAAGCTGCAGTCCTTATCAAGATATCCCACGCAAATACCCAGCTCAAGGAGCCTCAAGCTTGGGAAAACAATTCAATTTGCCTCCTCCACAGTAGAGACTACAAATTGAACCTCCTCTAAATAAAGGCAACATGTGTGTTTTCCATCTTAATAATGAGCTTGAAGGGGGCTCATGCCCTGAAAACATATGATATGTACAACTTGAAGCTAAAAAAGAAGCTGCAGCGAAGGTGACTATTGAAGACATATCCTTTGAAATACCTGGCGACTCTGGAAATTTCTATTTTGAATATGAATTAGACTCTGAAAGGGGTGGTGACATATTGGTAACTTTAGGGGATACCTCTTGCTTAGTTTTGACAAGAAATCAGCGTGGAGGAAAAGTGAGTAATTGGTCAAATTCAGCAACCAAGGAAATTGGAAGTCAGGCCAATGAAAATCTGAAGGTCGCAAAGACAAGTAGTCCAAAGGTACAAATCTTGAAAAGGTCTAAATTTGAATCTTCTTTTAGTATAGTTGAATTTTGTAAAAATTCCAAAGTAAAAATCTCTGCTACAGATTACTTAAAAATGAATCCCCTGGAGTTAGATAAACTAGTTAATTATGTCAAAGGCTCCCATGTTGAACCTAAGGCTCAATAGACTAATAATGCATGTTTTAAAGGGGAGCCTATAAATAAAGAGGACAAAGTTGAACAAAATCCTACAGATAAGCCCATTTCTACTATTCCCTCTAGTTTGAAACCAGAACCTTTCTATGTATCTTTATTTATCCATGGCTTCAAACTAAAAAATTGTATCATTGATTCAGGGGCCTTAGATAATATCATGTCGTCTTCTGTAGCTAAGCATTAGACCTCCCCATGACTGACACCTTTGGCCGCTACTATTCCATGGATGCTAAGGAGGTCCCACTCATAGGTCAGATAAAGGATGCTCAAGTTTCTTTAGCAGCTTTCCCTGATAAAAGATTGAAGTTACCATCCTAGTAGATGATATTCCAGCTAGCTATGGAATGCTCTTAAGCAGAACCTTTTGCAGAGATCTAGGTGGTGAGATAAAATTGGATTGGTCTTAGGCCATAGTCCCTATAGGAAATAAGAAGGTTACTCTACTCCCAGAACCCAAGTCCAAGTACACTATTTTTCCCTCAGAAGATCCCAAATCTCATATTTTGTATCAAGAGTCTGAGTTTGCTAACTATGTTATCTTATCTAAGAATGATGTCCCAGGTCTTGTTGTTGCAGATGAAGAAGTTTCCTGGATTCTTGAATTTGATGGAAGTTGCTCCCCCATAGGCTTAGGGGTAGGGGTAGTCCTTATTTCCCCTTCTGGTCTCAAACTCCCTTTTTCATTCAAGCTTGAATTTGAGAACACAAACAACACGGCGGAGTATGAAGCCCTGTTGTTGGGTCTGGAAGAAGCAAAGAAAAAGGGAATTAAGATTTTAAAGGCATGTGGTGATGCTAATTTAATTGTTAAACAGGTTAAGAACTTATACTTAGTGAAGAATGAGAGACTGAAGCATTATAGGAATAGGGTTTGGGATGAACTTGAGTGGTTTGAAGCTTTTTCAATCGAAGCAATTCCCAGAGAATATAACTCAAGGGTTGATGCTCTTGCGAGATCAGCATCTTTGCTGATACCACATCTGGACTTTACAGAAGATCGTTATACAATTGAGGTTATACATAGGCCTAATGTACCTGATAATTCTTGCTCCTGGCAAGTTTTCAGAGACATTTCCCACATTAATGAATTTATGCAGGGGTTGGACAAGTTCTCAACTAATTACTTTGAAGGATCAGAGTCTGAGTGCCATGAATTATGTCCAGAAAAGGAAGCCAGCTCCTCAGAGGAAGTGATTTAGATTAAAGGTAACTCCATGCCAAAAGGACTAGTAGATTTAGAGAAGCTTTTTGATAGAAGGGATTGTTATTTAAACCAACCTGTCATACCAGATAATGTCCCTTCGGGAGAATATGAAAAAATTAATATTGGAGATGAATCCAATCCCAAGTTGCTAAGCCTAGGGGTGTGTTGTGATGAAGGTGAGAAGCGTCATTTTACTAAGTTGCTGAAAGAGTATGGAGATGTCTTTGCTTGGTCCTATGATGATCTGAAGAATTTTAGGCAAGGAAAGTTTACACACCATATTCCTTTGAAACCAACGTCTCCTTTTCATCAGAAATTGAGGACCTATAATCCAAAGGTGGTGGATGCTATTTTTAAAGAGATTGATAAAATGCTTCAGGCATGCATTATCTTCCCCATCCATCATTCTATGTGGGTAGCCAACATAGAACTTGTGTGGAAATGGAATGGAGAGATTAGAATCTATGTAGATTTTAGAAACCTCAATCAATCAAGCCTTAAGGATAACTTTTCTTTTCCTATGATGGATCAAATTCTTCAGACTGTGGCTAGCTCAGAGATGATGTCATTACTTGATGGCTTTTTAGGCTATAACCAGATCATCTTCGCAGAGGAAGATCAGCATAAGATGGCTTTTACCACGTCGTGGGGCACGTTTGCCTATAGAAGAATGCCTTTTGGACTGATTAATGCCAGAGCCACATTTCAGAGGGCTATGAATTCTACTTTTGGCCACTTGTTAAATAAAACCATTACTATTTATTTAGATGACATGACAGTGTTCTCTAGGAGGCATAAAAATCATCTAAGAGACTTGAAGGAGGTATTACAAAGGTGTAGGGATTATGGCATTTCTTTAAATCCGAAGAAGTTAATCTTTTGTGTGATAGAAGGAAAGTTACTGGGTCATTCAGTTTCAAAGGAAGGTATTAAAATCACTCTAGAAAGAGTAAAAGCCATCCAGTGATTGTGTCTTCCTATCAATCAGAAGGGGATAAAGTCTTTCTTTGGTCAAGTTAATTTCTTGAGGAAGTTCATTCCTGATTTTGCCGAGACATCAAAGACGATGGTAGACCTGTTAAGTGAAAAGAAGAATTTCAAGTGGTATGAACTAGCTATCAAATATTTTGGGAAGATAAAAGAAGCTATAGATAATGTACGAAAATTAATACACCCAGATTTTAAAAAAGATTTTATCATCTATTGCTATGCATCAAAACACACGATGTTTGCAGTGTTGTTACAAAAGAATGAAAAAGATGAAGAGATGCCTATTTCCTTCATGAGCATATCGCTTAAGAAACATGAGTTGCACTATTCCCAAACTGAAAAACATGCATTTGTAGTGGTGAAGGCAGTCAAGCAATTTCGGTATTACATCCTTCATTCACATTCTGTAGTTTTTGTTCCGAACTCGACCGTTAAAATTATTCTTACTCAATAGGAAGTAGTTGTTAATAACAGAGCTACTTGGGTAGCAAAGGTGTAGGAGTTTGATTTGGAGATCAAACCCACAAAGTTAGTAAGGGGTCAAGGTCTATGTAAATTGATGGCCGAAAATAGGGAAAATCAGGGTCTGCCCAATTGTCTATTTATCGGAACAAATGATTCATGGTTCTCAGATGTAGCATTCTTTTTTACTTATGGAGAAGCCCCAAATAACCTGTCAATAAAGGAAAAAAGGAATTTACAACTAAAAGTAGAAAAATATGTCATTGTGGACAATGTCTTGTACAAGAAGGGATTGGACATGATGTTCTTGCGGTGTGTTGACAAAGAATAGTAGTAGAAGGTATTACAAACTTTACACAATGAATCCTGTGGAGGACACTACTCATCATCTATGACAGCTTTTAAGATTTTAAGAAATTTCTATTATTAGCTCGGAATGTTCAGAGATGCATATCGATGGGTGGCTAATTGTGAGAAATGCAAGTTCTTCTTAGGGAAACCTCAGTTGGTTGTTTTACCTCTAAGGCCTGTAATCATTGAAGAACCTTTCCAGCTGTGGGGGATAGATTTTATTGGCCCGATTAACCCAACCTCAAGTGGAAGACACACTCATATCCTTACAGCTATAGACTACTTCACCAAATGGGTGGAGGTTGTGCCAATTAAAGTAACCACCTCTGAGGTAGTTTGCAAGTTTTTAAAAGAGAACATTGTCACTAGGTTCAGAGTCCCACTCAAAATAGTGGTCAACAATGCTCAAAATTTTTCATCTCAAGAGATTCAACTTTTTTTCTATGACCATGGAATAAGCTTGTATCACTCTTCAGATTATTTCCCTCAGGGAAATGGCCAAGAAAAATCTACAAATAAGAACCTAATTAATATCATGAAAAATCTTGTAGAAGAGAGAGGAAAAGATTGGCATAAGCGGTTATATGAAGCATTGTGAGTGGACAGAACCTCTCCAAAAAGAGCTATAGGAATGTCACCCTTTGAACTAGTTTGCAGGGTTGAAGCACAAGTATCCCTTTCACTGGAATTGGCTACCGCTAAATTACAGAGGTGTATTGAGAATGAGGTTTTCAAGGATTTGTTGGAAAAGAGAATCATGTATCTATCAAAAATTGAGGAAGAAAGAGAAGATCTAGTGGATCACATAACTAGTCATTAGTTGAAGGTGAAAGAAATATTTGATCATTGTGCTAGACCAAGAAAATTTATGGAGGAAAATAAGGTCCTACTTTGGGATAAGCATCGAGAACCACGTGGGGCACATGATCTCTCAACCTCTGGGTCCAAATGCCTTTAAACTAAAGTATGTTGATGGAGATGAACTACCCCTATCCTATAATGGGTAGGATCTCAAGCCTTATCAATTGTAAGTTTCCTTTTTCTTTCTTGTATGTAAGTTTTGGGTTGCATTTGTAGGAGTAGAAAATGTTGATGTGATGAGTCGACTTGGTCTAATAAGTTAAAAATTGTCTTGCAAAACTAGAGCTTCTAGGTTCATTTCTCGGTCCTGAAGAGTCTCGGTCCCCAGTCAGAGCCAATTTTTACCCTTGATTTTTCTTAACCCTCGGCTTTAGTCTTGGCTAATAAAAATCCTAAGTTGAATTTGAGCTAGAACTTTTTCAAGTTCAAGTTCAATTTCATTAATTGTTATGAGTTATGCAGCGTCAATGTTTGTCAATTCCTTCTGTAAGTCTGTCGGTCTATTGAAGTCAAACCTGAACCTGAACCCAAACTTGAACTTTAAATTTTGTTCAAGTTCAAGTTCAAGTTTGAAGTACAATGTCCAGCACATGGAATATTCAACGGGATTGTTCTTTCATTCCGTAGAAAGTTGCCTTTTCAAGAACTCTAGGTGTCAAATTAATTTTGGAAAGTTTTCGTACAGGGTTATCAAATTCAATGAGATGGCTTGTGCGTGTGGATTTTGGAGGTGACAGTTGATGGCATGACATAGGGGGTGTCATTATCGCAAAAATTATGGTAATCAGAGAATATTCTGGGGAATTGATAATTTTGTGCCAACTTAACTTGAAAATTAATGAGGAGTGAGTCCATATGTCATATCAATCATTCCTTCATGAATACATTTATTAAAGCTATCCTATGAAGATTTACTTAAAATCCTATCAGCCATGTTAATAAATGAAGCACAGTTGAGTTTATTTGTTGTTTTTGCTTAAGGAGAAAGGAGGAGTAGCGAAGTTTACGATAAGATAACCTCAAAAAATCAGTGTGTAGATAATCAGTGAGTCATTCTTCCTTGTAGCTCTCAGTTTGTTAAAGCAGCTTGTTACTGTTTTGTAATTTTTTTTGATTTCCTGGGTTAAGATGCCTCGATTCTATCCTAAACTCCCAAAAGATGAAAGTAGGACTCATTTTCTGATCTCTCTCCTAGATATATGTGATACCTCCTTGGTTAATGTGAATTTAGGAGAGTTACACAGTAGGGTTGACAATGCCTCTGAAGGTTCCTTCTCTAAGAAGTTGGTAGGAAGTGGGTTAATTGAGGCCTCTACCTTTCCCCCAGCCCTAGTTTTCCCAGAACTTATATTAGAATGTTCCAATAGGTATGATGGCAAGAAAAAATGCATAAAAGATTCTTCAGGAGAAATTATGGTTAAGATAAGCAAAGAAACATTAAAGGCAGCTTTTTGGATCCTAGATAAAGAACCCTATGAGCCTTGTTCCTTTTGAACAGAGTGAAAAGAAATCCTCACACATTCCACTAGGAGGATTGGATGTACTATTTTATCCAAAAAATTCTAGAAGGAGAGAAGTTTATAGACTGAGTTGACTTGATTGCAAAAAAACTTCACTGGGAGCTCCTAAATGTAACTAATCTGACTCCCTTTTATATGTCCTCTTATCATATCTATGTTCTCACTTTCTATAGAAATTGGGAAGGACTTCCCCATGAAATGTGGACCAATAATATGAAAATTTATGATTATTTTACATGTCTGCAAAATGAAAAGTTCTCTAGTGAATTCAAAATAGTGAATGATAGGTTCTCAACAAAGTTAATTTTTGAATTGCGGGGAGGAGAAAATTGTAGACTCTTTGAAGAAGCAAAGCAAGTGGTAAATTTATATGGTTTCCATTTTATACAATTTCCTAAATTTACTTACCTAAGAGTTGGGGCTTTTGACGGGGAGCCACTAAGGTTGCCCAAGTTTTTCTTGGACGATGTGACCTTAATGGAGATTTGCAGGCAGCTCGTCATTGTGGACAAAAAATCTGGTAGCTCGAAGAAATCCTTAGGAGTTTTATTTCCTATTGAGTTAGGGTACTACAGATGTAAAAGCTTTCAAGACGCCTTGGCAATGGAAAGTGAGTTGTTAGTTCTGAGGCTGAAGCCTTATACCACCAAAGCCAATTTTGATTATAGAGGTTTTGCCAAATTGAACCTCAATGTCCCTATCACCTTTATGCACATGCCTAAATTGGAAGACTTCTGGGCCAGTTGTTTAGATGATTTTGAGGTCAGGAGTGTAATACCCCAAAAATGGGCTATAGTCTCATTAACCTCCTACATCTTCAAATCGAACGAAATCGACATCAAAGTCCTAACCTGAGGCACATCTTTACATCAGTTTATCAAAAATCTAATTGATTATCTTAATTCTGCAGTGGGGAATATTCCTTGAAATATTCCTTATTTATCCTTATTTAATTATCTTTAATTGAATATTATTTGGCGATAAATGTCATTATTTATCCTAAAATTGATTAATCGAATATGATGAATATTTTGTTAATCAGATTTAATACTGTCACTCAATTATTTAATTAGATTTAATTACATTTATTCCTAAGTTGTATTATTTTATTTTGACAATAAATCAAAATATCTTATGACTAATTGATAAAATCTTATTTAATTAATTAAAGTCAGTTGTCAATTTTTAATAATATAGTTTTTGAATAAAGTTTGATTTAATAATTGATTAACTCATAAATCAATTATTTTAATTCAAAAATTGGTTAAGTTGAAGATAAATCATTTTATTTATTTAATTAATTCATAATTATCTATGCACATTTGAAAGAGCAGTTAAACTTTAAATCAGAAAATCAATTCAAGTTGTTATCTTTTGGAAACTTGTGTGATGATGATAATCACCTTCATAAAATTAAGATCAAATTAGCAACAATTTTAAAGTAAATACAATGCAAATCTAATTAAAATTGAAACTAAGATCTATAGCATCTCATGGCTCTCTAGAAAGAGGTGGTAAGTGAAGCTCTCAGCTCAAATCTCCACTAGAGACACTTCTAAAATGAGAATGTATGCTGCTATGCTTCTAAAATGCTTCTACAATGATATTTCTAGCTCAAATTGACAAGATTATAATGCAAATTACTCTAAAATGCTCTTAGAATGCTCTCAATTGCCTATAGGAACAATGCTTTGCAAATGAATTTCTAAGATATCAATTACTCTCAAAATGATTCATATTTATAGTAAATTCCCAAGGGTAGGGGGTGGAGTGAAGTAATCATAATTTACCTTAGGTTGAGTCAAATACTTTGCTTTGTTCATAAATGGGGGGACAATTTAAAGGTTTGTCTCAAAGCTTTGGACAAAAGGACAAGATTGAGTGGTTGATATTGAAACTTTCAAATGAGTGATTGAGATTAATCCTTTTTGAGTGATTTGTGTCTTTTTGTCCTCAATTCTTCATTGGTTGCTCAACTTTGTTGAAAGAAATTAAGAATTATTAAATTAAATTTAGCCATGTAAGGGTAATAGGTTCATTTTGATTTTTTATTTAAACAACTATACAACTTAATTGATTAAAATCAATTATGTAGTGTTTTTGGCCCCTTTAAGCTTTGATTTAATTATTTAACATCTTTATTTGATTTTCCCTTTTCTTTAATTGATTTTATCCAACTTTATTTAATTATATCCCTTTTAATTGATTTGATCCATTTTTTATTGAATTGATGCATTTTGATGATTTTGAACCATTTTATTGATTTTTGCAATTTAAAAGTACTTGACCAATTTTGCATGTCTACAAAACTCAACATCTACTTTAAGTTGAAAGCTGATCCAAACTTCTGATTTGAGTTAAAAAGTTGTTTTTGCATGCTTTTGCATGATTTTTGTGAGTTAATTATCTCTGATTTCTTGATAACTCAAAAATCAACCTGAGTTCATCAAGAGTGATTTATGTCTTTTTTCATGCATCCTCAAAGCCCTAGATTTCTATAAAAATAAGGCTCAGCTCTTCACAATTCACCCACCTCAAATTTGCACAACTACTTTGGCAAATTTGTGATTGAAGGATTAAGCACTTGCGACAAGCGATTTGTGAGATCTTTCATTGTTGGTCATAGTTTTTCATAGTTTTCATATCATAGATTTGCATTTATAGTTTCCATATCATTCTTAGATAAATCTGCATATCATCTCAATTCCATTTCTAGATTAGATTCATATCAAGTTTTTCAATCTTAATTGCATACAAAATCTTAAAAAAAATAGATTTAATCTGTATTGATTTCATATCCATCTTCTGCATTCAAATCCTTCATTTAGGTGTTTCATTGTCACTGATCTCAGTCTGATTTGAGAATACATACTCACATCTACTAGAAGGCAGTAAATCACCTGGTTAGCTTAGTTTTAATTACTTGCAAGATTTCAATTTTGGTTAACCTCTAATGTTTTATTGAAGCGTTGTGTCCATAGCTAGGTACAATTATTGCACACACATTTCTGGCACCCACCGTGGGGCCTTGAAACGGGTTTCCATTTCACTTCTACCAATTTCTATCTATTTTCTATCATTTTCTGATCAATCTTGCGATTTTATTCTCTATCCATACAATTTTCCTACAAGTTTTGTTAGAAACTCGTGCCAAGACCTTCTGGGTGTCATACGACTTTCAGCATTTTTGAGGCTCGTTTCAGCAACTTTAGATCATTTTTTGAGAGCTACATTGTCATTTGGTAGGACACCCACTATCATACCAGTTTTCAGACTGTTGTCTGGGAGGTAACCCACTATTGTATGAGTTTTGATACCAGTGTTCAATTGTCATTTTAGATTTTTGGGCAGTTTGTCAAATTTGATTTTCAGATTTGGACTAATAGCTAACCCTAACAATTAAACTATGTTGTCTTCGATTGATCTTTGCTAATTTTGATTGGGAAAAGCGTAACTAAAGTTCTAAAATAGGTAAAATATACTAATCACGTTACAAGGAACTCAAGTATTCTTCTCAATCTAATAACACTTTGATTTGGACATAAAACGAACTCTCACATGTCAAGCTTGTGTGACTTTTCTCGCTTTCATATCACAGACTTCATTTTGGGCTATAAAATGAACATAGATTTGCTTTCTACATATCTATTACACGTAGTAAATAGGCCCTATGAACACTATTTATGGATGACATTGAGAGAGTGGGCTTCTTTTGCTTGTTCATGTAGGTGAAGCTCTTCTTGATGAAGGATCCCCTTGTAGGTAGAGAGGATACTGAGATTGTCTTGCGTTCTACTAGATTTGTGAGTCTTCAACTTTTGATCAATACATTCTCTCTCTGGAGAGATTGATAGACCATAATTGGTTGACATCATAGATCTTTGTGAGATAATTTCAGTCTTAGTGTGTCGGATTAATTTGTCTACTTTGTTTTGGTGAAGTGAAGAGGCTAGGGGATTATGCTCTACTTCCTTTTTGGATAGTACCAGAAACCCAGATCCTTGAATCTGATCTAGTCCCCCTGTGGTATCTTTTGTGAGTCACCTTTAGAGAGGGTTAACCATAGTGGACATTCCCTTAATTGGGTCAACCACGTGGATGAAACCTCAAGCTGATAGCCATTTTTTTGTGGTAGCAGCATCCGCTATATAAATGTCCTTGTCGAGGAAATCTTCATAGGTGTGGTCTTTTGTTGGGCTGTTAGATCTCCCTAGTAGCTCCTGATTGATTAAATTCTCAGACTATTTCAAAACCCCGGTGCACTTGGATTGGATTTTGTCTTCTTGAGATCACAAAAGTTGCTGAGTTAGACCATTACTACAAACCCTAGTGAGGTCAAATTTTCATTTTCTAGGAATATGTGCATTATTGAAAAACTTTTTGGAACCTACACAATTAGCAGTCCTAGGGATTAGCACATTCAGTCACTTGATTGTTCATGCGCAGGGTTGCTTTGTCCCCTGTTCATTGTTTTCAGATGTTCTTGAAATCACTTGCCTGCTGTTCTGCCTGCTTGTTTATCTATTTAGTTATTGGAAACAAACAATCCTGAAATAATCTTCAAATCTAAACAAATAATTTTGCAAACACACTGATTCTAAAAAACTAAAAAATTGCAAAATCTAAAGCAAAATTCCTTTCTAGAGTCAAAAGTCATCCCATAGGGTCAGAAAGTCATACAAGTTTTGACCATTGTCATTTTAGAACCCCTGTATTGTTGTATGCAAGCTTGTATATTGTCGTACGAGATTTATCAGAAATCACAAACAAAAAGTCAAAATCTGCTATCAACTATCATGCGAGCTTTGCAATTTTCGTATGAGTTTTGTCAACTATCGTTTCAAAGCCTACCCACTGTCATATGAGCCTGCAGAAAGTCATATGAGAATTTTTGAAAAATTGCCAAAAAATTGTCAAAATTGGCAAAGTCCAACTTTTACAACCTATTTCCAGAATCTATCAAACAAACCATTGTGTTAGAAATAGAGCAGAAACTAGAAAGGATCCAATCATTCTCCTAAAGTGGCCTCTTAAGTCTGATCTAGCCTTCTAATTTATCAATTTGAATCTTTTTCATCTTGTGTCAAAACCTTGTCAAAATTATCTTCAAATTCAGTCTTCATACAAAATGGCTAAGTGTTGTGAGCTTGTGTCCGCCATCTTTTGGGCATCTACCCATACTACTAGGGCACAATATCCTACATTTACATCCAATCTAATCTTCAATCAACACAATCTTGACAAGGTTGTGTCATTCGATCTTCTTGAATCAAGTCATTCTTTAGTTGTCTCCATCTTGCTTTCTTGCTTCACCCAAGGTTAATGGTGGAAACTAGAGCTTCCTCACACAAGAAATCTAGAGAAGCACCCAATAACTTACCTTTTTCTACTCACATGGGTCCAACCCTCAAGAAACTCTACAATTTAGGTCTTTACAAAGACGACGGTCTTGGAAATTTTCAATTGAAAACTGGTTACATACCCCCCCTCCATCAACTCACGGAGGTAATCAGCAACTCCACATCAATCTATCCTAGGGAGTCCTAAAAATCCTAGCATGTCTTAAGGAGGGACAAACCACAAGTCTCAAGGACCTCATTCCCAACATGGTGCGGATCAAGAACCTACACCTTCTGAAATTGCTCAATATCAAAATGATGATAACTTCAAAAGAATGATGAAGCATTTCTTGAAAGAAGATAGAGAGGCATACTTTCTATAGTTAGCTCATCAAGGAGCTAAAATTCCTCCAAAATTTAATGTTCAAGATATCATTACGCATGAGGAAGAAACCCCTATCATGGTTATGATGAAACAGATGCATGCCATGCAAGTCAAGCTCAACAAACTAGAGAAAGAAAAGGAACCTAAGGAGTTCTCCATGGAGGACCTATGCCCTTTTCCATTTGATAAGGACTTGTACATGCTAGCCATTCTAGACAAAGCTTTGCTCAGATCCAATGTTCCTAATAACCTTGATTTAGATAGATTCTAGACTATGGTTGGTCATCTTATGTCTCCATAGTATATCTCCTTTTCAGAGGAAGATGATAACTCCTTGAGTCATCCACATAACCAGCCCTTGCATATTGAAGTCTTGATCCAAAACCATCATGTCAAATGCATGTTGATAGATGGAGGTGCTGGTCTCAATATTTGTTCTTTCATCTTGATTAAACAATTGGGATTTTTAGAAATGGCCATCAATCCTAGAAAGAAGATAACTATCAAAGCATATGATGAGCAATAAAGACCTTCCAAGGGCACAATTGTCTTACCTATCAGAACAAGTCCAGTCATCAAAGATACTACATGTCAAGTTCTTGATCTACCTTTGGCTTACAACATCCTTCTAGGGAGACCCTGGATACATGAAATGAAAGCTATTCCTTTTATGTACCATCAGTGTTTGAAATTTCCTTATGAATGGGTAGAGGTGACCATTCTAGCTGACGTATCTACAACTTGTAATGCATTAAAAGAAATTGCGGATAAGCTTGTTCCTAATAACAAAGAATCTTCCACTAAGAAAACAGAAGTAGCATCCACATCCAAGATGGAAGACATTTCAAAAGAGGTCACAATCAAAGAAAATGGTATGGGAGAATATACTATAGAGCCAGTCTTATCTTTGACATCTCTCCCTATCTCGCCTAAGTCCTATGGGCAAAATTTAAAATAGTCCAAACTGGAGTCTAAAGAACCTCTTGATGCATATAACAGAAATTTTTTTGTAGAATGAGTATCCAAACAAGAGTTTGAAGAGGATGAAGTTTTGCTTGCATGGCTATACAAATATGAACCTACATCTCAAATTGTTCAAACATGTGACTCTAAAACACCGAAGATCCCTTCTAAGTCATATGGCCTAGGGGACAAATTGATCACAAAAATTGGATATACAGGAAAAGGACCTCTAGGACTATAGGGTAAAGGTCTTCTATCACCTCTTGACCATCATAGCTAAACAAACAAGAATACAACAGGTCTAGGATATAAGAAAAAGCCTTTCTATCTTATCAAGAACTCCCCACATGTCTTAGAACATATTGAACCAATAGAGGAAACAACACAACAGTCTAATAGTGATGATTCAGACACCAAAGAGGAGCTCATTCCTTATGAGAGTTTTCCTAAAGAAATAAAAGACCTCCTTGAAGCTGAAGATGATCCATTAAAAAGAATCAATGTAGTAGAAATACAAGAACCTACTATAGAACACGAGATAGTTACACCACAAGAACCAGCTGATCTCAGAGGCAATCAAACAAACAAAGAGGAAGGTGGTAGTTATTCTAAAAAAAATTCCCATGAGTATGAATTCAAATTAGAATCTGAGGGTAACCCTTCCTGGGGTATCCATCCTGACTTTACTCATGTTCTTCAATTTCCTAGAGGCATAGATGAAGAATCTAATGACTATGAATGGGGAGTCATTCCAGAAGAAGATGAACTTATCATAGAGAAACATATTGATGTTATTCACCAATATATGCCTAAACCCAACGTAAGTCTAGGGAAAAATGATGAACTTAACGAGTCTGATCCACCGATGGCTAAAGTGGACTCCCACAATGACATTAAGCCTATTCATGAATTGAACGTCTTAAGTTGTAATATCACCTTCAAACTCAAGCGTCAGATTAGGACCAATGATGACAAATCCATATCTGTAAACAATATTTCCCAATCCTTTCCCACTTTGACTATCCAATATCCTAAACTTCTTAACCAAACTTCCATAAATCCAAGCCAAGGTATCTATACTTTCCCAAATGACTATGCCCTTGCTTGCTACCTAAATGTAGTTGAGCCTATGAGGACTTTCATCAGTGAACCGAGCATTAGCATGACGGAGTCAGACATCAAGTATCTTAGTCAAAAAAATAAGAATAAAAATAAAAAGAAAAGGAGTTCTGAGGGTGAAAACCACTTTGTGGCAATCTTAGAACCTACAAAAGTAAAAATAAAAGATGTATCCAAAGGTGAAAACCTCTCTGAGGTGCCTAAGGATGAGATATTTGATGTCCTAATGAGTCATTTATGGGACAGATCTCCAGTTCTAATTGAGCCCACTCAATCTATCAACTTGGGAACAGTAGAAGAACCACAGTTAATCCATGTAGCACAATCCTTATCAGAAGAAGAAAACAAAAAAATTGCCACATTCTTAATAGAAAAGAAGATCAACTTTACATGGAAATATTCAAATATGCTAGGGTTAGATCCTGATCTTATAATGCACCATTTATCTATAGCTCTAGGAGTCAAGCCTATTAAGAAAAAATTAAGAAAGATGCATCCACATGTTGCACTCGTGGTCAAAGTTGAATTAGAGAAACTACTAAAAGATGGATTCATCTATGTTATTGACTATGCTGAATGGATCTCAAATATTGTACCTATTTCTAAACCAAATAAATCAATTAGAGTGTGCACAAACTTTAGAGATGTGAATAAAGCATGCCCAAAGGATGATTTTCCACTACCTAACATTGATATGATAGTGGACATGACTGCAAGTTTCGAGATGTATTCTTTAATGGATGGTTTCTCTAGATATAATCAAATAAAAATTGCTCTAGAGGATCAAGAGAAAACTACTTTCACATGTGCATGGGGTACCTTCTATTGGAATGTCATGCCATTTGGGCTTAAGAATGCTGGTGCTACATATCAAAGAGTGATGACATCTATTTTTCATGACATGATGCATCAAACTATGGAGGATTATGTTGATGACACCTTAGAAAAATATATGATAAGAGCTGAACATCTAAATGATTTGAGCAAGATACTTGACATAATGGAAAAATTTAGTCTCGGACTAAATCCTAAGAAGTGTGCTTTTGGCGTCACTTCTAGAAAGCTCTTAGGATACATAGTTTCAAAGAAAGGCAGTGAAGTTGATCCAGCTAAAGTTAAAGCCATCCTGGAGATGCAACCTCCCAAGAATATCAGTCAAATGAGAACATTACAAGGGAGAGTAAAATCTATCAAATGCTTCATATCACATCTTGTAGACATATCACAGCCTTTTACAAAAACATTACATAAAGGTGTGACTTTTGCATGGAGAGATGAATGTGAGAAGAACTTTAACCATATCAAGAAATATCTATCAAGTCCTCCTATTTTTTTGCCTCCTATTTGACGGAAGATGTTGATCCTATATGTCTTCACTACAAATACATCACTGGGGGCATTTCTAGCACAGCATGATGAGAATAAGAAGGAAAGAGCTATATACTATATCGGTAGAACATTGGTAGCATACGAGAAGAACTATTCTATGATTGAGAAAGTTTGTCTAGCTGTGATCTTTGCATCATAGAAACTGAGACATTATATGTTGGCTCATACCACACATTTGGTAGCTAAGATTGATCCATTAAAATACCTACTAAGCAAAGCTTCCCTCATAGGTAGACTAGCTAAATGGGTAATGCTACTAAGTGAATTTGACATTGAATATGTTGAAAGAAAAGCTATCAAGGGAAAAGTTATTGTTGATCAATTGGTGGATGCACCTATGCTTGATGATACACCAATGCAAATGGAATTCCTAGATTCCTCTATCATTAATCTTTCTTCTAGAGAATGGAAATTATTCTTTGATGACTTCTACACACATAATGGATCTGGAGCAGGCATATTGTTTATCACTCCTCAAGGATACTCAATTCCTAAGGCATTCAGAATCAAGTTTCCTTGTACAAACAATATTGCTGAATATGAAGCCCTTCTTAATGGTATGAAAATAGCAATTGAGTGGAGAGTGACAGAGTTACACATTCATGGAGACTCACAACTTGTTATCATCAAGTCAATGATGTGTACCAAATGAAAGATGAAAAGCTCATTCCATACAAGAGAATGGTAGATGATCTAAAGAAATACTTCATATCTATCACCTTTGATCAAATACCTAGAACAAAGAATAAGGTTGTTGATGCTATGGCAACACTCTTTACTTTATTACAGCAGCCCGAACATGAGCTACGCTACGAGTTCCTAGTGGAAGCACTATCTTATCCTGCATATGATTCCCCTAATACTTGCATGATCTGTACTATTGTAGGTCATGATTCATCTAGATATAAAACCCTTTTCTCCTATCTCCAAGACCAAATCATTCTTAATACCTTTAACCGCTGTGAAAAATGATACCTTATCCGCAATGCATCCCGGTATGTAATCATTGGTAACGATCTATACAAATGAGGTCTAGATGGTACACTCCTTAGATGTTTAGAATGGGAAGAGTCTCAATGTGCACTAGAGGAAGTCCATGAGGGTATATGTGGGTCGCACTCAAATGGTTTAACACTAGCTTGAAAACTTATTAGGGCTGGGTACTATTGGCCTAAAATGGAGAAAGAGGCTATCAAGTTTGCTGAGAATTATCAAAAGTGCCAAGTACATGGTAACTTAATTCATGCACCAGGGAGAGATCTAATTCCCTTCACTACATAATGGCCTTTTCACCAATGGGCATTTGATCTTATAGGATCCATACATCCTCATTCTTCTAATGGACATACCCATATAATCACAGCTATGGATTATTTCACAAAATGGGTAGAAGCAGTTCCTTTGACTTAGGCGACTGGCAAACAAATATCAATGTTCATCTTGAACTACATCATATGTTGATATGGTATTCCACACTCTATAGTCACAGATAATGGTGGTCAATTCAAGAATAGAGACTTAGATGATTTATGTGCTAAATTCAAGATTACACAACATTGGTCATCAATCTACTATCCTCAAGGGAATGGACAAGCAGAGGCTTCAAACAAGAATATATTGAAAATCTTGCATCACACAATTAATAAAACAGGAAGAGACTAGCATCTCATGATCAATCCAGCTCTCTAGGCCTACAGAACAAGTATCAGAATGCCCACTAGGGCTACACCATTCACTTTAGTTTATGGGTCTAAAGTGGTACTGCCTATTGAGGTTGAAATCTCATTACTAAGAATCAGAATGCATGGTCTAGTAACTGATGATGACTACAGAGTGTCTAGGTTGCAAGAACTTGAACTACTAGATGAGCGCAGACAAGCAGCGTATGATCATCTAAGAGTATATCAGAAAAAAAATTTCTAGAGGCTATAACAAGAAAGTTAGACACAGATAATTTCAAGTTGGTGATCTAGTCTTGAGAGAGAATCCTAAAAATCAATCACATAGAGAATGCAAGGGGAAGTTTGAACCCAACTGGCTGGGTCCCTTTTTTATCACTGCTACTTTTGGCTTTGGAGCCTATCAACTCTCAATGACTGAAGGAGAATAGCTCTGAGAACTAATCAACATTATGCACCTGAAGAAATTCTACACCTAAAGAATTCAGTATTAAAAAATGTCCTAAAAAATCATTAAAATTAGAAAAAGTCCTGAAAAAATGAACATCTTGGTGAAAACATAGCAATAGGCGCCTTGATGTATCACAAAAAAAATATCAAAAAATATCAAAAGTACAAAAAAATTGAAAAAAATGAAAAATACAAAAAAATGAGAAAAAGAAAAAGTGCCTTGGCGAAAACCTGGAAACAGGCGCCTCGGTAGCAAAAATAGAATCTCTGCCAAGATGGTGAAAACCCGACAAATGGGTGCCACTTATTCAAAATGCTTCATCTATTAGTGCAATCTTGGTCTTTCCTAGCTTTCAGTCTTGCTTTAGTTTTTACATATCTCCTGGTTTGTTTCCACATTCTTGTTTTCAATAAAGTTGGTCTGTACACCAATTAGCTCGAACATCTATATCCTATCAATGTTTCAAAATTGGGGGCAATCAATGTCATATCCTATGGTCTCTAGTGTATCTTAGACATGTCATATCCAGTCAAAGTCCTTTGAAGCCACATCCGAGTCAGTCAGTCAGTCTCCTCTCCAGAAAGGATTTTGCATCTACAACAACGCAATCAAACAATAACACAAACTAAAAATAGTATGTACTTCATGCTTTTATCTCCTTGTATGCTTACTGATTCGCATTGAGATTTTTGGATATTGTGTCCTTTCGAGCTCTTTTATGATGTCCTTTATAGGATTTAGAGAGTGATGACTAGGGGCATAATCTTTTCTTTGTCTTCTACTTGTATGTAAAAATCTAAAAAATTTGGAAATTTTGGATTGAAATGGTGTTCATTTGTAAGAGCCTTCATCTTGTATTGGATGGCCATGAGTACCTCGACCATTGATACCCAGAAAATTCAAGGAATTTTGATCTAACTATTGTCTTTTTGAGTGATTTCTTACTCCTACTATGAAATGCGATCTTACCTTAGGATGTGAACAATAAAGGGTCACTACGGGTAATTCACATTGGATTTAGAATGATCTCTTGACTGCTTGATGTGTTTGTTCCACAAGGCATATTCTGGTCATCACGACGTCTATGTTTTGATGCTTATACAAATTGCTATATCAAAATGGACATGATATTTAGGTCATACTGGCTTTTGTGCCTTTGTGCTTGTATCTAATCTGACATTCCGAAAATAAAATCAATATTCATATGTCCGTGGTTGTCTAACCAGTGGGCATTGTATTGATTCTTGTGCATACAAATCAATATTCATATGTCTATAGTTTCCTAACTAGTGGATGTTGTATTGATTTATCCGTTTACCTAAAAATTCAATGATGAAAACGTCTGACACATTATTAATGACTAGGTCCTAGGTCTTAGGTTTGCATTTCATTTTGCACTTTTTATGTTTGCATGGTCTCACAAATTGCTTGAACACTTAAACGATTCTTCAAAAACAAAAATGCTAAACATGACACAAGGACTGAGCATTATATGAAGGTCCCTCCTGTTAATATGATTTAGAACAATACAAAGGGGGGGTGAATGAGTTGTTATCAGGTCCAGATGTATAAAACAAACTTTAAAACTCTTCAACAAATTAGATCTAATAACCAACAGCTACTCGGTCATTACTGATTGCCTAACAGAAACATATAACAGTGTAGTCCACTTATCAATAGCATCTAACTTATAAATCACAAAAATGTTCAAACCAAAACATTCACACAAGTATCAACACCAGGATTTATAGTGGAAACCCAATTTGGGAAAAACCACTTTGTAACATGTTACTATTATGTTCACTCTTCTGAAGTGAGCTCGGTGAAAAGCCAACCCTGTCAAAGGTTACAAACACACTATCAAGTGTGACCCGGTTAAAGGATTTAAACCACTCTGTTAAAAGTGTGCCTTGTTATAGGACTTACATACACTCCATTAGAATGCAACCTTGTTCAAAGGATTTATACCTATGACTATTAGGTCAACCTCTGTTAGAAGGATTTTGACTAATGCAATGGTTAGAAAGTAGCATTAATATTGATCTGAAAAACATACAACTCACTTTGCAAATATTAGATCCAATTCCGTACACATATGCTAGCTTACTGACTATGAACCTTTACCATCTCCATCACTGATCTTCTCGGAACTCTCTTCAAGCAATCACAACACTTCTCCTTCAGCCTTCTCTGCTTAGACAGTCAATAACATCAACAATACTTCCTCTATTAGGTTAATACATGTTTTGCCGCTTAATCTCCTTCGTAGATCTTAGGGTTAGGTCAGATTCATTGAATCTATCCTACATTATGTTCTTCAGCTATCCTTCTAGAAATATCTTGAATCTCTTAATAGATTTACAATAAACCATTTTACAGTGCATTAAATGATTTCATACAATCAATAAATAAAGTCAACACATTTTACATAATCCAAGAATTCAATGATGTCGGCTGGAAATCTGAATTCTCCCTCAATTGCAAAATACTGATGCTTGTCAATACTATGTTCAACTTCTCAGTCTTCACTAGAAAGCTTAGTCACCTCAAAAACTGTTTCCTCGGCTAATATTGTCTTCCTTGACAATTAATTGGTGTTCGGTCAACACTGAATTTACTTGGCATATACTAGCTCAGTTGACACTAACAACACTCAGCTTAAACTAGATTTCTTCACTTTTCCTCGGTTAAGCCTACCAGTTTAGTCTTCATTCTTACTTAGGTAAAAAATACATTGTCTTATCATTGTGCCACATAATCAAGTACTCATTCAAGTATTAAGATAACTCAGCCTTTCCTTAGGTGCTATTGTTACCAACCTTGCCTTTCCCCTTAGCAACAATCAAATAGATATAGTACTTTCTTAAATAGCAATAGTCTTACTAGTTAAAGTTTGACATCAATGACAATACAATAATTGCTTCAATTACAGTTTCCAACACCTCCAACAAAACAACAAGTAGAATCCATTTTCGGGATCAAAATCAAAATCTGAAATTTTTTATATTGTCAACTGCTTGCATATTCGACCTTCTGATCATCACATAAATCTAGAATTCAACTTAACTGATTATCTTACATCAAACTATCAAAATTTCAACTTGGTCAACCATGGTCAACTCATGGTCAAACCTAGTCAAACTTGGTCTCTAGGACCTCTAAACAATGCAGAACATGTTCTCGAACGTGTATAACCACTTCTCAAATCAATTAACATGTTTCTGAACCATTTAACACTGACTTTTCTTGTCAGATTTTGATTTTCATCTCGAAGGGGGCATGGTATTGCACATCAATAAAATTTGTAAATCAAATCTTTCCTCAGTGATCAAGACAACAACCACGTCTAGTTACCGATTCATCAAAAGTCCTCATCGCTTGGGGAAAATCTATCATCGCTTGGGGCTATATGCACCCTAAAATGGTCACCTAGACTTTGGGCCCCATTTATTCAATTTATCAATCCTGAATCATTTTTATCAATAATCAATATTTTCAACATTATCAATTTCTTGATTAAATCTTAAATTCGATCATATATTGGATTTTTATCCTTGGGCTAACTATTTATCCTAAGTCTTTATTTCATTAAAAAGAATATTTCCTCCCCTTTTAATTAAATAAAAAGCCCCACTTTTCCTCTTATCCTAAGTTGCACAAATAAAACATTATTCCTATTTCACAAAAAGGAAAAAAGCACTTTTTGTCTCACATGAGGCTCAAAAGTCAACACTTCACTCTCATTGGAGGATACTTGTGCACATGGATTGCTCCTCTTTCAAGCTCCACCACTGATTAAGACTTTTTGCCTCTTAATCTCAATGGTCCATTTCACCTCATTTCTTATAAAAGGAGAGCTCTCTCCTTCATTTGCATACCATGTTTTTATGCTAATGTTATGCTGCAGGTTTTAGGTGCATTTGGAGTTTTTGAAGATATTGAAGACTTGCTTCATTTCATTACATCATTTAGTTACATATTTCTTTTGTTTAGTTTGCATGATCATGGCATATTAGCTTAGTTTCCTTTTATGCAATAGATTTAACTCACATAGTCTAAATAGGAGGCATTGTAACACTTGTTATTTCCTTTCATAGATTAGTTGCATTGTACTTTCCTTTCATAGCTTAGATTGCATTCTCATTTAGATTTGCATTGCATTGCATAGTTGATTCTTGGAGATATTGGCATTGTTGCCCTTGTCTTCACTTGAATCTCTCATTGTATGGTTGACTAGCAGGGTCACAAGTTTGTAGCTCTAGCTGAGAGAAAATTTATCATAGTCCCTTGCAACTCCATGCATAGAGAGCTATGAGACGATTTGTGAGGTCTCATTCTTGAGCAACCTTGCATGTAATGGTTCATAGAAGTGCACCATTTTAGTGTGTACATTTCTGGCGCCCACCATGGGGCAGAGTAGACAGGCTTTGTCCTTTGTTTCATTGCATTTTCATCATTTTTCGGATTATTTTTCAGAAATTTTGCAGTTCTAATTTTCTGTCTCAGAGTATCGTGTGATACTTCTCAAGAATATCGCGTGATATACCTTTATATAGCGGTGCGACACTTCGCATAAGAGAAGAATCACCCGCCAGTACTGAGGTATATCACCTGGCATCGTGCGAAGTATCACCCGCCCATAGTGCAGAGTATCGCCCAGACTAAGGTATATCATGCGACTATAGGAAACTGTGTCGCGTGATACTGGTGAAGTCTGAGGTATATCGCCTGATTTGACAGAGACCTGCATTTCTAGTTTTATCATCCGAATTTGATCATTTTAGTTTGCTGGTTTATTTTACTGTATTTAGATAGGTCTAACCTGCATCTTTTAGCTTGAATCTATCAGTTTATTGCATATTTACATTTTGATTTTGATTTTTCCAACCTTGTTGGTCTAACAAGTTGTGTTTGTAGGTGCTCTCATTGCTTGAAATTTGCTAAAAATGCATGTCAAAGAGGGCTACTAACAGTTTTTGCTGCCCAAGCATAAAAAAAAATAAAAATTCTTGCTTGTTTATTTGCTTTCCTTCCAAGTGTGGCATTCACTAATTGTATTAGGAATCTTTAAAACCTTGTGAAAGAGATTTTGAGGTGGTAGGAGAAGTATGCTCTTCACCTTTAAGTGAATCAGAAAATCTTGACCCATCTTAAGGTTTTGGAAGCAAGGGAGTAATTGAATCTCTTTGCTTGGTGTGTTTGGGAGAAGTTTTTGAGATAGGGGAGTATGCTCTTCACCCTTGAGGTGAACCAAAAACCTTGAACCTCATAAATTATCCATTTTTGTTTAGTTTAAAAATCCTTTAGCAGGCCTGCTCTTGAGCAATCAAGAGGAACGACTCAAGTGGGGACAACCTTGTCATCATTTTCCTTGGTGGCAAGTGATTCCAACTCACTATAATCTCAAGGCTATCAAGGACACCAAAAACCTTGGTAGACATAACACTTATCTTTGTTTGATGTGAGTAGCTCATGGGATTGCGACCATGGGGAAAACATTGAACAAGAATGCTTAAGGTACTCTTGAGGCTGCAAGGTCCTAGTCCTTTATGAGGAGCAAGAAGGGTGTTATGAACGGAAATCCTTATTAAGAACCATAGGTTAGAGGCTACCCTATTTTAGCCACTTATCTTCTTAGTGCAAGGATTGATCCAAGTGGACTAACCCGGATCACCCCAAGATACTCACCATATGTGTCCCTTTGGTTGTGTTGATTGACACTTCCATGACAAAGCCAATATCTCTTGTGGGCAACCACTTGGTGTGAGGCAAGGGGGCATCAAGTTGTGGGCTAAGTTGGTAAGTATTGAGCCTTGACTTTTTAGGATAGATTTGCTTGAATTGTCTTCGGTTGTGTGATGCCAGTGCAAACATTCTTACATACAAACAATCGGTAGCATTCATAGGGTGTTTTTTCAATTCTGATATCACAAGTGTTTGTCTTGGCAAGGTTGCTTTTTCCCTTGTTTCAAGTGTTTGAGACGTGTTTGATCCCTCACTGTTTGCAAACCTGCCAAAATTCTGCTGATATTGTGACTGAAATCAAAAACATCAACCCTTAGACTAAAAATTTTGGCCAAGTAGACCAAAAATGTAAATTTTACACAATTCTGGTCAAGAGTTAAACAATTCTGCAACAGTATCGCACTCTGTAAAGCGAAATATCATGCGATACTTCACACTTGCTAAAAATATTGCCTGCTTTGAAAAGAAATATCGCGCAATAGTTTTCCCTTGACGGACTATCGCCCGACCTGCCTAGAGTATATCACCTGCCAGTACTGAGGTATATCATCTGGCATCATGCGAAGTATCACGCGGTTATAGGTATATCACCCTAGTAGCCTAGAGTATATCGCCTGGTTAATTTATGTCGTGCTTACAATTTGGTCAGTTTCAGTTGCTGTTAATCAGGTTAGGTCTTAGAGTAGGCTTCTTAATCTGACGTTTGAGACCTGTCTTGACTCTAAATTTCTGGTTTTAGCCCTCCGGGATAGCATCATTTGATTTACGAAATCACTTTGGAATAATTGTCAAACTAGAAGGTCATTCTTGGTGCCAAGGTTCATCTCTAAGATTGTTAGCTATATTCTTAGAAAATTTTAGTGCTCTTATTATCCAAATCACTTTCATTTAAATCTCAATTTCAATCATACTTTGGCCTAGTCCAACCTCCTGGTTCAAACGTGCAAGGGTAGTCACCCTTTGATTTGAAGCACCTCTTTGACAGTGTTGGTAAAGCCCTTTTTTTATCTTCTCATTTCTCTTTGGACAATAGAGGACTTTGATTATCCTAGTTTGGCATTGACACTTTGAGAGGTCACCTTATCATTGAGAGTATCTTTCTTTCATGTCAGTTATGACAAGGTACCAAGTCAATCAAGGGAAGCGACCCCCTGTTGCCTTTAGCCAGTTACCACCCGTTAAGACTCGTCGACAACATAAGGGAAAAAGACCCCTTTTTGATCAATCTCCTAAGAGTGAATTTGAGGTTTGTTTTAATTCGGGAGCTAATCCTAGTGAAGTGAGCACCTCTTTTTTACCACTTTCATCAAGTATGGATATGAGTTACACTTTCACCTGACAACAAAGAGAAGCCATGAATCAAACTCTTGAAGATATCTTCCAATGACATAGAAGAGAGTACAGTGGGTCTTCACATGCTAGTCCACTCGGGTCACCTCCCAACAACGTGAGGTATTTTGATGCTCACCAATGAGCTGAGAGACATCATAAGCAAGCTCACTCAGATTCAGGGTCACAACATGAGGACCAAAACAATGAATCTAGTGATCACCACATAAACACAGCTAATGCAATAAGGTATTCGAGACCATCCTCCCCACTTAAAGACACCTCTCGATATGCAAATACAAGATTGAGAAGCATTGAGAGAGAGAAGCAAGCCTATTTGGATGAACACGCTGCTAAAAAAGAAAAATTCAGACAACTAGAAGAAGAGGAACGTGCGTTGTTGGATATAAAGAAAAGGTCGCCCAAGAAGAAGAAGATAGACTCTACGCACAACAACTCCAAAGCTGATTCAATGGGAGGGGAACCAATAGTGGGACCAACTCACCCCCATCTACCCCTTCACCAAGTCCTAGAAGAAGATCAAGGATGCCCTCACGATCCCCAAGTCCTAGAGGAAGAAGGGTTTCAAGATATGATCATCATAGGAGACAGTCATCTCATAGACATTCAAAGCAACCCTCCCAACGAGCACATCATGGCTCACAACATGGAGGAAGTTATGCTAAATTTGATCATATGGATTTCATGACTATGCAACAAGAACCATCCTTTCAAGCATATGTGGAGCAATATGTGGAACAAAACAAAGATCAATTCTTGGAAAGTCTTATTAACAAAGGTGCTAAAGTTCCATATAATTTTGATGTTCACCAAAAGATCAAGAAACAGAGCCCTTCAACTAATGAGGTGATCTTACAAATGCAAAAGGATATAGACAGGATGAAGGCTCCCAAGAGCACATTTCATTTGGACTCCATATGTCCTAACCCCATTGACAAAAGTGTGGTGATGGTAGAATTTTCTAAGAAAGTTGAGTTCCCAACATATGACAAATATGATGGCACTGGTGACCCTCACGACCATGTTTGACAGTTCTACATAATGAGCTTTTCCTTTCACCATGAAGACTCCTACTTGATGAGATTATTCCCAAGGAGTTTAAAAGGTCAAGCCATGGAGTGGTTCACCAACCTTTCCCCTCTAGTAAAGACATTTAAAGAACTTGTCCAAAGGTTTATTCAGCATTTTGCTTACAACTTATCAAGGTCGGTCACAATGCTTGATTTGTGCAAACTCAAGCAAAATCAAGGGAAATCTTTTGTCACATTTTTACAACGATGGAGGCGATTGTGTTCCAAATACCCAAGGATAATTCCTGAGGAGGAGAGAATTGATATCATTGTGAGCAATCTAATTCCAGAACTAAGATATGAAGTCAAGAAAATCTTGTTTAATTCCTTTGATACTATGGTAGAGGTGGCATGTCGCATTGAGGATGTCCTAAAAGAACAAGGAATTTTGGCTAAACCAACAAATAACAACAATAGCCAAAATAACAATACTAATGGTAACAAGGACAAAAAGAACTCCTATTGGAACAAAAACAAGCAAGTGGTCAACGACGGAGTTGTTGACTCATCTCAACCCAAAAATGAAGGATTTCTTAACCTCTCTCATGCAGTTCAAGCTATGAAGCTGCAAACATCTTCAACACAACAAGACAAACCTAAGTATCAAAGGAGATCTAAAATAGAGAAGAGACAATTTACCAAATTGGGAGAATCTTATGCAGATGTTTTTAAAACATTAGTTGCTCATAATTTGGCACACCCACAGGATCCTACAAAACATCATATACCGGATCCTTTACCTCATTGGTGGGATGCGAAGGCTTTTTGCATTTTCCATAATGGGATTGGACATGACATAGAAAATTGTTTTAAACTCAAGCATCTTGTCCAAGACCTTATTGAAAAAGCACAATTACAAGTTGATGGTTTAACCACTAATGCGGATCATAAAGCCTTTAAAGAGCCCTTGCCTAAATATGAAAAAGGGGAAAATTCTAACAACAAGCATGGTAAGGCTGATATCAACTATACATACACAAATGCTGAAAATGTGATTAACATGCTTGAAGTGGCTGACAATAACATCAACATGATGAGAGGGAAAGATCCTTATGGATATGATGTGGACTCAACTCCTATGACTGATGAAAGACCTGCTGTGGTGATAAGAGGCCCTCACTTGCGAAGAATGCCCCAGTCCATCAATGTTGTCACTAGAGGTCAGGCCCAAGCACCCATTATTATCAGAGGTCCTAGCACTAGCAAGTCTAAGCAGCCCATGTCCAAAGGCGTTCCTCCCAAATCTGTCATTGGTCCTGATTCCAATTATAATCTTATTGACCAATTGAAACGTACACCTGCGTAGATATCCATTTTTGAGCTTTTAGAATTGTCCCCTAAGCATAAGCGTGTCCTTGAAGACGCTTTGCCTGCAGCCAGTGTCCCTAACAACTTAGATATTGATCAATTCCAGAATATGGTCAACCATTTGGCTAGCCCTCATTACCTCACCTTCTCAGAAGAAGACGACAAATCCATCAGTCACCCACATAACTTGGCCTTACACATCGAAGTCATGATTCATAAAACCCGTGTCAGGCATGTACTGATAGATGGGGGTGCGGGGCTCAATATTTGTACCATGAGTTTGTTGCTGGCTCTAGGATATTCTGAGAATGTCATTGACACAAGGAAAAAGATCACAATCAAGGCATATGATGAAGCAGAAAGAAGTTCTAAGGGATTGGCCGTTTTGCCTATTTGCATTGGTCCAGTAGAAAAGGATATCTTATTTCAAATTGTTGATGTTGGACCTTTAGCCTACAAAATTTTGCTAGGTAGGCCATGGATTCATGAAATGCAAGTAGTCCCATCAACGTATCACCAGTGTGTTAAGTTTCCCCATAACGGTGTAAAAATTTGCATACCTGGAGATAGTGCTTTTTCAGTTAATAACATTTCTGTTGGATCACATGTACCTTTGAATAGGGAAGCTGACAGTCCTAGTAGTTCACTTGAACAATGCAAGCAGAAGTTTAGGACCATAGATCTTGGGATGGGAGATTATAAAATTGATTATTTTACAAACATGCCAATCTCTCCTAGGTCTTATGGGAGACCATCACCAAATATAAAACCTTCATCATCAGCAATGACATTATTTGGAAAATTTGTTGAGTCTTCGGTCCCCATTCAGGAAGAGAAAGAGGAAGTTGTTGTAAGGGACTAGATCTATCACGAGGAAAAATACAAACACAATGAGAATTTTGCTCCTTCACCTGAAGCTTATGGGAGAGGGTATACAATGGTTAAGAATATGGGTTATCCTGGATATGGTCCCCTTAGCCATAGGCTGGATGCTAAAGCTGAGCCTCTTGATCATGCTCTTTTTGGACGAAAGAATAAGTCCACGATTGGCTTAGGTTTTGAAAATAAGAAGAAGAAAGGTGTCCCTGTCCCAGCTGTGACGGACAGTGAAAGTGACTCAGACTATACGCCTGATCTTTCTAATCAACAAGATGTGTCTGATGATTGGGTGCCCTCAACAAATCTCCTTTGGGGAGATTTCATAGATTTGATACTTGACAGTCCTACTATCCCAGCTACGACGGATAGTGACTATATGACTACTAGATCGATAATGGAAAGTGTTGCTATCCTAGCTATGACGGATAGTACTAATGCTAGCACTAGAGAGGGGAAAACCCTTCCTAACCTTGAGGCTTCTACATCATGAGGCCCAAATGATGACTCAGACACAGACTCCCATGAATATGAATGGGACTCGCTTTCAGATGCAACAGTTGATTTGGCCATAGATATTGTCCATGCTTATAGTACCCAACCCGATGCGGCCAACGAGCTTAGTGTAGGACTAGAGGATTGCACTCCTCAAATTGCCTTAGTGGACGACGCTTCGTTTGGTAGGTTGAGTCCTAATTTGGGTATCTTAGGAGAAGACTTGATGAATCCCGATTGTATGGTCACCAGAGATAGCACCTTTCGCATAAATAACATTGAACTAGTCATTGAACTACCCCTTGTTCACTATGACCTAATTGACTGGTCTCAGCGCCATCAAGAGCCTGTATTCCTCACTTTTCAGAATGATTATGAAATTGACTGCTATCTGAATGCTCTTGAACCCGTGGCTTCCCCCACCAGTGAACCAACAACCAGCATGACAGAGCCTGATATTAAGTACTTCAGTCTAAAAATAAAAGAGAAAGGAAAAAAGAAAAATAGGTCTGATGGCGAAAACCACTTTGTGGCGGTATCAGAACCAAAAATAGTAAAAAAAAGAATGACGTATCCAAGGGTGAAAACCTCTTTGAGGCACCCAAGGATGGGGTACTTAATAACTTGCCGAGTTATTTCCAAGATAGATCATCAATATTGATTGAGCCAACAAAACTAGTCAATTTGAACACAGAAGAAACTCCTCAAATAGTCCATCTTGCTCAGTCTTTATCAGGAGAAGAGACCAAGGCATATATACAATTCTTACAGAAGAAGAAAATTAATTTTGCATGGACCCATTCAGACATGTCAGGGCTTGACACAAATCTTATAATGCATCACTTATCCATAGCTCTAGGAGTCAAACCAGTGAAACAGAGACTCAGAAAAATGCATCCACATGTAGCTCTCCTTGTCAAAGCAGAATTAGAAAAACTTTTGAGAGCTGGATTCATCAGAGCCATCGATTATGCAGAATGGATCTCAAACATAGTACCAGTTTCCAAACATGATGGGTCCATTCGTGTATGCACAGATTTTAGAGATTTAAACAAAGCATGCCCAAAGGATGATTTTTCACTTCCAAACATTGACATGATAGTGGACATGACAGCGGGCTATGACATATACTCTCTAATGGATGGTTTCTCAGGATATAATCAAATCAAAATAGCTCCTGAAGACCAAGAAAAAATAGCGTTCACATGTGCATGGGGAACCTATTGCTGGAACGTCATGCCATTTGGATTAAAGAATGCAGGAGCAACCTACCAAAGAGCTATGACCACTATCTTTCATGATATGATGCACAAAAATATGGAAGATTATGTGGATGATACCCTGGCAAAATCAAGAAAATGGGACACACACCTCGATGATCTGGAAGTAATTCTAGATCGCATGGAACAGTTTCAACTCAGATTGAATCCAAAGAAGTGCGCATTTGGTGTCACCTCAGGCAAACTTTTAGGATTCATAATATCAGCAAAAGGTATCGAGGTTGATCCCGAAAAGGTCCAAGCAATTCTAGATATGCCACCTCCTCAAAATATCATCCAAATGAGAAGTCTTCAGGGACATCTTCAATTGATTAGGAGGTTTATTTCTCAGCTTGCAGATAGAGCGCAACCCTTTAATAAGACATTGCATAAGGGCGCTTCTTGTGTTTGGAACGGGGATTGTCAAAAGAGCCTAAATTAGATCAAACAATACTTGGCTAATCCTCTGATCCTAATGCCTCCTATTCCAGGGAAACCATTGATCCTATATATTTCAGCTACAGACACTTCCCTGGGGGCATTGTTGGCTCAATTAGATGATATTGGAAAAGAATGGGCCATATACTATATCAGTCGTACTCTAGTCTCCTATGAGATCAATTACAATAACATTGAGAAGTCTTGTCTTGTAGTGGTGTTTGCCTCTCAAAAGTTGCGCCACTATATGCTTGCTCATACCATACATTTGGTTGCAAAAATTGATCCTTTTAAGTAGTTGCTTAATAAGGCTGCCCTCACAGGTAGACTTGCTAAATGGATGATGGTCCTAACTGAATTTGACATAGAGTACGTTGAAAGGAAGGCCATAAAAGGGCAAGCTATTGCTGACCAATTAGCTGATTTCCCAATTCAGGATAGTATGCCTATTCAAGTGGAATTCCCAGATGAACACATCTTATATATGACTACTCGCACTTGGAAAATGTTCTTTGATGGTTCCCGCATGCAAAATGGATCAGGTGCTGGAGTATTATTTATTTCTCCACATGGGTACAATATTCCAAAGTCTTACAAATTTTTATTCCCATGTACGAATAATATTGCAGAATATGAAGCTTTAACCAATGGCTTGAGAATGGCTATAGAATGGAACATCACAGAGTTACATGTCTTTGGGGATTCCCAGTTAATCATCAACCAAGTCAATGAAGAGTATCAAACCAAAGATGACAAGTTAATACCCTATAAGAAGATGGTTGATTCTTTGAGACGCTATTTCACCTTTGTGACATTTCAACAGATCCCTAGGACAAAGAACAAAGCTGCAGATGCCATGGCCACATTAGCTTCCCTTCTTCAGTTGGAGACACATGAATCAAGATTTGAATTCTTGGTGGAAGAGCTACACCATCCCATCTTTGA
This sequence comes from Chamaecyparis obtusa, assembly GCA_027943335.1. Classification (NCBI taxonomy): domain Eukaryota; kingdom Viridiplantae; phylum Streptophyta; class Pinopsida; order Cupressales; family Cupressaceae; genus Chamaecyparis; species Chamaecyparis obtusa. Next base: position 1,357,084 of record BSBK01000527.1, read on the forward strand.
CTCATCTGAAAGCCATGTCATTTGTGCCATTGTCACACATGAGTCTTCCCGATATGGTGCTATCTATTCATATCTTCATGATGGCATCATTCCCAACACATTCAACCATTCTGAACACCGAAACCTCATCCGTAACGCTTCTTGCCACACCCTTATCTCTGGTGATTTATATAGGAGGGATTTAGATGGGATGCTCCTTAGGTGCTTGGAAAAGGAGGAATCCAACCAAGCGTTAGTTGACATCCATGAGGGCATTTGTGGTGGACATTCTAATGGTCTTTCCATGGCCCGAAGGTTGCTTAGGGCAGGATATTATTGGCCCACAATGCAGATAGACGCAGTAGCCTTTGCTAAGTCATGTGAAAAATGTCAGAAACATGGAAACCTGATTCATGCTCCAGGTAGGGAGCTGATCCCTTCTATTTCTCATTGGCCATTTCAGTGCTGGGCCTTTGATCTAGTTGGGCAGATTCATCCCAACTCATCAGGTGGACATAAGTTCATTATTACTACCACTGACTACTTCACAAAATGGGTGGAAGCTGTGCCACTTTCTGTTGCTTCAGGGAAGACTATCTCTTTGTTCATCTTGAATCATATTATTTGTCGATTTAGAGTGCCTTCTAAGATTATCACTGATAATGGCTGTCAATTCAAGAATAAGGACCTAAAGCATTTATGCAAAAAGTTTAAAATCAAGCAACATTGGTCCTCCATCTATTTTCCACAAGGAAACGGATAGGCAGAAGCCTCTAACAAAACCATTCTTAAAAATTTTCATAGGATAGTGCACAAGAATGGTAGGGATTGGCACTTACAAATCAATCCAGCACTATGGGCTTACAGAACAAGCATTTGCACACCTACAGGAGCCACTCCTTTTTCTCTCACCTATGGTGCTGAAGCGGTATTGCCTTTAGAAGTCGAGATACCATCACTTAGAGTCTCACTCAAAGGTTTGATTACAGATGAGGATTACCGCGCCATGAGGTTACAGGAACTAGAACTTCTAGATGAGAAGCGTAAGGCTTCCTTTGATCATATGAGGGTGTACCAGAAGCGTATGTCCAAGGCATTCAACAAGAAGGTTCACCCTAGAGAATTTCAAATAGGTGATCTTGTTTTGCGAGAGAACCCTAAGAACCAACAGAACAGAGAGCAAAAGGGAAAGTTTGAACCTAACTGGCTTGGACCATATGTCATCACAGCTGCTTTTGGTACCGGTGCGTATTTACTGTCAGATCCCGATGGAGGACAGCTCCCTGATCCCATCAACATTGTGCACCTCAAGAAGTTCTATCCTTGATGCCCATTTTGTCTGGGGGCATCCTTTGTACATATATATTGATCCTGAAAAAATACCAAAAAAATTGATATATGATGCTGAAAAAATCCTAAAAAGCATAAAAAGTCCTAAAAAAATACAAAAAAAATCAAAAAATGCAAAAAATTCAAAAAAATAGAAACAGTGCCTTGGTGAAAACCTGGCAACAGGCACCTTGGTAGCAAAAATCCAAAAAAATGAAACAATGAAAAAAGATTCCAAGTGGTGAAAACCTAGAAACAGGCGCTACTTGAGGCCTTTGCACCCCTATTTGTTAGCATGCATCCTCGACACTTAGTCATTCTCCATCATGCCTTGACTTTATTTGACTTGGTCTGGAATTGGTCTTTATCTTTATCTAGGGGGCATAACTGTTAGCATAGGTCCTTTTGGTGCATTTGTCTCTTGGGGCATTCCACAACAGGTGTTTTTCAACACCACCCCAAACAGTGTTTTTCAACACTACCCTTGTGTCGAGTGTTTCTTAACACTTCTCAAGTGTCTTACCCAACAGTCTCGTATGATGCAATATCTCTCACTCAGCAAGTGGGATACTCAAAGTTTGACTCTATGACCTACACACACGCACTTAAACAATCAACTCGTTGGCGATATGATGACTTTATTTTTCTTTGTGTGCTGTCTATGAGGATTTCTTTGATGAGTGGTCTCTCCCTGAGAAGTTTTCGATGATGCATAGCTAGAAGACTGAAGGTCTGAGAACATGTTTTATTTCTTTATCTACTTGTGGGTATATTTTTTTGGTCCTACCTGTCATGAGCATTTATGCTGGTCTTACTTGACACTATGGATTGACAAGGTATTATCCTTGACTGTTTTGCGAGTGCATGCTTCTAGCTATCCTGATTTTCATGTGTCTTGATACAAGCATAATCTCACCATATCAAACTTAGGTAATCTCACTGCATTAGTCATCTTGACCTACATGTCTTGTGATGCTTAGGTGGGATTCCCACATTTCTATCTAATAAAGATCATATTCATATCTACATAGTTATGCTAGTGTGCATTGTATGATCTTACGACGCTACCAATAATGCTCGATGATGATAATTAGATGTCTATAAGCGTTGTGACCTTGCAAGTCAACCACTTTCATAGTAGCTTGCATTTTTAGGGTCATGATAGTCTAGTTTTACATTTCTTGCATATGGAGAGAGCTCTCCTTTTCATCTTACGTGGACCTGTCAGTCAACTGCGCTCACCTTTCCTTCTTCTTGATCATGTCTTTCACTCCTTTTCCTTTTCATCTTGAACCTATTCCTGTTCATCACAAGGGGTTAATCATATCATCATATCTATATCAAAACTATCATTTTCAAGAAACATGAGCCTATATCATACACATGAGAATTAAACATACATCTATGAGAGAGAACATACATAAGCATGTACATAAGCATTTTTGAGCAAAATGACAAGACAATATACATAAACTGATACATCCATCACAAGGGAAACATAAACACATGATACAATCAAACATCTAGTAATCTCATATATACATCAATGTCATGATACAATATACAAATGGGATCCCATAATCTGGATCAATGTCTCAAGATATGTATAAACATCTATCAACCTAAGACCTAACCCTAAGACTCGCTACCACCCTCGTGAGGAGCTCGTGGTGGTGGAGGAGGCATGGCTCTCCTATCGAGTACCGCATCTGATACCCCTGCCCTCTGAGAATATGATGGTGCTCTCTCACCCTCTGGAACGGCCTGCAGGTAGAGTCTGTAATAATATGCTGCTCTCGCTGACTCCGTCAGATCTCTAGCGCATCTGCCTGTGCCATCGCCTCACGGCGTGCTATCTCTGCCCTAAGATCGGCTATCTGCTGATCTCACTCCACCCTCAGATCTAGTAGCTACTGGTCTCTCACTGCTATGGTAATCTGGAGCTGTTACATCTCAGCCTCGAGAGCCTGTATCCTCGCTCTCAGCTCGTCTCCACCCGCAGGCTGGTCCTGCTGTGCCTCTGCCTGCCGGTGAGCTGGTCTCACCTCATCCTCGGGTGTCAATGATCTCTATCCCCGTGACCATTTCTGGGTACCTAATCTTGACCCCTCTTCTCTCTCCATCCTCCTCCCTCTCCCCCTCCCACCATCTCCCCCATCCCCTCCGTCCCCTCTATCCCCTCCATCTCCTCCATCCCCCCTGTCATCTCCTCCGTCCCCCCCTGTGCTGGTACCTATGCATCTGGTATCATAAATTGAGGGAATGGCACCCTCCGCCACTCTGCCCTGTATGCCGCATCGGCCCTCGCATCTGCCACATTTGGGAAATACTCTCAGGGCTCGCTCCTGATACTTGCTATCTCTGCGATAGCCAGCTGATAATCCAACATGGGTAGCCACCCATGACCCTCCTCATCCCTAGCCCTGGCATATGTCGTAGTCTCTATCGAGACTCGCTGCTGCCTCCCAAACTGTCGCCACACCCAAGTGATACAAAAATCTCTCCACTATCTCGGCATATCGACCTACTAGTGGCTGAGTGCACATCATGTAGCTCAGCTTATCGGCTGCATCTCCCCAGACCTCCACCTCCTTGTATGGCCTCCATGTGAAAGAGGTTATCTCATCCAAAATCCTCCTGTAATACATCACATCCCTAGTATGGGCATGTGATATGAATCCTAGGTACCTGTAGATAAAGGGGTACCTCCTCTCCCTCGGCTGAACTCTGGGGTGCACCACAGCGATGTGCTCCCAAGCCCACACCTGTGCTAGGATGGCACCGCAAGTCCAAGTCCGACCGTCCCTGTAGATGATCTCATGTAACTCATGATACATCTCTGCCAATATGGAAGGACCCCATGCCATCCGACGAGGCCTACCTACCAAATCCACCAGTAATCTCACCCACCCAAGCGAAAAACCCTTCTGACTGTGGTCAGTCATCAGGATCTGCAAAATGATAGATGCCACTATGCATGGCACTAGATAATCTCTGCCGAAGTCATCTATCAGCCTCTCTCAGCTGACATGCCTGTCCAGAATAGTAACATTGTGGAACATCTCCTGGATCAGTCGGCGCCCCTCAATAGCATCCTGATCATAGTACACCTATGCCAACAAACAAATCATGTCACTTTTCATCACATTTATGATTATATCTCAAAACATGATTATACTCACAGGCTCACCATGGCATGGCACTCGTAGGATCCTGTAGACATCCTCCAGAGTAATGGATGCCTCTCCAGTAGGCAGGTGGAAGGTGTTGTGCTCACTATGCCATCTCTCAGCAAGAGTAGTCAACAACCCATGGTTAGCTCTGATATATGGGAACCTCAACAAATACTGGAATCCCATGGCCCTAATATCGGCATTGCTCGGATCATCTAGATCTCGGACACACCGCAACCCAATCACCTTCGGTGCTCTGATGATCAGCGCCGGAAAGACCTCCTGCAAACTAAAAACCAAGCCAGTTGTTAGCACATATCATGATGGATGTCTAAAAATCAATATAAAACATCTCTAAAATGTAACATTGTCTAGACCCAGGTCATTTTTGCTCAAAAATGCGTCAAATATCAAATTTTTAGCTTGGGCGATATTGTTTTTTGAAGAAGTATCGTGCAATACTTCTCCCTATAGCGAGGCGATATACCTTAGGCCGCGCGATACTTCACCCGGTATCGTGCGATCTTTCACCCAGTATCGTGCGATACTGGTGCCTATGGTCGCGCAATACTTTGGGGACCCGCGAAGTATCGCGTGACACTTCTCCCCAAAGGGCACGATACTTCTAAAGTATCGCGCGATATTTCACTCAACAAAAAATTTGGAAATTTTAAAAATTTGAAAATGTGCTAAAAAAGGTATTAAATGCGAAAAATGACTCAAAAAGCTTGAGTTTTTCAAAAACATACTGGGGCAGGATAGTGTGGCGGCCGGTTGTGCAACCGGGCACGCTCGAATCAATGCCTGTGGATGGGAACTCCTGCTTGCTGGGCCATTTTCTCTCTCTAAAGCTCTCAAGATTCTCAAATCACTAAAAGACAAATGATTTTTGAAAATGATATTTTGACCCCTTTTATAGCCTTTTGACTTTTTGACCTCATTTTCAAAACACTTCGGAATTGCGCAAAAATTGCACCCCTAGCTAATTTCGACGTCCTGGATCCATTTTTGGACTCGAAATTGAAATCTAAGGTCATCTTGATAGTCAAAATCATGTTTCAAAATCTTCACTTCTTCTGAGCAGTTGACTGACTTTTTGAGGCATAATTTGATTTTCGGTGGAATTTCTTCTTTTTCATGTCTCTCAACCTTCTAGTCTTTCATTCATCTTCATTCAATTCACTCCTTTCTCACATTTGACTGCATCTTTCTCAGTCAGACTGGGGCATGTTTTAATGGTTAACCTATTGACCTTTACCTTCGATTGTGATTTCATTCTGATTTGATCAAATCTTTATCGATTTGCTGTTCTCCTCTCTATGATTTCGATTTCGACTCCGAGGGGGGCAGTATTTATGGGATTCTCATCCCTAATTTCCTTGATTCTCTTGATTCAGACATCTTTTGTGAGCTTTCTCTCAAATTTGAGATTCTTATCTCTTACTTTGAATGTGATCCCGAATCAACCTCATGTTCAAAGGCCTTTGTCTATGTTTGTCCGGGTGTGATCCCGAATCGACCTCACATTTGAGTTGTTTTGTGATCCCAGATCGATCTCACATTTCAATTCTTCTTTGACTACATGTGTTCCCAAATCGATCACACATTAGTCAAAGAGGGGCAAATGTATGCACCCTAAAATCGTCGCCTAGACTTTGGGCCCCATTTATTCAATTTATCAATCCTGAATCATTTTTATCAATAATCAATATTTTCAACATTATCAATTTCTTGATTAAATCTTAAATTCGATCATATATTGGATTTTTATCCTTAGGCTAACTATTTATCCTAAGTCTTTATTTCATTAAAAGGAATATTTCCTCCCCTTTTAATTAAATAAAAAGCCCCACTTTTCCTCTTATCCTAAGTTGCACAAATAAAACATTATTCCTATTTCACAAAAAGAAAAAAAGCACTTTTTGTCTCACATGAGGCTCAAAAGTCAACACTTCACTCTCATTGGAGGATACTTGTGCACATGGATTGCTCCTGTTTCAAGCTCCACCACTGATTAAGACTTTTTGCCTCTTAATCTCAATGGTCCATTTCACCTCATTTCTTATAAAAGGAGAGCTCTCTCCTTCATTTGCATACCATGTTTTTATGCTAATGTTATGCTGCAGGTTTTAGGTGCATTTGGAATTTTTGAAGATATTGAAGACTTGCTTCATTTCATTACATCATTTAGTTACATATTTCCTTTGTTTAGTTTGCATGATCATGGCATATTAGCTTAGTTTCCTTTTATGCAATAGATTTAACTCACATAGTCTAAATAGGAGGCATTGTAACACTTGTTATTTCCTTTCATAGATTAGTTGCATTGTACTTTCCTTTCATAGCTTAGATTGCATTCTCATTTAGATTTGCATTGCATTGCATAGTTGATTCTTGGAGATATTGGCATTGTTGCCCTTGTCTTCACTTGAATCTCTCATTGTATGGTTGACTAGCAGGGTCACAAGTTTGTAGCTCTAGCTGAGAGCAAATTTATCATAGTCCCTTGCAACTCCATGCATAGAGAGCTATGAGCCGCTTTGTGAGGCCTCATTCTTGAGCAACCTTGCATGTAATGGTTCATAGAAGTGCACCATTTTAGTGTGTACAGGGGCATATCAGATTCATCGAGATCCATATCAATCTGGTGTCCTAATCTATCTTGTAAACTATATCAGCTTTTCGTAACCATCGGTTCATTAGCATCATTTCCTTGGTTCTTCGTAATTGAAGGGTTTAGATGTGATACCAATATTAATTCCTTTGGACAATTAGGTCTGGAATCGGGTCACTCACTTCTTCGTAATCATAAGGTTCAGAATCAGGCATTTTGATACTTTTTCATAATCACCGATTCATTGTTGCTATAGTTAACATTATCTTTGGTCAACCAGGACCTAACATCTTTAAATCTTTCAATTGGTTTCTATCTAGTAATCAGTTCATATTTTAAAATCAGTTTCAGTATCATACACAGACTAATCTTTGAACCACTGCGCTTCGCACAGTAATTCAAAGAGGGGCAAAATGTAATACCCCAAAAATGGGCTATCCTCTCATTAACCTCTTACATCTTTAAATCAAATGAAATCGACATCAAAGTCCTAAGCTAAGGCACATCTGCACATCAATTTATCAAAAATCTAATTGATTATCTTAATTCTGCATCGGGGAATATTCTTTGAAATATTCCTTATTTATCATAATTTAATTATCTTTAATTGAATATTATTTGGTGATAAATGTCATTATTTATCCTAAAATTGATTAATTGAATATGATGAATATTTAATTAATCAAATTTAATACTGCCACTTAATTATTTAATTACATTTAATTACATTTATTCCTAAGTTGTATTATTTTATTTTGACAATAAATCAAAATATCTTATGACTAATTGATCAAATTCTTATTTAATTAATTAAAGTCAGTTGTCAATTTGTAATAATATAGTTTTTGAATAAAGTTTGATTTAATAATTGATTAACCCATAAATCAAATGTTTTAATTCAAAAATCAATTAAGTTGAAGATAAATCACTTTATTTATTTAATTAATTCATAATTATCTATGCACATTTGAAAGAGCAGTTAAACTTTAAATCAGAAAATCAATTCAAGTTGTTATCTTTTGGAAACTCAACATCTATTTTGAGTTGAAAGCTGATCTAAACTTCTGATTTGAGTTAAAAAGTTGTTTTTGCATATTTTTTGTGAGTTAATTATCTCTTATTTCTTGATAACTCAAAAATCAACCTGAGTTCATCAAGAGTGATTTATGGCTTTTCTCATGCATCCTTAAAGCCCTGGATTTCTATAAAAACAAGGCTTAGCTCTTCACAATTCACCCACCTCGAATTTACATAACTACTCTTGCGAATTTGCAATTGAAGCATTAAGCACTTGCGACAAGCAATTTGTGAGATCTTTCATTGTTGGTCATAGTTTTCATAGTTTTCATATCATAGCTTTGCATTCATAGTTTCCATATCATTCTTAGATAAATCTGCATATCATCTCAATTCCATTTCTAGATTAGATTCATATGAAGTTTTCCAATCTTAATTGCATACAAAATCCAAATAAAATAGATTAAATCTGCATTCATTTCATATCCATCTTATGCATTCAAATCTTTCATTTAGGTGTTGCATTTTCACTGATCTTGGTCTAATTTGAGAATACATACTCGCATCTACTAGAAGGCAGTAAATCACCTGGTTAGCTTAGTTTCAATTACATGTAAGATTTTAATTTTGGCTAACCTCTAATGTTTTACTGAAGTGTTGTGTCCACAACTAGGTACAATTTTCGCACACACAAGGAGAAGGTTGTGGTCAAGGTTAACACTAAGGCAAACAATCACTTATGGATTGGATCTAGATATAAGTGGGGTCAAAGAAGATGAGGAGGTTGAGGTACTTGATTCCCAGTTTTCAAAGGAAGTAGAGGCTCTGCCTATTCTGAAATTAGATTGGACAAAACTAGAAGAGGACAACTTGTAAGTAAGAATGGCTGGAATATTAAAAAGAACATAAGTTTGGCTGTTGGAAAACAATGCACCTAAGACTACCTCACGGTCTCCTAAAAAGTAGACAAAACCAAGGAAGAAAAGCTTGGGAAGAAAGACTTATGTTTTAACTAACATTGTTGTTGATACATCTCTTGTAGGTACTCTTGAATCTAAAGTTGAACCAGCCAGTCCTGAGGTTCAAGTTCAACTTCAACTTCAAGCTGAACCTATTGTGTGAGTCACTTAGTCATCCTCCAAGATAAAGAACAAGGCTAAGTAGACAGATGTATTTCCCAATGTTGTTGTTGATTTGGATCCTCCTGAAGCTAAACCATAAGAAGACTCTATTGTTGATCCTGATTTGGCTAACATGTTAGATAGTTAGTAGGTGGCTGATGTCATTGATAATTCAACAAAAGATTCCTTGGCCCTCCTAAGCAATTATGATACTCAAAAGAAATCTACTTTGGCCCCGCAGTGGCTGGAAAACTCTGTTGCCAAAAGGAGAAGTATTGTTCCCCTATCCGTGCCAATCGAGGATGTAATGAGTAAATGTCTCGGCAAAACACCAAAGACTAAGAAACCAAAGACTGAGTCTAGGATAGACTTTGATGAAATCACCGTTCATTGGATGGCGGAGATAGCGAAACCAGTGATTGATATAAGGGATGGTGAAGTCTCTGCCCAGGATTTCCAGTTATCTAAATTTGACCTAGGGAGAGATAGCAGAGCCCTTAATATGAAATTCTTTGAGGTTTCAAACAAGAAAATTGTAAGTAGAGTCTGGAAGGACGCGAAATAAAAATAGGAAATGAAGGAAGCTATGAAGAGCATGGCCCAGTATATTCATGCTATCGAACACCCAGAACCTTCCCTTTGAGTGAAATACCAGCCTCTATAGACATCAAATCTCCAAATAATCAAAAATTTCTGGATCAGATACAACGAAATAAATTTATCACCAAATCATTTGAAGAATGGGTCGAGCATGTGAGGTCTAAGACTACTAAGAAATTAACCTATCAAAATCAATCTTAGATCGAGGCTAATAACCTAATAAAGAAGGTCAAGGCAAACATCGAAGAATGGGAAATAGAAAGAACTACCTGGATAAAGGAACTCCAGTGGATGGAAGAAGTTCAAGAATACGGTCTATAGAAATTCCTCTCAGAAAGACCAATTCCAAGGCTAGATGACAAGACTCTGTATTTCTTGAAGGAGTGCATTAATTAGAGGAATGAAGTTGTGGGTCAAGGAATTTTTGAAATAAAAGACCTCTTAAAAGGACTAGGGATAATCAAAGACATCATTTTTAGTGACATGGTCTGGGTGGATAAGCAGTGTTTTGAAGCCCAAGAAGAATCAGATAGACCAGTCGATGAGGTGATTAAGGATGTCAAAGCCCAGTTTGATGAACTAAAAGGAATGAAAGCACCAGCTATACAATATTTTTCAAAAGTGGAGCAAATTGATTCAATGCTTCTACTCTAGCAATAACACTTGCAAATGCACAGTGAGAAAGTGGCTCAAGTCAAGAAAGAGAAAGAAGTGTGGAAGCAATGAATTAATTACCTTGGCTTGCCACACCAACAGGTGATTTCAGCATTCACTGCAGCATTTGAAGACTGGAAGGCGGCTCAGCTGACATCAAGCTCAACACCCTAGTTTACTGGGACACCTGGCTTTATTTTGATGGCACTTTGCGCTTGTTTCTATTTATTTTTTCTTTATACTTGAAATAGTTATTTAGTTTAAAGCAATTACTTCTAGTAAAAGATAGTTTTATCTAGTTAGTTGCAAAATCCCTGCGTGGCTATATATTTGAAAACTTTAAACTTATTAAGGGTTCGGCTCTTTGAGTTTTGAGAAACTATTTTCTAAAGACTATGCTTTAAGCTTTTTGAATATTGATATAATAGAATATATGAAATATCCTATGGTATTACATACATGTTTGAGCTTTTTGAATCGATAAATATTGTTGTTTATCCTATATAATTTATTTTCTTATGGAAGTGAGTTATATTAAACAAAGCTCAACTATGATATGAGTTGATCTTGTGCTGAGAGTAAGAGAGAGAATCATTACAGAAGTTTTAACTTTAAAGATTTTAAAGTTTGAAGTAGTGTTAGAAGTAAATTTTGTTCTTTGAAAATTTGCACATTCTTTTCATGTTGATGAACTGAATGTTGACCTTATGTTTTTTCTGGTTAAAAGCACCCATGATTTTGCATTTCTTTGTTCAATAAGATTGTATTGAAAATCTATTTAGAAGGTAGTTGCACCTTAAAAAATTTGCAAAGAGTTTGCTTTCAAAGGAACTCAATTGTTAGTGTTGAGGTTTCTTTTCTTTTCATGCTTTATAGGATTTTGTAGATTGATTTAAAGAAAGAAAAAACTGTATGCTAACATGTGTAATCATATATATGTTCATAAATTCATGCGCTCTTTAACCATAGCTTCCTTATATCATATATTAGCTCATATTAACTTTGCAAGGCTTAATTCAACTTACTCTAAATTTTATACTATTTTGTTGCTTATTCTAATACATAGCTCATGAAATTTGATGTTTAATTTCTTTGAGATGAGTTTGGAAATGATTCACACTTACTCTCAAATACTTCACCTGTCTAATTTCCTGGTATACTGAGTGTGCTCGCTTGATCTGTAGCTTTAACAAACTCAATTTCTTCCAAGTTACTAACACTTTCTTTCAGATATTAGGATTAACTTGGAAATCTCATGTTGTTTATTCTATAATACCTCTCTATTTGACCAATGTTATTGCATATCTAACAAACTATTCCATTGTTTCCATATCTTGGTCCTGACTAACTAATTTGTGATCTGCAATTTCCGGCAATGTGTCCAAATTTGTTGTATCTATAACACATAACTCCATTTCTTTTGTTCATTTCTCCAATAGGTCTCTTATCTGCAGGGTTAGTATTTCTAAACTTTCTACTATTTCCATTATCATTAGATCTAGGTTTCTTGCATCCAATAGCTCTATGTCCAAAACCATGATAATTATAACAATAACCAGAGATAGGTTTGAATTTCTTACCTGTACACTCTCTTTTTATGTGTCCAAAATAATTGCATGAAAAACATTTACCTTTGAATTCTCTTTGCATCTCTTTAGGTGATTTATCTTTCTTAGGTGGATTAGGTACGTCTTCAAATTTGTTAGATTTATTTAGTTTCTTTTCTTCTTTATTCTTAGGTTGTTCCAGATCTAGTTCTTTACATTTTTCAATATTATTTGGAAATTTATTTTTAAAGTATCCAAGACCAGTTTTATCATAAGAGGGTTTCTGATAAGAAATATGTTCATCAATATTTTTACTACTAGAATATAGTTTCTCAAGATTTTATTTAGACTGAGTTAGTTCTTCTTTCATAATTGTGTTGTATTTCTCAAGTTCGAATGTCACTTTGATAAGTTTAGATCTTAGATCTACATTTTTAGATTTCAAATTTGATTCATCTTTTTTGTTATCATCTTTCAAGCTTAACTTCAGATCTACAATATTTAGTTCATGTTTAAGGATCTCATTTTCTTTCTTCAGTTTTGAAACTTCATCACAGTATTTGACTTGACTTGTAGGATCTTTCTTTGATTTCAGATCTTCTATCTTTTCTTTTAGTTTCTTAATGTAATCTTTCACATTATCATATTTCTCCTTTAGAGTATCTCTTTCTTCAGTAAGAATATCAATCTGTTCAAGAGCTTCATCAATATTTTTCTTCAACTAATCCATATCCATACAGATCTTACCCAAGTTGTTAGGCTTTTTCCGAATAACTTCATTATGAGTAACTAAGCTCTGATACCAATTATTAGAAATAGGAAATACTAAGAGGGGGGTGAGTCAATATTTCACAAACTTTTACTTTTGTCCAATTATGGATATATGAAATTAACTTATAGCTTGCATAAGAAACTAAACTAAGTAAACTGAATAACAAGCATAACAATAAAATGAATGAACTCATAACACCATTTTTTTTCTCAAGGAAACCTTGGCCAAGGGAAAGCCTCAGTGGGGATGATATCCACAATTGATCCACTAATCAAAAGTATCTGGTTAAGGATATTGACCTTGTTAGGAGTTTATTACATACATATAGTTTCTTTGTCCTGGTTAAAGGACTTTAGGCCTTGTTAGAAGCCTCAACCCTATTAGGAGTTTCTATTACAAAACAAAGATGTCTGCAAGATGAGCTCACTGCCCAAACATGCAATATACAATGTAACTTCAAATAGAAAAGGTAGAATACAAAAACCTTTTACTACTATAGAATAACTTTATTTTTCTGATCTAGCTTTGTAGGATCTTCGCTCTAATATATGATACTTGCTTCTTTTATTTCTTACATCTTACTATTCTGCATCATATATATCATATATCAACTTCTTACTTCTTTGCATTACATTATTCTTACTTATATATAGGCTATTACAAAATAACCTTCCTGTCAGCTTACAATACAGTATACTCTTCTCAAAACATAAAGTCATTACATGTTGCCTTAAGGTTAACATCTAGGATGTCTTCCCTACTTAGTTAAGTCATTATTTTGATCAACAAAATAATCCCTTAACTCAATATAATCATATTCTAATCATTGTTTTGTTCTGGTTGGCTCAACACTGTCTCTGTAAAACATCGATATCTCTTTTTTTACATGTCATACAAATGTGTGCTCTCAGATGTAGCTTTGATAAACATAGAATGATCTATGTTCAAGTGTTCATGCATGAAATGTACTTTAGTGATCATCACTAATCAAAATGGTCTCTATGAAGACTGGTAAACACTGTTATACTTAGACAATTTTCATGTGCGCTCATACGTAACTTCTTCCTCTGATCATGTTGTCTCAATGCTGAATATATATTGCCATAATGACAATATTGTGATATCCTACTTAGCCAAATTGCCAATAAGATAATCATAAAATCAACTAGGTATTCCCAAGATTTTAAGGCCACCACAAGGTCTTCTACCATTCCATCAGGATTAATAGTGGAGCTATCTACTAGCTATAGGGTAGTGGGTGTAGGCCTCATCTTGGTAATATTGAGATGTTTCATGATATCCTTTTTCATTACATAGATGAAAGCTCTTAGGTCTATTAAGGCATTTTGAACTTGGACTCCATTGATGACCACTCCAATCACATGGATACCAGGGTCCAAGTACTTAGGAACATTGAATTTCTGACACATTATATTGGCCAACTGACCTAGGACATGAATTGCCCAAGGGTCCTTTTTCTTCCTCCCTAGTTTCTTCAACCATGCCTCCTTGATTGATTTGCTATATATTGGGGCATCTTTAATGGCTTGGAATAGATGCATCTTGAAACAAATATGCTTCAACTAGTCTATTAGATAAAATATTGATTCTTATTTTTCATTTTTCACCTCTACCTTTAACCTTTGGTGGAATGGTGGTATTGCAGTACATTTTTTATGTAGTTATGGCTCGTTTGACTAATTTGGTTAAACTAGTGAATTAGAGACACTATCTTGCTCTGCCTCTTCTATAGGTAATTTTGTTATGACTGGTGAAGAGGGTTATAGTAATATTGTTCCTGACCTAATATGTATATCACTAATGCCAAGATAATATGAGGGATACTAATTTGGATCAACATAATAGATAGGTTGTTCTGATTACTGGAAAAATAGGTTTTGAAGGGACCCAAAACCCTTTACAACTTAAGGAAAAAAAGATCAAAAAAATAAGCATAAACATCAAAATATGAGACATACAACAACGAACTGCCCATACTAGGGGCTACAAAGCTAGCGAAGAAAGGGTAGAAACCTAGCCAAAAAGATAGCAAGAGACACAAAAAAACTAGCAGGAGCACCAGGCTACAGCACCCCAACTTTTTCATCCAGCGTTTTCTCCATCTTGGCTTGAATGTTATCCATCCTACCAATAACCCTTTTCAGTTCATCCAGATTATTCTTAATCATAGGGGATCTTTTCTTTCCATGGGTCCAAGAACTGGGACCACCACTGTCCAGCAAAGGAGCACTCCTAACCTCAGTATCATCCTCCGAAGCATTGTCCAACAAGTTAACCAGAGCCTTAAGATTGGTACTAGAAGCCTTCATACTATCCATACTATGCTGGAGTATGTTGATAAGAGTATTATCAACTTTATCCATTCTATCCTTCAAATTAGCAGCATGGGGGTTAGCAGATCTCTCATTGAGAAGAGACTCCACTTTCTCTTGGAGGATGGTATTGTTAGCTTCAAGCTTTCTACATTTCAAATGGATCCTTTTAATTTCATGAAAGCACCACTTACTAAATCTGAACGAGTAAAGGGCCTCAGCTTTAGCATTCTGCAGAACGCCAGTAGTCACTTCTTCCCTATCATTAAAATCATCAAAGATAAGCTTGATGGTGGACTCTCTAACCTTCCGTTCACTAGACTCCTCACTACCCTCCTGATTGTTGTCCTCAGAATCTTCAGATATAGGCATATCATGCCTCATACCCTCGACAAAATCTTCTAGAATAGGAACCTCCTCTTTATTAAAATCCCTATAATTCTTCTGTTTCTCCACATACTGGATGGTAGTATCAAACAGGTCTTCAAGGCTATGGGAATTTAGTGCCTCAGTGCCTTTAGACTTAGCCTCTTCCATTTCTTTACCTTTTTCCTCATTTATTCTCTCCTGAATATTTTTTTCAAGGTCCTCGGCTTCAGGAATGTCTTTATCCTCATTACACATGGTAGTATCCTTCTCCTCTGTGCTCAAAGGCTCAGTCTCATCTCCCCACTTCTGAGAGTCATCAGTACCCTACAAATCAATTTCATTTTTCAACTGATCCCCCTTCCCAGTAATCTCCTTGTTCTCCTCCTCTGAATTCTCATTGCTAATCTCCTCCTTATGCTCTTCCTGATTAGACATAGCCTCAGAATCTTCAGTCTCTTCTTCATCCTTGCTAGGGCTTTTCATCTCCTGGGCATTTTTAGAAACCTCATCCTTAGAGTCCTCCATCTCCGAACCCTCAGAGTCAATCTCCTCCTCAGTAGCTTTTGATCAAATTTTCTTCGAGCTACTGCCAAAATTGTCCTCCGCCTTCTGCTTAACAGACCCAGTCTTAGACTTCTTAGGGCTCATTTTGCTCTTTCCAGAGGAAGGAGTAGAAGTAGGGATAGGGATGGTTATCTTCATATGCTCATAAATTAATAGAATTAATCCCTCATGCTTCACAGCCTTCTTAGGAGAACCTTATGCTCATTTATGCTTTTAACCAGAGAAGTGTATAGATAAAAAGGAATGTTAATGGTATCCTTGTACTTGAAGTGATTTAGGAACATGAAGTGATGGGAATGTGCACGAGTGAAGCAACTATCGAGGGTAAATTATTCCATCACAACCTATAGAACATGGTGCCAAATCTCCTTGATCTTGATAGCTTCCATGTAGCCATTAACCTTGCCTTCCAAAAAATCAACCTTTTCTTTCACAGATTTCGGGAACTTTTTAGCTGCCATGTCCGAAATCTTGCAGTTTCTATAAAACTTCTGACCATCATTGGGGATCCCCAAAATATAAGCTATAAGCTCAACAATAATCTCCAACATTCTCCCTTCAATGGTGACAGTATTGTCCTTCCAGCCTTCAACAAATTTTTGAGTAATTTCCTTATCAAAGCCATGCAATTTTTCCAAATAAGGGGTCACTTCGCCTTTTTTCAACTTATGCCAAACCATCACCATATCTAGCTCCTTAAGCTTGTTACAGTTATCTGGTTCTTCGTGCTTTAGGTCACCCCCCCATGATCACAGAATTCAGGGACACAGAGCTATCAGTAAAATTAGAGCCGAGGTAAACAAGATAGCAGACCCTATTAAAAAAATACCAAAATGTAGGACCCAGAAAATGTGTGCACTATTGGTAATGATGTTTCTTAAAAACCCATTCCATACTTTCCCATAATTACAGTCAGACTCCATAGGGCTTAGGTGAGTCTCATTAATAATTCCCAATCTTTCCTTCCTTATGATTGATTTTATCATAATAAATGTGAGATTTGGTGTCCTCTCTAATATATGCCTCGCTGTCCCAGGTGATGACCTTAGCAGACTTAACCCCAATGTTAGCCAAGCTATCCGCCATGGTGTTGCCCTCATGGTACACATGGGTTATGTAAGTAGCAGTACACTTGGAAATGATGTCTTTCACTTTGGCAATAATGTTATCTATAGTTCATGATGGAGGAGAATTACTCTTTAGGCAATTAATGATATTCAAAGAGTCGCCCTCCAACCATATATTTTTGAAGTTGTATTTACTAGCAATCTGTAAACCATAGTAAGCTCATGAAGCCTCTGCTAAATGGTTGTTTTGAGTTCCCAAAGGAACATCAATAGCTACGATAACATTACCACTACAATCCCTGATAACACTACCACACCCCGCCGGACCAGGATTGCCCTTAGCCACGCCATCAAAATTTATCTTAATCCAACCATCAGGGGGAGCGATCCAAACAGCATTATCATGATCATTCTTCTTATTTTGGGAGACCCTGTTATTCCCAATATGTTGGGTGAATCTACTCAAGTTTTCCAGCATCCCTCTATTAGCCTTCTCATACACCAAAGCAAGAGAGCTTTTTTTGTTCTGAAAAATGTGATTGTTTCTTTCTTTCCATAGATTCTAGGCAATATGAGGAGCAGCCAGAATCCACTTCTGTTTCTCCCTAGCATTAACACCAGGATAAAACCATTGCTGGCAGAAATCTTGGACAATAGAGGGGAAAATCTAGCAAAAGGCACTATCCTGCAAAAAGAAAGACCACACTTGCTGAGAAAAAGGACAATGCAAAAAAAGGTGGTTAGTATCTTCCTTAGCCTCCTGGCAAAGGTAGCACCTATTCGGCATGATAAATCCTCTTTTTCTAAGATTGTCAATAGTAAGCACTTTGTTTTGAACAAAGATCTAATAGAAAATCTCAATTTTGGGGGTAAGATGCTTATTCCATATCTTCATCCAAAAAGGGGTTTCCTCAGGCACATCAAATTGGATAGAGCTAGCAGACGCCACAGAAAATTTTCCACTAGATGAGGGACCCCATATAAGAGTGTCTTCCTTGTCAGCATGGCAACATTGAGCCAGGAGGGCCTTATCAATTTCATGGAAAATAGGGTTGAACACAACCAACTTCACCCAACAGTTATTTCTCCAATAATCTTTCACTTTAGGACCAACAGTTGAGGAACATATGTTGATCTCCTGAGGATTATTAAAAATACAATTTAGGGGTTTTTCAAACAGCCAAGGATCATTCCAAAAGTTAACACTAGATTCATTTCCCAGCCTCCATACCTTTCCTTTATTAGCTATACTTCTAGCATCATTGATGTTTCTCCAAAAAATAGAACCCTCCACTTTCTCTAAGCTGGAAAGGAACTAATTAATGGAAGGGGTGTCATAAAGGTATTTATGTTTACATATTGTATTCTAGTCCTTAGGATCTTCATAAATGTGCCAGAGTTGCTTGGCCAAAAGAGCTTTATTCATAATCTTTAAAGGTCTAAGACCCAAACCCCCCATAGACTTCGGTTTACACACCCTTTCCCAGGCAATAAGAGGTATACGGTTTATTTCCTCAACCCCAAACCAGAGGAAACATTTTAGGATACTGTCAATTCTATCCACATATTTGGATGGCATCTTGAATAAACTCAGAGCATACACCATAAGACTTTGAAGAGTGGATTTGATCAAGGTAATCTTCCCAGCCTGAGACATGATAGCACCCTTCCAACTAGCCATTTTCTAAAAAAATCTCTCCACCATCTGATTCCAAAAAGAGTCACTGATGTTAAGGCCCAAAGGCAGCCCTGAATAGGAGGAGGGGAAAGAACTTATACTGCATTCAAGAATACCAGCCATCTTATGCTACCTTTCCTCTGGGGTGTTGATGAAGAACAGAGTGCTTTTAGACCAATTAATAAGTTGGCCAGTACCATTAGCGTAGAGATTAAGAGCATATTTAAAGGCTTTAGCTTCCTTGATCGTGGATGTGCCCATCATGATGGTGTCATCCACAAACTGAGCATGAGAGAAAATTAAAGGTCTAGAGGAGGGTTTGAGACCCAGAATGACACCTTTAGAAACCAAAGATTGAAAGTACCTCCCCATGCTTTCAGCCAGCAAAGTAAATAGGATAGGAGAGATAGGGTCTCCCTGTCTGAGACCTCTAGAGCTTTTGAAAAACTTTGCAAAGGTAGCAGAAGATATTAATTGAAAGATAATTTGGATGACCCTTTCACTAAAACCAAACTGTTTTAGAATCAAACACAAAAAGTTCCAATCAACCCAGTCATAAGCTTTCACAAGATCAAGCTTAAGGATAAACCCTTGTTTGTTTCCCTTCATAGCCGAATGGATATTCTCATGAACCAACACTACTGAGTCCAAAATCTGCCTTCCCAGAACAAAACCATTTTGTTGAGGAGCCATCAAAAAAGGCAGAATAATCAGAAGCTTGGAAGTAAGAATTTTAGAAAAGATCTTATAGAAGGAGTTACATAAGCTAATAGGCCAAAATTGGTCAAGGATTGAGCCCTAGCAATCTTAGTAACTAAGGCTAAGAAAGTTCCATTGATTTCTTTGAGAAGATTCCTACATCCAAAAAACTCCTTCACAGCATTAGAAACATCCTTCTCCATAATTAACCAGAATTTTTGAAAGAAAAACATAGGGAAGCCATTCGGGCTAGAAGCCTTATCTCCTTCAAAAGAGAAAACAGCATCCCTGATCTCCTTATTAGAAGGAATCTCCTGAAGAGCCTTGTTTTGATCTGTGTTAACAATTTTGGGAATAGCCTCCAATAATTGATCTTGACAACCTCTATCCAGAGAACCATCGGCTGTAAGAAGGGTAGAAAAATTGTTAATAGCGATAGTCTTAATCTCATCTTCTTTATGGATCTCAGTCCTATCCATAGCAATTTTAGCTATTCGATTATTAGCCCTATTTTTGAGAGTAGTAAGGTGGAAAAACTTATTGTTTCTATCCCCTTCCTTAAGCCAAACCGCCCTAGATCTCTGACGCCAATAAGTCTCCTTTTTAGATATCAAATTGTGGTAGTTGACTAGAGCCTTTTGCTCCTCAGCCTTAAGAGAATCTGAGAGGCCATGAGTCTGAATAATATCTTGAATAGCAGGAAGATCATCTTTAGCCTTATTCCTCTATTTAAAGATGTCTCCAAAAACTTCTCTATTCCATATTTTAACTTTTTCCTTTATGTTTCTAAGTTTTCTAGTAACTTTGAACATAGCAGTGCCTTCCACCTTAATGTTTCACCATTCCATAATACAATTTTCAAAATCAGGATGGCTTAACCACATCTTCTCAAATCTAAAAGGAAACCATTTAGGAGCAGCAATCGGGTTGATCTCCAGCAGTAAAGGGTGATGATTAGAACCAACTTTCGGGAAAGAGGTCAGCATACAACTATATTTAGATATCTAGTCATGGGATATAAGGGCTCTATCTAGCTTACTTTGAATATTTTAAGGGCCAGCACGCTGATTAGACCAAGTAAAATTCAAACCTTGGAGGTCAAGGTCAATCAAACCTTCATCATTAATAAAGTTAAACAAATCTACTCTGCTATCATCTTGAGACAGGATACCTCCATACTTTTCACTATCCATAAGAGGGGTATTGAAATCCCCCACAAGAAGCCAACTTTCATCCTTGAAGTTATTCCTTTTATCTGAGATTTTCTTCCAAAAATTTGCCTTGTTAACTTTAGCATTAGGAGCATAAATATTAGTGATAATCCAGCTAAAATTATCACTAGTATTCATCAATCTGATAGATATCAAATTGGGGTCTTCAGCAACAATCACCCCATTAATAGTCTTTTGGTTCCAAAAAATAGTAGTGCCCCCAGAAGCCCTAGCCGAACTAGAACTACTAACACCAGATTTCTGAAAAAACCTAAGTTTTTCAACTTTTTCCTTACTCATTTTTCATTTCCTGAATGAGAAGAATATCAGGTTTATAATCTCTTACCACATTTCTAAGAATGTCTTTTTTATGGGGTGCATTCACCCCCCTTATATTCTAGGAGATTATCTTCATAATTTATTTGGGGAAAAGGCCTCCGGTATAGTCCTCTGTTTACCATCTACAATGTTTTGCCAACTTTCCTACTCTCTACCAACTTTATCTTGTTTTCTTCTTGGTCCAAACTTCGCTTTCCCTACATCACTTTTCTGGCTTCTAGTCTTAATTCCTTCAGCAGACGTAGGTGATTGACCACCTTTTGGTTTCTTTTTAGAACTCTGCCCAACCTCCTTTGTCTTCATTTGGGCATTAGCTTTAAGGCATTCTGGGGACTTAATTCTATTATTAACACTCATTTGTTGATTGGACTCCTTCTTAGCCAAGGAATCCAGAACCACCACCTAGCTAAGATCATCAATGTTTTCAATATTCTCCATAG
Source organism: Chamaecyparis obtusa (assembly GCA_027943335.1). Lineage (NCBI taxonomy): Eukaryota > Viridiplantae > Streptophyta > Pinopsida > Cupressales > Cupressaceae > Chamaecyparis > Chamaecyparis obtusa. Next base: position 1,378,590 of record BSBK01000527.1, read on the forward strand.
CCTTTTGGGGAGCCATAGAGTTTTCCCCACTTCTAATAGTTTCAGTCTGGGAGGGAAGGATAGAATTTTCTTCTAGGACCAACTCCTCTACCACTAACAAGTTATCCTCCTCCATCTGGGGTAAAGAGATCTCTCCCCCTTGATTAATCTCTTCCAATACAAAGTTAGCATCCAACAAAGGAGAAAATTTGTTTTCCTCAAAAAACTTTTTTGAGCTGTCATCAGCATATAATATTTGACTATTACCTTTAGTCTAGACCTTTTCCAAGGTACCAAAATCCACTCCTTCCAAATTACCTCCTTTGTCATCTTTATCTGTTCTGTGCTCATTCGTTACCAAACTTGGTTCAGGATTCTTCAAAGGCTTCAAAGGAATCACTGAAGAATCCTTTGAAATATTTTTGGGTTTCCAGACAGCATTAGTTGAATCTTTCTTCTTAGCAATAGATTCTTCCTCTTTCTTCTTATGAACTTTCAAAGGACACTTTTTAGACTAATGGCCAAATTTCTTACAAATAAAGCAAGAAAATGGAACAGATTCATACTCTATCGTTTGTTTCCAAACTCCCATTTTAGAAACCAAATCTATAGAGGTAGGTAGATCAATAGATTTACTTACTTTGACACAAATTCTAGCAAATACCAACCTCAATCTTGATGTTGTAGCCAAATCTAAAGAGAGGAGTTCCCCAAAAACCCCCGCTACCCCTTTGAAGACACATTCATTCCAATATTCTAAGGGAAGCCCCAGGAGTCTCACCCAGACAGGGGCCCATTCTAGGAAAGAATCACTCAGGTCCATATTAGGTTCCCATTTTCTCAAAGCCAAGGATGACTTACCCATAACCCAAGGTCCTCCACACAGTGCTTTAGTCATGTCTTCCTCATTGGTGAAGGAGAATGAGAAGAATCCTTTCGGCATGGCTGCTATGTCCACTTGCCCTTTTAAAAACCATCTTTTTTGGATGAATTGTCAAACATAGTCTATATTCGGTCTTACCCCAGCATATTTTCCAACCAACATAAGGTCCATTTGTGATACAGATTGATCAATCACCATATCAGGTATGAAAATGGCAAAATCTCCCTTAGCAGAATCAGAAATATTATTAGCTTCAGGAAGGGAAGATTTTCCAGAAGGCTTCTTGTGAAACAACACCACCCAAGGTTTTTCAAGAGCCACTGCCACTCCTTTTATTTCTTCCTCAACAGTCGAAGGCCCAGTCGCCTCAGCATTTTTGTCGCCTTCAGCAGGAACAGTAGCTCCCCCCCCGGGTATGGGGAAGCACTATCACCTCGTGGGTCTCAAAACTTTGAAGACCCAATATCATCCACCTGCCTCGAAGACCCACCATCTTTCTCTTTGTCATCTGACACTTTCGAGATTCCAGCAGCCTATCCCGCATCTCTAGCAGTAGTCCCAGCAGAGGAACCAAGTTTCCCGCCTGAACCACCATTCAAAATTTTACCTATACCAGCTCCCACTCCAACACCCACTCCAACTCCCACTCCAGCCATCCCTTAGAAATAGGACTGTTAGGATTAGGAAAGAGGTTGTGTTGGTAATTGGGTAGGTCTAGGCGAGGTAGAAATTTGAGTAGGAGGAGGCATTAATTCTTTCTGCTAAGGTTGTGGTGGAGGGTGTAGGTAACCAGTGGTTTGATTTGGCCATTTCTAACCTCTCCTCCATTAGGATGTCTATTTTTCATTTCCTTAAGATGGTTACCAACATCCTTGTGGTTGCTTCCAATTCCCTTGGTTTTTCTTCCATTGATGGTTCTACTAATTAGGCCATGGGTTTTGAGGATTGTTCCAAGGTTGAGGTGGATAACCTCCAAAATTTGGAGGATAACAGGTTCTCCACCAATTATTAGGAGAAAATGCATTTGAATAAGGACCACTAAAATTTAAGGGGTCTTGTGGCATACCTTGTCTTAGAATCCATGACCTTCTTTTAGAAATAAGGAAAAATTAGTCACCATCTCCCTCTACTGGCTGAATTTTGGTAGAATTTTCTTACTCTCTATCTTGACCACCATTTGGTATCTGTAGTCCTTCTTTTTCCATTTGCAATGGGGGCAATATTTTTCTAACATTGCCTCTTCCTCCTCATGCTTCTTCTTGGCTTGCATTGTGTCCAACTGGGTAGCCATATTTTTTATGATGTCTCGCTTGAACTCTGATAGAAAATGTGTGATTTTTATCCTTGAAACTCCATTGGTGGTTGATTTACCCATTGTAGGTTGGTATCCTACTCATCTAGTTACTATTTGGAGTATGCAACTCATATTTCAGGAAAACCCGCACACACATGCACAATAAATGCCATACCATCTAATCAAAATACCATTTAATAGCTAAATATAAAATATATTTACCTCCTTTACTTACTTCATTCTAAATCAAAGCATAGGTTCAAAATCACGATACCTTATTACCGTGATGGGGTTGGAGTGGCATTACACAATAATTTCCATGTTTTCTAGGAAAAGGGAAAAATATTATATATTAGTAGAACCTTGTTTTATTTTAGGGGTTCACCATTTTTCATTAAAAAATTACTTAGAAGAATAGATAGTTATGATCGCAGGCCTTAGCATTGTATTGTAAGAAAAATCAATGGAGAAAGCATATTAGACTTTTCTAGTTAGCCTTTACTTTGTGCTTATTTTTGTTCATTATTTGAATACTTCACTTTGTGTCATTTCATAACTGTAACTATTGAATATTATTGGTTTCAACTTAAATGTGTAATTTGCTGGATCATGTTTCAAAATTTTCATTAACTATGATAATTTATGATCTGAAATTATATTATGTTTTGTCGCGAATATATTTTGGAGTTTTGTAATAGCTTTGGTGCATCACCTTAGGACAGATTTGTTTTGAGTTTAATTTTCTCCCCTTCCCCCCTCCCTAAAAAATGTAGAGCCAACTTCAAAAATCTCAGAGGTTGTTCTGTGAAGTGCAATTAGTCCTCCCATTCACAAACATTCCCATAAGAGCTATCTCCATAAGTGAAAACTTTAGGTATCAACAATTCCTTTTTTGGAACGCTTAGTGGTCCTATGCTTTGTGAAAATGGAGAAAAAATAACCTTCTTGTTAAGCACAACATCCTTTTTTGATGGTGTCTCAAATCATGGATTCTTTCCCAAAAAAATCCATATTTGGAATGACCTTAACAACACGCTTTGAAATTGAAGATATTTTTCCAAGACTAATGTAAAAAATATTTTAAATACTACATGGATTGTGTAAACTAAGTGTAGACGCTTAAAATCGTCCCTTAACATTATAATTATTTAATTATTTTTGTTATATTCTTCTACCTATTTAATTAAAATTATTTAATTAAAATTATTTAATTAAATTTGGTTCATTATTTCTATAGTATTTAAATTTAATTTAAATATCCTCTCTCTAAGTGTATTAAATTTATTTACTACCTTTCCCCGGCCCATATAATCCCCTTTTTAAATAAATTTTAATTTATTTAATTCCTCTCATATTCTATTACTCTCCTAAACCATGATTAGTCTAATTTTTTATCACATTAATCCTAAATCTAGACCTAGATCCTACCCTACTCACATCACTCTCAACAAATAGACCCACTTGTTGATTAACTAAGGTTAATTAGGCTACTTTTTGGATTCCTACACCCATTAGTCCTAGTTATTTGCTCACACATGTGTGAGAAAATTTCTAAAAATTGACTTTTCAAAAGAATTTCAAAAATGTGTAAAACAAGGTTTCCTACAACCTTGATGAAATTTTCTTACACTTGCTAAAAATGTTTCATTAGACAAAACCTATGACACCTATGACACATCTCTTACACACGTGTACTTGAAGTACACATTGACCCATCACATTGCAAGTTTCTTACACATGTGTGAGAAAACTTGGACTCTTCCATGACTTATGTGTCCCTCATGTGGCACCTATGTGGATGCCACATGTGATCCATCTCTCCCTAGCCCTCCAAAATCTTATAAATAGGAGCCTTGCCAAGAGTAAATCATCCATCATTTTTGCATTTAGAGTTATCATGCTAGTTTTTTGCTTGTAGTTATTTAATTGCATTTAGTGATTTTTACTAACTTGTTTGGTACTTGCTTGCATTCATTAGTAGTAGATATTTTGCATTTAGTGTATTCCTACTTCTCATATTCATATTGAATGCTTGAGAATAGTTCTTTATAACTAGTTCTTGAGTTTATTGAATACCATCTTCATGTAGTATGCATATATTCTTACATTCATCATATATTTTTAATCAAAGTGGGATTTATATATTTTTTTGGGAGAGCACACCCAAAACCATCTCTAAGAGCTTAAATCAAGCAAGTCTTGGGTGCACTTGCTTCATGCTCATCAGAGGTTGTGGTGGAGGCCTTTTGTTTTAGTTTTGCAAGTTCATATATTGTTTATCCCTAACATTTGCATGTTTGAACTTTCTCCCTATAGGTAGGTTTTCATCACATACATTTTGGCAATGCCCGTTGGGACCCACGTCCCTGAATTTAAACTCATTTTCTTCAAATTTCTATCAATCCCAGAAACTATCACGCAGTGTTGTCTCCGCCCTAGAATGAGCATCTGCATAGATTGGCATCTCCACCTAGAGATTGTCATCTCCACCTGGAGAGTGTTGTCTCTGCCTGGGTTTTAAAAGGACTTAAAACTTTAATACTTTAAAGTTTTTTTGAGATATTTTAGGTTTTTAACTCTCGAGTTTCTGTCAAGACATTGGTTTTACAGAGTTAAATTTGTCAAAATATTTCAAAAGTTTATTTTAAGCACAATAGACTGACTCTGATTCCTAAACTGTCATCTCCGCAAGTTGACTATTATCTCAGTGGATCGATGTTTGCGACTGTGTTCAGTCGTCTGCACTCCTCATAAATCACACCATTATTTGTCAGGTATACTTTTCTAAGTTTTTATTAAGCTGTCATATGTGCTTTTTGATAGTCATTTGTGCCTTTTGACTTTCATCTGTGACAGTTGAATGGCGTTTGTGCAGACTATCATCTACAACCTGGAATTGTCGTTTACACCCTGTTGTAAAATATTTTAATTTTTTAGAAAGTTTTTGTGTTACTAATTCATTTTATTTTTTTCAACACCTTGAATCTGAAGACCGAATACCCAAAACTACTAATATTTTGTGTTGCAGGATGTTGATATAAGACTTCCCCAAACATCAAACTACTCACTTTTTGCCTTGTAGGTTGCCTAGGAGATACAAGAAAATATTGTATTTTCTTTAATTTATTTCTTAGGCACATTAACAAAGGTTCACTTCTAGTATTTCATTAAGTGATAGGGGAGTATGATCTTTTCTTTATGAGATAATTAGAAACCTAGACTCATTTGATAGTATACTTACAAAGGAATCTTGAGAATGAACAATATTGTTTTGTGTTTGGGAGAAAACAACATTGGATAGGAGATTATGCTCTTTTCTCCTTGAGGGAAAATAAAAAATCCAAACTCCTTTCATTTCCAATCCATGCCTTTTGAATTAATCTTTTAGATGGGTCTGTCGGTTAAGGTAAAAATCTCTCAGGAACGACCCACGTGAGAAGGAGCTCTAAGCCCACCACTCCAACTCACGTTAATCAAATTTTCTTCTTGGGGTTAAAGCCTCATAAGCGAGATAACATTTGAGCTTATACACGGCTCTCACCTAACACATCAGTAGGGCCTTGCAATCTTATTCACATTTACGTGACTACCTGTGCTAAGGTACTTTGTGAGGCTATAGGCCTAAATTGTGCTTGTGCGAACATAAGGAATGTATTAAAATGGAGACCCTTACTAAGATCCTTAGAATAGAAGCTACCTGGTTCACCCCTAAAAGTGTGATAATCCAAGTGCAAGGAGGATAGTAACCTCCCTAAGATACTCGCCACATTGTACCTTCTTGAGCATTTGGAGTCAAATAATACAACATCATGACTGGAGCCATTGTGTGCTTGGTGATGACCATATTTTGATTAGCTCTTGAAGTGTGCATAAGTCACCGAGCAAGGATTTTTATGCTCTGTCGATTCCTTAGGGTAGGAACTATGTTTGACTCTTTGCAATAAACATTTTCTCAATAAAATACACCTCAAAGATGTTATTTTGTATCAGCTTCATTGTCACTATTGTGTGTCTCCTGCAAGGTTTCTTTGTCCCTTATAGGATTATTTTTAGACATATGACTATTATTTTTCTAGTTTGAATGCTTGAAAATTGGTTCTTTCCATTGATTAGATTAACTGAAAATTAGACTGGAAATCCTAAATTGACCAAATTCATCAAAACACTCCAAAACCTAAACCATTGTCTCCGACCTAGAATGGTTGTCTCCACAGATTGTTATCTACATTTTAGAATTTTTATCTCCTCTTGAAAATAGTGAGCTAATTGAAAAACACATCAGAAATTTGGTTTTCCAAAGGCCCTAGAAATTAGTTGTCCCAAAATACAGATCTAATCAGTCAAAATCAACTTTCATTCGAGATATGACTGATTCAGGAAAATATAAGACAATAAAACTTTCAATTTCCTAAGTTTATAGAGAAAAAAAATTGATGATAGAAAGGCTAGAGTCAACGCATCCTATTCTAAATCTATTCAAAAGACTCTTGAAGCTAGTGATAAAATCAACTATAACTATCGGGTTTCCAATTTTGTTGCCAATAAAAAAGTGAACATGGCTTTTATCACTTGGGAATCTTACAATTAAGCACCATTGCACTTCATCATTTTCCAATCACTCATCATTTCCTCATCCTTAATCATATCTTCCTTCATCCACATTTCAAAACATTAGGAGCATTAATCAAAACCTTGGACTTTAAATCAAAATCAAATCAAACCATCTTTCACACCTTAATCAAGCAATAGGGTGAAAGAATCAATCCAATAGTGTCACATAGACCTTTAATCAAAGAAAACATTAATCCCTTTCTACTTTGAGAACTAATTCTTTCTCTAGTAGTTTTAATTCAATCTTATTTTGTTTGGGGATCATCAGTTTATCACCCAAATAAGAGAAGATTTTAAATCAAATCCAATCCTTTGTTTTCACAATCACAAGGTCTTGTTTCACCTAGGTTTGTTCCAAACCTTTAAATCAAATCAATCTTTGAGGCTTAGTTCCTCTTTAATCCAATCATTGAAATCAATCCCAAATCAAATCCAATTAATCCTCGAGGCTTAGTCCTCTTAACTCAATCCAAATCATATTCCAAGTTGCTCCTAATTCATCAATTCATTTCCTCCTCTCATCATCTTCCATCAATCTTTCAACATTATTCAATCCCAACCCAAGGTTACTCATGCATGGTACTTATCTAATCTCAAGCCAAGATAAGACAAGAATCTCTCACCATGGACAACAATCAAGAAAATATTTACCAAGAAGACTTTAATTATGTTGAAGAACCATATACAGAATCTAACACAGTCATAACTAAAAGTGTCAATGAAAATCCATAAGCCAAGGAGTTCTTCAACGATCCTAATAATTTGAGCCTAGTGGAAGATTTAATCCAAGCTAATAGTTCTAACATCTTCCTAAATCTTATTCAAACGAGTGTTACAGTCCCTAAAATTTTCTATGAAACCTCGCTTGAAAACAATATGATTCAAACTAACAAAGGCAAGGCATTCCTATTATGCCTTCAACATCGGATAACACAAATCAACCTTCCCAGGATACGCTTGAACAAATCTAAAAACTTCTAAGAAGGCCAAACTCCAATGAAAACACCAATGTCAATGGAGTGAACAATAATGACTTAAATGACGATCATGGACCTAAACATCAACCAGGGTCATCAGGATGAAGTTCTTCTTCAATCTTCTCAAAGCCTAATGGAGACTTGAAGAATCAAAATTATTTACATACGAATAACACCAACCATAATGGTGTAGGAGAACCTACTCTACAATCATCAAACAACACCACTAAGGATCCTAAACACATCTAGTGTCTTAGAATTTCTAATCAGGCACCTAGACCAAGTTGTAAGGCCTAGCTCCAGGATTGGCACAATTATAAGCCCCTGGCTAGCTATGGTCAAAAGTGGTCAATGGGCCTCAAATCTTAGGATCTTAGTTTATTTTATGTTTTTAAGGTCTTTGATCCATGTTGGATCATTGGCTAAGGTTAGGACCAATTTTGGTCACTAGTTTTGCAATTTTGCAACTTAGGCAAAAGTTGCTCTAAAAGTTGTCATGCAACTTTCGAGCAACTTTCTAAAAGTTGTCAAACACTTTTAATTAACCTCCCAAATGGCTAGTTGGTTAAAAACACTCATGTAACCATTGTTAGCATCCTATATAATCCCTTATAGGCAGGTGATAGGATAGATACATGTAATTTTGGCAACTAATCAATAAAATCAACCATTTTCCCTGCAAATCTTGAGAATAGTGCCCTGGTACGAAAGTGTACGGAATTTTATGCATGGGTGTTTGAGTTTGGAAGTTTGTGTGTTCAATCTACTATTAGATGCAATTGGATTTAGGATCTAATTCACCCTAGATCAGAAGATATCAAAGTTTTTGTGTTGTAACCCGGATTGAGGATTTCTCCAGCAGGTTTCAAATAGGGCTCGCTTGTTTGACCCTATTCCACCATGGGAATTTGATGCCCATTGGTGGAATGAAACCTTTTTTTGTATGCTTTCATGAAATGCAGGTTAGAGGTGGAGTTCTATAGGGAGGTGAGTTTTCCACAAAGCCCTAGGTGTACAGGCCCATATGTGCACCTAAATTGTGACTTAGGACAGTCATGATAAAATCCGATTGGGGATTCATCAAGACCCAAAAATCAGGATTTGAAACCCTTTTACATGCCCCTAAAGGATCCCATAATTTATCTTGGCATTGGATTGGAGGAAGAGACACTTGTAGTGCAAACTAGCCCTAATTAGGCCTATTAGCCCTGCCATAAAATTGGCTAAAGTAGTAACCTCCTTTTGGTTTCAAGTCCTAGTGCTTGGATATGTTCCATAAGCCCCAAAAGGGTATCAGGATCCTCAATCAGATTTACTCCTTGTTTGGAAGGATTTTGAACTAGGTTCAAGATACTAGTTTCAAAAGGCTACAAGCCAAATCCTAGGATTGTGCAGCAGCATAACCTTGTGAGTTGTTCAATGGTGAAAGAACCATTGGAACTATCAAAATAAGACCTAAATAGGCTAGAACAATGCTTATAAGCCACCCTTGGTCTTAGCATCCATTTTATGGGGTTTGAGTACTTATTTTCCTAGAGAGGTCTCTTAGAGAACTCTTGGTTGTTGGTGCTTGGGACTTTGGAAAACCTAGTGATTAGGTAATATTGCATTGTAGTTTTGTGATAACCTTCTCCAAGTCCTCTTAGCATACCTATGATAGGTATCTAGCACTTGACTCGTTCACCTTGGGTGTTGAGGGATTGAAAACTCACCTTTGCTCACTGTTTGAAGGCTTCCGCTGACCATTGATGCATCAAGAACATAGAATCAAAAGAGCCCTAATGAAGTTATATGAAAAGCCTTCCACTTCAAATAATAAAATCCTTTTGATTCTATGTTCTTGATGCAGCAGTGGTCAGCGGAAGCCTTCAAACAGTGAGCAAAGGTGAGTTTTCAATCCCTCAACACCCAAGGTGAAGGAGTCAAGTGCTAGATACCTATCATAGGTATGCTAAGAGGACTTGGAGAAGGTTATCACAACCCTAAAATGCAATATGACCTAATCACTAGGTTTGCCAAAGTCCCAAGCACCAACAACCAAGAGTTCACTAAGAGACCTCTCTAGGAAAATAAGTACTCAAACCCCATAAAATGGATGCTAAGACCAAGGGTGGCTTATAAGCAATTCTCTAGCCTATTTAGGTCTTATTTTGATAGTTCCAATGGTTCTTTCACTATTGAACAACTCACAAGGTTATGTTGCTGCACAATCCTAGGATTTGGCTTGTAGCCTTTTGAAACTAGTATCTTGAACCTAGTTCAAAATCCTTCCAAACAAGGAGTAAATTTTATTGAGGATCCTAATACCCTTTTTGGGCTTATGGAACATATCCAAGTACCGAGACTTGAAACCAAAAGGAGGTTACTACTTTAGCCAATTTTATGACAGGGCTAATAGGCCTAATTAGGGCTAGTTTGCACTACAAGTGTCTCTTCCTCCAAGCCAATGCAAAGATCAATTATGGGATCCTTTGGGGGCATGTAAAAGGGTTTCAAATCTTGAGTTTTGGGTCTTGATTAATCCCCAATCGGATTTTATCATGACTGTCCTAAGTCACAGTTTAGGTGCACATATGGGCCTATACACCCAGGGCTTTGTGGCAAACTCACCTCCCTATAGAACTCCACCTCTAACCTAAATTTTATGAAAGAATACAAATAAAGGTTTCATTCCACCAAGGGGCATCAAATTCCCATGGTGGAATAGGGTCAAACAAGCAATCCCTATCTGAAACCTGCTGGAGAAACCCTCAATCCGGGTTACAACACAAAAACTTTGATATCTTCTGATCTAGGGTGAATTAGATCCTAAATCCAATTGCATATGGTAGTAGATTGAACACACAAACTTCCAAACTTAAACACCCATGCATAAAAGTCTGTACACTTCCGTACCAGGGCACTGTTCTCAAGATTTGCAAGGAAAATGGTTGATTTTATTGATTGGTTGCCAAAATTACATGTCTTTGTCCTATCACCCACCTATAAGGGATTATATAGGATGCTCCCAATGGTTACATGAGTGGTTTGAACCAACTAGCCATTTAGGAGGTTAATTACAAGTGTTTGACAACTTTTAGAAAGTTGCTCGAAAGTTGCATGACAACGTTTAGAGCAACTTTTGCCTAAGTTGCAAAATTGCAAAACTAGTGACCAAAATTGGTCCTAACCTTAGCCAATGATCCAACATGGATCAAAGACCTTAAAAACATAAAAGAAACTAAGATCCTAAGATTTGAGGACCATTGACCATTTTTTACCATAGCTAGCCAGGGGCTTATAATTGTGCCAATCCTGGAGCTAGGCCTTACAACTTGGTCTAGGTGCCTGATTAGAAATTCTAAGACACTAGATGTGTTTATGATCGTTAGTGGTGTTGTTTGATGATTGTAGAGTAGGTGCTCCTGCACCAGTTCTTTACCTGAAAGTTGGAATGGATTGGTAATGGTTGTTAGTAACTCTATTTCTAGTTTAAATACCCTAAAATTTGATGATGATGTTGGTGTTTTTATGAGTGAGGAAATTTGTAGGAAAATCTTAGGTGGTTCCACATCAAGTAGTGTCTTGAACACACAAGGAAAAGGTAAAACGAATGAAAGAGGAAATAATCCTAGAAATCATGGGAAATCAAGAGGAAAATCAAAGGGAAAGAGGTCTCAATCTAGATGACCAAATGATTGTTGGTACTGTTGAAAACTAGGTCATAAGAAGAAAGATTGTTGGTCTCAGAAGAATAAATAAGGAGACAAACAAGAAGGTAACAAGGAGGAAAATGTGGTAAGTAATAAATTCGAAGAGGATTATGTTAGCTTGTGGTGACTGATCAGGAAAGTATTGTACCATTTTTTTTGAGGCTAACATATTTTTTGGCTGACATGTTGTAACTCTTTCTAACCCTAAAGCGGCAAAATATTGTATAATATGGCTTAGGGTTAGGGATTTCATTATGTATGGTTTTAGTACTTGTGGTGGAATCAAGATGTAAGGGATTACAGATTGTAATCAGGTTGTAATCACTAGATAATAATAATATCGGACTCGCTGTTGGTGGACGTAGCCCAGGGATTGGGTGAACCATGTTAAATCTTTGTGTCTTATGTTCTCTTCTATGTGGTTTAAGTTTTTTTGATATTGATTATTTTTGCATGTAATTGTTATTTCTACCTTGTTAATCCTAACAAGTGCTATCAGAGCGAGGTTATTTTTAGTTATCCTTTGCAGGAAGCTCTCACGGTTGAGTGGGAGAAATGGCAGACGAGGGTAGGCTGAAGGTTGACAAGTTTAATGGGTAGAAATTTCAGTTATGGAAAATGCAAATGGAGGACTATCTCTATTAGAAGGATCTATGGCAGCCATTGGAAAGAAAAGCCAACAAACTGACAAGTATTTCTAATGAGGATTGGACAATTCTTGATAGAAAGGCTCTTGGTAGTATTCGATTATGCCTGGCACAATTGGTGGCATTCAATATTACACAAGTAACGATTTTTGAAGATTTGATGAAAACCCTAGTGAAGTTGTATGAAAAACCCTCTGCTTCAAATAAAGTATTTCTCATGAAGCGTTTGTTTAATATGAAAATGGTGGGAGGTGGGTTAGTTTCTAATCATTTGAATGAGTTTAATATAGTTACCAGTCAATTAACTTCTGTCAATGTTATTTTTGATGAAGAAGTCAGGGCTCTCTTGATTTTGTGTTCTTTGCCTGAAAGCTGGAATGGCTTGGTAATGGTTGTTAGTAACTCTGTTTCTAGTTCTAATACCCTAAAATTTGATGATGTTATTGGTGTTATTCTGAGTGAGGAAATTCGTAGGAAAAGCTCAAGTGGATCCATATCAAGTAGTGTCTTAAACGCATAAAGCAGAGGTAGAACCAATGAAAGAGGAAACAACTCTGGAAATCATGGGAAATCAAGAGGAAAATCAAAGGGAAAGAGGTCTAAATCCAAAGGGCCAAACAATTGTCGGTACTATGGAAAATCGGGTCATAAGAAGAAAGATTGTTGGTCTCAGAAGAATAAAGGAGACAAACAAGAAGGTAACAAGGAGTTTGGTAAGTAATAAACCCGAAGAGGATGCCTTGCTTCTTTCTTTAGAAAGTATTGATGATTCATGGGTTTTAGATTCTAGGGCTTCATTTCATGCTACACCCCATAGAGGTTACTTTCTTGATTATGTCCAAGGGGATTTTGGGGAAGTTTATTTGGGCAATAATGAACCCTGTCAGATAGTTGGAAAGGGAAAAATTAAGATTAAGTTGCAAAATGGGAATCATTGGCTACTACAAGAGGTAAGACATGTTCCAAGGCTGAGTAGGAATTTAATTTCAACAGGGCAACTGGGTGATGAGGGTTGCATAGTTACTTTTAATGATAGAAATTGGAAGGTTTCAAAAGGTTCCTTAGTAGTAGAAAAAGGTTTGAAAGTAGTCACCTTATATCTTTGTACAGGTCATACTATTCCTTCTACTTTAATTATTTCAGAAGATAATGAATGTTCATGAACAGTGGCTGCAATTGAGCAGGAAGAACACCAAACTGTTATTGTAGGTTCTGATTTAGCACTCTGGCACAACAGACTCGGGCACATGAGTGAAAAAGGTATGAAATTACTTCATTCAAAGAAAGTTTTACATGGTCTGAAATGTGTCAATATGAATTTATGTGAAAGTTGTGTTTATAGAAAACAAAAGAGAGTTAGTTTTGTAAAGAGTGGGAAGGAAAAGAAAAATGAGAGATTAAAGCTTGTGCATATAGATGTATGGGAACCAGCTCAGGTATCTTCCCTTGGTGGCTCTCTGTATTATGTTACATTTATAGATGATGCAACAAGAAAAGTATGGATTTATTTCCTTAGACAAAAATTTGATGTTATTCAAAATTTTAAGAAATGGAAATGCTTGGTTGAGAATGAGACAGGTAAAAGGCTAAAATGTCTCAGATTTGATAATGGTGGTGAGTATTATAGTACATAATTTGAAGATTATTGTTCAACTAATGGTATTTGTAAGCAGAAAACTATACCAAGGACTCCACAAGAAAATGGAGTGGCTGAACGCATGAACATGACAATAATGGAGCATGCAAGGAGTATGAGGTTGCATGCTAGGCTACCCTTAAACATGTGGGAAGAGGTTGTAAACACTACTATTTATTTAATCAATAGAGGCCCCTCTACTCCTTTGGATTGTGGTATTTCAGAGGAAGCATGGAGTGGTAAGAAGGTGAGTTATTCTTTTCTCAAAACCTTTGGTTGTGAAGCTTTTGCGCATATAGATTCTGAAAATAGAATCAAGCTGGAAGCTAAGTCAAAGAAATGTGTATTTGTTGGATATGGCATTGATGAATTTGGTTATAGGCTTTGGGATTTTGAAAATCATAAAATTGTAAGAAGCGGGAATGTCATATTCAATGAGAAAGTGTTGTACAAAGATCTATTGCAACATCATAAGAAGAAAGAAAATGATTATGTAGTACTGGATGATACTCCAAAAGATGAATTAGTTCCTTATACTCCACAACAACAACAACAACAAATACCACACACCCCAGTGAATGTTAATCCTAATAGATTCTTTTCTTCTTTCTTTAAAAAGTGTTGATGATTCATGGGTTTTAGATTTAGGGGCTTCATTTCATGCTACACCCCATATAAGTTATTTTCTTGATTATGTCCAAGGGGATTTTGGGCTAGTTTATTTGGGAGATAATAAACCTTGTCAGATTGTTGGAAAGGGGAAAATTAAGATTAAGTTGCAGAATGAGAATCATTGGCTACTACAAGAGGTAAGACATGTTCCAAGGCTAAGTAGGAATTTAATTTCAGTAGGGCAATTGGGTGATGAGGGTTGCACAATTACATTTAATGATAGAAATTGGAATGTTTCAAAAGGTTCCTTAATAGTAGAAAAAGGTGTGAAAGTAGGCACCTTATATCTGTGTATAGGTCATATTTTTCCTTCTACTCTAATTACTTCAGAGAAAATGAATGTTTAGGAACAGTTGTTGTAGTTGAGCAGGAAGAACATCAAAGAGTTGTTGTATATTTTGACACAACACTATGACACAATAGACTTGGGCACATGAGTGAAAAAGGTATGAAATTACTTCATTCAAAGAAAGTTTTACCAGGTCTGAAATGTGTCAATATGGATTTCTATGAAAGTTGTATATATGGAAAACATAAGAGAGTTAGTTTTGTGAAGAGTGGGAAGGAAAAGAAAAATGAGAAATTAGAGCTTGTGCATATGGATGTATGGGGACCAGCTCAGGTATCTTCCCTTGGTGGATCTCTGTATTATGTTACATTTATAGATAATGCAACAAGAAAAGTATAGATTTATTTCCTTAGACATAAATCTAATGTATTTCAAACTTTTAAGAAATCAAAATGCTTGGTTGAGAATGAGACTGGTAAAAGGCTAAAATGTCTCAGATTTGATAATGGTGATGAGTATTGCAACACATAATTTGAAGATTATTGTTTCTGTAATAGTATTCATAGGCAAAGAACTGTACCAAGGACTCCACAAGAAAATGGAGTGGCTAAATGTATGAACAGGACAATAATGGAGCATGCAAGAAGTACGAGGTTGCATGTTGGCCTGCCCTTAAACATGTGGGTGAAGGCTGTTAATAAAGTTGTATATTTAATCAATAGATGTCCCTCTACTCCTTTGAGATGTGGTATTCCATAGGAAGCATGGACTGGTAAGAAGGTGAGTTATTATTTTCTCAAAACCTTTGGTTGTGAAGCATTTGCACATATAGATTCTGAAAATAGAACCAAGCTAGAAGCTAAATCTAAGAAATGTGTATTTGTTGAATATGGCATTGATGAATTTGCTTATAGGTTTTGGGAATTTGAAAATCATAAAATTGTAAGAAGCAGGGATGTCATATTCAATGAGAAAGTGTTGTACACAGATCAGTTGTAACAACATGAGAAGAAATAAAATGATTATGTAGTACTGGATGATACTCCAAAAGATGATGTTTTAGTAGTTCCTTATGCTCCGCAACAACAAGAAGAAGAAATACCCAAAACCCCAATGAATGTTAGACGATCAACAAGGTTAAGTAGACCTCTAGAAATATTTTCTCCCTCTTTGTATTCTATTTTATTAATAGATGCTGGCGAACTAAAATGTTATCATGAAGTTGTGCAGGTGGATACAAAGCTTTAGTGGGAGTCTGCAATGATAGACAAAATGGACTCCTTGCTAAAAAATCAAACTTGGGATTTATGTAAGTTAGCTGCAAGTAAAAGGGCTTTATAGAATAAATGGGTTTATAGGCTGAAAGAAGAGGATGGAGGTAAGAAAAGATTTAAATCTAGGTTAGTTGTAAAATGATTTACATAGAAAAAGGGCATTGATTTTGATGAGATATTCTCTCAAGTTGTTAAAATGACTTCTATTTGTATTATTTTAAGTATTGTGGCTACTAAAGATTTGCATTTAGAGCACCTTGATGTTAAAATAACTTTTCTTCATGGTGATTTAGATGAAGAAATATATATGGAACAACCACAAGGATTTGAGGTCAAAGGTAAGGAGCCCTTAGTGTGTAGATTGAAGAAAAGTTTATATGACTTGAAGTAAGCACCTCGACAATGGTATCTTAAATTTGATAGTTTTATGCATGAACATGGATATACTAGGTGTCATTCAGAACACTGTTTATTTTAAGAGGTTGGATGATGATAGCTACATTATTTTATGTTTATATGTTGATAATATGCTTATAGCTCGGTCTAACATGGATCACATTAAGGGATTGAAACAATAGTTAGCACACTCATTTTATATGAAAGATTTGGGGGAAGCAAAACAAATCCTTGACATAAAAATATGCAAAGATAGGAAGCACATAAAATCGACTCTATCTCAGGCTGCTTATTTTGAGAAGGTGTTGGAACATTTCTCTATGGAGAATGCTAAAGCTATCAGCACACCTTTGCCTGGTCATTTGAAATTGACTAAGGAAATGTGTCAAAAGACACCAGAAGAGGATACTAAAATGTCCAAGGTACCTTATGCTTTAGTTGTAAGAAGTTTAATGTAAGCTATGGTATGTACTCATCCAGATATTGCACATGCAGTGGGAGTTGTTAGCAGGTATATGAGTCATCATGGGATTAACCATTGAAATGTAGTGAAATGGATTCTCAGATATTTGAGAGGAACATCCAGTAAATGTTTACATTTTTGGGGCTCTACTACTGGTTTACAAGGCTATGTTGACTCATATTTGGCAGAGGATCTTGATACCATGCATAATACTACAAGATATGTATTTATTATATGTGGGATAGCTGTGAGTTGGATTTCTTGGTTATAGAAGGTGAATGCTTTATCCACTATCGAGGAAGAGTATGTTTCTTCTACAAAGGTAGCCAAGGAGATGATATGGCTTCAATTATTCATGGAGGAATCGTGACACCCACATATGGATAATTATTTGTTTACAGATAGCCAGAGTGTCATTCATCTTGCCAAGAATTCTTCTATCCATTCAAAGACAAAACACATACAGTTGCGATACCATTTTATTCAGTAAATTTTGGATGTGGACAGTTAAAGATGGAAAAGATACATAAAGACAATAATCCAATAGATATGTTTACAAAGGTAGTAACAAGGGAGAAGCTGGACTCCTCTTCAGCTTCGGTTGGTCTTTGAGACTGAACAAAATAAAGGAACAATTGAGTCCAGGGTGGTTCGATCCAGTGGGGGCCTCATGTGGAAGTGGTATTGCTACATGATCAATCTATAAGTGGGAGATTGTTGTTTAGTGTGGAGCCTGATCAGTCACCAAGTGGGAGATTGTTGGTCTATGGTGACTAATTAGGGAAGTATTGTACACTTTCCATGTATCCTCGCTGGGGTTTGAGGGCGGCAGCCCTTGAGGAATTTTTTTTAGGGCTAGTTTTTGGCTATTTTTGGGCCGACATGTTGTAACCGATTCTAACCCTAAAGTGACAAAAAATGCTTGTATAAAAATGGGTTAGGGTTAGGGATTTCATGATGCATGTTGTAGTAGCTTCTTGTGGCGATATTAAGATGAAGAGATTGCAGATTGTAATTAGGTTGTAATCACTAGATAATAAGAATATTGGACTTGGTGTTGGTGGACGTAGCCCAGGGATTGGGTGAACCCCATTAAAACTGTGTCTTGTATTCTTTTCTATGTGGTTATTATTTTCTAATACTGGTTATATTTGCATGTAATTGTTAAATTTATGTTTGCTAATCCTAATAGAGTCTTGTCGGCCCTATGCTTAAGTGGCTATTGAATCTTGCTCTTGGTTATGTATCAAATTTTAATGATCTTGCTGAGAAGTTTATTGCATAGTACTCTTACAACATCAAACACCAAGCGTCACTTAGTGACTAATGCAACACAAAGAAAAGAAATGGAGAAACCTTTGCTAGCTTTCTTGAAAGATGGGGATATCTTGCAAACCGAATGCCTTGAAAAATTCTAGATTGACACCTTGTTGATATTTTCACTAAGAATCTGGTTATAGAAATGTCATTCCAAATGAAAATGGCTTCCCCAGACTCATTTGAGATACTCTTTAAAAAGGGAAAATCTATTAAAGATGGACTTTTGATGAAAGAGGCCATTAAACATTATCCCTCTAATTCATCTAGCAACACTAATGATAAACCCAAATTCTGGTCTAAGAACAAGGGTGTTGTTAATGATGGAGTGACATACGCTAAGCATGTCCAAAATGTTCAAGCATCCCACAACAACAATCAAGACAATCATAATAACAATGATCAAAATAATCGCAATTAGAACAATAACTTGAATAATCAAAGTAATCAAACCAATCAAAATCAAAATCAGAATCAAGGATATGGTTATCGTGGTTCCCTATTCTTGTATTATAATGACAACAACAACAATAAACATAGACCACAACAACGAAGATAATTCACGCAGCTAGCAGACTCCCTGGATGTCATCTTTTGACATTTAGTCGATTAGAGAATGATGGTCTATCCTAAAACGAGGCCTTTTGATGATAATCAACCAAAACTAAATTGGTACATGGATAACGAATACAATAATAAATGGATTGTGTAAACTAAGTGTAGACGCTTAAAATCATCCCTTAACATTATAATTATTTGATTGTTTTTGTTATATTCTTCTACCTATTTAATTAAATTTGGTTCATTATTTCTATAGTATTTAAATTTAATTTAAATACCCTCTCTCTAAGTGTATTAAATTTATTTAATACCTTTCCCCATATAATCCCCATTTTTAAATAAACTTTAATTTATTTAATTCCTCTCATATTCTATTATTCTCCTAAACCATGATTAGTCTAATTTTTAATTACATTAATCTTAAATCTACTAGATCCTACCCTACTCACATCACTCTCAGTAAATAGACCTATTTATAGACTTGTTTGCTAATCAACTAAGTTTAATTAGGCTAATTCTTGGATTCCTACACCCATTAGTCCTAATTATTTGCTCGCACGTGTGAATAAATTTCTAAAAATAGACTTTTCAAAAGAATTTCAAAAATGTGTAAAATAAAGTTTCTTACAACCTTGATGATATTTTCTTACACTCACTAAAAATGTTTCATTGGACAAAACTTATGACATCTATGACACATCCCTTACACATGTGTGTACTTGAAGTACACATTGACCCATCTCATCTCAAGTTGTTCACACATGTGTGAGAAAACTTGGACTCTTGCATGGCTTATGTGTCCGTCATGTGACACCTATGTGGATGCCACATGTGATCCACCTCACCCCATCCCTCCAAAATCTTATAAATAGGAGCCTTGCCAAGAGTAAATTATCCATCATTTTTGCATTTAGAGTTATCATGCTAGTTTGTTGCTTGTAGTTATTTCATTGCATTTAGTGATTTTTATTAACTTGTTTGGTAGTTGCCAGCATTCATTAGTAGTAGATAGTCTGCATTTGGTGTATTCATACTTCTCATATTCATATTGAATGCTTGAGACTAGTTCTTTATAATTAGTTCTTGAGTTTATTCAATACCATCTTCATGTAGTTTGCATTTATTCTTGCATTCATCATTTCTTTATAATCAAAGTGAAATTTATATATTGTGTTGGGAGAGCACACCCACAACCATCTCTAATAACTTAAACCAAACAAGTCTTGGGTGCACTTGCTTCATGCTCATCAGAGGTTGTGGTGGAGGCCTTTTGTTTTAATTTTGCAAGTTCATAAAAATATTGGATTAATATTGATTATCCCTAATGTTTGCATGTTTGAGCTTGCTCCCTACAGATAGGTTTTCATCACATACACTAAAACTAACTATTTTATATTATTTAATAATTATTTTTTTCAATTGAATATTGATTACAAATATCTTTTTCACACGAGCATCAACATTAGACAAATACGAGCTCCTTACAATAAAACACATTAGAAATAGTCACAGAGACCAAGAGTCACCACTTAGAAATCCACTCTTATTTAGAAGCCGCCCATATTAGAAGCCAACTATGAAAGATAAAAAATCGCAACTTAAAATTTCATTAAGATATCTGTATGAAAAATAGAACACTCCACAACAAAAATCTAGTATTTTAACCAATTAAACTCAATCCAATAAATTAAGAAATGATTTAAAATTATATAAATAATATATTGAATTAATCATATTATATTAATATCTCAATATTTTATACCAATTTACTCCATTACCTAGATATTTATATAATAATCTATAGAAGAGTTTAAAGAGTTGACATATCATGTTCGATGAATGCAACTCTAATTTATTCCTCCACGGTTAGGATTACCGTCTGCTTCAGATAAGGAAATAAGACGGTAAGGAGGTAGGATACTCCCGTACAAAAAAACAAACACATGCGTCCTCTCATTTTCTTCGAACAAAACAATATTATACATGATTGATGTTAACTACCAATCAATTGGATTCTATACACCTATTCAATCTTTTCTGATATCACCCGCACTAAGTGTTCTTTAAACCGTATTAAATGAGGTCAAATATCCTTAGATATTTTCCTTGACAATTTCTTTGTCCGCGTCAAAACACCCTTTCATTTTCATTTTCTCCGGTCCATCAACATTGAACACCAATATAACCTAAAGAAACCGGACCCAAGGTTGGGTCCGGTCTCTTCCCCTATGCAAACTTCGATATAATGATAAAATATCCTAGTAGAAGGGGTTGTTTTGGACCTAGTAGAAGGGGTTCTAATGTTACACGCTGTTTCCTGCTTGTCATCTGCTTGTCATCTTCCTATAACAACGATTAGTCTTGCATTCCACGTAGGAAGGTCGGCATTTATAAACGCCGACTATTTCCCACTTGCAGTTGTTAAAAATGGGGTGACCGTGAGACAGTGCAAAAACAGGGACGTTAGTCGTCGGAATCTGTATAAATAAATGTAAAAAGTAACGCACATCCGGAGCACAAAGAGGAATATACCACGAGTAACGCGAGGGGCGGGCAGCGAATCCCAGGGGAGGTTTTTGGCGGGGACAGGTTCGAATCCCACCGTGAGGAGGTGACATTTGGAGTACACAGCTTGCTGACTCGCCGGTGTCGTCTGACCCGTCGCTCCAACTACACGGCTCTTAAAATATTCCGGCTTCGCAATAAATAGCGGGACGCGTTAAATCGGTGCTCGTGAAGCAAAACGAGTTGGAAATGAGGGGCGGGAGGTGGAAGGTGGGAAGGACTTAATCCATGGCGGAAGAGGTACCTTTAGCTCTTGCTTTACTTGCTTGACTGCTTCATTCACGCGCCTTGAGATTAAAGTAGTGCTTTTTTTGCTCTGGGCGTCTTTATTGGCTTAAAGATTTGGCCACATTGTTTGCCGAATAAGTCAGAGCTTGTTTTAAGATTTTCGCCTACTTAAACAACTTTTATACTAAATTTGTGCAAGTATTCTAACTTTATGCCAAGTATTTCTAGCTGGATAAGGTTGAGATTGTAGATTTTGGCTTTCGTTGTTTGCTGGGGCGGTAGGAGCCTGTGGGAGAAATATTAGGAGCCGTAGGGTCTTAAATGCTGCTTCGGCAGTCTGTTGACATGTTTCATTCTTGTTTTAGGACGCTGAGGTTTTGGGAAAAGTTTGAGGAAGTTTGATTGTATTTGGAGGAAGAAAAGTTCTTTTGTCATTTTCTTGGCTCTTTGGAAGTCTGTAAAGATTTTTGTCCTCTTTTAAATGTATCCATCGAATCGTTTCTTGAAAAGGCTAGGAGAAAAAAGTTAGGAGGAAATTTGAAGGCCTGGTTGTTCCTTCTTTAGGGGAGACTTAAGGGGGATATTTTTTGTTTTGCTTTTTTCGTTAACTGTAACAATAGTAACAAGTTGCAGTCGTGCTTTGGCAGCCTTTGTGCTAACTTTGGCAAGTGAGCTTTGATAATATTTTATCGTTTTCCCCTAAATTGCTTGTTGTAAATTTACAGGAAGAGCCTGGGAATCAAGCTTTAATAACCCCGCTAATGTCGCCGGTGTGCTAAATTTGAGTCTCGGGACTTTGGATTTGAGCGCCGGGCAAAATCATTTGCGGTGAAGGGAGCTGGAAACTATTCTGCATTTCAATAAATTGAGGAAATCAGGTTACCTGACATTTTATTGCCAGCGCAGAGATCTGTATGCTTAAAAACAGGCTAATCAAATATAGGTTATCTTGCCATTCGGTTATTTGGCCTTTGCAAGATGGATCGGATGCTAGCTCAAAAGGCTAGGCTTGCCTTTTGTGCTCTTCTCTTGGTTGGAATCGGCTTCTCTGGTGCGTACGGAGCTGCCGCGCCTGCAAAACAGAGCTCCAAAAACGCATATGCTACAATGATGTACATGGGAACGCCGAGAGACTATGAGTTTTATGTAGCTATCAGGGTTATGCTACTGTCGTTGATTCGCCTCAAAGTGGATGCAGACCTCCTCGTTATTGCTTCCAAGGATGTTCCGCAGAGTTGGATAAGGACCCTGTAAGGCCCTGCATCCATTTCTTTATTTCTCAGCTGGATCCATTTCCCTTGCTTTGTGCAAGACTCGGGCCAGTTTATGCATATCTTGAGTCTCTCTTTATTTTAGTTTTATTGAGGTTTTGTAGAAAATTTGCGCTCTTTAGGGCTAGTATGATATTTCTTCTTTCTTGTGCAGACATGAAGATGGGGTCATAGTGAAGTCTGTGGATAACATTGAGAATCCTTACAGTTATCGGCAAGGGTTCAACAAGCGATTTACGCTTACACTGAACAAACTCTATGCATGGACGCTTGTTGATTATGAACGCGTTGTCATGCTTGATGCAGACAATCTTTTCCTGCAGAAAGCAGATGAGCTTTTTCAGTGTGGGCAATTTTGTGCTACTTTCATCAATCCCTGTGTTTTCCATACAGGGCTTTTTGTATTACAGGTATGATATTTCAATTATGTTTTACCTTTTTCCCTTCTTTTAATATACTTGTCCAGATTATTTGAATTTTTCACTGAATTGCCCTATTCAGAAACTCTTCAATTCATGTTAGATTGTAGTTCCATGCCTGTGAATCTAGCTCACTGAATTTGGCTTCTTTTTGTGCAGCCTTCAGAAAAAGTGTTCCGTCACATGCTGCATGAAGTGAGTAGCTTGAGAAGCAATAGAGATGGTGCAGACCAAGGATTTTTGGTTTCATATTTTGACGACCTGCTTGATAGGCCGATGTTTCATCCTCCTGTAAATGGATCTAAACTAGATGGACTTTATCGACTTCCCTTGGGATATCAGATGGATGCTTCATATTTCTGTAAGTAAATCTGGTTCTATGATACAGATATGTATTTTGATTTCATACCCAGGATTTTCAAGTTTTTTAATAGGATTCGATTTTCCAGGTTTTTATTTATTTATTTTAGTGTCTTTTTGAAAGATTTCCCTCTTATACAAGATGATAGAGTATAGCTCTGTCCTACTGTCAGTAACAGAGTATGACTCCATCTCTGATGCAGAAAATTTAAGCCAGAGTCAGCGTTTCCCGTATTGCAAATTATTGCTTCAACTTTTATTGGATGAATGCATTTTTTATAATAGGGACAGGGGTGTATTGTAACCTTAAGCAGATTTTGTACACTTTTATGATAAACTCGCTGATCTTACTGGAAAATATAGTAGAAAATGCCACTTGCGATCTATTTCAGATAATCAACTGCAAATGACTGGTGATTATGTTCTCAATTGGGCTACCGATCAAGGACATGCATGGCATTCAATTCAAAACGCATATAGAGTAAGCATAAGTGATTAGCCTGTGTAGGTCATAACATATCAACTCAAGAAAACAGATTAAGAAAAGCTTCTGGTAGGGCTCCCAATTTTTTCTCATATTTATATACAAATTATTTGCAAGTAAAACTTGCTTAGTATGAGTCAATCGTGCCTTTGAAGTGTTAATGTAAGCTGGAGAAGAATGCTTCTTCTGCTCTGCACATTTCTCACCTTACCTCTGGGCAAAGTGTGTTCCTGTCAAACTTCTGCCAGTATCATATAAGCCTGCAGAGCTCTTTCAAGCATTATTAATTTTTTAACTTTTTC
This sequence comes from Chamaecyparis obtusa, assembly GCA_027943335.1. Lineage (NCBI taxonomy): Eukaryota > Viridiplantae > Streptophyta > Pinopsida > Cupressales > Cupressaceae > Chamaecyparis > Chamaecyparis obtusa. Next base: position 1,402,910 of record BSBK01000527.1, read on the forward strand.
TTAGCCAACTGAATGAATTCATCAGGATGAACTCTTAACTGTATGTTCTCAATGATACTTTTACATTTACCAAATTTTGTTGATTTGCCTGACCAATAGCAAGTCTGGAGGCCCTTGTCCTTACATACAACAATGGAATCTATCTAATTATTCGGTACCTTTTGTAATCCACCAGGAACATTCCTCACCAAACCACATATTTTTGTCACTTTCTATGTTTTCAGTTGGTATGGCAAATTTTGTAGCACACCTCCTAAACTGTGTTGCATGCCTGTTCTCGTTGATATTGTTCTTTATTGGTATATTCTGATCGCAATAAAGTTTATTGCATATATTAGATTGAATGTTGGGATACTCTATAATTTATGCCAATATTTTTTCATATTGCCAATGTTTAACACCTAGTGAAATTTAGGCTCGTTTTAACTCGCAAAAAATTGTAAATTTCCTTTATGGCCTAGTTACCAAATCTGGTTGCTCCGAATGTTTGGATATCCTGGGTTTGTCCGATTCAGTCCACATGTTTCAGTTACTACAAAAACTTACCAATTTTTAATTAAAATTTCAGATTTTTAAATTTTGTGACTCCCTCAAGGAATTGATGTTCTTCCTGATAGCTATTTATTTTATGCCAACTAGGGAGGGATTTATAATATAAATATAATTTATTGTCAATTACATGGTTGTATCCTATTTCATATCACAGACTCTTTCTTCTGTGTTGATATTTTCCAATGTTGGATTAACTCATTAACAAAACATGGATCAGTAAATTAATACTTTTTAGTTTTTATTCCTGCTTTTCAGTAATGACTGTAGAAGTAATTTGACAAGCATGGAGAATTCAACAGTGACGGTATTTGTTCTGTTTTGTAGACTTGAAGTTGAAATGGCGTGTACCTTGTGGACCAAATAGTGTAATCACTTTTCCTAGTGCGCCTTGGTTGAAGCCATGGTATTGGTGGTCATGGCCTGTTCTGCCTCTAGGGCTTTCTTGGCATGAGCAGAGGTTTCAGACAATAGGGTAAGGAAAGCTTGGCTACATGGCACAGTCAATTATCTATTTGTTTGATTGAGTGTGCACTTATCTAACATGAGTTCTTTGCAGGTATGGTGCAGAGATGCCTTTGGTTCTCTTGGAGTCACTCTTTTACATGGTCACAATGGCTGTGTCTATAATTGCTTTTAAGGGTTTCCATCCCTCTTTGTCGAAGCTTTGCCTCATGAAACCTGATCAGAGTTTCCTACTCTATCCAAATTTTCTTAAAGTACTGGTTCTCACATGTATGGTGGGAAGTCATCTGCTACCATTTTTCCTTGTTCCTAGAACAGTTCACCCTGTAATGGGTTGGGGGCTTTACTTATTAGGCTCTATGTCTTTTGGGGTTGTTCTTAAAAATGCATTCTTACTCCCAGCTTTGCCACTTTTTACACCTTGGTTGGGTATATTTGGGTCACTCGTTGCCATGGCTTTTCCTTTCTACTCTAATGGTATAGTAAGAGCATTGGCTGTAGGAGCATATGCATTTTTAGCAGCCCCATTTGTGTGGTGGGCTCTGACGAAAGTAATGTCATCTTTGGACATATCAGTTGAACGTGAAGCATTGAGAGTGTGGGGACTCTCATCAAAATCTGAAACACAGTCTCTGCTGATGAAAGTTTGTTAAAGCCTCATCAAAATCTGTAACCTAGTCACTGGTGATGAAAGTTTGTTAAAACTAGCTGTTCTATCTGCAATTGATGGTCATCAACGAGTGTTCTAACCTACTGTTCAACAACCTGAATCGCAGTTCATAAACCTGTTTTGGGTCACTTCAATTCGAACAGAGCTAGCTATTAAATTTCAAATTACAGAACTGAAAATCATCAACGATGCATGTTTGTCCAACACCTCAAACAAAAGAAGCCATTGTTCATTTTTTTTATTTTTCCCATGTGGCAGATTGGGCCTCTGAGTAAGGGCCTTGAATTTTGTGCTGACTTATTGTACAGTCATACGTGGAGGGCAATGACTGGATGGAGGCCATGATCAAAGAAGAGTGTACAAGTAAAATCTTTAATTTTTCATATTCTTTTGCCCTGTTGCAAAAGTTTTCCTTGTGACTAATTTGATTCATTCATTGGAAGATATTGCAAGTTTTTAATCAACAGAATCCCTGTTAAAAATTATTCGTTACAAAGAAGTGTTTGTTATTGCAAGTTTTTAATCAACAGAATCCCTGTTAAAAATTATTCGTTACAAAGAAGTGTTTGTTAGCCTAGGATTGAATAATTTCACCTATAATAGAGATTTAAGCTATCATACTAACCTGTACTACATTTTCACTATTGAGAAGGTTCAGTTTAACAATCAGTAATTGGCACCTGCAGACATTTTTAATTTGAAAAGATTTTCAGATGTAAATTCAATCCAAAGCAAATTCTATCACAGTTCATATTTAGGAAAACATGCTTCTCGAACGACTTGTGTGAACTTTTTAATGGTCAACCAGTCCGAGGGATCCAATCAAGTTATTGGCAACTGGCAAGTAGTAACTCAAGGGAAAAGCTCTATAACCATTTCCTAAAAAATGTTAGTGGATGCTGTTGATATTTTTGAGGAATATTATAAAGCTGATCTTTCCATAATAGTCCATAATAGTTGTGGAGTTCAGCTTAAAAATTTGAGCTCTGAAATTTCTGGAAGCTGGTGGTCTCATGAAGAATTTTGTGAATAAAATAACAATAAATAAATATCATTTTTTTTTTCTGGTACTAATCTAAAATATTAGAAATATTAGATTATTGACAAATGGCAGAAACAAAATTAAAGTGGCTGACTAATTTTTAGTCACTCCCAAATTTATCCCGTCAAGAATGTAACCTTATGTTTCAATGTGGCTGCTTAAGTACATTAAATTTAAGCAGTTATGTGTTCCCATGGAAATTTTAAAGTGTGAAAAAAGGATAATTTAGAATCTTTTGCTATTTTAGTAGAGCGGCTATTATTTTCCCTCCATTATTTTAAGATTTTATTTCAATTTTTTTGTGTGCAATTTATTGTTAAATTTATCTATTTTAAATTGAGTAGCCATTGCTAGCCAAAGTAAACTAAGCAGTAGTATGAGAACATGCTCTAAGTATGCAGTCCCAAAAAATAAGGCTGCAAATTTTTGGGAAAAGATTCTAAAAAATCTTATAGCATAATTTTTTTTTTATATTGGACTTCCTGCTCTATAAAAATAGATCTCAAAGCCTCCATAAGACCTTACCCTTATTCAACTAGGGCAGGTATGACTAGGGAAAAAACAGGAAGTAATTAATTTTATTTTATTTTAGCAAAGTAAATAAAGACCATTAAAGACTTACTTAATGGGAAACTCTTCTATGCTTTCTATTAGAGCACTGCTAGTGTTTTTGGACAATGAGTTTCAAAGCTTTTTTCTGGCTGAATAGTTGGTTGCTAGCAAATTTTAATGACATCTCTTGATTTTGCCAAGATTAAAGGCTTTTTCAATCAGGATTCAAGAATTTTGAAGCATTAGGCACTAGATAGTACTGACACGGGTGCAATGTAGATCCATTCAGACAGGGATCAAAGAGAAAATGCCGTTGATAGTGGCCCAATAAAGTTGAAAATCCACTAGTCTTGCTGCTTCAAAATTCTTAAAATCTAGTTGAACCACACAAGGTGATGTAGGAAACCTTTTTAAATGTAAGTAAGCACGCTTATTAAATGCAAAAATGTGGAAGTCAGATGGTAAAGCTTGAGAGGAAATTATAATAATGAAGATTGAGAGCACATTAAAATTTGGAAGCATCTTAATGAAGGTCCAATGTTAAACTTTGGTGATCAGATTACTAATAAACAACTCAATCAAATGAGTAGAAGGATAATAAGGATACTAAAAAATGCAAATGCACAAAACACAACAAATTATCTTGGGAAACCTCCCTCTAGGAGGAAAAACCCAACAACCACTTTAGATCATATATTATTGCTCTTTTAAAATTACAATTATACTCACAAATTTCAAGAACTCACGATAGTTCTAGATCACCAAAACATATATCATGGAGGAATGATTTGTTGAGGATCATTGATCCACGAAGCAATCACAGAGTGCTGATAATTGGATACCTCAGTAGCTTGTCTCAGACCATATTGCAAACTTTAAGTATGTGATTGAACTCCAATGCAAGGTATCTGTTAATTGCAGAATGTGTTTTTATCACCAATATACTTAGCTCGCTATTGGTGCGATCCACAAGTAGTAGATAATAGTCATCGGCCAGTTTACTAGAGTTTGCCAATGATTAAATCCACAACTATTTAATAATTTATGTGATAGTATTATACTTGCAGATGAAAATCACAAGACTCATAATGCTTCACGACAACTTATTGACAATAGAATTGATGTGAGTGATATCGCTTGTGTGTATGATGGAAGATCACAGATCATTATGTTGTTGATGCTCTGATTGCATACATAGGTTACTGAAGAAGTGATTCACTAATTGCATGAATATCATGGATTGCTATGGCTGAAAATCATTGTATGTGATATCACTATATGTGTATATTCACTATGTATGGCTAGCTAAGGCAATGCCTTGCTTATATAGAGATCTCTCCAAAAGTTGGCTTAGATTGGTCATGGCGCCAAGACTTTGAAATTACAAAAATATATTATGAAATATAATTCACATTTTGGGCCCAGTCCAAAACCATTAAGTGTGAAGTTTACAATTACATAGAGGTTTGAGATATAAGCAATGTTTGGGCCCAGCCCAATGATGTAATTGAGTAAGTAATTTTAATTTCTAATTAAAATTAATTATGCTAGAATTTGATCTAGCTATAAAATCAACACTCCCTCTTAGGTAGGGAGGATTCTAAGGAGTATCATGGACTCCTTCCATGGTTTCCATCTTGCATACCCGTAGAGGATGGATCCACCTTGCATTGCCCGTAGAGGGTGGAAGAGGGCAAGCCTCAAAAAGAGATCACCTTGCATTGCCCACAGAGGATGATAAAAAACTTTGCCACCTTACATTGCTCTCAGAGGGTGGTCTTAAAATATTAATTACATTGCCACCTTGCATTGCCTGCAAAGGGTGGACTTTCAATTACAACACCACCTTGCATTGCCCGCAGAGGGTGGTCAAATATATCTTCTCAAAGAAGACCCAAAATACAACTAATACAATATCCACCTTGCATTGTCCACAAAGGGTGGTAAATACAAATACATGTCAAAATACATCAATGGAGTTCAGACTCCCTCTCAACAATAACAGGTATCTTTACAAGTCCAAGCCTTTCATGAAAGTATTCAAATTTCACCCTATTAAGTGGCTTGGTAAGAATATCTGCCACTTGCTCATCAGTGCTGATGTACTTTAGCTGGATGACACCTCTCTGCACCATATCTCAAATGAAGTGATAATGAGTTTTCACATGCTTAGATCAGTCATGGAAGACAAGATTGACAAATATCTTTGTACAACTCTGATTATCACAATAAATAATGGTAGGATCCAACGGTTGTCCAAAAAACCCAGTGAGAAGCTTACGAAGTCACAATACTTCCCTTGAAGCAACACTTGCTGCAATGTACTCAGGTTCAGCTGTACACAAGGCAACTGAAAATTGCTTCCTACTGGCCTAGGAGATCATGACAGATCTCAAACTAAAGCATAAACCTGAAGTGCTCTTCTTCCCAGTGACATCACCTACCCAATTTGAATCACAAAATCCTTCCAAGGTAATCATGTTGGAAGAGTACTTTAGCCCATAGTCAACTATGCCATGCAGATACCTCAAGATGTGTTTAGTAGTAACAAGATGAACCTCCTTATGTTTGTTCATGAACTGGCTGAGTGCACTAACAACATAGCATATGTTTGGTCTAGTGTTAACTAGATACATCAAGGACCTAATCAACTGCCTATATTTTGTAGCATCTGCAAAATCAATTTTTTTTGCATATGCACTCAACTTTTTCAGATTAGTCTCCATAGGTGTAGACATAAGTTTGTAATCCAACATACCAAATCTTTTCGAAATGTCTACAGTATATTTTCCTTGACTTAGCATAATTTCATTAGAACCTTGCCAAACTTCTAAGCCAATAAAATAATGCACAAGTCTTAAATCTTTCATTTCAAATTCAGAAGCTAACTTCTTACATCTAATTATTAGATCTTCTTTTCCAGTTAGAAATAAACCATCAACATATAAGACCAAAATCAACATCTCATCATTGAGAACTTTGAAATAAAGGTTAGGATCAACATCATTCTTACAAAATCTCAAGCTTATCAAATATTTATCAATTCTTTCACACCATACACGAGGAGCTTGTTTCAAACTATAGAGAGCTTTCTTCAACCTGCACACATGAGTTTCTTTCTTGTAGATCTCATATCTCTCAGGTTGCTCAATATATACTTCTTCCTCAATGCCACCGTTGAGAAAAATAGTCTTGATTTCCATTTGATGCAACTTCCAACCTTTAGCTACAACAATGGCTATAATAGACTTGATAGAAGTATATCTAGCTACAGGAGTAAAGATCTATACCTTCCTTTTAAAGAAAAATCAAGAGTTACAAATCTATCTTTAAATTTCTGAATACTACCATCAACATAATATTTAATTTTAAATAACCATTTAGATGATACACCATACTTACCTTTGGGTCAAGGCACAAACTCCCATACATCATTTTTTATGATGGACTCGTATTCTTCATCCATAGCATTCTTCCACTTAAGTTGATGCATAACTTCTTTTGCATTGGCGGGTTCACTCTTAGTGAGGTTGCACATCAAAGCCACATAGTTGGAGAAAGCTTGAGGTCTCCTACTTTCTTGAAAAGTGCCAGGAGGAGCAACAAATCGTTCACCCTCTTGAATGGTGTTCCTCACCCAAAGTGGTCTTTTCTTACCTATGGCGATGTTACTAGGATCGTCACTAGGAACTAAAGGTTCATCATGATTTGTGAATTTTGTAGAATTTGTAGACTCCCTCTGAAACTCAACATCATTGTCAACATCTATTTCTTGTTTCTCATTAGTATCATTTTCATAATCAATCAAAGAACCTTTAGATTTTCTTATATCAACATTTTCTTCAAAAGTAACATCTCTACTTACCTCAATATGCTTTTGTCTTGGAATGTAGATTCTAAATGCTTTGGAATTCTCACTATAACCAACAAGTATACCTTTCTTACTTGATGGCTCCAACTTGGTTCTTTTCTCCTTGGGGATGTGAATATAGATTAGGCTTTCGAAGATCCTCAAATGGTTGATGTCGGGTTTCACTTATGTCAATGCTTCTTCTAGAGTCATGTCTTTCAGGACACTGTGAGGGCACCTATTTTAAATGTAGACAACAGTCCTAACAACTTTAACCCAAAGGATCAATTGCAAATTCTGATCATGGATCATGGCTTTGGCTAACTCAATAATTGTTATGTTCTTTCTTTCAACAATTTCATTTTGCTGAGTGTTGTAGGGAACACAAAACTCCCTCTTGATCCCTGCTTCTACACAAAAATCATGAAAGACACCTGAGATGTACTCACCTCCATTGTCAGATCTAAGAATCTTAATTCGTTTATTAGAAAGATTTTCAACTAGAGATTTAAACTTCTTGAACCTAGCTAAGACTTCATCAGATTGTTTTGTCCTTAAGAAGTAAATCCAAGTCTTCATAGAGAAATTTTCTATGAAAGTGAGAATATGAACAACCACTAGAAGATGCAATTGACATTGGACCACATAAATCAAAAAGAACAAGAGCAAATTTTTCTTTAGACCTAGATTCATTTTTCTAAAATTAAGTTTTAATGTTTTTACCTATGGCACATTCTTTGCATACATCATCATGTACATGACTGAGTTTAGACATACCTTTAACCATCCTTTCAAGTGCATGTAGAGCATGGTAATGGAGATGACTAAGTCTACGATGCCATAGATCATTGGACTCAGTTGAAGCACTAATAAGAGTCTGAAATGGATGAGTTGAAATCTTGTAGAGACTTTCAAATCTTCTACCAATTACTCTAGCAGATTTGATGTTGGGTTTCTTAGGCCAAGCTAAAACTCTACCTTTAGAAAATGCATTTGATAACCTTTATCTTCTAAAGAAGAAATATAAATAAAATTCTTTTTAATTTCGGAAACAACTAAGATATTAGATAAATGTAATGAAATACCAGAGTCCAAGTTGAGAGTTGTGTTATCATGTCCTCTTACAGAGTATTGTGCATTATCACCAATGACCATGTGAAGACTTGGTTCCTTTTCAATCAAATCTATGAGTTGATTCATATAACCTATTATATGTCTGGAAGCACCACTATCAATCAACCATGTGTCACTGTCAATATGAATATTACTAGATAAAGTAGAAATAAAAAAAAAGTCTTCCTTATTTTCCTTATCATCAACTTCATTGATGTGTGCTTCTTGATGATTTGGTTGAGCCTTGTATTCTTTGGTGCAGTGACCAATTTTGTCACATCTAAAACAACAAATGTGAGAAATATCCTTAGGCTTCTTCCTTGAATAATTATTTTCTTGTGATCTGAAATTATTGTTCCTTTTGAAGTCGTTCTTTTTCCAATTTCCACCTTTCTTAAAGGATTGAGTTGCATGAACTTGGTTATCTAAAGAAGAACTTTTAAATCCTCTTGCATTTAGACAAGATTATTCTTGAATGCAATCAGCTCTAAAACAATCAAAATAAAGAAGAATACCTCTACCACTCAAACCTTGAATGAATGTCTCCCAAGAAGAAGATAGGCCATTGAGAGCTATCATAACAAGGTCTTTGTCCATTACTTCTCTGTCCATAACTTGAATTTGACCCTTTAATTCAATTATCCTCATGAAGAATGTCATTACGGTTTCTCCCTTGTCCATCTTGATTTGAAAAATTTTCCTCCTTAGGGCGAGTTCCTTTGTCAGGGTGTCGATCTCATACATACACTCAAGTTGTTTGAACATATCAGGTGTTGAAGACAACTTGGAGATGACTGGAACAAGATGGAGTCAATTAGAATTTTCTTTGCCTTCACTGAATTCTTTTTGAATTCACTTAACTCATCCAGATCAGATGGTTTAGTAGGTGTTGGCCCTTGTATGAATTGAAGTAAATCATTTTCCTCTAGAGCAAGGAGCACTCAAACTTTCCATGAAGTGAAATTTGCAGCCCTTCCAATCTGTCCTCTGTCTTGAGTCTTGTCACCATTTTGAAAACAACAACAAGAGAGACAAATTTGAATTATAATGGGTTAGATTTGATTGTGGTTAGTAAGAACTTGGCTCTGATACCATGTTAAAATATGGCAATCAAATTGTTGGCAAGTTGACTATACTGAAGTATATTTTTTTTTAGTGTTGTCATTATGGCAACAAAGTCATATGATGTTATGGAGTCAGCGCAAGTAGTTAGAACATTAGAATTTGGCTAAGTATGGAAGACTTGACAGTTAGCAGAACACCAGGTGAACAGAGCATCATCACATGTGTGTATGACAGAGTTATGACATGCACCCTTGAAGGTAAGCTTCTAAGTATGTATTCATGCTAAGTCTAAGAGCGCATGATCATGTGAGTCAGTATGATGAAGATACGTCTAGTTGAAGAGTCATAGTCAGTAAGCGACAAAATAAAACATAGTACAGGGTTGACTGTTTGTAATTAGTGCTTGTAATATTATTTTGTAAAGGCTATGTGCCTATTATATTTAGGTCGTAGACATGTTAATATAATTATATGTAAACATGCTTGAGCCAATTCAATTGGAAGCATTGTATGTAATTAGTTATAGGCTGACTTGATGAAAAGTTTTGTATGCGCATATAAATAAGACATGCACCTTTGTAATTATGTATGGTATGAGAGAAAAAAATCGGTAAGAGCAAAGTAGAGGTATGCGAAGAGTAGTTAGTATGTTGTAGTTCTTTACAAGAGGCTAAAGCATAAGTGCACAAAATGAATTGATCATACAAACAGTGTCACAACAACAGTTCACCTTGCAGATATAGTGTGTATCTGAGATTCAGAAGGTTGTAGCCTTCACCACTTGAGCAATGAGCTCTAGGATAGTGTGTCCCCACCCCTAACAAGGTTAATTGTAAAAGACTCATAACAAGGTCCGACCCTTGACCATGTCACTGTACTAAAAGCATTGTAAAGAACAACTCCTAACAGGGTTGCAAGATCTTCTAACATGGATCATAAAACACTATTGCAATTCTTAGTGGGTGTCAATTCTCATTAGGGTTTTTACCTATTTGGGTTTCCCTGTAATCATATTTGGTGTTGTAATCACCTAAAAATAGACAAAGATCAAATCAAAGCAAATCGGGTCAAATCAAAGCAAATCAAAGACAAAATTGAATCAATTGAATCACAATGCATAATTAGCCAATCAAAATTAAAATTAAGTCTTAATTCGAGATCAATCAAAATTGAGAGAATTTTAATCAAGTGTAATCAAATCAAAATACAATTAAATCAATTAATTGTATAGTCTTGGATTAAATTAAATTCAACCCATTCAAGGGGTACATGGCTAAAATAAATCAATTAATAAATCTCAATTACTCTCAACAACCCAAAAGGAGAGGAAATCCGGGCAACCAATGAGATTTGAGGAAAGTCATTCACATGGATCAAGCCAAATTCAATCTCAATCACTCAAAGTGAAAGAGAATCTTGACTATTGATTTTTTCTACTTGTCCCAAGCTTTGACGACACAAACTTTGCATTGTCTTCAAAGGGTGGAACCAAAGACTCAACCAAGGTTTAATCATGATCAAACACAACTACACCCCCTACCATTGGAAAATCTATAAAAGGAAGGCCTAAATTTCTTCATAATGGATAACCACACATCTGAGAATTGCATTGAACCTCTTGCAATTTGAGATTAGCAAGGTATTTGAGAGCGTAATTAGCATTTACTTTGATAATTGTTAGCAATAACATTGTTTATCTTTATCATTCTCATTCTAAGACTGTCATTAATGAGAGCTTGTTGAGAGCTTATTCATTAACATCTTAGTTAGAGAGCCATATGATACTCAATTGATCATTAATTTTGCTAAATAGTTTCTCTATTGTAGTTTATATTAGTTACTATTTTATTTATTATTGATGTTCAACCTTAATTCTATGAAGATACTTTTATTAGTATACAAAATGGCACCCACCGTGGGGCTCTAAGCCTCATTTTATCAATTTCATCATTTGGATCATATTTTGTATGCTTGTATTTTCAATTTTTCATGAATATTTTGCAGAAAACAGGTGAATTCACGTATAAAATCAATTTAGTCACGCCTACAGTCATTATGATGACGTTTACAATCTTTGTTTCGACGCCTATTAGCTGAATATTGGTGCCTAGTCGATAACTTCTATTCTATCTTAAATTCTTTCTTGTTGCCTGCAACCTGGATGCTCACACCTGTGAGATAAAGTTATCCTACCTTTTGCTCATAGAGTCACGCTTGTGAGTTAAGAAGTGTCGCCTATTGATTATCTATCGTCGCTTGTGACAGACCTTTGTGAAGCACTTTACAGACAAAGTCACGCCTAGTATCAACTATATTATGCTTAGTATTGTTAAAGTGTCGCTTTGAGTAGATTAGTTTACGCAATTTTCAATACTCTTTGCGCCTAACAGTAAACTATTTACGCTTGATTAACTTTCGGTGTCACCTGTGTCACTGGAAAGTGTCGCTTGGTATCATTAAAGTTACGCCTGCAAATAATTTGATCACACATATTAGCTGGACAATGACGCTTTTTGTTTGTTGTCTTAATTTGTTGCCAGATTGATCAATTCATTTATCTAACTCTCTGTTTGTATATTTTGACTGTAAATGAGCAGGCACAGAAAGGTCCAGAAGCCAGAAAGCAGGTTTAATCAAGAAGAAAATGCACTAGCTAAAAGGATCAAGAAGGAAAACTATGAGCATATTAAAGCGGTTCTTGAAGAATCACAAGAGGAAGAAAATTAGGTTACCGAAATTATCTTAAGGTTGTAGATGCTTACAAGATAAAATTTGTATCTCTCAATTGGATTTTTACTCCCTAGTTCAAGTTTTTCCTTAAAAATTTGCAAATAAGGTGCTTAAGGTTCAATACAAAAGTCTTTACTTCTTCAATTTCAATTTGGTTTTCCTCATTGTGATTGGTTGTGTTGACTAACTTGCTGGTGGAAAAACACATTTGGGAAGAGCTATTGCCAAGGTAAGGTAAAAACAATGGAATCAATAAAAAATGCCTGGTTAGCTACAAAGAATAAGGTAAGCCTCAACTAGTCAATATTTTTCCTTAGCTTGTGGCATTGGTGCATTTCATAATCTAGTAATTTGGATAGCTAAAAGGATAAATCAAACACTAAATCAAAACCCCTTTTTTGTGGAAGAGAGTAAAAATACTCGAATCCCTATAGTTAGTGGGTGAAATCAATTGAATAAAATTGTCTATTGTGTTTGGGAACCAAAGGAAAAGTTAGGGATATGCTCTTCACCTTTTTGGTGAACCAAATTCCCAAAAGCTTGACCTTAATTCTATTTTTCTCGCTTTGAATGAACATGCTAGAGAATTAGTAGGCTCACCTCCCGAGTTGTGCCTTAACGAGGCTGGTGTGAGGGACAGCCCAAAGTGGGATACACTCACTTTTTGCTGCGAGAATCCAACTCACTCTAAAATGAAACGCATGCATCCTTAATGGGGTGTATGACAAATAGATTTTAATTTTTCAAACTTTCTCTAGTAATCCTCACGGATTGCGCAAAATCGTACCTCAGTGCGTGTGGGAAGCCCCTTAACATACTTGGGGGATGAGAGATTAAAGTCTATTTGAATGGAATCAATACTAAATCTTTGATAAAATAGAAAGACCACCTTCTAGAGCCATGTTTATGAACCAAATCTTGTGCTAGGTAGGTGCTTGAAGTGTCTTTTTGTGCAAAACCCATGACAACGTTCTTCAAATCAAACATTTTGTGTTAAGAGGGTAAAAAGAGACAAGTGAATGCGTGATTGTTGTGTTTGAAATACATAAACAAGTGAGAGATATCCATTGAAAAATCATCTTACATTTATAAATCTCTTCAATATAAAATCAACATTTTTCGAATCAAGGATCATTCCCACTCAAACCCTTGTTGGATGTCAGTTTCCACGCGGTCCCACACATATAGGGCAGCATTACCAGGAGATAACACTCTTTTTGCAAACCAAGGGCAAGAAGTTGAGTACCAAAGTGTTTTCAAGGACCCTAATCAAGAGGAAATTTTTCCAAATCTATTTGAACCAAGACTTGAAGAGATGGCGGATAGAAATTCAGCATATCATAATCACAATATCAACAATGCCAATAATAATCCTAAGGAGACACTTGAAGAAAGGGTTGAGAAAGCTACCCAAGACCTAGATTTCCTAGAGGTTATGGAGAAATTAATATACAAAGATAAGGTGAACTTCTTCTTAAACCTAGCCCAAAAGGGAGTAAAGCTACCCTATGATTTTGATATTGATCAACTGAAGAAAGACCAACACCAAGATGACCCCATGAATGTTATGACTAGGTGGATAAAAGCCTTCCAAGAGAAATTTGATACCATGAAGAAGGTGGCCGAACCTAAGGCCTTTTCCATTGAAGCTTTGTGTCCTTTCCCTTTTGACAAAAGCTTAGCTATGGTATCTTTTCCTTTTAATACCATCTTTCCTAAATATGATAAGTACATGGGTAAAACAGACCCACACGATCATTTAAGGGAGTTTTGTGCCCTAAGCATAGAGTTCATGCACAATGATACATATCTAATGAGACTCTTTCCTAGAAGCTTAGGAGGTCCCGCAATGGAGTTGTTTTCAAAACTAACCCCCGAAATAAAGTCCTTTGAGGAGTTAGCCTCCAAGTTTGTAACCCATTACTCTTATAACATTGAGCATGAAATCACAATGCTCAAGTTATGCGATACCAAACAGAAAGATGGAGAGTCCTTTTTAGGATTCCTACAAATGTGGAGGACCATTTTCGCAAGGTATCCACAAAGTATCCCAGAGAAGGAGAAGATGGAAATCTTCACCAACAATTTTACCTCCGAAATAAATTATAGATTACAACTTTAATGTCCCCCAACATTTGAGAAACTCATTGAAAATGGGATCAAGATTGAAGATGTTTTGGTCAAAAGAGGTGAAGTCAAATTATTTAAAGATAACAAATCCAACAACAACAACAAAAACAATAATAACAACAATAACAATAATTATGTGCCTAAGTATTTCAATAATCAAGGGTCCAACAATAATAATGATAAATCCAAATCATGGACGAAGAATAACAACAAAAACCTTGTGAATGATGGAGTTGTGGAGGCCCACACCATGAAGTCAACCCCTTTTATCCTACCATATGGAGCAAATTATTCAAATAATTTTAATCAAACAAACAAAGCTCCATATAATTCCAGTAATAATTCCAACACTTCCAACAATAATGCTAGTGGAGACAAATCAAAATCATCCTATTCCAATTATAATAAAAAGAAATTCACCTACTTAGGTGAACCTTTGGAGAATGTATTAAAGACCTTGGTGGCCAATAATGTCATCACATTACCTGATATGAAAGATTATGAACCTGAAGTTAAACCTTATTGGTGGAATGCATCCCATCATTGTGAATATCATAGAAATAGGGGTCACCCAACAAATGAATGCATGAGGTTAAAACACTTGGTGCAGATTTAATTGATAAGGGAACCATTCAAATTGAAGGACCACAAAATAATGGAGGTCATACGGCCTTCAAGAACCCCTTTTTGAGTCATGAAAAGGGGGAGTCATCAAATACAAATCAAAATTAAAAAAAGGGCAATGAGAAGGTGAACTTTTCTCACACATATGATAACACGATAAAGACTCTAAGAGTAGAGGATCAAACCATAAATGTTATCATAGTGAAAGATAAGTCAAGGGAAGTATCATCAAATGTTGTCACTAGGGGGAAAGCATAAAAAATTATCCTACCTACCAATGCTCCAAAAGTGGTGATATCAAACCAAGCTTCAACATCATCATCAAAGCAATACAACTTGGTTGAGCAATTACAAAGAACTCCCGCTCAAATCTCTATTCTTGAGCTGCTCAAATTATCACCAATTCATAAGGATATCTTGGAAAAAGCCTTGTTGGAAACAAATGTGCCTCTAAATTTGGAGGTAGACAAATTCCAAAATATGGTGGGGCACCTAATCGCACCTCATTGCCTATTATTTTTCGAACAAGATGACATGTCCCTTAATCATCCCCAAAATCTGCCCTTACATATAGAAGTATTGATCCATAAGTATAGGGTGAAAAGAGTCCTTATAGATGGAGGAGCTGGCCTAAACATTTGTACCCTTAGCTTGGTCAAAGCCCTAATATTTTCTGAGGAGGCTATTGACCCTAAGAATAAGATAACCATGAAAGCCTATGATGACGAAGAAAGAGCCTCAAAAGGAGTCATAGTATTACCTATAAGAGTTGGTCCCACGCAAAAAGAGACCATATGCCAAGCGTTGGACCTAAATTTGACTTATAATATCTTGTTAGGAAGGCCATGGATCCACGAAATGCAAGCTGTTGCTTCAACTTATCACCAATGCTTAAAATTCCCATATCTAGGGCAAGAGATAATGATAAGTAAGGATCTAAACCCATTCCAATATTGTAATAATGTCAAGCCTATCAATGACTCCCTAGTCCCACATAATACTGAAGGGCCTATACCTAAGCAAATGGAGCAAGGTCAAATTTCTAAGGACATCCCTTTGTCGAAAGGAAAAGAAAAGATGAAAGAAGAAGTTATTATTGAAGATACAACAAAACTCATTGACCAAACTACCTCAACTAAAGGAAAAGAGAGGGTTAATGAGGATAATATTATTGAAGAATCAAAAGAAGATCATATCCAAGCTACTCAAGTATACACCAAAGAGGCCCATTATCAAAAGATGGACCAAATGATGAAATTTTTTGATAAGCAATGTAAGATCAAACAAAAGGGAATAGGTGAATACTCCTTATCTATGATGGACCTACCTTTATCACCCAAGTCCTTTGGGAGACCCTCAAAACTACCCCATAAATATAATGAGAACTTCATGAGGGAAAGTACATCATCTGCCATGGATGAAGAAGACAATGAGATCCTAAACTGGTTGTACAAAGATGAAGAATCAATTACCCACATCAAACATATCCAAAATATAACCATTCCCACACATCAATATGGGAAAGGATTTGCAATCATAAAAAAGATGGGATATAAAGGTCAAGGACCTTTAGGCACAAAGAATGAAGGGATTATTGAACCCTTAAAAAGTACATGGCGAGATTCCAAGGATAAAGCATGAATAGGGTATCTTGAGGAAGGATACACTCAAAAACATCATCCCGAACTTTATAGCCAAATATTACAATTAGAGTCTCATAGTGATGAGGATTCTAATGAATGGGAATGGGAGACCCTATCAGATGAGTCATGCCAAGACAAGGGCATTAATTTTATTCATACCTATGCTTCTACCAAAAATAACAGACCAATGACATAATCGATTTCAAATCAAGCATCTAGTTCTAGCCAAGTGGTTCTAAATGATGTACCAAATATAGAGATAGAAATCAATTAGTGGGTAGGCGAACCATACGTTCCTTCATGGAGACCTAGTATGGAAGAGTCAAATGCTAGGTTTAATCCACATGACTTTTATCCAACAAAAAATGTAGAGGAGTCTAGTGAGGGGGACTTTGATCCTTCTTCTTTAGAACATTTAGAGGAAGCCCATGTTCGAGATTTTCAAGATACAATGTATGAACCCTCCAATAATGAGATATATACCTTAAACCCGATTGAAATGAACCTAAGTGTTGACCCATTAACTCTCATCTGCTCGGACTTAATTGAATGGAATGCCATTGAACCAACTACCTTGCCAATTTTCTTGAATGACAACATGGTGTCTCAATACCTCAACGTAGTTGAACTTTCTTCTATCAGAGAATATCAAGAAGAAATGATCAGAGGGAGCATCCAAACTTCTAATCTGAGAAAAAATGAAAAAATAAAAAAAATAGAAAAGGAAAAGAATCAAGTGTTGAAAACTACTTTGTGGCAACATTAGATCAAGAAAAAAATAAAGAAATAAAGGATGTTTCCAAAGGTGAAAACCCAATTGAGGCACCTATGGAAGGGATTTTGGATGTTCTACTAGAACACTATGAAGAAAGATCTCCGATCTTAATTGAGCCAACAGAAAAGATAAACATTGGATAAAAAACAGAGCTGAAGTTCATCCACTTAGCAGCATCCCTATCTAGCGAACAAAGGACAAAATTTATTAAGTTCTTTAAGGAAAGACAAGTTAACTTCGCATGGTCTTATGATGATATGCCGAGTTTAGACCCAAATCTGATAACACATCACCTAAACATCAAGGAAGGAGCAAAACCTGTTAAGTAAAAGCTAAGGAAAATGCATCCTCATATAGCACTACTTGTCAAAGTGGAGTTAGAAAAACTATTGAAGGTGGGATTTATAAGGGCCATTGATTATGGACAATGGATCTCAAATATAGTGCTAGTATCAAAAGCAGACAAATCCATCAGAATCTGCACAAACTTTAGAGACTTAAACTTGGCATGTCCTAAGGACGATTTCCCCCTTCCAAGTATTGATGCCATTATAGATTTAACAGTGGGGCACTCTATGTTCTCACTCATGGATGGATTTAGTGGGTACAATCAGATAAAGATAGCACCAAAAGACCAAGATAAGACCACTTTTACATGTGCATGGGCTACATTTTGCTGGAATGTCATGCCATTTGGGTTAAAGAATGTAGGAGCGACCTATCAAAGAGCAATGCCTACAATATTCCATGATATGATGCATAAGTTCATGGAGGATTATGTGGATGACATACTAGCTAAATCACATTCAAGGAAAGAACACCTACCAATTTTGGTGAAAACTTTTGAAAGGCTAGAAGAATTAAAAGTGAGACTCAACCCAAAGAAATGTGCTTTTGGAGTCCAATCCGACAAACTCCTAGGCTATATTGTATCTGAAAAAGGGATAGAGGTGGATCCCGCTAAAGTGAAGGTTATCATGGAAATGGAAGCACCTAAGAACATTAGTCAGATGTGATCTTTACAAGGAAGGATCCAATCCATTAGGAGATTTATCTCCTAATTAGCGGAAAAATGTCATAATTTCACCCAACTTTTATATAAGGATACAATCTTCAAATGGGATGAAAAGTGTGAAGAAGCTTTTAATCTACTAAAGAAATATCTCATGAATCCACCAATCTTGATGCCACCTATCAGAGGCAAGCCCTTGATCCTATACATTTCAGCAACAGAGAATTCATTGGGGACACTTTTAGCACAAGAGGATGAAACAAGAAAAGAGAAGGCAATTTACTACATTAGTAGAACCTTGGTCAAATATGAGCTGAACTATACATTTATGGAAAGGGCATGCTTGGCTGTATTTTTTGCTTCCCCAAAATTACGCCATTATATGCTAGCCCACAAGATAAGGCTCATTGCCAAAATTGACCCATTGAAGTATCTACTTAGCAAAACAACATTGAATGGAAGGCTAGCAAAGTGGGTAATGGTACTTAGTGAATTTGACATAGAATATGTTGATAAAAAATAAATCAAAGGGAAAGTAATTGCAAACCAATTAGAAGAAGCACCACTTCATGATGATCATCCTATACAAGTTGAATTCCCAGATTCAGAGATTGGAAGGTGGAAGCAAAAACATGGCAGCTTTATTTTGATGGCTCCTACACTCACCATGGATCAGGAGCAGGCATACTTCTCATCACACCTCAAGGCTCCACTATCCCTAAGTCTTACAAATTTCTATTTCCATGCACCAACAATATAGCAGAGTATGAAGCATTGGTTATTGGAATCAAGCTATCATTAGAGTGGAAAGTGACAAAATTAAAGGTTTATGGAGATTCACAATTGGTCATAAATCAAGTCAATGAAGAATATCAAATGAAAGATGACAAATTAGTACCCTACAAAAACATGGTGCAAAGCCTTAAGAAGTATTTCATACTCATCACATTTGAACAAAAGCCGAGGGAAAAGAACAAAGCAGCAGACACAATGGCAACCTTGGCTTCACTTTTGCAAATGTCGGATCAGAGTGCTAGATATGAGTTTTTGGTAGAAGAAGTGATTCAACCCACGTTTGACCCTACCCACCCTCACACCATTTTCTTGTTAACTACAAATGAATCACCTTGGTATGGACCAATTTATACTTACTTGAAAGATCAAATCCTTCCCATAGACCAAACCAAGAATCAAAAGAAAAGCTTCATTCATCAAGCCGCCAAATATACCATAATTTTTGAAACATTGTATCGAAAAAGTCTAGATGGAATGTTCCTTAGATGTTTAGAAGAGGAAGAATCAAACTTAGCCTTATGAGAAGTCCACGAAGGAATTTGTGGATCACACTCAAACGGATTATCCTTAGCCAAGAAACTTCTAAGGATAGGATATTTTTGGTCCACGATGGAGAAAGACGCTTGTAACTTTGCCAAAACTTGTAGAAAGTGTCAATTCCATGGAAAGTTGATACATGCACCCGCACAAGAGCTTCATCTGATGACAACACCTTGGCCATTCTATCAATGGGGTTTAGACCTAATAGGCATGATTTATCTGCCATCCTCAAATGGCCATAAATTCATCATCACGACAACTGAATATTTTACTAAGTGGGTGGAAGCTGTACCCCTATCAACTGCAACTGGAAAGAAGATTTCTTTGTTTATTCTCAATCATATTATTTGTAGATATGGCATACCTCATGCTATTATAAGAGATAATGCAAAGCATTTCAAGAACAAAGACATAACGGAATTGTGCACCAAATTTCACATGATTCATCATTCATCTTCAATCTATTACCCTCAAGGTAATGGACAAGCCAAAGAGACTAATAAAAACATCTTGAAGATTTTGAAGAGAACAATGGACAACTCAGGGAGAGATTGGCACATTAAGATAAACCTGACCTTGTGGGCTTATAGAACAAGCATAAGAATGCCAACAGGGGCTACACCTTTTTCATTAGTCTTTGGAATAGAAGCGGTTTTGCCTTTAGAGGTAGAACTTCCATCTTTGAGGATATCTATGCATGGTTTGATAAATGAGGAAGACTATAGAGTTGCTAGGCTGCAAGAACTAGAACTCTTGGATGAAAAATAGAAACAAGCATTTTATCATTTGAAGGTGTACCAAAATAGGATGTCCAAGGCGTACAATAAATATATCAAGCCAAGAACATTCCAAATAGGGGACCTAGTTTTGAGATAAAATCCCAAGAACCAAGTAGAACAAGAAAAGAAAGGAAAATGGGAAGCAAACTGGTTAGGACCATTTCTCATTGTGGAAAATTTTGGGACCAACACATACAAACTAGCAGATTGTGATGGTGAAGAATTGCAAGAGCCAATCAATAGCATACATCTCAAGAAGTTCTATACACGAGGAAGACAAAAGAGGATAAAGAGTATTAGATGGAGGAGCATCATATTTATTGTACATAGGGAAAAGAGATCCTAAAAAGACCAAAACATTGGAAAAGCAAAAAAGATCAAAAACAGTAAAAAATTGAGCATGAAGAAAGCAAAAATATTCATATATGATCCTCAAAAAAGAAAAAAAATTGAAAAAAAGAAAAATACAAAAAAAATCAAAAAAGAAGAAAAGTGCCTTGGTGAAAACCTAGCAAATAGGCACCTTGGTAGCAAAAAAAAAGAGAAAAAGCTTTAAAAATTGAAAAAAGAGCTAGATCCATTCAATCGGTGAAAACCTGGTAAACAGGTGCCATTGAAAGTCCAAGTCAGTCACATACCTAGAAGGTCACCTTGTAAATATTGTATTCACCAGCATTTGTATATATTGCATAATAAAACCCCACAGTTGCATTTGCAAGTACCTCAAGATTTTGGTCACCTAATCAAAAAATTGTCCTAAGTCCCATAAATGAAATCAATATCAAACCGGGGGAAATCTACTCTAAAGGAGCGAGGGTTCATCAACAAGATTTATTCAATCAGAGAATCAATTCATCACACTTAAAAGAGGAACACTTAATCAAATCTACATCCCAATCCAATTTGAGCCTAAAATGAAAAAAATTGATCCAAGAACTTAAATGACCTTACCTTTATCAAAATTAAAAGTACGAAATGGATGGAACTACACTTGAACTATGGATTTGAAAAACATGGCAAAAATTTTCTAAGTGTTGACTCAATTGATGAAATCATTTCTTTCTAGCAAATCAATGAAAGTTTTAGACTAGACAAGCTATGATGAAAGGATGATATGTTTCTTGATTTCTGAATGACTGTCTTAAAATCAAAGTTTTAAATCATGTATTATTTGTCTAAGGATGTGATCATCAAAGAATCATCGAGGACTTGTACATAGGATAAAAAAGAGATTTTTGCTTGTTTACGCAAACGAATACCTTGGCTATTTTGATCTTCCATATCATAATACCAACATCCACTCGCAACATAAAATCTGACAAAATCAGTATTCACACTCTCATGATTGGCTTCAATCAGTGATAGTCGTACCGAAGAGACCGATGGGAAAGAAAACAAAGAGGCAAAAAGTATTCATATCATCGTAGTTGAACTAGTGATGGTTGTACTAAAACAAGATTCCAAAAGCACTCAATGATGATTATAAGCTCCAAATCTTGAATAATGACAGTTAGCTGCATACATCTTAGATTAAGTGCATTGTATATATGTGTTTTGCCTTTCTTAGCTTAAGTTGCAAAGGGAAAAATGAAATAGGGGGTTCAATTCAGACATCATTATCCTTGATTCCAAACAACAAAAGTGAGATTATCTTTTGCATTCATGCATAGCATTAATCATTATTCATAAATATGAAGAAAACATAAAAAGAATCATTACTCATACATCTTTTGCATACATGTAATTAAAGATAGAATTGCATACATTTGATAAATCAAAAACATAGGATCATCCATATCCATATTGCCATAAAACAATTTGCATCCATACACTAAAAATCAGAAAAAAAACATCTCATAAATCCATACATCAATGCATTCATCTATCTATATCATAAAAATAAGATACATTGCATCCATTGCATAATCACAAATAAATGCATCATAAACATCATATAGATGCATACAAAGATAATATCATAAACTCATCAAGGAGAACAAAGGAATATATCATCAAATATCATCAAAAGAGTGTTCATTAATGATCCATCAAATTAGTATATCAAGATACAATGTCATACAAAGTGATACATCAAAGGTTCCGACCAATCAAATAACATGAAATGTGAAACAAAGGACATCAACAATGAGAGAATCTGTCATCAATCAATCAAGATCCTGTAGGACCCGATGCATCTGGACCTTTACCATCCTACGGAGGAGGATCCTGAGAAGTGCTTGCTCCGCTTTGTCTCTGAACCATAGCAGACATAAATTCCTGCATCAAGGTAGCAACCTGATCTAAATTCCCAACAATAGTGGACATATCTATCCTCATAGCCTGCACATCCTGTGATAAAGTACCAATAGTAGGAGGATCCTACGAACTCTGTCCTACATCCTGTGGCTATTGAACCTGTGTAGGCACCTGCTGTGCTGGAACATCATCCTGCTGTGCTAGAACATCATCCTGCTGAGCCAAGGCAACTCTCTGCAACTAAACTAAAGGGTCTAATCCACTTGGAATCTACCTAGCAACATCTACATGAGCTTGTCTCTACTGTCGATGAGCTCTATGCTGTCTATCTGCTGCTCTAGGATGAACATCAACTACATCATCATGTCCTCTAGCTCGATCTCTCACCCCTCCTCTACTAGTAATAACCAGAGGATCTCTACATCCTCACCGTCTCTGATGTCTCCTACCACCACCACCACCATCATCATGACCACCACCACCACCACCATCACACCGACCTGGAATAGGCTCTGCCAGATCTGTAAAATGAGTAAACCTGTTACGAGCCCACCAATCTGCATACTCATGAGACATACCTGCATCTGCCATACCAGAAAGCATCTCCCACCTGTAATAAGCCATACCAGTAATCTGATCCAAGGAAAACTGATAATCAATAAGAGGACCCCACATAGATCTCTCTGCTTGTACCCGAGCATATAATGCTACACCCAGAGGCATATCCTGCACTCTATCATACTGTCTAGAAACTCTGCCAAAATAGAACTGCTCAATAGTGGTATCAGACCTGCCAATCATCCAACGAGGAGCGAACATGTACGGTAACTCATTGTCATCCTCTCTCCAACCCTCACAACCAATGTATGGTCACCACTGAACCTGATCAAGATCATCTATAACCTGACACCAATAATCTAGATGACCTAAATGATGCTGAATCACCATACCAGTGTATAGAAAAGCATATGGAAAACTACGAGGCCGAACCCTATCAGAAATAGGCTTGGTAATAGGGAGATGCTCCCAAATCCATAATTGAAGAACCAAGGCACCTTTAGATAAGGAAGAACTCTCTCTATATACCACCTCATGAAGATCTCAATATAACTATGCCAGCAAATAAGAACCCCAATCAAAACATTGAGGCTGTGCTAGTAAATCCTCCAATATCCTACCCCAACCAATAGAAAAACCATGACCTCGTCAGGCGGGAAGAAGCAAACCACCAATCAATGCACCGAGTACTACAGGCAATGTAGGAAAGGAAGAAAACTATGGCCATGTGATAGTATCATCATCAATAGTATTGTCCCCGAACACTCATCGACAGATGGTAGAATCATAGACAAAATCATAATAGACTATCTCTCCTCGACATGGGATACATAGCAAATGATACACGTCCTCCAGTGTGATCGTCATCTCACCATGTAGAAGATGAAAAGTATTGTGGTCAGAGTGCCAATGCTCCGCCACAGCTGTCAATAACCCACGGTTCAACTGGAATCAGGGAAGATCGAGAAGAAAACTCAAACTACAAATCTCGATGACATGGTACTCTGCTAGAGTAAGGGCCTGCTCGAGATCGATGACCCATGAAGCAACTGATCGGATATACAATATAGGAAAGTGAGCCTGTTTGGAAAAAAAAGGAATCATATCAACATATTATATCAAGAAATAGCTAACGTCGATCAAGTTATTCAAATATCCATTTTCTCATCTTAAGTGCATCAAATCTCCTAACTCTATATCTTGAGGAAGGAAAATCATTGTTTTATCTCTTTAGATCTTGAGAGTGAAATATCAAACCATCAACCTATCATATTAGATGGACAAATCACATTTGTTGGTATTACTATACTGATATTCTAATCAATTGTTTAGTTCAAACGTAATAGACCTAATAGTATCATTCAAATTGGTCATCTTGAGTTATTAAATTTTTCACAAAAAAGGACAAGTACAAGTGAAAATTTTGCAAAAAAAAAAAAAAAGGCTGCAGGTGTGATTTTAATCACCCCAGGTGACATTTCTCTTAGGTGATGCAAAAATGTTGTTAAGCGACATTACTTCTGTCTCAAGCAAAAAATTACGCATAGGCGACAATGAATTAAGCTAGGCGATATTGAAATCGGCCTAGGCGACAAGGAATTGCTAGGGTTTACTAAGTATAAAAACATATGCAATCTGGTTTTAAAAACCTAATTATACGCGTGAACATTTTAATTGGAGGTGATAACGATAATGTCTTAGGTGAAAATTAACTACACGACTGCGTGAGTAAAATGTACAGATGTGACAGTAAAAAGTCATAGGTGACAATGAAATATTCCTAGGCGTGATTTTACATATTCTAAGCAACGATGAAATCAAAATTTGTAATAAATGCAAATAAATGAGCAATAAATGCAATGAGGGAGTTCGAAATAACTTACTAGAGGTCCATAGTCAGGTGACCTCGCATATCTCCGACACCTCTCGAATCGATGCTCTCAGATAGGGACAACCATCTCAAAAATCAAAGGAGAACCAGAGCAAAATCACCAAAGACAAAAGTGAAAATGAATGGTAAATCTAGGTTTTTTAACCTATTTAAGCTAATTTGACCTAATTTTGAGGTGAAAATTTGACTTCGACCTATATTAACCTATCATATTTAACCAAGAAAAATTGTGAAGTAGGGTATATCATGAACATTTTTTAGAAATGAAAACATATCAATTAATCATTCAAATCTATCAAACCAAAACAAAAATATGTTTTATTTCTGAGGGGGCATACCATCAGATAATCAGATCAATATCATTAATAACATCATCAAAAATCAAGGGACCAATCATCAAATCAAAGTGAAAGCTTTTATTAGAAAATTTTTCGTAATCAAACGAAAGGGGCATCATATCAAATACAATCATCAAATCATATATCATATCAGGATCAATCATCAAATCAACCATCATATCGGGAATGATCATCAGAGAACCACATCAATCAAGAGAGTTTCATATCAATCATATCTACAACAATCTCGTATCAAAAATTAAAGGATTGACCATCGAAAGACATCAAATGAACATCAAGGATCGACCATCATTGAATCAGGACCTATCATCGAGCAAGATCAGAGTATTCTTTGAATCGACATGCTTCACACATCAACTCAAAGAGGGGCATTTGTAATCACCTAAAAATGGACAAAGATCAAATCAAAGCAAATCAAAGACAAAATTGAATCAATTGAATCACAATGCATAATTAGCCAATCAAAATTAAAATCAAGTCTTAATTCAAGATCAATCAAAATTGAGAGCATTTTAATCAAGTGTAATCAAATCAAAATACAATTAAATCAATTAATTGTATAGTCTTGGATTAAGTTAAATTCAACCCATTCAAGGGGTACATGGCTAAAATAAATCAATTAAATCAATTAATAAATCTCAATTACTCTCAACAACCCAAAATGAGAGGAAATTTGGGCAACCAATGAGATTTGAGGAAAGGCATTCACATGGATCAAGCCAAATTCAATCTCAATCACTCAAAGTGAAAGAGAATCTTGACCATTGAACTTGTCTACTTGTCCCAAGCTTTGAGGACACAAACTTTGCATTGTCTTCAAAGGGTGGAACCAAAGACTCAACCAAGGTTTAATCATGATTAAACACAACTACACCCCCTACCATTGGAAAATCTATAAAAGGAAGGCCTGAATTTCTTCATAATGGATAACCACACATCTAAGAATTGCATTGAACCTCTTGCAATTTGAGATTAGAAAGGAATTTGAGAGCATAATTAGCATTTACTTTGATAATTGTTAGCAATAGCATTGTTTATCTTTATCATTCTCATTCTAAGACTGTCATTAATGAGAGCTTGCTGAGAGCTTATTCATTAACATCTTAGTTAGAGAGCCATAAGATGCTCAATTGATCATTAATTTTGCTAAATAGTTTCTCTATTGTGGTTTAAATTAGTTACTATTTCATTTATTATTGATGTTCAACCTTAATTCTATGAAGATACTTTTATTAGTATACAAGTGTTATGTGTTGTGGTTGTTTATCTTACTTGCATTGATATTCATTTCAGTACATAAGCAACTAAGTTAAGATTCAAGAGTAAACAAAAAATATTAATATATAGAACACTAATTCACCCCCCCTCGTAGTGTTCTTATTCCTAACAATTGGTATCAAAGCTCTAATCCTCTGAAGATAAGTTTAACCACTTGAGGAGATCATGGATAAGGGAGAAATGAAACATCTAAAAAAGAATCTTGAAGTAGCACTTGAAGACCTTAACAGATTCGAAAAAGAAATTGAAGAACTGAAAGAAAAGGTTAGTGATTCTCACGTAGTCATAAAAAAACTAAGAAAATATTTGAAAGACTGTTCCACTAGTGATTTGGGCAAAATGGTTAAAAAGCTAAATGAGGAAAACACATCTTTGAAAGATCAGATTGAAGAATTGGATGAAAATTTATTTAATAATCAAGAAGCCTATGAAGAAGTAATCAAAGAAAACAAGCAGTTGGATGAAGAACTAAGGCAATCTAACATGAAAATCTTGGAATTAGAAAACATCAAGAAGCAAGTGGAATCTGAATTGATTGAAGAAAAGAATCATATTGACAAATTACACACAAGCAAGGATCTAATAGATTCACAGTTGTATGCACAAAAGGTTATAGGAGACACTAGCAGTATTGGATTCAATGAAGCAAAAAATTAGATCAATGACATGCGAGCAAGAAAGAAAGCATCAGAAGAATCTTCAGAAGCTAAGAAGACATGAAATCATATAGAAGCAGAAGCTGAACCACCCAAGGATGAGCGCAAGCTAGTAAACAAGACTTGTTATGCTTGTAACAAACATGGGCACATAGCAAGAAATTGAAAAGAGGTAAGACGATTCAATGGTTACTGTTATTCATGTAATAATTTTAGTCATAGAGCTATGAATTGTAGATGAAATCAAAATCAGAAAAATTAGAGAAGTCATCCACAACAAAATGTAAGAAATTCTCAGAACATCACATGTCAGATATGCAACTATATTGGTCACACAGCTAGATAGTGCAATATGGTAACCCACATGAATGTGTTGAGGAATATGAGGGCTCCAGTCATTTTTCACTCATGTAACAAGGCTGGACACATCTCAAATTTCTACAGAACAAGGATGCAAAGACAAGAAAGCCCTAAAAAGTCAAAAGGATCAATTTTGGAAGAAGTAGGAAAAGTCAAATTTGTGCAAGCTTCAGAAGATGCGAGCTTGATTTCGAAGGAAGAAAAGAAGGACAATGTTGATGAAATAGTTGAGGATGCATCCGCAATGGACGCACCTCCTATTTATGGTTAAATGACCTTCATGGTCATAGGGGGATCTAGATTAGCTCTAGACCCTTGCACGGCTGGTATACTTACTCTCAGAGTATGTGCCTTGGACTACAACTATTTGGAGACTATATGATGTAGTATGCAAGAGCGCATTGCTTGATTGATAGCGGAGACAAAGAATGAAATTTCTTGTTGCATTCTGTGTTTACATGACAAGCATTAATGGTAGAAAAGTTACTTTATAGCCATCGGAGATTCACTATTCACACATTGCATTCTAAGTTGAGCGTTTGGAGAGCAAAAAAGATTAAGCAGTTCAGTTAAGAAGTGTTGCAGTTGAATTTATCAACGAAGAAGAAAGATTGATCGTTGGAAGCCCTAGTTCAAATGTGATGATTCAAAAACCCTTGAAAACCTCTGTGAAGTGATAATTCAAGTAAGTCATGGCTACACCAGTTGTATTTGATATTTTTGATGTATGCACCCTAAAATGGTCACCTAGACTTTGGGCCCCCACTCATCAATTTATCAATTTCTTGAATCAATGCTTTGCAATATTTTCAATTCAAATCAATTTCCTTGATTAAATCATAATTAATTCAAATATTTCAATATTTTCTAAGGTTTGATAATTTTATCCCAAGTTTTATTTAATTAAGAGAACATGCTACCTTTTAATTAAATAAAAAAATCTTTTAATTAAATAATAAAATCACTTTATCCTAAGCCACATTTAATTAAAAGAACAAATCTCTTTTAAATAAATAAAAAATCTTTTAATTAAATAATGAAAATCAGTTTGCTAAAAATAATAAATAAATAATAAAATAAAAAGAAAAAGAAAAAGACTTTTTGTCTACACATTGAATGCACACTTTCCAAGATGAGTGGAATCTCCTTTTGCCTCTTAATTTCTTCCACACATCGTTTTGCCTCTTAACCATGTCAATTGATTTTGCCTCTTGAGAATTTTGAGCACATGGATCAACCAAGATTTAATTTCCACCATTGCTCATTTATTTTTGCCTCTTAATCTTGACTGTCCATTCATTTCCAAATCTTTTATAAGGAGCCCTCTCCTTCTAATTTATGCATGGAGATTTTAGAGATCCAAGATTTTATGTTATTGTTATGTTGCAGGTTTGGAGAGCGATTTTGGAGGAGAGTTTGAGCACTTGAGCTTGAATATTGAAACTTCTCTTTTCTCGTCTTCTTCTCTCATGCCTCCATGGAAATTTAGTTAGATTACTCTTGGATTTTCATGTTAGATTAGACTCATATTTCCTTTCATAGAATAATCTTGCATAAGCATTTCCTTTCATAGATTAGTTTGCTTTCATGCATTGTTATCATATAGAATAGCTTTTATTTTCATTTTCATGCATACTTGGTGAATCATAGAATTCTTACTTTTCCTCTTTGAATCTCTCATTTTATTGTGTACTTGCATGGGCACAAACTAGGTCTAAACTAAGGGCCTCCATTATAAACCCTTGCACTCCATGAATAGAGAGCTACGAGTCACCATTTGAGACCTCATTCTTGAGAAATCTTGGATATAATGACTCATAGAAGTGTGTCAACATTTTAACAAATATTTTTGGCACCCACGATGGGGAAACTCACCTTTACATGCTGGTTTTGGTTATTTTTAGAGCTAAACCTCTTGTGCAGATTTGCTTGGAGGCTAAAACCCTATATTTTCAAAGATTTGATCATATCTCCCAAACAGCTTGGAGTTTTGGTCTGAAATATTTTTTGCAAGTTGGTGACATATCAGAGAAGCTTCAGTAAAAAATTCAAAATTTTCTGAGATATTTTGAACTTTTTATAATTTTTTCTTTATTTTTCATAAGAAATTAATTTTCGGCACAAATCAGCATATTTTTCAGAAATTTTTACATTTTCATAAATATATTTAAATTTCATAGGGGATCTATTTTTTGTGTTTTAAATTTGGATGCAATATCATATCTCAAATAGTCGATTTACAAAAACTGGTATGTTTTGGTAAAATGGGTCTCTAGGGCACAAATGAAGAGATTTTTCTAAAATTTTTACATTTTTGGAAAGTTCTCTATTTTTTATTAGGGGTCTCTATTTTGCATTTTTATTTTTGTGGCCGAAATCATATCAAAAAAATTAGATCTTGTTGACTAGGTCAAATGCAAAAATAAAATAAAATTTGTGATGAGTATGCACTTATTTTTCACATGGTTCAATGCATGATATGAGTTGTCATTTGAATTATTTGCTAGTTATTATTTCTCCTAAAAATTGATTTTCAAATCTAACCCTAGGGTTTTCATAAGTTGAATATATGTTGCATATCTTGTTTTCTTGTTGGAGAGTTCGTGGCTTGCTTGCACGAAAAAACTCAACAAAAAAAAGAAGGTAAAATATACTAAGCGCCTTGCTTTGGACTTGAGGTATTTTGTTGCATCTCTATAAAATTTGGATTTTGGGAATAAAATGAATCTCTCATGTGTTTGGCTTGAGTTTTTATTGCATTCATAGATCACACTTCAATTTTGCTATAAAGGAGACAATGAATCTAGATTTGCTTTCTTGCATATATGTCTCACATAGTAGTTAGGCCCTATGAACACTATTTGTGGCATTCTCGAGAGAGTGGGCTTCATTCGCTTGTCTTACATGTGAAGCTCTTCTTGACGATAGAACCCCTTGTAGGTAGGGAAGGAAGTTGTTATTATCTCACGGTCTTACTTGGTTTAGTCCTAAACTTTGATCGGTATGTTCTCTCTTGGACCCGCTTAGAGAGATCGGTAGACATTGTTGTTGACGTACGAACCTTGGTGAGGTGATTTCAATTTTAGCAAGTCAATGAATTTTCTTTCTATGTTTGGGTGAGGTGAAGAGGCTAGAGGATTATGCTCTGTTCCCCTTTGGGCACATCAGAAACTCAAATCCTTGAATCTGAGCTAAGTCCCCATGTTGTCCTTTTTGTGAGTCTTCCTTATTAGAGAGGGTTAACCGTAGTAAAAATTACCTTTATTGGGTCAATCACATGGATGAAACCTCAAACGATAATAGCCATTTTCACTGTGGTAGCAACAACTACTATATAAATATCCTTGTGGAGGAAATCTCTATGGGTGTAGTTTCTTGTTGGGCTGTCAAATCTCCTCAGCATCTCCGATTGATTAAATTCTTGGAATGTGTCAAAACCCTGGTGCACCTTGATTGGAGTTCACCCTCTTGAAATTGAAAAAGTTACAGAGTTGACCATTACTACGAACCATAGTGCAACCAACTTTTTCTTTGCTAGGACTATGTGCGCGGTTGAAAATTGTTTTGAGAACATACACAAGTAGGGTCCTTAGGGAGTAGAATACTATGTCACTATTCTTGTTCATGTGCAAGGTTGCTTTGTCCCTTGCTCATTTTTTGAAGACAATTATTTTCTTAAACTCTTTAATTACTGTCTTGCGTGCCTAATTAATGATAAAAATGAACAAAAATTGAGTTCCCGAGTCAAAAAACTAGCTTTTACAACTTTCTCAATTTTCTATCCTGTCATTTCCAGTCTTTCTTGGTCGATCTAGATTATATTAGGTCACTTACCCCATCATTAGAATCCTGTTTGCACCTTGGGTTCTTGTGTTTTAACCTCTTGAACTGGTAATATTTGATTTCATGAGTGACCTTGCTTGGAATCAGTGAGCTAGAAACCATTCTTGTTGAGAAGATAAACCTTTGGATTCTTTGATAACACACCTAGAGAGTTTTAGTAATCTCTTGTCCATTCACTTCCATCCAAATTTGAAAATTCAATCAATATAACTTGGGTAAATCATCCTCCTAGTCCATATGTGTTAGGGTATTCACCCATTTATTGGGCACCTCTATGGTAGTGTTGGTTTACACCTCTTGCAAAATTTCTATCTTATCAACTCTCTTTTGGAAAAGTGAGTGCTTTTACTATCCTAGTTTGGTACCAACATTTCTTAGGGTTGTTCTATCACCTAGTACCTTTTATTTCATGTTGGTTACAACAAGATATCAAGTAAATCAAGGAAAGTGGTCTCAAGTAGTCTTTAACCAATTACCCTTAGTTCAAACTCGCCAAAAACGTAAGAGAAACAAATTCATATTTGATCAATCACCCAGGAACAACTCAAAAGTTTGGTTTGATCCCAAGAGTAATCTTAGTGAGTTGAGTACACCCTTAGCATCTTCTGGCTCAAACATGGATATGAGTTACACAATGACTTGATGAGAGAGGGAAGAAATGGATAAAAGCCTGGATAACATATTTGAAAGGCATAGAGATACCATTCTGTTTGGCAGTTCCTCTCATGAAAATTGACCAGTCTCACCCCTTATCTCAACTAGATATTTGGATGCACACCAAAGGGATGAAAGAGATAAGAAGCAAGCCTATCAAGAAGAGAAATCACAACATGAAAACCAAGATGATGAACCCTATGACAGTACTCATGTGAATGCAGCATACACCAATGGCTTGTTTAGGCATTCAAGACCAAGTTCACCACTCAAAGTACCTTCAAGATACATGAGTGAAAGACAAGAGAATTGAACATGAAAAGAAAGCCTTCCTAGATGAACAAGATGAAAAGGAAGATAAATTTAGACTCCTAGAGTTGGAGAGACAAGCCTTGTTGGAGATAGAAAGGAGAGCCTGACAAGAAGAGGAAGATAGACTCTTGGCTCACCAACTTGATGATCAATTTAACAACATGCGTGTTGGTGATGGAAACAACTCTCCTCCATCCACTCCTCCCAAGACTCCATGAAGTGGAAGATGTTCAAGAACACCTTCACGATCTCCTAGTCCTAGCGGAATAAGGGCTTCACAACATGATCATTATAGGAGACAAACACCTCCTAAGAACTCAAGAAAACCTTCACAATGTGCTCACCATGGTTCACAATATGGGGGCAGTAGTTTGAGTTTTGACCTCAACTCCTAAGACTTCATGAAGATACAACAAGAACCACTCTTCCAGTAGTATGTGGAGAGATACTTGGGGAAAAAAAAAGACAAGTTCTTAGAGAGTTTAATCAACAAAGGTGCCAAAGTCCCCTATAAATTTGATGTGGACAAGAAGATCAAGAAGCAAGGTCCATCTCAGGAAGATGAAATAAAAAAACTTAAGAGTATTATGGAAAAGATGTTTTCACCCAAGAGTTCATTCTCACTTGACTCAATTTGTCCTAATCCTTTTGAAAAAAGTGTTAGCATGAAGGACTTTCCTAGAAAGGTTGAGATCCCTCAATATGACAAGTATGATGGGAATGGAGATCCACATGATCATGTTCGTCAATTCTATATTATGAGTTTTGAGTTCCATCAAGATGATTCATACCTCATGAAATTGTTCCCAAGGAGTCTTAAGGGTCAGACGATGGAATGGTTCACCAACATAAGTCCTCCCGTCAAGACTTTCAAAGAGCTCATCCATAGATTTCTCCAACACTTTGCATACAACCTTTCAAGATCTGTCACCATGTTGGACTTATGCAACTTAAAGAAAAATCAAGGGGAATCCTTTGTCACTTTCTTGCAAAGGTGGAGACAACAATGCTCTCGATACTCTAGGACCATTCCTGAAAATGAGAAGATTGACATCCTTGTTAGCAACTTGGTTCTTGAAATGTGGTATGAAGTTAGGAAGATGGTTTTTGATTCCTTTGACACCATGGTCGAACCTGCATGTAGGATTGAGGATGTTTTGAGAGAAAAAGGAATTTTTACCAAACATGGAAACAACAACAACAACAACAATGGTCAAAATGACAACAACCCTAACAAGGATAAAGGGAAAAACTCACATTGGAATAAGAACAAACAAGTGGTCAATGATGGAGTTGTGGACTCCTCTCAACCTAAAGATCAAGTTGTTCTCCACTTATCTAGTGTTGTTCAAGCCATGAAACTCAATGCATCTCATCAACAAGAGAGAAAGCCAAGATGCCAAGATAAGCCTAAGAAAGAGAGACATCAGTTTTCAAAACTTGGTGATTCATATGAGGATGTCTTGAAAACACTCATTGCCAACAATCTTGTGCATCCTCAAGATCCCGCAAAGTATTATATACCTGATGTTAAGCCACATTGGTGGGATGAGAAAGCCTTTTGCAAATTTCACAATGGCATTAGACATGATATTGAAAACTGCTAGAAACTCAAACATATCATCCAAGATCTCATTGAGAGTGGAAAAATTAAGGTGGATGGATTGAACACCAACACTGATCATAAGGCATTCAAAGAACCTTTGCCCAAGTATGAGAAGGGGGAAACCTCTAAACCTAAGAATGGAAAGGCTGACGTCATTTACACTTACACAGCTATAGAGAATGTTGTCAACATGCTTGAATTTGTAGAAGAAAATGTCAACATGGTGAGGAATAAAGATCCCTATGGTTATGATCTAGAAATGGAATCTCCTCCTATCTTTGATGAAGAACCCATCGTGGTGCTAAGGGGTCCTAACTCTAGAGTGTCATCTCAAACTCTCAATGATATCACACAAAGTCAAGGTCCCATTGTCATTAGAGGACCTAGTTCAAGTCAACCAAGTAAACCAAAGCAAGTGGCATCCAAGAATGTCACCTCAAAAATAGCAGTCAATCCTAAGTTGAGATATAATCTTGTTGATCAATTGAAAAGAACCCCAACTCAGATTTTGATGTTTGAGCTAGAGTTGTCCCCGAGACACAAGCAAGTCCTTGAGGATTCTTTGCATGTAGCGAATGTCCCTAACAACTTAGATGTTGACTGATTCTAGAACATGGTTAACCATATTTCCAGCCCTCATTACCTTACCTTTTCAGAGGATGATGATAAAGCTTTAAGCTCCTCACACAATTTTTCCCTTCATATTGAAGTCATGATCCACAAAACCTTTGTTAGGCACGTGTTGATAGATGGGGATGCTAGGCTTAATATTTGTTCCTTGAGTCTTTTAAAGACATTGGGTTATTCTAAACAAGCCATAGATACCATACAAAAGATCACTATCAAAGCCTATGATGAGGCAGAAATAAGTTCCAAGGGGTTGGCCGTCCTTCCTGTTAGGATTGGCCCTATTGAGAAGGATATTTTATTTCAATTTGTTGATGTTGGTCCCCTTGCATACAATATCTTACTTGGTAGACCATGGATTCATGATATGTAAGCAATTCTGTCTACCTATCATCAATGTGTTAAGTTCCCCTACAATATAGTAGAGATTTGTAAACCTGGAGATAACACTTTATCTGTCAACTCAGTTTCAGTGAGTGCTCATGTTCCCCTCAATAGAGAAGGAGAAGACTTCAATGCAACCTTAGCGGAATGTAAAGACAAGCTCAAGTCAGTAGACCTTGGCATGGGGGGTATCAAATCAACTCCTTCATAGCACTACCAGTTTCACCTAGGTCTTATGGCAGACCTTCACAAGAAATGAGACCTTCCTCTTCAGCTATGAATTTATTTGGCACATTTGTAGAGTCCTTAGTGCCTATTCAAGATGAAAAAGAAGAGGTAGCTGTTAAAGAATGGATTTATAGAGAAGAGAAATACATGCACAGTGAGAACTTCTCTCCATCTCCTAAGGCTTATGGAAGAGGGTATACTTTTGTCAAACAAATGGGCTATCCTAGGCATGGCCCTCTTAGTCATAGATTGGATGCTAGAGTTGAACCTCTTGATCATTCTCTTTTTGGATGCAAGTCTAAGAAGATGGTTGGCCTAGGATTTGTGAATCATAACAAGAACACTTCTCCTATTCTTATTGAGTCGGATAGTGAAGATGAAGTAGAATACATACCTGATTTGACAAATCATAAAGATATGTGTGAGGATTGGGTCTCTTCCACTAATCTCCTTTGGGGAGATTCAGATAGTCCAGTCACTCATGAGATGGTTGTAACCTTAGAATAAGATGAATCAGATGTAGAAGATCCATTAGATGTAGAAGATCCCATCAGAGAACGTCAATGGAAGAATATTGTTCATTTGATGGAAAGAGAAGGTGTTACTCTTGATGACATTAGAGCTTCCACATCAAGATGTCCCAAAACCTTATGGTGTAAACATCCTAGTTGAAGTTCAGACACAAGTTCATATGAGTATGAATGGGACTCCTTCTTAGAGCCTTCTATAGTTGACATGGATGTTGATGTCATCCACACTTATAGTTCTCAACCTGAGGTAGCCGATGAGTTACGTGTAGGATTGGAGGATTTTAACCCACATGTTGCATTAGTGGATGATTCTTCACTTGTTGGGATGAATCCCTATTTGGGTAGCTTAGAAGGATCCTTTATGGACTCTGAATCTTCAGTCACCAGAGATGATATCATTCACATTCACAACCTTGAACTAGTCATTGACTTACCTCTTGTTCATCCTAACCTCATTGATTGATCCCAACACTATCAAGAACATAAGCTCTTAACATTAAAAAATGATTATGAGATAACCTATTACTTGAATGCCATTGAACCCATTGTCTCTTCCACTAGTGAACCAACTAATAGCATGACAGAGCTAGACATCAAGTACCTTAGTCACAAAATAAAAAGAAAAGAAAATCAAAAGAATAAGAGTTCTGTTGGTGAAAACCACTATGTGGCAGTGTTAGAACTAAAAAAACTAAAAAGAAATGATGTATCCAAGGGTGAAAACCTCTCTAAGGCACCTCAGGATGAGTTACTTGATCATCTCCCTAGCTAATTTCAAGATAGATCTTCAGTTCTTATCGAAGCAACACAAATAATCAATTTGGGTACAGATGAAGCTCTACAGATAGTACACTTAGCTCAGTCCTTGTTACCACAAGAAAAAGAATCTTACACTAAGTTCTTATAGAAAAAGAAGATCAATTTTGCATGGACTTATTCAGTTATGCCAAGGTTGGACACTAATCTTATCATGCATCACTTGTCCATAGCTCCGGGTGTCAAACTAGTTAGATAGAAATTGAGAAAGATGTATTCTCACATAGCTCTCCTAGTCAAAGTAGAATTAGAGAAACTCCTTGGTGCAAGATTCATAAGAGCTATTGACTATGCTGAATGGATATCAAATATTGTACCAGTTTCCAAACATGATAAATCCATTTGAATTTGCATAGATTTTAGAGATGTCAATAGAGCATGCCCAAAGGATGATTTTCCACTTCCCAATACAGACATGATAGTGGACATGACTGTGGGTTATGAGATTTATTCCTTGATGGATGGTTTTTTTTGGATATAATCAGATTAAGATAGCTCCTGAAGATCAAGAAAAGACTACATTTACTTGTGCATGGGGTACCTATTGTTCAAACGTTATGCCTTTTGGATTAAAAAATGTAGAAGCCACCTATCAACAAGCTATGACAACCATTTTTCATGACATGATGCATAAAAAAATGGAAGATTATGTGGATGACACCTTGGCCAAGTCTAAGAAAAGAGACACACACTTAGATGATTTAGAAGTCATTCTAGATTGCATGGAACAATTTCAACTAAGGTTAAATCTTAAAAAATGTGCAATTGGTGTCACCTCTGGAAAACAACCAGGATTTATTATTTAAAAAAAAGGAATAGAGGTAGACCCTGAAAAAGTCCAAGCAATCATAGATATGCCACCTCCTAAAAACATTAGTCAAATGAGGAGTCTTCAAGGATGTCTTCAATCCATAAGGATGTTCATTTCATAGTTGGCAGATAGAGCTCACCCTTTTAACAAGAACTTACACCAAGGAGTCAAATAAATGTGTTTGGAATGAGGATTGTCAAAAGAGCATTGATCAAATCAAGAAATACTTGGTAAATCCTCCCATTTTAATGCCTCCCATCCCAGGGAAACCACTTATTCTATACATTTAAGCAACAAAATCTTCCTTGGGGGCATTACTAGCTCAACTTGATGAACATGGGAAAGAAAGAGCAATATACTACATTAGTCGCACTCTTGTTTCATATGAGGTTAACTACATCAGCATTGAAAAAGCTTTCCTCGCAGTTGTGTTTGCTTCCCAAAAGTTGCGACATTACATGCTTGCGCACACTATCCACCTCATAGCAAAATAGATCCACTCAAGTATTTACTAGGTAAGGCTGTCCTCATAGGTAGACTTGCTAAATGGATGATGATCCTTTTAGAATTTGACATAGAGTACATTGAGCGTAAAGCAATCAAAGGACATGTCATAGCAGATCAATTGGCTGATTTCCCAATACAAGATAATGCACCTATTCAAGTTGACTTCCCAGATGAGAACATCATGTATATGAATGAAAGAACATGGAAGATGTTCTTTGATGGATCCTTTATGCAAAATGGCTTAGGAGCTAGTGTGTTGTTTGTTTCTCCTCATGGGTACATGATTCCTAAGTCTTAAAAGTTATTGTTCTAATGTACAAACAACATTGTTGAGTATGAAGCTTTAACAAATGGACTTAAGATGGCCATAGAATGGAAAATCATAGAGTTACATATCTATGGAGATTCACAGCTGATAATCAACCAAGTCAATAATGAATATCAAACAAAAGATGAGAAACTGGAACCTTATAAGAAAATGGTTGATTCCTTGAAATGATACTTCACATTTGTCACGTTTCAGTAAATTCCTAGAGCAGAAAATAAAGTAGTTGATGCTATGGCTACACTTGCTTCACTTCTTCAATTAGGGGAACATGAATTCAAATTCAAATTCCTAGTGGAAGAGCTACATCACCCTATCTATGACTCCCAAGAAAGTCATGTCATTTGTACCCTTGTTGGTCATGAGTCATCCTGTTATGGTGCCATTTACTCATACCTTCGTGATGACATTATGCCTGAAACCTTTAACTGATCTGAACATAGAAATCTTATCTGAAATGCCTCTCACCATTCCCTTATCTCTAGTGATTTTTATAGGAGGGGTCTAGATGGAACACTTCTTAGATGCTTAGAAAAGGAAGAATCTGACCAAGCGTTAGTTGACATTCATGAGGGCATTTGTGGGGGACATTCTAATGGTCTTGCCATGGCCCTAAGGTTGCTTAGGGCAGGATACTATTGGCCTATAATGCAGATTGATGCAGTAGATTTTGCAAAGTCATGCGAAAAGTGTCAAAAATATGGTAATCTGATACATGCTCCAGGCAGGGAGCTCATTCCTTCTATATCTCATTGGCCATTTCAGCATTGGGCCTTTGATCTTGTTGGGAAGATTCACACCAACTCATCAGGTGGACACAAGTTTATTATCACTACTATTGATTACTTCACTAAATCGGGAAAAGCCATGCAACTTTTTGTTGCCTCAGGAAAGACAGTCTCTCTATTCATCCTAAACCATATCATCTGTCAATATGGAGTGCCTTCCGAGATTATCACTGATAACAGAGACCAGTTAAAAAATAAGAACCTTAATGATGAAGGGTGCTCCCCTTAATACCACAAACACATAATAGAAACAAAGAAACAACAACAATTTGCAAGAACAAAAAATGGGCTTCTTATTATCTCCACAAATGTGGAATTAAATTTTTTTAGAATTACAATATGCAAAGCCACATGGGCATTCCCTTTACAATATTCTGTGGGACAAAGCTTCGAATCATTACCCAGATCTATCCAGAACTACCTAGACAACACTACGGGCCTTCTTTATATAGGCAATTTCCACTGCCCGAGAAGGTTCCAAAATTTTAGCCCATTAGGACCGACCAAATTTAGAATTATTTTATTTTTTTCATTTTATTACATCATAGTCAGCTCAAAATAACTTTTGAAACTTGAACAAAAATTTTGAAGGAAATTTATTTTCCGCCATTTCAAGTGGCCCAACTTTTGGAGACCATAAGTTATCACTCGTTGACCCGATTGACTATTAGAACCCCATTTCGGAAAGGGCGCAAGGAGCTCTACAACACCTAAATCAAGCAAGCTTCATTCAACCAAAAATTCAACCTCATCTGTGGCCTCTAAAGCCTTCAAAATTGAGTTCAAAGTTTCTGTACCTTGTTTCAAACACCGAAAATTTTCAATATCTTCAAAACTGTTAGGAATAAGGTGTCTCAACCTTGGATAATTCTTATTCTTATTATTTGTTTTGTAAATGTATTTTTTGCAAATAATGTAATTAAGTGTGAGTGTACATGTCTAGTTGGCATGTTGATGTGTCACTCCACTTGATGTGTCAGCATCTTGTACGTAAGGAGATCATGACTGAAACGGTCATGATGGATTCCTATGACACGTAAGAACTATTTAAGGAATGTGCTATGACAGGTGTAAGAGCATCTTATGACTTGGGCCTATTTGGGCACCCAAGAAGAAGTGGTTGGTGTGTGTAAGAGAATATGCCAAAAATAGGTTGGTATGATAGATTCTCTTACACTTCTCTTGTGACCGTTATTTTTGGTGGATTCTATGACAAGCTGTCATAGTCTATTCTAGGGATGGATGCCTATTCTTGGGATTGCATGTAACAATTGTGTACATGTGGCTTTGTGCATGGGTCTTGGTGGTTGTGCCTATTTTTGGGTCCAGAGGAGTCTATTTATATGATGCTGCTCCTATGGGAGAGATATAACAGAAATTTAAGTCTTGTTGGCTTTGTCTCTCATTTTCTGAAAGAACTTGCATTGCAAGTGTATTGTAATCTTTGTGTTGAAGATAATACATTGTGCAGGTTTTGGAGTGTTGGGGTTTTTTACCGAAAGGTTTTCCCGAGGGTATATCATTGTGTCATTCTCTATTTTTCTATATGCATGGTATGTGGTTGCAATATCTTTGTTAAAGTAGTTAACGAATTTGAAATTGTAAGGATTTATAAGAATTTGCACAATACTCTCCTATAGAGATTAGCGTAGGAAGCTATTTCCGCACCTGAGTTTCCTTACAAGTGGTATCAGAGCTTGATCAACTTTTGATCCTAGTTGTTGGGTAGGGTTTTTTGAGCTGATCTCAAGTTTGAGTGGGAGTTTTTGGCAGAGCATTTTGAATCTTATTTGCAGATTGAGATGGCAAGTTCATCATATGGAAGAATGGACTTGGAGAAATTTAATGGCACTAATTTCAAGTTGTGGAAACTCAAGATGGAAGACATGTTGGAAGATCGTGACCTATGGGAAGTGACTTCAAGTGCTACAAGACCAGCAACTATAGCTCAAGCAGATTGGGATATCAAAGACCGTAAAGCTAAGGGTCTCATAAGACTCTGTTTAACCAATGTAGTCCTTCTGAATGTTCTAGATGAGAAAACCACAAATAGTTTGTGGGAAAGACTTGTGGCTGTGTATCAGGCCAAATCTCTGGTGAACAAGTTGTTCCTGAGGAAGAAGTTGTACTCTCTGCGAATGGAGGAAGGTGGATCCTTAACAGATCATTTAAATGCATTTAATCTGCTGGCTACACAATTGACATCAGCTGGTGTCAAGTTAGAGGAGGAGGATCGTTGCTACACACTTTTGTGTTCTTTACCGGATTCATGGGACCATCTTGTGATGGCTCTCAAAAGCACTTTAGTCACCTTCAAAATGGATGATGTGGTGTCTTCGCTACTATCAGAGGAGATGCGGAGAAAGGCTTCCATTTTAGAAAAGGAAGCCCTTGCTGTTCGTGGGAGATCCACTGAAAGAGGGAAGAAAAATGACAATAAGTCTGACAATAAGGGTAGATCCAAATCCCATGGGAAGTTAAAGACTTCCAATAAGTCCAAGGCAAAATGTTGGAACTGTGATAAATCTGGGCACTTTCGTAAAGACTGCAAAGAGCCGAAGAAGAAAAAGAAAGGTTCAGATTCAGCTTCAGAAAGATCTCAAGAAGATGGCGATGCATTCATCATAGCTTTGGCAGCCCATGCATCTGATGATGTGTGGTTGGTTGACTCGGGTGCATCTTTTCACATGACCTCTCATCGAAACTGGTTCTCAAAATATGAAGAGTTCGATGGTGGAAAGGTGTACTTGGGTGATGATTCTCACCTAAAGATAGTTGGACGTAGAAGGGTCACTATCAAATTTCCTGATGGACGAGTAAAGGGAATCAATAGAGTTATGCACATTCTAGGTTTGGCACAAAACCTATTATCTGTAAGTATGCTGAATGATGTAGGTGTGCAAGTTGTTTTTTCGAAAGAAGGATGCAAGATGATGAGAGGATCGATAGTGCTTGCAAGGGGTACTAGGAGAGGTACCTTATTTCAGCTAGATGCATGTATTCCTCTATGTAATAGTTCTTCATCCTCACCATCTGAACAAGTAGTGAAGAAGTCTGTGGCTATTGGTTCCGATTGTAGTGCAAACACTTTGGAAGCTAAGCTTCCTGTAGAAAAGATAATGTTGTGGCATATGAGATTTGGCCACATTGGTGAAAAGGGTATCAGAACCCTGAAAAATAAAAAATCTCGTTGAGGGGTTAAATGATTGCAATCTCAAGTTTGACTTCTGCGAACACCATGTCTATGGTAAACAAAATTGTGTTCAGTTTTACTCTAGTTCTCACCAATCTTCTGATGTTTTGGATCTTATTCATTCTGATGTATTTGGTCCTATAAAAGTTCCTTCAATCTCCAAGTATGTATTTTTTATATCTTTCATAGATGATTACAGTAGAAGGACATGGATTTATTTCCTTAAAAGTAAGACACAAGTCTTTAGTCGGTTCAAGGAATTTAAAGCTCTTGTAGAGAATCAGACTAGTAAGAAGATTAAGTGTGTGAGAACTGACAATGGTGGTGAGTTTTTCTCAGCAGAGTTTGAATAGTTCTATAAAGAATGAGGTACCGAGAGGCATAAGACAACTCCTTATACCCCACAACAAAATGGAGTTGCAGAGAGAATGAATAGGACACTGATGGAGAAGGCTAGGAGTATGCTTAGTGGAGCTGGTTTAGAACAAAGGTTTTGGGCCGAAGCTGTGGCCACTGCTTGCTATCTGGTTAACAGATCTCCTACATCAACCCTTGTTGGTAAGACACCCATGGAGGTGTGGTCTGGTAAGAAGCCTTCAATTAGACATCTTCATGTTTTTGGTTGTG
This sequence comes from Chamaecyparis obtusa, assembly GCA_027943335.1. Classification (NCBI taxonomy): domain Eukaryota; kingdom Viridiplantae; phylum Streptophyta; class Pinopsida; order Cupressales; family Cupressaceae; genus Chamaecyparis; species Chamaecyparis obtusa. The sequence continues at coordinate 1,445,853 of BSBK01000527.1, forward strand.
AAGCTTATGCACATGTTCCAAAGGAGAAAAGATCTAAGTTGGAAAACAAAGCTGTTAAATGTATTTTCATTGGATACAGTGCTGGTGTGAAAGGATACAAGCTTTGGGATCCCGTGACTAGTAAGGCGTTGTATAGTAGAAATTTTATTTTCAGAGAGCTAACACCTTATCCTATTGTGCTACAACCAGATGAAAAAGAAAAGGAAAAAGATGTTGTTCAGTTGCCTCCTACCCCTGAGAAGACTGAACAAAGAGACCATGTTGGGCCTAATGATGAGGAGATCTCTAGCAGCTCTGATAGTTCAGAAGAAGAGGAAGAACAACCTCAACTGTAGCCCTTGAGGAGATCCATGAGAGAAAGAAAACAACCAGAAAGGTTTGGTTATTCTATGTTAGATTCCAGTTGTGCCTTTGCTTTGATTACTAACACTGATGAGCCTAGATCTGTGAAAGAGGCTTTGGGCATGGAAGATGCAGGTTCCTAGATTGAGGCTATGGATGATGAGATGGCTTCATTGGAGAAAAACAAAACTTGGGACCTTGTACCTTTGCCTAAAGGGAGAAAATTTGTTGGCTATAAATGGGCGTTCAAGAAGAAATTCTGTGCAGATGGCAGTGTTGAAAGGTAAAAAGCTAGATTGGTTGCAAAGGGGTATTCACAGGTAGAGGGAATAGATTATGTTGAAATATTCTCTCCTGTTGCAAAGTTGACATCCATTAGATTTCTGTTATCTCTTGCTACATCATATGATTTAGAGATAGAACAGATGGATGTGAAGACAACTTTCCTTCATGGTGATTTAGAGGAAGAGATTTATATGTCATAGCCTGAGCACTACATTGTTAAAGGTAAAGAATCCTTAGTTTGCAGATTAAAGAAATCTCTATATGGTTTGAAGCAATCTCCTAGGATGTGGTACCTTAAGTTTGATGCCTTTGTGTTGTCAATTGGATTTGTAAGATCAAAATCAGATCATTGTATTTATTTCAGAGTTGAAAATGATCGCCTTCTTATTGTTGCATTATATGTTGATGATATGTTGCTGTTTGGGAAGGGTAAGGGTATGATTTCTGATTTTAAATCTCAGTTGTCAGCATAGTTTGAGATGAAAGATCTTGGGGTAGCTAGGTACATCTTGGGTATGGAAATCAGTAGAGACAGGTCTAACATAAAACTTTGGTTGAGTCAGAGTAAGTATGTGAAGTCTGTGTTGGACAGGTTCAACATGGCAGATTGTAGACCACTATGTGTTCTTATTTCTGTGGGAACAAAGTTATCTGTAGATGATTGTCCAAAATCTCCTAGTGAGGTGGAGGACATGAGTAGAGTACCTTATGCTAGTGCAGTTGGTAGTCTTATGTATGCTATGGTCTATACTAGACCAGACATTGCCCAAGCAGTGGGAGTCCTGAGTCAGTTTATGGCTAATCCTGGACGGGTACATTGGGATGCAATTAAGCGAGTATTCAGATATTTGAGGGGTACATCAGATTACTCCATATGTTATCATGGTAGCTCTTCTGGATCTTCGCATTTCGTTTGTATTCGTGGGTTTGTTGATTCAGATTGGGCAGGTGATATTGACAATAGGAGATCCACCAGTGCTTATGTGTTCACTATGTTTGGTGGTGCCATTAGTTGGATGAGTAAGCGACAACCTGTGGTTGCTTTGTCCACTACAAAAGCTGAGTACATGGATGCTACTCATGCTTGTAAAGAAGCCATTTGGCTTAGAAGATTGTGTTCTGATGTTGGTGTTGATGCAGAACAAATTACTATTTGGTGTGATAGTCAGAGCGCTATTTGCCTTGCAAAGAATCCAACTTTCCATGCCAGAACGAAGCACATTGATGTGCAGTTTCACTTTGTGAGAGATATGGTGGAAGATGGAAAGGTAAATTTATTGAAGGTAGATACTGTGAAGAATGTTGCAGATGCATTAACAAAACTAGTGGGCACTGAGAAGTTCAGATGGTGTTCGGAGTCTATGGGCCTTTTGGCCTATAGCGGTTAAAGTTCCTGTTATGTTCCTGTTGCTCTGACAAGGTGTTCGACAAGTGGGAGAATGTTAGGAATAAGGTGTCTCAACCTTGGATAATTCCTATTCTTATTATTTTTTTTGTAAATATATTTTTTGCAAATAATGTAATTAAGTGTGAGTGTACATGTCTAGTTGGCATGTTGATGTGTCACTCCACTTGATTTGTCGGCATCTTATGCGTAAGGAGATCATGACTGAAATGGTCATGATGGATTCCTATGACGCGTAAGAACTATTTGAAGAATGTGCTATGACAGGTGTAAGAGCATCTTATGACTTGGGCCTATTTGGGCACCCAAGAAGAAGTGGTTGGTGTGTGTAAGAGAATATGCCAAAAATAGGTTGGTATGACAGATTCTCTTACACTTCTCTTGTGACCATTATTTTTGGTGGATTTTATGATAAGCTGTCATAGTCTATTCTAGGGATGGATGCCTATTCTTGGGATTGCATGTAACAACTGTGTACATGTGGCTTTGTGCATGGGTCTTGGTGGTTGTGCCTATTTTTGGGTCCAGAGGAGTCTATATATATGATGCTGCTCCTATGGGAGAGATATAACAAAAATTTAAGTCTTGCTGGCTTTGTCTCTCATTTCCTGAAAGAACTTGCATTGCAAGTGTATTGTAATCTTTGTGTTGAAGATAATACATTGTGCAGGTTTTGGAGTGCTGGGGTGTTTTACCGAAAGGTTTTCCCGAGGGTATATCATTGTGTCATTCTCTATTTTTCTATATGCATGGTATGTGGTTGCAATATCTTTGTTAAAGTAGTTAACGAATCTGAAATTGTAAGGATTTATAAGAATTTGCACAGTACTCTCTTATAGAGATTAGCGTAGGAAGCTGTTTTCGCACCTGAGTTTCCTTACAAAAACTAGACTTGATCTAGCAATGAAACTTTACTGGTAGATTGATATGACTAAGATGAACCTCCACATGTGAAATTAGAACATTCCAAGATCATATGACCAACTTGCTAAAAATAGAAAGTTTCCATAAATAGCAGCTCTGCACAAGATAGGCCTTACTGAAAACAAAACCAAAAATATTTTTGGGTGATGCAAGATTTCTCTTACACCCAGGATGCTCTTGCATCACTTAAACAACTCTATAAGAAATTCAAGATTAAGAAACATTGGTCCTCCATTTACTTCTTGCAACGAAATGGTCAAGCGGAGGCATCAAACAAAACCATTCTTAAAATCCTACATAGAACAGTTTGTAAGAATGGTAGAGATTGGCATTTATAGATAAATCCAGCTTTGTGGGCTTATAGAATGAGTATTCATACTCCTACTGGGGCTACTCCTTTTTCCCTTACATATGGTGCTGAAGCAGTATTACCTTTAGAGGTTGAGATTCCTTCACTTAGAGTTTCCCTCAAAGGTCTAGTTTCAGAGGAAGACTACTGCGCCATGAGACTTCAAGAGTTAGAACTTATAGATAAGAAACATCAAGCATCATTTGACCATATGAGGGTTTATCAAAAGCGCATGTCCAAAGCCTTCATCAAAAAGGTTCTCCTTAGAGAATTCCAAGTGGGAGATCTTGTCCTGCGTGAAAATCTTAAGAATCAACAACATAGAGATCAAAAGGGAAAATTTGAACCTAATTGGCTTGGACCTTACATTATTACAACAACTTTTGGGACAGGTGCTTATTTATTATCTACTATAGAGGGAGAGAAACTCCCTGATCCTATCAATGTCTTGCACCTAAAGAAGTTCTATCCATGATGCCCATTCCGTCTGGGGGCATCCTTTGTACATACTTATTGATCCTGAAAAAATAAAAAAAAATGATACATTGTCAAAAATTCTAAAAATTTGAAAATGTCCTGAAAAAATGATCATCTTAGTGAAAACGAAGCAAGGTGCTTTGATGTATCTCAAAAAAAAATATATATATATCCAAAAATACAAAAAAATTAAAAAAATTTAAAATTCAAAAAAAATATATAGAAAAAGTGCCTTGGTGAAAACTTGGAAATAGGTGCCTTGGTAGCAAAAATACAAAAAAATTATAAAAAGTCCTAAAAAAAAAAAAGGAAAAAAATTACAATAAAATCCAAGTGGTGAAAACTTGAAAACGAGCGCTACTTGAGGCCTTTGCACCCCTATTTCTTAACATGCATCCTCAACACTTAGCCTTTCTCCATCATGCCTTGTCCTTGTTGCCTTGGTTTGGAATTGGTCATTGTCTTTGTCTAGGGGGCATAATTGTGTTAGCTTTGGTCTCTTGGATGTGTTAGTCTTTAGGACACCTTGCAAACAATGTTTTCAACACCACCCCAACTGTGTTTTTCAACACAACCCCTGACATCGAGTGTTTTTCAACACTTATCGGCTTGGTCTTACCTAGTTTTGTCATGTGATCTTACCTTCTTGCAAGCATTCAATCCTTATCTTCAGAACTCAGTATCAGTTAACACACTTAAATTTTTAAACACAACACTTAATGCTTGAGATATGTCATGATCTTTTCTTTGTGTGCTGATTGTTATTGATTTTTGTTTAGTGTCCTTGTCTAATAAGTTTCTACGGGATGCATAGCTAGAGGACTTGGGGCATGGGGCATGTTTTTATTTTCTTTCTGCTTGTGGGTGTGGTTTTGAAACTCTGGAGTGTCTCTTGTTGTTCCCTTGAAATACTTAGGAGATTTGAGACATCATCTTTGACTATTTTTGCACAACCATTCTTATGGTCATCCCGACATCTATGCCTTGATGCGAGCGTGGTTTTTCTACATTAAATTGGGTAAGATAACATCGAAGTCATCTTGACCTTTATGTCTTTGATGCTTATGTTAGAATCTTTCCACATTCCAATCTGATATAAATCACATTCATATCTTCATAGTTGCGCTTGTGACTAGTGATGATTGTGTGATTTTCTGATGTCTGTTAATAATGGCCCAATGATGAAAATAAGTTCCTTAACATTCTCTAATGAATGATGAGCACAAAATCCTATGTTATAGTTTCTCTATTGCAAGTACACTTTTGCATTTTCATGTAGCTTGCATTGTTAGACTTCATGTTAATTTGCATTTTTAGGCTGCATTACGAGTTTGAGAGGGTTTTCCTTCATCTTTCTTTTGGACTTTTAATCAATTGTGGTTACGTTTTGATCTTCATTTCCTTATCTTCTTTCATGATCTCAATAAAATTTTTCTATCTTAAATAGTTGATTGATTTTGAGGCATTCTCTTTCTTGAGGTAAATTCTCTTTCTTCTCTCCATTTCTTTCCATCTCTTCCAAACTTCTATCTTCCATTCACTTTCACCCCACTTCTTTTCTTCTAATTCAACCTTGGGGCATAATATTTCATGCTTGATGATCTACCTTGGTTCTGTGATCCTTATATCTTTCATCTTACATCAAGAACCTTATCTTTAGTTCGATTTGATCAAATTTATCAATTTATTATTTCTCCTCTATCTCATTTCGATTTCGATCACGAGGGGGCAGTACCTATCAAACTTCAATCCTTGATTCAGCTTTATCAATCCTATCAATTGCTTCACTTGGGGCAACCTTGCTTGAGACTTGACAATTACCTATTTACAAAGGTGTTGGCCTTGTCTTTTTCAATCAGCTTATCTTTGTCCTGATGTGTTCCCATCCGTCGATCACACATCTGAGTTATTTTGTGATCTCAAATCAATCTCACACTTAAACTTCATTCTTTGACTACATGTGTTCCCATGAAGATCACACATTAGTCAAAGAGGGGCAAATGTATGCACCCTAAAATAGTCGCCTATACTTTGGGCCCCCATTCATCAATTTCCTAAATCAATGCTTTGCAATATTTCCAATTCAAATCAATTTCCTTGATCAAATCGTAATTAATTCAAATATTTCAATATTTCCTAAGGTTTGATCATTTTATCCTAAGTTTTATTTAATTAAGAGAACATGCTCCCTTTTAATTATATAATAAAATCACTTTATCCTAAGCCACATTTAATTAAAAGAATAAATCTCTTTTAAATAAATAAAAAATCTTTTAATGAAATAATGGAAACCACTTTGCTAAAAATAATAAATAAATAATAAAATAAAAATAAAAAGAAAAATAGTTTTTGTCTACACATTGAATGCACACTTTCCAAGATGAGTGGAATCTCCTTTTGCCTCTCAATCTCTTCCACACATCTTTTTGCCTCTTAACCATATCCATTGATTTTGCCTCTTAAGAATCTTGAGCACATGGATCAACCAAGATTTAATCTCCACCATTGCTCATTTCTTTTTGCCTCTTAATCTTGTCTGTCCATTCATTTCTAAATCCTTTATAAGGAGTCCTCTCCTTCTCATTTATGCATGAAGATTTTAGAGATCCAAGATTTTATGTTATTGTTATGTTACAGGTTTGGAGAATGATTTTGGAGGAGAGTTTGAGCACTTGAGCTTGAACATTGAAACTTCTCTTTTCTTGTCTTCTTCTCTCATGCCTCCATGGCAATCCATTTAGATTGCTCTTTTATTTTCATGTTAGATTAGGTTCATATTTCATTTCATAGAATAATCTTGCATAAGCATTTCCTTTCATAGATTAGTTTTCTTTCATGCATTGTTATCATATAGAATAGCTTTCATTTTCATTTGCATGCATACTTGATGAATCATGGAGACTAACATTCTTGCTTTTCCTCTTTTAATCTCTCATTTTATGGTGTACTTGCATGGGCACAAACTAGGTCTAAACTGAGGGCCTCCATTATAAACCCTTGCACTCCATGAATATAGAGCTATGAGTCACCATTTGAGACCTCATTCTTGAGCAATCTTGGATATAATGATTCGTAGAAGTGTGTCAACATTTTAACACACAGCTGAAAGAAAGAGATATGTTTTTAAGAAGCATCCCTTTAAGTCCACCCTAGATGACCTAGAAGGAGCATTTTCAAGAACCCCAATGGGTGTCATGCATGTAGAGGACATACACGCTTACATCTATTATAAGAAAGAGCCAGTTGGTTTGGATTGGATTAGGTCGCACCTAGAAACAATGATGAATCTAGACAAAACATTTACTGTTGAGTTTGTGCACCTTGAGAATCATCCAATCATTGAATATGCTACTGCATATGAGTTTTGTGAATTGGAGTGGATTAAGATTCTATTAAGTAGGATCCATGATGACCTATTTTGGATAGGTGAAGTACCAGTCAGAATCACAGTAGATCTCATTCATGAGATGATAGGTCTATTGAAGACAAGCACCATTCTTTTAGTTGGAAAGGATGTCAGAAAATTGGTTGAACAAGCCTGCAAATCCAGAGTGATAAGCGTGGATGAAAATTGAGCCAATTGAGGAGAAGGCCACCAAATTGATGTCTATGATTCAAGGTTGTAGATTTCAGCATGCTAACAGGGTCAATAGTGTGTCCACAACCACTATTCTTGCAGCCATCAGATTGGTGAGAGAAAATGGAGAACTCAATTTGTGTGAGATCTTGCGCGCACAATTGATGGACAAAATAAGAGCTATCAAACATGAAAAGCCCAAAATATTTAGGTTTGGGTTTTTGATAATCTATATGTACTTTCATATAGTTGGGAAGGTATCAGACTTATACCTAGATAAAAGTTTACCTACAATGCCTCAAATATCTCTTAAGGCATTAGTTGAGAGAACACTGAAAGACTATATGGAGTTAGAGTTGAAAACCTTTAGGATAAAGATGTAGATGAGGTATAGGATACTTGAAATCATTGTTGAAAAATACAAGGAGAATATCTATTTCATGGTAGAAATTGACATTACTTGTATGGAGGCTGTTGAGCCTAGAACTAAGTGGATTCATCCACTTGGCTATGAAGTGGAGGAGCAAGTTTTGGAAGCTTATGCACAAGTTTTACTGATGAAGGGTGCTCCCCTTAATACCACAAACACATAACAGAAACAGAGAAACCACAACAATATGCAAGAACAGAAAATTGGCTTCTTATTATCTCCACAAATGTGGAATTACAAACTTTTAGAATTACAATATGCAAAGCCACATGGGCATTCCCTTACAATATTCTATAGGACAAAGCCTCGAATCAATACCTAGATCTACTACCCAGAACTATTCTGAACTGCCTAAGACAATAATACAGCCTTCCTTATATAGGCAATTTTTCACCGCCTGGGAAGGTTCTAGAATTTTAGCCAATAAGGCCGACCAAACTTAGAAATTATTTTATTTTACATTTCATTACATCATAGTCGGCTCAAGATAACCTTTGAAACCCGAACAGAAATTTTGAAGAAAATTATTTTTCGCCATTTCAGGTGGCCCAACTTCCGAAGACCATAAGTCATCACCAGTTGACCCGATCGGCTATTATAACCCCATTTCGGAAATGCCACGAAGTGCTCTACAAGCTTGACCTGCGCAAGCGCCCATCACCCAAATTTTCAACCTCATTCAGGGCCTCCAAAGCCTTCAAAACTGAGTTCAAAGTTTCTGTACCCGGCTGCCAATACCGAAAATTTTCAATATCTTCCAATATACACTTGATCTGGTAATGAAACTTTACTGGAAGACTTATATGACCCAAATGAACCTCCAAGAAAGAAATCAGATCATTCTGAGCACATACGAAAATGACCAAAAATAGTAACTTTCCATAAATAGCAGCTCTGCACAAAATAACCCTTATTGAATATAAAAACATAAATATTTTTGGGTGATGCAAGATTGCTCTTACACCCAGGATGCTCCTGCATCAGACACCCGGGGTAATTTGAGAAGTGACCCTGTCACGACTCAGGTGTGTAGAGGAAAACCAAGACGGTTAACCTCCTCCTTTGTTAGCCATGATGAATTTTCAACAGGTCATCCTTTCCACTTGACCAGATATTCGTCATATGTCCTGTTCCTTGTGCTTCTGCCAACACGACTATCCAGTATATCTTCAATCTCCTTAGTGTCTGAACTAGTTGCTGGAATACTCCACTGTGCTGCTGTGATCTCATCTTCAACACCTCCTTCATGATACTCTGTCAGATCTGAAATGTTAAACACTGGTGAAATATTTAGCTCAGTAGGCAATTCTACCTCATATGCATTTCCTGAATCATGTTTCTTCAATATCCTGCATGGTCCAAACTTCTTCATTTTCAGCTTGTTATATGTACCAACTGGAAACCGCTCCTTCCGCAAATGAACCATGACTTCATCACCGACCTGAAATTCCTTATACCTCCTTTTCTCATCTGCCTTAGCCTTATACTGTGCATTCATCTTGGTAATATGCTTCCTCACCTCCCCATGGATGTTCTTCAAGTGTTCTGTAAAATTCTCAGCTTCAGCACTACTTATTTCTCCTTTATCTATCTTTCTCAATTCAGATGCATTTCTTGGACTACTTCCATATACAATCTGGAATGGTGATTTACCAGTGCTCCTGTTGACAGAATTATTGTATGCAAATTCTGCCTGTGGTAAAATCAAATCCCATCCCGTTGGCTTATCTCCAACGAAACATCTCAGCAAATTTCCCAAACTCCTATTCACCACCTCTGTCTGTCCATCAGTCTGTGGATGATGTGATGAACTAAACTTCAAATCTGTCTTCAACTTCTTCCACAATGTACGCCAGAAATATCCAACAAACTTAGTGTCTCGATCTGAAACTATGGTCTTTGGCAAACCATGAAGTCTCACTACTTCTCTGAAAAACAATTCTACTACATGAACAACATCATTAGTCTTCTTGCAGGGAATGAAATGTGCCATCTTTGAAAATCTGTCAACCACCACAAAAATTGAATCATGCCCCCGCTGAGTCCTCGGTAAACCAAGAACAAAGTCCATGCTGATATCCTCCCAAGGCTTCTCTGGTACAGGTAATGGCTGATACAATCCTGTATTTTGCTTCACTCCTTTCACCATCTGACATACTCTACAACTCTGTACAAACTTCTTCACATCTTGCTGCAACTGCGGCCAATAATAATTCTCACTAACCAAACCAACGGTTTTATCACGACCAAAATGTCTAGCCAATCCTCCGCTATGCTTCTCCTTGATGAGATTCTCCCTCATAGAACTTCGTGGAATGCACAACTGACTCCCTCTGAATAGCATATCATCCTGGATGATGAAATCCAACCATCTCGTCCTGTCTAGAGTAACAAGTTTTGTACAAGCTTTCCAAGCTTCACCAAAATCAGGATCCTCTGGATACAAATTCTTGAGTTCCTTGAACCCAACCACTTCAATCTGCATTTCTGTCAGCAATAGTTTCCTTCTTCTAAGACCATCTGCAACCCTATTAGACTTTCCACTCCTATGTTTCAAAACAAATGTATAACTCTGCAAAAACTCAACCCATTTCAAATGCCTCTGATTCAACTTTCCTTGACTATTCAAATATTGCAAAGCTTGATGATCAGTATACAAAACAAACTCTTTAGGAAGCAGATAATGTCTCCACTTCTTTAATGCCTGAACTATAGCATAAAATTCCTGATCATAAACAGAATACTTCCTCTTGGCATCATTTAACTTCTCACTGAAATACGCAACAGGTTTACCTTCTTGGCTCATAACAGCTCCTATTGCAGTACCACTAGCATCACAATCTACTTGAAACACCTTATTAAAATCTGGAAGTGCTAAAACAGGTTGTTCTGTAACTTTTTGTTTGAATAATTGAAAACTCTTTTCTGCCTCATTAGTCCACTTAAACTCTTTTCTATCCCCTCTCATTGTTTCAGTCAAGGGTCCACAAATACTGCTAAAATTTTGGATAAACTTTTTGTAAAAGCTAGCCAAACCATGAAAAGATCTTACCTCAGTAGCACTCCTTGGAGTAGGCCATTCAAGGATAGCCTGTACCTTCTCTGGGTCCATTTTTAGACCTTCTGCTGAAACTACAAATCCCAAATACACTAACTCTTTCTTCACAAAACTGCACTTCTTCAAATTAATCAACAATTTCTCTTCTCTCAGCTTCTCAAATATCATACAAATATGTATCATATGCTCCTCCAATGTCTTACTAAAGATCAAAATATCATCTAGGTAAACAATGACAAACTTACCTAGAAATTCTCTCAGAACCTCATTCATGAGCCGCATGAAAGTGCTCGGTGCATTGGTTAGCCCAAAAGGCATGACTAACCACTCATACAGTCCTTCCTTTGTCTTGAAGGCAGTTTTCCATTCATCTCCTTCTCTGATCCGAATCTGATGATATCCACTTTTTAGATCTATCTTTGAAAAATACACAGCTCCACTCAAACAGTCCATAATATCATCCATTCGTGGCAATGGAAACCTGTACTTGATTGTAATCTTGTTTATTTCCCTAGAATCTGTACACATCCTCCATTCTCCATTCTTCTTTGGTGCTAATACCGCTGGTACAGCACAGGGACTCAGAATCTCACGGATCAATCCTTTCTGTAACAACTCATGTACTTGTCTGTTCAACTCCTCACTTTCTGCAGGTGTCATTCTGTGTGCTGCCTTGTTCGGCAAACTCACTCCTGGGATCAAGTCCATCTGATGGCTGATCTTCCTGACTGGTGGTAATCCATCAGGCACGTTATCAGATACAATATCCTGAAACTCATTCAACAAATCTGCAACTTCTATAGGAACATCTTCTACTTCCTCTTTACCAGCTTTTGGAATTAAAGCAAAACATACATGCTCATGCCTCATACAAACTAGGAAATTTCTTCCATCAACAAAAGTTATCCTTGCAGTACCACATACCTTTTCTTCAGTCTCCTTCAATCCTTTTTGCTTATGTCGCACTCCATCCTTTGTCAGGGAATAGGTATTCGCACGACCATCATGTACAGCACATCTGTCAAACTGCCATGGTCTACCCAACAACATATGACATGCATCCATAGATATGATATCACACAATACCTCATCTTGGTATCCGCCGATCTTGAACTTTACCAGGCACTGTTCACTGACCATGACCTTGTGGTCATCCTGCACCCAGGCAATCCGATATGGATGTGGGTGTTTCTATCTCTTGAGCTTCAACTTTATCACCATCTTTTTTGACACCAAATTGTCAGTGCTTCCACTATCGATAATCACATCACAGCATTTACCCTCGCACTTGCATCTAGTGCGAAATAGGCTCATCCTTTGTTCAGTTTCATTCTCACCACTCAGCAAGACTCTTCTATTAATTAGCGTTTCTCCTCTTTCAGCATCTTCAGAATTTGATGATCTAGCATCTTCATCGACATGCGCAACTCTGGCCTGGCCTTCATTTCTCCTATCTGTTCTGCCTTGGCGCTGAGGACATTCAAATACCCTGTGACCTTCTTCTCCACAGTGAAAACATGTTCCACACAAGCCACCTCTTCCAGATCCTTGTCCTCTTCCTCTTCCTCTTTGATCTCTATTATTCTGATCTTGGAAGTGATTGAAATTATTTCCTCGGTGATTTTGACTGCTACTGGCCTCATCCTTTTTTTTCGGATCTTCATTTCGGCCACCATATGACCGTCCACCAGATCGTCCACCGCGACCTCTTCCGTTTTGTCTGCTCTCAAACTTCTTGATCAGCTTTTCCTCTACTTTTAGGGCAAACTGGTATGCCTCTTCAATACTATTCATTCAAACCAGATTCAGCTCCTCCTGAATGCATGGCCTTAACCCATTAAGGTATCGGGCAACTTTCTCCTTATCAGCTTCTGCATGGCCTGTTCTGATGAGAAGTCGATAGAACTCCTCTGTATACTCCTGAACAGATCTTCCCGCTTGCTTCAAACTCTGCATTTTCTTCAGTAGGTCAAGCTCATAATCAACAGGAATAAACTGTCGCTTCAATTTATCCACCATCCGATCCCATCTCGTGATTTTCTCCTTTCCCCTTCTATTTCGTTCCAACTGAATCTCTTGCCACCATATCTTCGCATGACCTTTCAGTCTGGCCTTCGCAAATTTGACCCTATGAGGATCCTCAACATCTTCATACTCAAAATATTCTTCACATTCATTGATCCAGTCGATCAATTCCTTTGGGTTAAGATTTCCAGAAAATGTAGGAACCTCAATCTTAGGTCTTTTCCCAACCTTGGAAATTGCCCGAAAAAGTCTTTCTTCCTCCTGGTTCACAATTTCAACTTCTCCTTCTTGATATTCTTCTTCGGCTTCATCCTCGCTTTCGTCTCTGACGTTAAGATTCATTCCTCTGTGAATCTCTTCTTGCAATGCTCGCACTTGTCTCTATAGCTCTCTAACCTCATGTGTCACAGCACCAGGTCTTCCGCCACGTTCTCTTCATGGAGGCATTTTCGTGATGCGCGCTGAAACCCTAACCACGGTCCTGGTGCAAACTGCCTCACAGTCGGCGATCTTTTTACACACTCAAGAAAACCTGCTCTGATACCACTTGATGAAGGGTGCTCCCCTTAATACCACAAACACATAACAGAAATAGAGAAACCACAACAATATGCAAGAACAGAAAATTGGCTTCTTATTATCTCCACAAATGTGGAATTACAAACTTTTAGAATTACAATATGCAAAGCCACATGGGCATTCCCTTACAATATTCTGTAGGACAAAGCCTTGAATCAATACCCAGATCTACTACCCAGAACTATTCTGAACTGCCTAAGACAATAATACAGCTTTCTTTATATAGGCAATTTTTCACCGCCTGGGAAGGTTCCAGAATTTTAGCCAATAAGGCCGACCAAACTTAGAAATTATTTTATTTTCCATTTCATTACATCATAGTCGGCTCAAGATAACCTTTGAAACTCGAACAGAAATTTTGAAGAAAATTATTTTTCGCCATTTCAGGTGGCCCAACTTCCGAAGACCATAAATCATCACCAGTTGACCCGATCGGCTATTATAACCCCATTTCAGAAACGCCACGAAGCGCTCTACAAGATTGACCCGCGCAAGCGCCCGTCACCCAAATTTTCAACCTCATTTGGGGCCTCCAAAGCCTTCAAAACTGAGTTCAAAGTTTCTGTACCCGGCTGCCAATACCGAAAATCTTCAATATCTTCCAATATACACTTGATCTGGCAATGAAACTTTACTGGAAGACTTATATGACCCAAATGAACCTCCAAGAAAGAAATCAGATCATTTTGAGCACATACGAAAATGACCAAAAATAGTAACTTTCCATAAATAGCAGCTCTGCACAAAATAACCCTTATTGAATATAAAAACATAAATATTTTTGGGTGATGTAAGATTGCTCTTACACCCAGGATGCTCCTGTATCAGACACCCGGGGTAATTTGAGAAGTGACCCTGTCACGACTCAGGTGTGTAGAGGAAAACCAAGACGGTTAACCTCCTTCTTTGTTAGCCATGATGAATCTTCAACAGGTCATCCTTTCCACTTGACTAGATATTCGTCATATGTTCTGTTCCTTGTGCTTCTGCCAACACGACTATCCAGTATATCTTCAATCTCCTTAGTGTCTGAACTAGTTGCTGGAATACTCCACTGTGCTGCTGTGATCTCATCTTCAACACCTCCTTCATGATACTCTGTCAGATCTAAAATGTTAAACACTGGTGAAATATTTAGCTCAGTAGGTAATTCTACCTCATATGCATTTCCTGAATCATGTTTCTTCAATATCCTGCATGGTCCAAACTTCTTCATTTTCAGCTTGTTATATGTACCAACTAGAAACCGCTCCTTTCGCAAATGAACCATGACTTCATCACCGACCTGAAATTCTTTATACCTCCTTTTCTCATCTGCCTTAGCCTTATACTGTGCGTTCATCTTGGTAATATGCTTCCTCACCTCCCCATGGATGTTCTTCAAGTGTTCTGTAAAATTCTCAGCTTCAGCACTACTTATTTCTCCTTTATCTATCTTTCTCAATTCAGATGCATTTCTTGGACTACTTCCATATACAATCTGGAATGGTGATTTACCAGTGCTCCTATTGACAGAATTATTGTATGCAAATTCTGCCTGTGGTAAAATCAAATCCCATCCCGTTGGCTTATCTCCAACCAAACATCTCAGCAAATTTCCCAAACTCCTATTCACCACCTCTGTCTGTCCATCAGTCTGTGGATGA
The DNA here is from genome assembly GCA_027943335.1 of Chamaecyparis obtusa. Lineage (NCBI taxonomy): Eukaryota > Viridiplantae > Streptophyta > Pinopsida > Cupressales > Cupressaceae > Chamaecyparis > Chamaecyparis obtusa. Next base: position 1,460,950 of record BSBK01000527.1, read on the forward strand.
TGTGATGAACTAAACTTCAAATCTGTCTTCAACTTCTTCCACAATGTACGCCAAAAATATCCAACAAACTTAGTGTCTCGATCTGAAACTATGGTCTTTGGCAAACTATGAAGTCTCACTACTTCTCTGAAAAACAATTCTGCTACATGAATAGCATCATTAGTCTTCTTGCAGGGAATGAAATGTGCCATCTTTGAAAATCTATCAACCACCACAAAAATTAAATCATGCCCCCGCTGAGTCCTCGGTAAACCAAGAACAAAGTCCATGCTGATATCCTTCGAAGGGTTCTCTGGTACAGGTAATGGCTGATACAATCCTGTATTCTGCTTCACTCCTTTCGCCATCTGACATACTCTACAACTCTGTACAAACTTCTTCACATCTTGCTGCAACTGCGGCCAATAATAATTCTCACTAACCAAACCAATGATTTTATCACGACCAAAATGTCCAGCCAATCCTCCACTATGCTTCTCCTTGATGAGATTCTCCCTCATAGAACTTCGTGGAATGCACAACTGACTCCCTCTGAATAGCATATCATCTTGGATGATGAAATCCAACCATCTCGTCCTGTCTAGAGTAACAGGTTCTGTACAAGCTTTCCAAGCTTCACCAAAATCAGGATCCTCTGGATACAAATTCTTGAGTTCCTTGAACCTAACCACTTCAATTTGCATTTCTGTCAGCAATAGTTGCCTTCTGCTAAGAGCATCTGCAACCCTATTAGACTTTCCACTCCTATGTTTCAAAACAAATGTATAACTCTGCAAAAACTCAACCCATTTCAAATGCCTCTGATTCAACTTTCCTTGACTATTCAAATATTGCAAAGCTTGATGATCAGTATACAAAACAAACTCTTTAGGAAGCAGATAATGTCTCCACTTCTTTAATGCCTGAACTATAGCATAAAATTTCTGATCATAAACAGAATACTTCCTCTTGGCATCATTTAACTTCTCACTGAAATATGCAACAGGTTTACCTTCTTGGCTCATAACAGCTCCTATTGCAGTACCACTAGCATCACAATCTACTTGAAACACCTTATTAAAATCTGGAAGTGCTAAAACAGGTTGTTCTGTAACTTTTTGTTTGAATAATTGAAAACTCTTTTCTGCCCCATTAGTCCACTTAAACTCTTTTCTATCCCCTCTCATTGTTTCAGTCAAGGGTCCACAAATACTGCTAAAATTTTAGATAAACTTTCTATAAAAGCTAGCCAAACCATGAAAAGATCTTACCTCAGTAGCACTCCTTGGAGTAGGCCATTCAAGGATAGCCTGTACCTTCTCTGGGTCCATTTTTAGACCTTCTGCTGAAACTACAAATCCCAAATACACTAACTCTTTCTTCACAAAACTGCATTTATTCAAATTAATCAACAATTTCTCTTCTCTCAGCTTCTCAAATACCATACGAATATGCATCATATGCTCCTCCAATGTCTTACTAAAGATCAAAATATCATCTATGTAAATAATGGCAAACTTACCCAGAAATTCTCTCAGAACCTCATTCATGAGCCGCATGAAAGTGCTCGGTGCATTGGTTAGCCCAAAAGGTATGACTAACCACTCATACAGTCCTTCCTTTGTCTTGAAGGCAGTCTTCCATTCATCTCCTTCTCTGATCCGAATCTGATGATATTCACTTTTTAGATCTATCTTTGAAAAATACACAGCTCCACTCAAACAGTCCATAATATCATCCATTCGTGGCAATGGAAACCTGTACTTGATTGTAATCTTATTTATTGCCCTAGAATCTATACACATCCTCCATTCTCCATTCTTCTTTGGTGCTAATACCGCTGGTACAGCACAGGGACTCAGACTCTCACGGATCAATCCTTTTTGTAACAACTCATGTACTTGTCTATTCAACTCCTCACTTTCTGCAGGTGTCATTCTGTGTGCTGCCTTGTTCGGCAAACTCACTCCTGGGATCAAGTCCATCTGATGGCTAATCTTCCTGACTGGTGGTAATCCATCAGGCACGTTATCGGAGACAATATCCTAAAACTCATTCAACAAATCTGCAACTTCTATAGGAACATCTTCTACTTCCTCTTTACCAGCTTTTGGAATTAAAGCAAAACATACATGCTCATGCCTCATACCATCTAGGAAATTTCTTCCATCAATAAAAGTTATCCTTGCAGTACCACATACCTTTTCTTCAGTCTCCTTCAATGGTTTTAGCTTATGTCGCACTCCATCCTTTGTCAGGGAATAGGTATTCGCACGACCATCATGTACAGCACATCTGTCAAACTGCCATGGTCTACCCAACAACATATGACATGCATCCATAGATATGATATCACACAATACCTCATCTTGGTATCCGCCGATCTTGAACTTTACCAGGCACTGTTCACTGACCATGACCTTGTGGTCATCCTGCACCCAGGCAATCCGATATGGATTTGGGTGTTTCTGTCTCTTGAGCTTCAACTTTATCACCATCTCTTCTGACACCAAATTGTCAGTGCTTCCACTATCGATAATCACATCACAGCATTTACCCTCGCACTTGCATCTAGTGCGAAACAGGCTCCTCCTTTGTTCAGGTTCATTCTCACCACTCAGCAAGACTCTTCTATTAATTAGCGTTTCTCATCTTTCAGCATCTTCAGAATTTGATGATCTAGCATCTTCATCGACATGCGCAACTCTGGCCTGGCCTTCATTTCTCCTATCTATTCTGCTTTAGCGCTGAGGACATTCAAATGCCCTGTGACCTTCTTCTCTACAGTGAAAACATGTTCCACAGAAGCCACCTCTTCCAGATCCTTGTCCTCTTCCTCTTCCTCTTTGATCTCTATTATTCTGATCCTGGAAGTGATTGAAATTATTTCCTTGCTAATTCTGACTGCTACTGGCCTCATCCTTCTTTTTTGGATCTTCATTTCGGCCACCATATGACCGTCCACCAGATCGTCCACCGCGACCTCTTCCATTTTGTCTGCTCTCAAACTTCTTGTTCAGCTTTTCCTCTACTTTTAGGGCAAACTGGGATGCCTCTTCAATACTATTCATTCGAAGCAGATTCAGCTCCTCCTGAATGCTTGGCCTTAACCCATTAAGGTACCGGGCAACTTTCTCCTTATCAGCTTCTGCATGGCCTGTTCTGATGAGAAGTCGATAGAACTCCTCTGTATACTCCTGAACAGATCTTCCCGCTTGCTTCAAACTCTGCATTTTCTTCAGTAGGTCAAGCTCATAATCAACAGGAATAAACTGTCGCTTTAATTTATCCACCATCCGATCCCATCTCGTGATTTTCTCCTTTCCCCTTCTATTTCGTTCCAACTGAATCTCTTGCCACCATATCTTCGCATGACCTTTCAGTCTGGCCTTCGCAAATTTGACCCTATGAGGATCCTCAACATCTTCATACTCAAAATATTCTTCACATTCATTGATCCAGTCGATCAATTCCTTTGGGTTAAGATTTCCAGAAAATGTAGGAACCTCAATCTTAGGTCTTTTCCCAATCTTGGAAATTGCCCGAAAAAGTCTTTCTTCCTCCTGGTTAACAATTTCAACTTCTCCTTCTTGATATTCTTCTTCGGCTTCATCCTCACTTTCGTCTCTGACGTTAAGATTCATTCCTCTATGAATCTCTTCTTGCAATGCTCGCACTTGTCTTTGCAGCTCTCTAACCTCAGGTGTCACAGCACCAGGTCTTCCGCCACGTTCTCTTCGTGGAGGCATTTTCACGATGCGCGCTGAAACCCTAACCACGGTCCTGGTGCAAACTGCCTCACAGTCGGCGATCTGTTTACACACTCAAGAAAACCTGCTCTGATACCACTTGATGAAGGGTGCTCCCCTTAATACCACAAACACATAATAGAAACAGAGAAACCACAACAATATGCAAGAACAGAAAATTGGCTTCTTATTATCTCCACAAATGTGAAATTATAAACTTTTAGAATTACAATATGCAAAGCCACATGGGCATTCCCTTACAATATTCTGTAGGACAAAGCCTCGAATCAATACCCAGATCTACTACCTAGAACTATTCTGAACTGCCTAAGACAATAATACAGCTTTCTTTATATAGGCAATTTTTCACCGCCTGGGAAGGTTCCAGAATTTTAGCCAATAAGGCCGACCAAACTTAGAAATTATTTTATTTTACATTTCATTACATCATAGTCGTCTCAAGATAACCTTTGAAACCCGAACAGAAATTTTGAAGAAAATTATTTTTCGCCATTTCAGGTGGCCCAACTTTCGAAGACCATAAGTCATCACCAGTTGACCCGATCGGCTATTATAACCCCATTTCGGAAATGCCACGAAGTGTTCTACAAGCTTGACCCGCGCAAGCGCCCGTCACCCAAATTTTTGACCTTATCCGGGGCCTCCAAAGCCTTCAAAACTAAGTTCAAAGTTTCTGTACCCGGCTGCCAATACCGAAAATCTTCAATATCTTCCAATATACACTTGATCTGGTAATGAAACTTTACTGGAAGACTTATATGACCAAAATGAACCTCCAAGAAAGAAATTAGATCATTCTGAGCACACGAAAATGACCAAAAATAGTAACTTTCCATAAATAGCAGCGTTGCACAAAATAACCCTTATTGAATATAAAAACATAAATATTTTTGGGTGATGCAAGATTGCTCTTACACCCAGGATGCTCTTGCATCACTTACTATCAGCGCCCAAGGATACTAATGAGCCTAGATGGGGAACATATGAAGAGAAGACCAGGGAAGTAGATGCAGTCCTAAATAGTACAGCAACCAAGAGGAAAGCCACCAAAATCACCTCTGAGATTTTGAAGATCCATGGTGTGACCCAAGCAGACCTGGATAAAGCTAGAGAAGAAAAGCTAGCTATGAAAATTGAGAGTGCACCCACAGTGGAAGCCAAGAAAGAGAAAATAGATGATCCTAAGATGAAGAAGATAAAATTTAAGAAAATTGATGATACACTAGAAAAAGAGATTAAGACAGATGATATCAGTCCTGCGCCCACTGATGCTTCTCCTAAGATGTCTAAGAGGAAAAAGAAGCCAGTTACAAGTCATCCATTAGCTAGAGCCACAAGAAGTAGAGGCAAAAATGTGCAACCACCTCCCAAGGTAGGATTCTTACCAAGTTTACAAGTGCTGAGATTAAGAGTAGTTGATGAAGGCAGATTTGATTAGATATCTAAGTTCTATGATAGATATCATGAAATTGACAAGTCTAAGATCCATGAGATGCTGATCAAGCATATGATCAAGTTCAAGAAGACAGTTCTAGAACTAAAAACAATCATCCCAGATAAAGTATGGGGTATTCTAGACACTTTGAAAAGATAAGAAGCTGAAGAAGACATTAGAATAAGAGAGAAAACAATGGATGACAATCTGCCAATGTGTTCAATGGAAGAAAAATCATTATTAATGGATTTGGTGAAGCCACATTTAAGGACAAAGATGAGAACATTGCATATAATGAGCAAGGATTATGAGCTAATAGCTAAGGAGATAGAGAAAGCCTTTGAGAAGGTGTTCCTGGAACAATGCATGCAACCTACATCTGCACCCATCACTCAAGCACTTTTTGAGCAAGATAAAGCAGCCAAGGTCACAAAAGCACCTATGACAGGTCCAAAGGACTCAGCACCCACGGTGATAGTGCCTATAGTTGAAACAAATTCTGTGTCCATGCTCAAAACACAAGAAGATGCCACAATAATGATTGATAATGTGGAGATATCAATGGTAGCCACTGACAAAGACTTAGACAAATTTGAGGAAGCCTTTGTGAGTAAACAAGAGGTAGAAACACTATGCAGTGACAATTCACTTAAGCAGAAAGAAGATGTGCTGATTGAGGACTTAATAGGACAAGAAGAAGAAGAGGAGAAAGAAAAAGAAAAGGAGAATGAAGAAGAAGAGGAGAAAGAAAAGGAACCAATAGATGAACTCTCTGTTGAAATACCTGCAAAGACAAAGAAAAAAGTAATAGACAGTACGCCTATCACTCCCATGCCATTAGCAACATTGTTGTCAAGTTGGACTCTTGATTCTACGAGCTTGGACTCTTGGGGAGAAGAAGACCTGATCAAGATCAGTGTCATTGCTATGGACAAGGTCAAGGAGAAACAAGTGATGAAAAATCCTCTGTTTATTAAGTAAGTAAACATCTTGAACAATCTACTGCCAGCAGAGAAGAAGGTACCAAAAGTGCACTTAGTGGAGGATGTCAGCAACATCCTGAAAAGCTTCAAGGAAAACTTTTGTTGTCTAGAAGAAGCAAAATTGAAGGTAGTAGAAGAGAAGTACCTTAAGAAAAGCTTGAATGAACTAACTGCAAACTTTTCACTTGACCTTAACTCTCTAAAAGTTGGTCAAGCTTCATTGAAAGAATTTGCAGCAAAAGGAAGGAAAATCATAACTACATGAACCAAGACAAGCTGACTACAGACCTCTATAAGAAAATTCAGGAGGCAAAAGCTATGATAGACAAAGTGAGGAAATCAGTAGAAGACCCTTCTACAGATGTGAACATGTGCAATAATGTATACTAGGGTCAAGTGGACCAAATAGAGAAGGCAGAGAAAGAAATGCCCAAGATAAGGGCAAGGCAAACATAGCTAAGAAATGCTCTTGCGCCCTCATTAGATGTCTTGAACCAGAACATCAAGGAGATTGATGCTACTATGGTGACATATGATCAAGGTCCGAGCAAAAATTTGGAGAAGATGGAGAATTTAACATATGCTTTGTGTGCCCATCTCCAAACAATAGACACATTGTAGAAGTTTTGGCAAAATGAGATTGCAAACCTTCAGATAGCCTACCTGGATGTATTAACTATGTAAGTACTTGTGGATATATCATTTTGAGCACCTTTGTCATTAATGTCAAAGGGGGAGTATAGAATATATAAGAAAGAATATGGAGCTTTGTATATGATGTAAAGAAAAGTATAGTACATAGTGAAAGGGGAGATATAAGTTAGAGTATGTATTAGAAAATTTTGTATAAGGATATAGTTAGTAACTTTGCCATATTCCTTTGTTGCCATTAATGAAAAAGGGGGAGATTGTTGGCAAGTTGAATATACTAAAGTATATAACTATATTTAGTGTTGTCATTATGGAAAAAAATTCATATGATGTTATGGAGTCAGCGCAAGTAGTTAGAAGATCAGAAATTGGCTAAGTATGGAAGACTAGACAGTTAGCTAAGCACCAGGTGAACAAAGCATCAACGCATGTGCGTATGATAGAGTTATGACATGTGCCCTTGAAGATAAGCTTCTAAGTATGTATTCATGCTAAGTCTAAGAGTGCATGATCATATGAGTCAGTATGATGAAGATATAGCCAGTTGAAGAGTCACAGTCAGTAAGCGACATAACAAAATAGAGTACAGAGCCAATTGTTTGTATTTTGATTAGTGCTTGTAATATTATTTTTTAAAGGCTATGTGCCTATTGTATTTAGGTCGTAGACATGTTAATATGATTATATGTAAACATGCTTGAGCCAATTCAATTGGAAGCGTTGTATGTAATTAGTTATAGGCTGACTTGATGAAAAGTTTTGTATGCGCATATAAATAAGACATGCACCCTTGTAATTATGTATGGTATGAGAGAAAGAAATCGGTAAGAGCAGAGCAGAGGTATGTGAAGAGCAGTTAGTATGTTGTAGTGCTTTACAAGAGGCTAAAGCATAAGTGCACAAAAGGAACTGATCAGACAAGCAGTGCCACAACAACAGTTCACCTTGCAGATATAGTGTTTATCTGAGATCCAAAAGGTTGTAGCCTTCACCACTTGAGCAGTGAGCTCTAGGATAGTGTGTCCCCACCCTTAATAGGGTTAATTGTAAAATAATCCTAACAGGGTCCAACCCTTGACCAGGTCATTGTACTAGAAGCATTGTAAAGAACAACTCCTAACAGGGTTGCAAGATCTTCTAATAGGGATCATAAAATACTAGTACAGTTCTTAGTGGGTGTCAATTCCCACCAAAATTTTTACCTATTTGGGTTTCCCCGTAATCATATTTGGAGTTATGTGCTGTGGTTATTTGTCTTACTTGAATTAATATTCATTTCAGTACATAAGCAACTAAGTTAAGATTCAAGAGTAAAGAAAAAGCATTAATATATAGAACATTGATTCACTCCCCTCTCTCAATGTTTCCATTCCTAACACAAATTACTAATAAACAACTTAATCAAATAAGAAGAAGGGTAATAAAAAATACAAATACACAAAACACAACAAATTACCCTGGAAAATCTCCCTCTGAGAGGAAAAATACAACAACCACTTTAGATCATATATTATTGCTCTTTCAAAATTACAATTATACTCACATACCTCAAGAACTCACAGTAGTTCTAGATCACCAAATCATATATCATAGAGGAATGGTTTGTTGAGGATAATTGATCCACGAAACAAATCACAAAGTGCTGATAATCAAATACCTCAATAGACTGTCTCAAACCAGATCACATGCTTCAAGTATGTGATTGAACTCTAGCGCAAGATATCCGTTAATCGCAAAATGTGTGTTATCACCAATATACTTAGCTCCTTTTTGGTGTGGTCCACACGTAGTAGATAATAGTCATCGCCCAATTTACAAGAGTTTTCCAATGATTAAATCCATAACTATTATGTGATAGCATTATAATTGTAGATGAAAATCGCAAGACTCATAATGCTTCACAATAGCTTGCTGACTATAGAATTGATGTGAGTGATATATGTTGTGTGTATGATGGAAGATCACATATCATTATGTCGCTAATGCTCTGATTGCATACACAGGTTACTAAAGAAGCGATTTACTAATCACATGAATATCATGGAATGATATAGCTGAAAATAACCACATGTGATATCACTATATGTGTATATTCATTGTGTATGGTTAGCTAAGGCAATGCCTTGCTTATATAGAGATCTCTCCAAAAATTGGGTTAGATTGGTCATGGCGCCGAAGACTTTGAAATTATAAAAATATATTTGAAATATAATTCACATTTTGGGCCCAATCCAAAACCATTAAGTATGAAGTTTACAATTACATAGAGGTTTGAGATATAAGCAATATCTGGGCCCAACCCAATGATCTAATTGAATAATCAATTTAAATTTCTAATTAAAATTAATTATGCTAGAATCTGATCTAGTTATAAAATCAACATGTAACACAGAAATAAGGGCTCAAGCCATCGTGTTTCATCTCGTAAGCGTGAAGTATATATCTTATAATTTTAACCTTTGTTTACATCACTTCGTTTAGGTGTTTGGGTATATATTGGCAATCCAATACTGATGGATGGAAATGATTTTGTTGAGACAAATATTTACATCAGTTTACATGTTCCTTGTAGTTATTTGGGTTTCTATCGGCATTCCACTTAGTTTAATTATACATATCTATTGGCATTCCACTTAGTTTCAAGTATACAAATGAAATGGATGTTGAGATAGCTATTTACATCAGTTTACAAGTTCCTTTCTTGGGTTTAAGCATATTTGATCAAAGGCATTTACATTGACAATGATAAAAATAACTTATGTTTACAAATTTTATTTGATATCAATTTTTAATTTTTTTTGTTTAGTTCAACTTTGTGGTGTTTGGTTCAATTTCCATACCTACATTATTTGTTACTTTGATTCAGACGTGTCCGGGGATAAGCCCGGACTCATAGCCAATTCAACTTTATCTCCGGACTCGCAGCGAATTCAAACTTACTCTCTTTTTATAGGACACAATTATCTAAAACTTCCAAATTCAATATTTTAGTTATACAACACCAAATAACAAATCACCAATTGCTTGTTTTACTAATGTGAGATTGTATTAGAGATTTACATAAGATAATCTGTAGTTTACTTACACTCGTTTTGAGTATTATATTTCTCTATTTTATAAACTTTTATCTTTTATTTTCTATGCTTTGCTTATGTTTTTGGGGTTCCTTTGCATTCTCTATCTACAGACTAGCTTAGGTGTTCCTTTATTTCCTCGATTGTGCTCACACACACATTCACCACAAACTCATTTCTCTTGTTTGTACGGCCAACTAGCTTCTATTATTTTCTGCGCCCCCTTAGCAATATTCTTTCAATTCTATCTCTATGTTTGTTCTTCCATATGGTCTCCATCTGTAAACTTTAATATCTTATGCTCACATTATTTTCTACCCATCCATTGCTCCAAATCTGCATAACTGTTTCATGCCTCATTCGTATTTATAAATTTCAAAGGTTCTTTTCTTACTCAATGTGCCTACCAACTTTATCTGTGCACTCTACTCTCTTACTGCGCCATACTCCTCTTGCGCACAATGTTATTCTCTATACAAACCATGAATCTTACTGCGCCATACAAACCATGAATCTCCATGCTAACAAGGGAATGTCACATTTTGTTAATGGAAATGATATGATGTCAAACTACACTTCCAATCAACCACTAATCAACATTAGATTAAACATTCAAAAGTGAAATCTAGAACTCAACAACATTTTTAGAGATGCGGATTACCTACTCTCTAAGTAATTTTCTTATATTTGTCACCCATTAGGCATCCAAGATATCAATCAATCATCAGGTTATCTTATCATGAGGACAATGCCACATCTATTTGTAGGAGTGATTAACAAACCTATGTTATTAGACTTTCCACATTAGCTACATGTGGCGAAAATTTGGCACTTGCACTAAGTCATTTCGATATTCATTGCATTAAAATCTGTTTGTATCAAGTGTCAATCACTTTACTTTATTACTATGTAAGTGTTGTAGACGTCCCAAATTCAAATACTCAATTTTATCAAACTAATTTTTTAAATTAATTTAGGTTCATCTTAGTCTAATACTTTTTTTTTGGAAAGGGGTAAAAATTTCTTCAAACTTAATTTAGAAGTACAATACAAAAGGCCTTAGATCCAACCAAGACATCACCAAGCTAGTAAGAAGTCCCAAAAGGAATAACTTGGAAATAACATTACATATTCATGTCCTCCATAATTAACTTCTCCAAAGTCTCAAAATGATCTTGGGGTAATACCTCCTAGTTGTCAACAATCCATCCTATTTCTCTGAAGTCCACTGAGCTAGACAATCAACCACTTTGTTCCACTCTCTAGGAATATGACAAAAATAAACATAGTCCAAAGAGCTACAAATGTTCAAGATCTACTTAGCTACTAAAGTTGTCTGCCAACTAATGCCATCCAACTTTTTCTTGTTCAATATATCAACCACAATCCGTGGATCAAACTCACAAATGATCTTCCAACTGGTGGAACACTCTCTCTAAATTGCATACATAATAGTAAGAGCCTCCATCAAATTGTTAGAATGTTGCCCTTTATAAATAGAGAAAAAGAAAACAACACCACCACCACCTCTAGCAATGCTACCAATTTTTGAGTACCCTATCTTCCCCCAGGAAGAGTCATTCGTGTTAACCTTCAAAAATCCTATAGAAGAAGGGAACCATATCCTTTCTTGATGAATCTTTTTTTTGGTTTGTTGAAGTCTCCTAACAACAATGAAGCCCAAACTGTTGACCCCTAGATATAAATTCCTTATAACAATAAAATCACAAGGATTCACTATCCCGAAAAGATTGCATTTTGCATAAATAGTCTCTTGAAGCCTACTAACAATCTTTCAGCACAATTGGATTCCCACAAGTTAGGAGTTCTGGAAGATCTTGCGACTTCTTTCCAACAGTAGATTCCAAATAATGAGAGTGGGGCTAGTAACCCAACTTGAAGCAAAGAGGTCTTAGTTGGAGGTTTACCCATGCTTTCCCAAAATTCAGCCACTAATGCCAAATCTCCCTAGAGTAATTGCACTGAAATAAAAGATGTGAAGTGCATTCTTCTCTATTATAGTAGAGAACATAGATAGAGGGTTTTCAAAAACTACTCCTTTGTAGATTCTTCTAAGTGAGACATTTCCTTTGGGGAACCAACCATAAGAAAAAAATACATTTAGGCCAAGGAATTTATTCTAAACTTGCTTCCACCAACGCACAACCACTTGATCAGGCAATTGTCTAGCGAACTCAACATAACCCACAACAACATAAATTTTTTTTTTTGGTCAAAACTATAAGCAATAATATCTTTCCCCTCAAGGGAGTTGCATAGCCTTCTCGCCAAGATCTTAGCAAGTTTTAGAGGATCCTCTATTGAGCCACCCAAAGGCTAATCTTGAGGATCCTTCTAACAAGTCACTACAATATGACCCAAAAGCTTAATATTTTTAAAATTCTCCACCTTATTCCAACTAGCTTTAGTCAGATTGTTGCAAAGGGACTGAAGATGGGAGAACTTGGAAAGAAAAGGGGGGTGACCATCCCAAGAATCAAGTCGTAAGAGATCATCAAAGCCCTTATTAGAAATCCAAAAAGGGCTCTCCTTGATATGCTTTGTTCTTTTTTTAAGCGTGTCTCGAATTGTAGATCCCCTTCCCACAAAGTTGTGTCTAGGCACATCATGGCTACTCACACCTCGAAGATACTTGCGAGTCAAAATTTTAGCTAGTCCTAATCTTGGCAATCATACCATCGCTAGTACAACTTGGCCACTAAAACCTTTCCAATTAGACTAGCTGGCCGGAGCCCAAGGTCCCCTTGTAGAAAAGAGCATCAAACTCCTTAACAAAGCTAGGAGAAGCCTGCACAAAGCATCTGTAAATGGGTAAGCCTATACACAAAATTTGAAAGAATCACTCTTAGTAGATGAAAGCCATCTACAAGCTCAATAGCTAACTTTTTTATGAAACTTATCCAAAATCTCCTGCCAAAAATCTCTACGTTGAGATCCCACAACTAGAGGAATCCTATGATAAACCAGAGAAAGAGAGGTAATTTGAAATCTAAGAACTTGAGCAATTCTACTATGAATAAGATGAGGGCTATTAAAAAATAAGATAGAATCTTTAGGTTCATTATTTCTTTGGCTCAAGGTAGCCAAGTCAATGTCTAAAGCTCTCCCAAAATTCATTACCTCATTGATTTTGGCCATGCTAACCAAGACAATATCATCCACAAACTGAAGATGAGAATACAGAGGCAAAGAGTTTCTCTAGCTCTAGTTCTAAATCAAACCTTGTCTAACATGAGATTTAATAAATCAATCTAGCCCTTCAACCATGATAATAAATAGAGAGGGAGAAAGAGGATCCCCTTGCCAAAGACCTCGAGAAGCACTAAATAACTTTAATAGTTCTCCATTCATAAGAATTGAGAAAGAGGTAGAGGTAACACAACTTAGGATCCCATTAACCTACTTAGCTCCAAAACCAAAGCCAAGAGAATTCTCTATAAGAATGACCATTTGATTCAGTCATAAGCTTTTGCCATGTCAAATTTGATGAACATAGCCTTCTCCTTAGAGGTCGCCATAGAATGAATGACCTTCATCACAATCACAACCTCATCGACAATTGAAGGATTATTTTATAGACCACATTACAAAATGCAATGAGCCTAAATTTTTCTAGACTATCACACCATCATTTTTAGGAATTATACCATCCTAAAAAGTAAGCACCCTTGGTTTGGTGCTCATTTTAGCCCCATTTTAGTATGTATGGGTTCTCACATTGATTTTATGCTCTCTTGATGCTCATTGGACCTTCAAATTAATATTATATTCTTTTTCTTCAAAACATGAGGTTAGCCTTTATTTCTAAGTGCATTCCTCTATTTTTCATCCAATCAAATAATTCATTTCATCACCTAGGCCCTATATCCTTATTTGTGGCTTTTGGGATATGTCTTGACCTTGAAATGAGCTATAACTGAAAATACTGCACCAACCCTATTTTTTGACACCCTGCCCAAATTTTGGCTCATTCTTGTCCTATACCTAGGATAAAATGTCAATGACATCCTATCTTCAAAGATTGTGGACCAAATTTGACCTGGGGCCCTATGTCAAGGTATTAGCAGGGAATTTGATCCCGTGGTCAGTCTAGGTTATTTTTGAATCCCAAAATGATGGAATGAGTATAAAAAACACCCTATCTCTCCTCATTTTGGTAGCCATTACTATCTATAAGCATTCATGATCAAGAGTCAATCAAGCAATCAAATTTCAAGAGCATTCTCAAGGTCTTCAAGCATCCAAGTCTTCATTCCTTAAAATAATTCTTCTCCTCCATCAAGCATTGTGTCAAAACTACAACATCCATCATCCAAGGTTTATCTTCATGATTTCCTTTTGGATTTTTGTGGAGTTCAAGCTATTGCATTAACATTTGTGGTCACATCCAAAGAAGCATTGCGTCATCAAGGCATGAAGTAACTTACAATTTAGATCTAACTTCTATTTCATATTTACTTATGCAATTTATTTTCATTTTCAAGGTTGATTCCTAAATAGGGGTTTGACTATGTAACAACATCCTCAACATGATAATATCCTTGATGTCCTCCCTTCTATAAAATCAACCTTAACACTTAAGGATCCCAATCAAGTCAACAACATTCAATCTCATTCCTTCTTTAATTCTTCCTCCAATACAAATGGGAAAACTATCAATTGTTCAAGATGATGATTGGGGAACTTTAGACTCCACACCAACTTTCTATAACAAAGTAAAATCCATAAATTTGAAAACCAAACACCTTATCTTGACACATGTATCGATACTTATTGGTCCTCCTTAAATTTCAACCCCATTCCACCTAAAGAAGACCCTTATCTTTTTGATATACCAAACTTTCTTCATGGATATGGTATAGGATGTGTGCAACAAAGCATTAAAAATAATGATAAATCTACATCACAATTTTCAAAAGAAAATCTAGAGTCCCAACGTTCCCATTTTTCTAATCAATCTATAAGTTCCTCTTCTAATTTCTCATCACAACAAGATAATATTTTGTTTGAGCTTCATAAATCCAAATTAATTACTCTCCCTTTGAAAAAAAAGTAAACACAAACAAAATCAAATTAGTACCCATAAGACTAATGAATGTTATGATTTGAGGTGAAAAATTCAAGAATTTATTGATTGTGGTATGATTCAAATAACATATAACAATAATTGACACCTTTGTCATGATGATTCTAAATAACATCTACGTTACTATTATGTTGCTCCTCACTATGTGACATTGATATCCTTGTTGAAAAAGCCAAATGCTTGAGAGGGGGGAGAGGGGGAAAGGGGGGTTAATCAGTTATTTACAAATAATTTCTTAAACTTCTACTAAAGTAGCAAGAGCTGAAACCAATTAGAAACTTATAATAGATGTAAACATGTAAGAAAAAATCTATCAACACAATGAACACCCAAATTTGTGGAAAACCAAATTGAGAAAAAATTTAGAGAAGCTAATTCTCATGAAATGAGCACCTGTTAAGGTATTTTTTACAAGGTCTCACTATCGGTTCCTCTCGCTGCTACTGGTAGGGTTACTACCCTAAAATATAAAAGAGGCTAACTATCAATATAAATAGGCTCACTACCAGTACAAATAAGCTCACTATCATAATATAAAAAATGAGTTTGAACCCACCACTAAAACCACTATCTCAGACAATCTACAATACATAAATAATATAAAAAATTGCTACCTCTTGCATCAAATCACATGAAAATCAACACATATCTTTCCTTTTTTAATTCTCATTCATTTTGCATATTATTCGCATACAAGCACTATATCAACAATTGAGATTATCACTCTTCTTATACTGCTTGATGCCAACAACCAAGTCGGCCTAAATTGATTTGAAATAGGTCACATTGAAGAATTCCCATGGTGGTAAAGAATGAAACATGGACCACCTTGCTCAATACAACATGCCTCACACATATTAGCACACTACACCATCTCCAAGATCTTCAGTACCAACATATATGATCTATATGTTTACAATTCAAACGCATCGACCAAAGCATAACAGACATGTCCAAGGTATGACCGAACTCAAACAAATATTCTACAATATGTTGCACACTTAATAGAACCAACATTGTCATGGACAAGTGAAAATATTTAAAGTAGATCATTTAGTGCAAACTTCTACCAATATCGATACATCAACATAACCAAACCATATGTAAACCTCTTCTATGCATCAGATATATTGACATCAATGACAACCATTAATGGAAACAATAAGAATAACATCAACCTCACATTCTAACAATACCCCCCTTTGTCATTGATGACAACATTATACTCTTTCATCTACCTCATGTATAGAACCTCTTTAGATGGATGCTATTGATAGGTTCTTGTAGCTCTTCTCCATCACAATTTGCCAATTTATAAGTTCCCGTTCCAAATGAAGAAAAAATGATGAACGAACCAAGTCAATTAGCCTCCCATTTACCCTTCTTTTCTCTTTTGGCTTGATTTTTAGGGTTTTATCTTAGTACTAAGTTGCCTACTTGAAAGACTCTCAATTTGATATGCTTATTGTAGTTTCTTGAGATCCTGTTCTGATAGAATTTCAATTGTTTGTAGGCTTGCGTTTGATGTTCTTCTAACAACTCTAATTGTTGAAGCCGAGCAACTCTATAGTCCTCATCTTTTATTAACCCTTACAATGATACTCATAAATATGGGATTTCAACCTCCAAAGGTAGAACAACTTCAGCTCCATAAACCAATGAATATGGCGTAGCTCCTGTAGGTGTCTGAATGCTACCTCTATAGGCCCATAATGTCGGGTTGATTTGCACATGCCAATCTCTTCCTGATTTATTTACCGATCTCTTCAAGATTTTCAAAATGTTCTTATTTGTAGCTTCAGCTTGTCCATTTCCTTGAGGATAATAAATGGACGAAGAGTGATGAGTAATATGGAATGCGTCACAAAGTTCATCCACATCTTTTTTTTTGAATTGTTTTCCATTGTCTATGATTATGGCATGAGGGATACCATATTTGAAAATGATGTGATTGAGTATGAACATGGAGATCTATTTACTCATGGTGGTGATCAAAGGAATGACTTCTACCCACTTTGTGAAATACTCCGCCGTAGTGATGATGTACTTGTGCCCATTGGAAGATGATGGATAGATTACACCAATCAAGTAAAATCCCCATTGATAGAATGGCCATGGTGTAATAAAGGGATGTAACTCTTGTGCTGACACATGAATCATGTCTCCATGGTATTGACATTTGCTACATATTTTGACAAAGTGACAAGCATCTTTCTCTAAGGTTTTGTAGAAATACCCCATGCGAAGGATCTTCTTGGCTAGGTTTAAACTACTTGAATGCGACCCACAAATGCCCCCATGAACCTTACTTAAAGCTAACTTAGAATCTTCTTCCTCTAGACATCTAAGTAACATCTCGTCAAGACCCTTACGATATAATTTGTCAGAAAGGATTATGTAACAGGCTGATTGTCAGATGAAATTTTGTTTTTGGGCTCGGGATTGGTTTATAGGTAACACTTAGTCTTTGAGATAGGTATAGATAGGGCCGTACCAAGGTGAGTCATGTCCATTGAGTAGGGAAACAATTTGGGTGTCGGGAAGGTCAAATGTTGGTTTTGCCAACTCTTCCACCAAGAATTTGTACTTCTCATTCTGATCTAGTTTTTGAAGTAAGGAAGCCAAGGTAGCCATTGCATCTACTGCTCTATTCTTCTCTCTTGGAATTTTCTCAAAAGTGATCAAAGAAAAGTACTTTTTCCAATCATCTATCATAGTTTTGTATGGAATTAGTTTTTCATCTTTGGTATTGTATTCATCATTGATCTGATTGATTACTAATTGAGAGCCTCCGTATACTTGTAGCTCGATGGTGTTCCATTCTAAAGCCATCTTAATGCCAATGACCAGAGCCTCATATTCTTCTATGTTGTTTGTACATGGGAAAAAAAGATTGTATGACTTGGGAATGGTATACCCTTGAGGGTTAATCAATAGTATGCTGGCCCCGGAACCTCCTTGTGTATATGATCCATTGAAGTACAACTTCCATGTCTTGGCCTCTATGTTGACAATTGCTGAATTCATAAACTCCACTTGAATGGTTTGCATGGAAATTAATGGATTTTTTGCTAAGTGATCTACTATCACTTGTCCTTTTATGGCTTTCCTATCCACATACTCAATGTTGAATTCACTTAATATCATGACCCATTTTTCTATCCTACTGGTTAAGGCAGTTTTGCTTAGCAAGTATTTTAGGGGATCAATTTTTACAATAAGTTTCACCTTGTGCATCAACATGTAATGCCTCAATTTTTGTGATGCAAAGACAATTTCTAGACATGCTCTTTCCATGAACATGTAATTGAGTTCATACTTGATCAATGTTCTACTCAAAGAGTAGATTGCTCTTTCTTTCCCTTGGTCATCTTTTTGAGCCAAAAGAACTCCTAGAGACCTCTCGGTGGTAGATATGTACAACAAAAATGGTTTTCCCTTGATTGGTGGCATTAGGATTTGTGGATTTATTAAATAAGTCTTCAACAAAGTGAAGGTTTTGTCACATTCTTTATCCCACATGAAAATAGTGTCTTTATGTAGTAAACTTGTGAATGAATGGCACTTTTAGGCTAATTGAGAGATAAATCTCCTTATTGATTGAATCTTGCCTTGAAGGGACCTCATTTGACTTATGTTCTTTGGAATCTCCATATCCATTATTTCTTGGACCTTTTCCAGATCTACCTCAATCCCTTTTGCTGAAACTCTGTAGCCTAACAATTTGCTGGATTGAACCCCAAAGGCACATTTTTTCAGATTAAGCCTCACTTTGAATTGTTCCAATCTTGTGAATATATTTTCTAGAATTTTTAGGTGATCTTATCTTTTGTGTGACTTTTCCAATATGTCGTCCACATAATCTGCTAGAAAGGTGTGCATCGTATCATGGAAAATAGTGGTCATTGCCCTTTGGTATGTGGTTTCGGCATTTTTAAGGCCAAAGGGCATTATGTTCCAACAAAAGGTACCCCAAGGGCATGTAAAGGCTATCTTCTCCTAATCTTTAGGTGTAATTTTTATCTGATTTTATCCACTAAAACCATCCATTAATGAATACATGGAGTGACCAACTGTCAAGTCAACTATTGCATCTATGCTTGGAAGTGGGAAGTCATCTTTGGGACATGCAAGATTCAAGTCTCTAAAATCCATGCATACCCAAATGGATTTGTTGTGCTTGGTGACTGGTACAATATTGGATATCCATTCAGCATATGCAATTGCTCTTATAAACCCTACCTTCAACAATTTCTCCAATTTAGCTTTGACTAGGAGAGCTATATGTGGGTGCCTCTTTCTCAACTTTTTCTTGATGGGCTTAACCCCTAGTTTAACCTTCAAATGGTGCATAATGAAGTTAGGATCCAATCCTGGCATGCCGACATAGGACCATGCAAAGTTCACTTGTTTTTCTTGAAAAAACTTGATAAAATCCTCTCTTTCTAAAGGTGTAAGTGACACTGCCAGGTGTATGAATTTTGGATCCAATTCTATTCCAATGTTGACCTTCTTTGTTGACTCTATGAGAATTGGTGACCTTTCTTCTTCATGTTCAGGTAGGGTATCCAACCTCTCTTCCTTTGGTTCCACAGTTGGGTTTTCACCATAGGAAACATCCTTTATCTTTACCTTTTTTGGTTCTAGTGCTGCCACATAATGGTTTTCATCACTAGAACTTTTCATTTTTTTATTTTTTTAAATTTTTTTCTTTGGATTAAGAGATTGGACCCCCACTGTTCTCATCATGTTCATATCAAACTCATTGGTGAAAGAGGGCTCAATTGTGTTTAAGTATTGGGTCATTGCTTGGTCATTTGGGAAATAGAGTAAGTCACTTGGCTCAGTTAGGTCCCAATCAATAAGTTTGGGATGCATCAAGGGTAAGGATTCAGTTGGAAAAGTGTCATCGGCTAGATTTATGGACATGACCTCATTGGATGGTTCATACATTGTATCATTAAGGTCAATGACGTGAGCTTCCTCGAGATGGTCCATGGAAGAAGGATAAAAGTCCTCTTCACTTGAGTCCACTAAGACTTCTACGAGAAATAGCATGGGAAATACAACATGTAGATTAATCCTAAGATTTGAATCATCCTCCTCTGATGGTTCCCAAAATTCCTCTATCTATGGTCGATTAATGGGTGCTTGTCCTATATTGACTTCTTGTATGATGGGATCTTCATTCCTTGGAGTTTGTTTCCTTGAAACATTAGCATAAGCATGTATGGTGACAATCTCTTTATCATGGAATGAGTCATCGGATAAAGTATCCCACTCATAGTCTTGGGAATCATCACTATCCACATCAGATTCCACCGTGTTCACTTGAGGATATGAATCATGCATGGGGATGGAGCTTTCTCCTTTGTGTTGGTAGCCTACCCCTGATCTTTCTTCTTTTGACCTCCAAGAAGGTTCAATAGGCTCTAGTAAACCTCTATTTCTTTTTCCTAAGGGTCCTCTTCCCTTGTACCCAATTTTTTGCATTATTTCAAATCCTTTCCCATATTGGTCAGTTTGAATGTTAATGTGCTAAATTCTCTCCATGGGAGTATTCGAGGTATCATTTTCATCTTGATAAAGCCATTGGAGAAATTCATCTTCCTCTTTGTCAAATGCTCCCTTGTCACTTTCTCTTACAAAATAAGAGTTATATTTATGAGGAAGATGTTCCTTGGACAGTTTCCCATGTCTTCTTGGAGATGTAGGTAAGTCGAATAGGGAAACAAAATATTCCCCTACTCCCTTGGACTTGATTTTACATTGTTTTTCAAATGTATACATCATCTCACTCATTTCTTTGTAGTGGTCCTCTTTAGCTTTATCTTTCTCATCTTTGGTGGGTTTGAAAAGTTTTTCTTCTAGTATAGATGCTTTATCTGAATTTTCATTTGAAGTTGGACCCTCGTAACTCACTTTCTCCTTTCCTTTAGTTGATGTAGTTGAGTTAGTTTGAGGATGGTTTGAAGTAGAAGTAGCACTTAATGTTAACTTAGGATCATCCACTTTCATGTCTTCAATGATAGCCCTTTGGATAATCCCTTCTCTATTATGTGAAATAAATAATTTGTGGAGAGGCTTGAGTGCATTGCAATATTGGAAAGGATTTGAATCCCCTCCAATCGTGATTTCCTCACCCATGTATGAAAATTTTATACATTGATGATACATGGATGGAACTGCTTGCATCTCATGGATCCATGACCTCCCCAATAAGATATTATAAGTTAATTTCATATCTAAGACTTGGCATTTTGTGTCCTTTTTGACAGGTCCAACTTGAATGGGCAGTATAATCATGCCTTTTGAAGCTCTTTCCACTTCATCATAGGCCTTTATGGTAATTCTTTTTGTAGGATCAATGCATGACTCGGATAATCCTAAAGATTTGACAAGGCTCAAAGTGCAGATGTTAAGACCAGCTCCCCCATCTATGAGATCTCTCTTGACCCTATGTCTTTCAATCAAGACTTCTATATGCAATAGTAGATTTTGGGGATGGGTAATGGACATGTCATCATGGTCTAAAAATGAAAGGCAATGGGGCACTATGAGATGTCCTACCATATTCTAAAACTTCTCCTCATCCAAGTTGGTAGGAACATTAGTTTCCACTAAAGATTTCTCTAAGATTTCCTTGTGATTTGGCGATAACTTTAATAAATCCAAGATATAAATTTGTGTTGGAGTCTTCTATAGTTGATCCACCAAACTATATGGTTTTGTTGTTGTAGCCAATTTTTTTGCCAAAATCTTGGATTATGGAGGGCCAATAGTTTTAGAATCAACCCCTTGTAAGGTAATCCTTGAAGCCTTCCCCCTACTAATAACATTAGATGTTTCCCTTTGGGGCTGTTTCTTGATCACACTAGGATTGACAACATGCTCATGACTAGATAAAGTATTGATGATTTTTTCATAATGAGGAGAGAAATTGACATTGTTGCTACTTTGTTTATTCCCATTGGATGATTCACCCTTTTCATGATTATAAAAAGGTTGTTTAAATGCTATATGATCTTCATTACTTTGAGGCCCCTCTATAGTGATCATACCATTATCAATTAGGTCTTGCACCATGTTCTTCAACTGTAGGAAATCATTTGTCTTATGCCCTCTAATTCTATGATATTCACAATGACTATTCTCACTCCACTAGCTAGGCTTGTGTTGTGGCTCATAGGGTTGAATTCGAGGTAGATTAATGATCTTGTTAGCAATGAGAGTCCTCAATGCTTTCTTGAGAGATTCACCCAAAGGTGTGAAGGTCCTCTTGGGGGTTGGTACCAAGAATTTGTTATATTTTCTACCTCCTTGGTTGTTCCCAAAATTGCTACTATTGGTATTGTTGTTGTAAGGCACTTTGGGAGCCTGATTTGCATTGTTCACCTGATTAGGTGTTCTTGTGAGAGCAAAGGGAGTCACTTTTAAATTACTAGAATTGACAACACCATCATTAACCACTCCTTTATTGTTGTTCTTCAACCCAAATTGATTATGGTTGTTAGAAAAGTTCTTATTCTGGTTGTTATGGTTTTTATTGGAGGTATTGTTTTTGTAATTCTTATTGTCCTTTTAGAGATTTAACTCTCCACTCTTAACTAATACCTCTTCCGTTGTCACCCCATTTTCAATAAGATCTTGGAAGGTCTTAGGACATTGCATTCTCAACCGATAATTCATCTCACTACTCAAGCTATTGATAAAGATATCCATCTTCTCTTTTTCTGGTACACTCTGAGGATATCTAGCAAATATCATCCTCCATATTTGTAGGAAAATTAGGAATCCTTCTCCTTCTTTTTGCTTGGTATTACATAAAGTGATCATTGTGACTTCGTGTTTGATATTGTATGAATAGTGTGCCACAAATTTAGAAGCCAGATCTTCAAAATTTTTAATGCCGAAAGGTAATTTTGAAAACCATTCCATGGCCATACCTCCCAAACTTCTAGGGAATAATCTCATTAAATAAGTGGTATCGTGCATGAATTCCAAGCTCAATGCACAAAATTCCTGTAGATGATCTTGAGGATCTGACGTTCCTTCGTATTTATCATACTCTGGAAATACTACGTTGATAGGGAATGGTACCATGATGAGATCTTGTCAAATAGAAAAGGACATAATGCTTCTATAGAAAAGGGATTTGGAGCCCCCGCTTTGCTTTATCATGTCCAATTGCATTTGAAATAACTTAAATTGTTTATTCATGATCTCGATCGGGCTCTCTTCAACTTTTGGTGGTCTAAGTTGATTAACATCATAGTCATGAGGGAGTTTAAGACCCTTTTAGGCTAGGTTTAGAAAGTGCTTTTCCTTGTCTCTTTCCATTGCTTTCTCCATAAGTTTCAAGAAATATAGACTTTGTATAGCTTCACTAACCTTCTCATCAGTTGCATCATCAGTGGTTGGTTCACCATTGCCCCCATTAGTATTGTTAGTGTTATCAATCCCTTGAGTGTTAGGGTCTATTCCTCCATTATTGGTATTACCCTGATTGTTTGGGTCAATACCTCCATTGTTATTATTACCCAAGCTACCGGTGTACATCATGTTGGTTTCCGCTTCTTGAACAGGTGGTTCTTGTGGTACTTTTGGGGTGGTAGAAGTATCACTTGGGAAAGGAAGCTCTTGTCTCAGATAAGTTCCATCTACTTGCAAGGTTTTCTTTACATAATATGATCAAGTAAAAGTAGGCATGAACATAAACCACTTGAAAATAGGCTTCTATCTTGCTTGCTTGTGGCTGAATCCTTGTGAAATTTTCAAAATTGCTCAAAATCAAGATTTTTGAACAAGTAGGATACTGGAACAAATAAAACAGCCAAAAGGGTATCTGAATTTGGAACCAAAATTTTTTGAAACCCTCAAGAAATGTTCACTATTTGCCTTTTTTTTTTTTTGGGTGTCACTTGCCTGCGTGTAGGCGTCACTTAAAAATTGATACGCGTTGAATGGAATTGGTGTAGGTGGCACTCTATAGATGTGTAGGCGGCACTTTCCTGTTGATAGGAATTTTTCCAATTTTTATAGGCATTACTTAATATGTCTCAGGAATGACTTTACTATTGATAGACATTTTTTGAACAGTCACATGTGTGACTTTACTGCTGACATGCGATGTTTCTCTGTGCACATGTGGCACTTTGCAGACCAGGTTCTAAATTTTAGATTTTAAAAATTGTAAGATCAGGTGTGCAGAATTTTCTTGCTGGAAAGGAAGTACAAATGCACCACACACATCAAATTTGCACCATGTCCCTAAAACTACACTAAAAGTGTATGTTCTCGGTCATTTTTCACAAGTATTGAACAAGAAAGTCTTCCAAGCAATTCTACCTATAGTCAAATTTGGCTTTTAACATGTTTGGCTCTATAAGGTAGCTTACTATTTATCAAGGTTTTAATGAATAATTCCATTCTAAATCATGCCAAGTTCTTTTTCCCACTTGCAGGCTTCCCACATGCACAAAAGAATGATTTGGCACAATCCAAAAGGACTACTAGAGGAAGTGAAGAAACTTGCACATAACCTAGTCACTCCCCTATTAAAGAAGAGTGTATTTTTTTTATAGTGGGTTGGATAGTACCGTGGCTAAGGTGATTGTCTCCCACTTGGGTTGTTCCCTCTCACCATCCTCGTAAGGAAAATCTTGGGAGGTAGGCCCTCTATTGCTCTATTTTAACTAGCATGTATGGAAAAGCAAGAAATTGAACTTAGTCCAACAAGTTTGGGAATTTGGTTCACTTAAAAAGTGAAGAGCATATCCCTATTATCTTTCTTCATTCCAAACACTCAAGCAACGATTGTTATTTTTCAATCTCTTGACAAAGAGATTCTTATAATTGAAGTGTTTGGTTAATTCCTTATTTCTATTAAGCTAGATCCTATGAAAGCCACAATCTAAGAAAATGCAAGCTTGATTTGATGAATACCTCTCTTTTGTAGCTAGCAAAGGCTAGGCACTTTTATGAGATTTTTGAATTTTTGATTTTCTCACTCACCTAGTGGCAATCGTTCCCGCTCCCTCCTCCAACAAGTTAGTCCAACAAAGCCATACAAAATGAGGGAAACAAAAAGGAACAAAGTGCAATTTCCATTAAGTGCTTTTTGACAAGATTTTTTCAAAGGAATTTCAACAACTTAATTGTAAGCAATTTTAATCCAAAGTAGGGAATTTATTCTTGTAAGCTTCTAACACTTTAATGTAATGAGCATACAATTTCTCTTCTAACCCCAAACTCTCTAAAATTGCAGCAATATGAATCTCTTTTTCATGTTTAACTTGAATTCTCACCTCTTTGCTTGGTTGTGTGACTCTGCTCTCTGGTTTTTGAAATTTTATGTGTTTGCTCATTTGCAGGAAAAATATAGACAGATAGTAAGATTACTAAATTTATTAATTTGACAGCAAATTAAAGCAAAAAGTACTAGGCATCATTAGTCAGCTAATACACGTGATTAAAAGGCTACCAGACATAACTTAAAAAATGGCAGGCGTCACTTTCCAGTGACTCAGGTGATATTTAAAGATCCGTAGGTGTAACACTTTAACTACTAGGCGTGAAAAGTAATGAAAATTTTGTATGATAAGATATTTAAAGCGGCAATGAACAAATACTAGGTGTCAGTTAAGAGATACTAGGCATGACAAGTGATTGTAAATTGCATTGTAAAGGTTATCTCAGGTGGTAAAAGACAACAAATATGCGACACTTCTTAGGTAGTAGGCGTCATTTTACACTCCTAGGCATAACACTTTATCTCGTAGGCATGAAAATTTATCTCATAGGCAACTAGAGAGAAATAAAGACAGAATAGAAAAGATCGCACATGTGTGAGTTAACTGCTTGTAGGTGTCGCTGAATCCTTCATAGGCATCATTTCTCCTATTTTCTACAAAAATTCATGGAAAAGTGAAGACAAAACACACAAAATTTGATGGAAATGATAAAAATGAGGCTCAAGGCCCCACGGTGGGCACCATTTGTGTGTGAATGTTAAAAACCTTCATGAAATTAGGATTATTAACTAACAATTTAAAGCAAATACAATGAAAATTTAAACTAAGAAATGAATTTAACATCCATGACATCTAATGGTTCTCTAATTAGATGTGGTAAGTAGAGCTCTCAGCTTTGTATTCCCTACTAGTGACACTTCTAAAATGAGAAATCTATGATATTGATATGCCTAATCTAGCTCACAATTCTCCATTATGCTATGATAAAATGCAAATGCAAATGATGAATGCTCTCAAATGCTCTTAATTGCTCATGAAATTGACTATAATAAGGATGCTTTACTCTTCAAATCTCTAATTACTTTTTATGCTCACAAAATGCCTCTTATTTATAGTAAATTCCCAAGGATAGGGGGTAGAGTGAAGTAATCATGATTTAGCCTTGGTTGAGTCAAAAAATTTGCAACGTTTTTAAATGGGGGGACAATTTAAATGTTTGTCTCAAAGCTTTGGACAAAAGGACAATTTGAGTGGTTTAGATTTAAAATTGAATTTGTGTGATCAAGATTCAATTCCTTTGAGTGATCCATGTGCTTTGTGTTCTCAATTTTCATTGGTTCCTCAAATATTTGTTGAAAGATATTAAGATTTATTAAATTCCATCAATTAATTAATTTAGCCATGTAAGGGAATAGGTTCACTTTGATTTTTGATTTAACAACTATACAATTAATTGATTAAAATCAATTATATAGTGTTTTTCGTCCCTTTAAGCTTGTATTTAGTTATTTCATGTCATTATTTAATTTTTCCTTTGATTTGATTGATTTTGTCCAACTTTGATTTAATAAATGTCTATTTAACTTTGATTTGATCCTTTTTGATGAGTTTCTAAAGCATTTTGATGATTTTGAGCCATTTTATGATTTTAAGCACTTTGTCCATTTTTTGGTGTCTACAATTAGCACACTACACCATCTCCAAGATCTTTAGTACCAATAGATATGATCTATATGTTTACAATTCAAATGCATCGACCAAAGCATAATAGACATCTCCAAGGTATGACCGAACCCAAACAAATATTCTACAATATGTTGCACAATAAATAGAACCAACATTGTCATGGACAAGTGAAAATATTTAAAGCAAATCATTTAGTGCAAACTTCTACCAATATCGATACATCAACATAACCAAACCATATGTAAACCTATTCTATGCATCGGATATGTTGACATCAATGACAACCATTAATGGAAACAATAAGAATAACATCAACCTCACATTCTAACAATACCCCCCTTTGTCATTGATGACAACATTCATCAAGAAAAAATCAAACAACTGTCAAAATATATCAACATCAAAGTTCTCTATTCTTCTTCACTCCTTTCTCACTGCTCTTCTCCCCCTTTGACAAAAAAAGAAAAAGGGTCAAACTCCCTCTTATGAACTCACTCTTCCCCCCTGAGAGGAATTTTCCTAGCATTGATCCATAAAAGAATAAGCATGCAATTCATTGGACCAATGTACACACCAGTGCACTTACTAAACATTAGGAAGGGGAAAAAAACCCAAATTCTCCCTAAGATACTCAAAAGTATCCTTGCACAAGGGTTTTGTAAATATATCTTCTATTTGATTCTTTGTATGCACATACTCAAGATTGACTTCCTTTTCCAACACATTATCTCTCAAGAAATGATACCTAATAGATATATGTTTCATTTTAGAATACTGCACTAGATTCTTTAAAATGTTTATAATACTAGTATTATCACACATGATTGAATTGATTCATTAAAATTTATACCTATATCCTTCAAAGTCCATTTCATCTACAATACTCGTGTAAGACATGAGGATATTGCAATGTATTTTGATTCAATAGTTGATAATGTTACAAAGTCCTACTTCTTTCTTGACTAAGCAACCGATTGGGAGCCAAGAAAATAAGCTTCACCACTAGTACTCCAATTATCGAGATAACCGACTCAATCTGCATCAGTATTGTAATCACCTAGAAATGGTCTAGTAAACCTTGAGCCTCACTCTAGCATTAAAATTTAAATACTAGACTTTATCTTATACTTAATCAATCTTGTGTATTGATTTAATCTCTTATTTCTTGATCAAATCATTACTTTATCATTTATTTGATGATATCTTAAAGTTTGACCACTTTATTCGAAGCTTTATTTGATTAAAAGAACATGTCCCCTTTTAATTATATAAAATCTACTTTATCCTATGTGAGCACATGAAAAAAGAATTTCCTAATTTAAATAAGAAGAGAAAAAGAAAAAAAGTGGAATCTCTTTTTCCTCTTAATCCTCAACACCCATTCCTACCTAACCTTGTATCTCCCTACATCTCCTTTTTCCTTTTAGCCATGTCCACTGATTTTGCCTCTTGAGAATCTTGTGCCCTAAAGTCAAAATAGGGATTATTCTCCACCCTTGGATTTTGCCTCTTAATCTCTCACCGTCCATTTCTCTTTAAAAGGAGACTCTCTCCTCATTCTTGGCTATTTCCTAATCAATCAATCTAGATCTCATTCACTTATGGTAATGTTAGGCTATCATTTTGTTTACTTGCATTCTTAGAGCACTCTCATGCATTGTAGCTTACTTGCATTCTTAGCTTAGCATTTCCTTATTACATTTAGCCTAAACCACATAGCTTAACTAGGAGGTATTGTAATCTTGTTAGATTAGATTTTTTTTCTTGTTCTTGCATTTACATTCTAGTTTAAAGTTCTTGCATTCCATTTTTATCTCTCATCTTGAATTATCAATTTGAATCTTCCATTTTATGGTGCACCTTGCAAGGGTTTCTTGGTTCATTTGAGAGCCACTATACATAATATTTACATTCTTGCACATCATAGATAGGAAGCTATATGCCGCTTCTTGAGATATTAATCTTCATGGATTCTCTCAAGTATAATGGTTTATTGAAGTGTGTGGGTGGGTGTTTGAAGTTGGGTACCAATTCTGCGGAAGTCCGCGTTGGGAAAAAATTGCAACAAGAAATGGGTGCCCGATTTTTACAAATTGGGTGCCCGTTTAGGTTCGAGAACCCGATCCATTTTCAAAAATCAAGTGCACGTTTACAAAATGGGCACCCAAAGAAAAACAGGCACCCGATTTCTACAAAACAGGTGCCCAATTTTTACAAATCCGGCACCTGATTGTAAAATCTTTTTTTAAAAAGTGATTTGTTTGTCATTTTCACCTTCAAGAACCAGATCACGTTTAGTAGAGCTCAGGTGCCCATTTTAGCTTCTCCTGTTGACCCCATCTACCATTTCTTTCGTGTTCCAAGTACGTACTATTGTTTTTTATTATTTTTTATGATTTTTGTCATTAAAAATTGTAGTTTCAAGTTATTTTTAATTTAAAAATGTAGTTTAATGTTGTTTTCAAAATTATTGTATAAATCTAATTATATTTTATCTTTCAAGTAGTTCTTTTTAATTTTAATTTTCTTTGTAAATTAGCATACCAAAGTAGAAAACTGTTAAATTTTTTAATTTAACCCTATACAAAATTAAATTGTGAAACCCTACATAGAAAACCAAAACCCTAGGTAGTAAAACAAAAATGTAAACCTATACAAAATTAAATTACAAAACCCTAAACTTAGAAAACCAAAACATAAATTTAGAAACCCTTTGTCTCTGTCTCTGTCTCTCTGTCTCTATCTCCCTCTCCCTTTTAAGTTTTAATTATTTAAGTCATTCTTTGTTTAAGGTAAAATATAATTTATAGTATGTTAATTATAAATTATCATGTTTTTATATGTACGCAGATTGGCAATATGGATGATTTTCATATTGATGATCTTATAGGTCAACATGCACCACCACCACCACCACCACCACCTCCACCTCCCCCTCCACCTCTACCTCCACCTAGAGAGTTAAGATATAATATTAGGAGAAATGTAGAGGTGATAATGAGAGACATAAATATTATTAGAAATGATCCCTATCCATCGGCCCAACTACTATGACTTGCAGATAGCATGCAAGGCATAGTAGATTTTGTACACACATTAGACTCTGAGATTGATAGTTTCGAGTCATGGAGGGAGAGTATGTGTGTATATAATGTTGATGGCCTCTCTTATAAAGAGGTTAATAATTTAAAAATTACAAAATCTGATATGGCACACTATTTTTATAACCCTACAACAGGTGAGCAGATATTTGGCAAGAAGCCACGTATTTCCATTAGATGCACTAGTACATTTGAGGCCAAATTTCGATGGCCATTTGTTGAATTTTCAATGGACATTTGTTGAAACTGTGACACATCTGTCCGTCGACATTTTTTGCATTGGAAATGGTGATAAAAGTGATAACCGTCGGTATTTCGACATCACTACCCATCGAAATTGGCAACATAAATAAAAATTTTACTATGTCACCGATTTGTCAAAAAATTCTTCTTACGACATTTTGTCAGTCGGAAAGGCAATGAATATTTAGTTGATCTCTGACAGGAGTACCTGTTAGAGGTATAACCATCTTGTCGCACCCATCTGTCAGATTGGGGTCCTGTCAATGGTTACCTATGGAATGTCTGACAATAGGTAATGAAGTTCTGACACAAGTAGCTGACAGAGGAATAGATCTTCTGTCAGAAAAGGATTACTACTTGTCAAAAAACTAACGGGTTAGCATAGTAAAAATAACAAAGCTCAAGAGACCATCATAGTTGGTTTTTGTCTTTGGTCCATATACTGAAAAAATATTTTACATTTTGTTAGCTCATAAAATGTGGGGATTTGAAAGAATTTAATAGAATATTTTCATGATAACGTATATTATTAAGTTGACATTACATGAATTTATCGACTCCGCGCACTTGTAGACATCAAACACAATGATAAAGAAGCATCTCCTCCCATGGCCTACATTACTCAAGCCATAGTAGGGGATGCTTCTTTATGGCTGTGTTTGATGTTTACAAGTGTGCGAAGTAGATAAATTTGTTCAATGTCAAACTAAAATAATATACGTTATACATGAAAATATCATCCATTAAATTTTTTCAAATCATCGCATTTGATGAGCTAACAAAATGTAAAATGTTTTTTTAGTATATGGACCAAGGACAAAGACCAACTATGATGGGCTCTTGAGCTCTGCTGTAATGTCCCCGCCAGGGAACCCATAAGGAATCAGGTCTTATGACCGAAAATTGTAACTAACAAATTTTTTTTCCCTAAAATTACATCATTACTACTTTACATTTACATTCCTTAAGGTTCCCTTAATGAATTCATTTACTAACATATTTACATTACTTATCCAAATTGAATTTCATTTCCTTTCTTTACTTTCACATTTTAGAACTTAAGAGATAGGATAAGAAAATAACATTTCATTTACAATTATATTTCTTATTTTATATACTAATTTAATTTCTCCTTCCTACACATTGAATAACTATTCCTTACAAATTACATCTTAACCTTAGCATAATAAACATTTTCTTTCATTGCAACATAGGAGAGAGAAAAGATAATTTCAACATGACATAATCTATTTCCAACTTTCAAATAACAACCCTTGAAACAAAGCCTAGAACTATCCCTCCCAATTACATTGCTTTTATTTTCAATTACATCTTTCTGATAATAGATCTCATAATAACAGGTACATGAATGGCCTGAAGGCATTACAACATATCTTTTCATCTTTCCTTTCAAAAATACATAATACAAAATACAAATATCTGGATCAATACATAAATTTGAATGCATCCAAGTCACGAACCACGAACATGACCTCGAAAGATTTTTGCCACCCAACCATGTGGAACTGATAAGGTTCCACCCCCCGTGCTAGGAAATAGAACCAAGATACTCACAAGGCCCTAAGAAATCTAAGGCTACACAAAACCCTACCTGAAAGAAATAACATAACAATATATGACTTTACTAATCACAAGGGTTAGGTTCCTAGTATACCCTCTAGGTGAGTGTCATCACATATCCTGGATTTTGGGATCCTTCCTGGCAACCATGTAACCCCGGTCCCCCCTTTTTGAATAGGGATCCATCCTAGTGGTTATCCATGGTCCCGGTACTCCAACAGGACTATGTGGCCATTAATATGGTTTTTTTCATTATCTTTTGTTTCCCCCCCTTTCCCAGATTCATTGTTAGGTTATCACTTTTTACTAACCCACCCATAGGATCTGTTAGCATGTGCAAAATTTTTTTATGGCTTCATTATCTTTCCCCTAGTCTCTGTATCATTTTTCATGTCTTTGGCTAAAGCCCTAAGCAGAAAATTCAAAAAAAAAAACTAGTCGTTACATTTAAAACCCTTTGTTTTGCCCAGGCCCTATTCTAATTTTGTGTTACTTTATCGGGTCACTTAAAATCTCACTAACCCATGTGCTTAAATGTTATGTCCCCTCACTCA
This sequence comes from Chamaecyparis obtusa, assembly GCA_027943335.1. Taxonomy (NCBI): domain Eukaryota; kingdom Viridiplantae; phylum Streptophyta; class Pinopsida; order Cupressales; family Cupressaceae; genus Chamaecyparis; species Chamaecyparis obtusa. The sequence goes on from BSBK01000527.1 coordinate 1,493,367, forward strand.
CTATGTGGTTAGGTTTTACATCGGGGTCCCCCTTTAATATTTCTCGAAGTTCCTAAGTCTCTCGGTGTTTTATTTTCCTAAGTCTCCAGCCGCAAAATTTCTTTCCTTTGTTTCACCTTGCAGAAATTGTGTGGTTTTCGTTAATTCACAAGACTGCAAGTTGTCAGAGGGTTTTGACTTGTGATTACATGACTTCATGATAGCTATCTCGATGGGCCCTATTGTTTTTCCCTGCTGGCAGTTAAACAGTCTTCAAGATCAACGGTTGTCGCCATACCACTGAGGGAAGATGCGCAGGTTTTAACGTAACGCCTTAACGATAGCTGTCCAATCTCCTAAAGGATTAAACTATGGGTCCATAATGACACGTATGCACAAATGACATCTTATTGGTCCATGTATCAACATGTTGGCAGTTGTCAGTGGGACCTCATTTCTAGATGCGTTAGAGGGTCCTGACAGTGTCAGAAAATCAATGACAGGTGCATGATCTTATGGGATTTGTTAGAGGGTTAAGATCATGCACCGAATGTCAATTCAATCTTTCTTAGAGGGGCTAAGTGTGGTGGGTCCACATGCCAGGTGTGCTGATATGGAAAGCTATGATTGGTCCACGTTGTGTGACTGGTTTTTGTGTAAGTGGGGCCAAATTTTTCAAGGTTTAGTGGGTTCTGACAGTGATAGAGTATCAACGGTCGGTGTGTAATCTGATAGGTTTTTTCTGATACTTGCAATCTTAAGACCACCATTGATTTTGTTTCCTATTAGAGGGTTGTTAGGGTAGGGAAAGATTCTACATCCGACGGTTATCTCATGATCTGATTGAATCTTGGAGGGCTATGCGAACATGAGACAACTGTCGATCTTCTTGTGCGGGCCCATTAAAATTGCCTTAGTCTTTTGGTGGTCCTGATAAGTGTTTGGCAATTATGACAATTTTCAATGCTTTTCGCTCATTCGTGAAATGAGATGGTGGTATTCTAAAATGGCTAGCGAGTCAGCGAGTGTGTATTCGCGTGATCACTAAACTACTTGGCAGATAGATAAAGTTCTTCGCCAACTGAAAAAAACCTTCAGTCTCCAGTTTGCCAGATGTAGCTAGGATGAGTTAAGTTCCTTTGGTCGCCAATTCACAGGGTTAAGTGGTGAGTCAGGTTTTCTTTCTGTGAGCAGGAAAAAGCCTTGTCATGTAATCGGTAGGAGTTAACCTGAGGCTAGCAGTTGAGTTGAGAACATAAAGACCATGAAAAGGACTAATCGAATGATCAGGACTTAAAGTTGATCTAGATTTAAATATAGACTGCTGATTTACTATAAGTGCCATAAAGTAGCTGTTGTTTTTCAAATTTGAATTTCTAAAGGTTTCTTAGTGATAGAAAGGACCAGAATTGAATGCTTTCACGATCAGATTTGATTTGTTTGGTGGCGCTTGTTGTTGCAGTGTGGTCCAGGGTGTTCTATGATTGTCTACAAGGGTCTGTACTATAATTTTTATGCTCAAGGCGTGTTGTAGGTGGCTGAACAGGTTGACATTTTGGATGTTTTTGTGGTTCTCAGTACCTTCTTAATGAGATTTTCATGATGGAGGATCAATCCAGGATCTATCTTCTCCTGGTTGCTTGGGTTTCTTCCCCTGTAATAAATTTGTGACCGTTTCTAATGGGTTTAGTGGTTGAAACCCTAACCCTAGTCATCTATAGCTTGTTGCAACTTGTTTTGGGTTTCCAGGATGACTAGGGGGTATATATTGTAGAATTTTTTACTTAGTGTGGGTTCCAAAACATTCTTTTGGTCCTTGGTTGTTGATGGTATTATACTGAAAAAGGAGCTAGATTTTGGGTCTTTTTCCTATCCTTGTGTTGCTTTGATTGTGTATTGATCCTGAATATGTTAATGAGAATACTATTGAGTTCTAATCTTGCATCTATGTATGTCTTCTTATTTTGGTTCTAAGCTCATATATGTTGGTGTCACAAAGTGTATTAGCATATGGTAAACAAAGAGTATTGTGAAGTCATCTCTGAGTTCCTAACAAAGTTAGGATTAAAGTCTTTTAGGTGAGTTCAGTGAGTTTACAACCAAGTAAGAATTTGATGTCCTTGTGTTCGAGGGAGAGGGGTAATAGGCAAAGCACTTATCTTGAGCCCAACAGTGTTTGATTTAAGATCTTCAGTTGATGTATGTAATTGGGTGACTCTTTGCCCTAGGTTAAGGCGCTGGTCCATCCTCTGGAGGCATTTCATTGTCATCAACCACACACAAACAAATTAAATGATCAAATCTTTAAATTAGTTAGTAAAGAGTATATTGGTATAACATTTGGTGATTCCTTTCAAGAAGTGAATCAAGGGTACACCTGCCTGAGCATCAAGGCTCAAAGTTTAGGAGAATCTCTTTTGATCCTTGTTAATTGGCCCTCTTCCTTGTGGACTTTGGAGTGGTGATAGAGTCAAAGTTTTATTAAAGTTATCCATCAAAGTATAAATTCACAAGTTGAAGATAAAAGGGAACTCCCAACAAAATGGTGACTCTGCTGGGTAGAACAACAAGGAAGAATTATACTTGTTAAGATCTCTAGTTGTAGTTATCTTATTATATTCAAAATCTTTTGTTGACCAGATTGATTTACCCATCCGAGTCCCCAACAAAATGGCAACTCTACTAGGGAGAGTCTAGAGATAAAGGTTTTCAAAGTGTAATCTTGTTTTCCTGTCTGTATTCAGTTAAAAGATTTTCCACTTAGTGGGTGGTGACTCAAAAGGTTAGAACTAGTGTCATATTGTAAATCATGGACAAGAGGAGGAATACTAGGTCCTTTGTCAGAAAGAATTTGGAGGTCACTCTGGAACAATTGCCTAGATAGGAGAAGAAGAGTTGGATCAGAAGGAATGGTGAGTCTACTAGTGCTCCCATCAGAGAAAAAAGAAATACTAGAGGTAGAGCACCACATGTTTCCTCAAGTGAGGAAGGTTCATGAGACAAAGTTTCTAGATCAGATGGTGGTCACTCTAAAGATAGATTTTATGATACCCCAGAGGCTGTATTTCGAGACAAGGGTCCATTGCCTGTAGGTCAGGATGAACAAGCCATAGAGATGGGTTTGGAGATTGATTTAGATATTGATGAAGATAATTTCAGAAGGGAGCCCATGAGACCAAGGCAAGTCCACTTCCCATATCAAAATCTTACTGATATGGATGTGTCATCAGGCTTTGATGACATTATGGTAGACCCAGATGATTTAAATGCACTAAGGTTACAGTTGGCAGAACAAGATGCCATACATAAAAGGTTACAAGATTAGAGAGAGGCTGAAAAGGTGAATGCTCTAATAGAAAGATAGTCTCTCCTTAGAGAGATTAATGAAATGAAGGAGAGAAACAAGATGCTTGCTTCTGCTCCTAAGACTTTGCAACATGATGTTTTTGGTGATCTTGAGGCTTTGAGGAGTGAGCATGAGTGCTTACTGCAAGATCATGAATTTGATAAGGAGGGCCCTATGGTTAGACAGGTTCAAAGTTATGATTCCCTCCCTAAAGATAAAAATGGACATGAGATCACCTTGCTATTGTCGTGGATGAGAAAGGAAAGCAAAATTTGGTGGGACATCAAACAAGTAGATCATTGACAATACTAGGGGTCCCACCACCCAATTCAAATAAGGACACTGATATAGAAAGAAGAAGAAAAGAAGATGAGGACCTTGCAAGAGAATTAGAAAAGGATGAAATTGAAGCCTCTATTGCAGAAAAGAGAAGAAAGATCTAGTTCTTGAAGGCTTCATTAGCTAATGCTCTTGGTCCATCTGCTACTGAACTAGGTATGCCATCTATGACTACTACTATTCCACTTAGTAATGCTACTAGTTTAATTCCTTCTTCATCTGCTAGGATAGGTGTTGATCCTAGACAATAGTCAAATGCACAAGTAGATGGAAATGTAAATGCAAATGTTAATCCTAGGGTTAACACTAGTTCAAGTTTTCAAAGAAGACCTATGCAACTAGAAGGCTATAGGAAAATTAGTTTTGATGGGATTCCTGGCTACCCGAATGCTTTTCCAAATGATATAAGAGATAAGGTACCTAAGTTTTCTGGTAATAATGCTATTAGTTGTGAGGAGCATCTTAGGCTATTTGTTGATATGCTTAATGATTATGAGGTAGAGCATGAGGATGTAGTCATGAAATTGTTTGTTCAATCTCTAATGGAGGATGCTAGAGATTGGTTTAAGAGACTTCCTGATAAATGTATTGATACTTGGGATTCCTTTGAGAGATGTTTTAAAGATCAGTATGGTGATAGGCCTAATTCTAGTTTCATGTTGAATGAATTCAATACCATAAGGAAAAATTAGAATGAGTCTGTAGCTGAATTCAACATGAGATTTTAGAAGGGTATGCATAAGTTGTTCCAAGTTATGTGGTTAGATGACAATGTTTGTCTAACCACATACTTCAATGCATTTGATGGAAAGATGGGATAATTTTTAAGGGAAAAAGAACCAAGAATTGTTAGGGATGCTTTTAGGATTAATATCAATATTGAGAATAATATGAAGATATCAGGAAAGTTGGGTGGGAAGAGAGATGACCCTAAGTTGTTTGGGGACAAGAAATACAAAAAAGAAAATGATAGGAATGTTGGAACTAGGAGGCAAGAAGAAGATAAATTGGATAAGGTGCTCAATGCATTGAAGGATTTGAAGGCACTTGCAAGTAGGAATATCAGTGCTCCTACCAATGAAAGGCCTCAGTTCAACAACAATTTCAATAAGTAGAATAGATTGCAGAACTACCCCTACAACACCCAATGGAAGGATGGCAAGCCTATTGTCCCTAATGCAAGGAATAACAATGACAGAGGTGTCCCTGACCCTCTAAAAAAAGCTTTAATAAATGTCATGGAGGACATACCTTGGTGTGTTGCATGCCAGTCCCTTCATTCTGCAGAGCATTGTGTGGTTTTCACATTCTATGGCTGCAAATCAAGATTGTGGCAGTGAGGAGATAGATCAAGAAGAAGATCAAGATGATGTTGGATGCAACATGGCTACTTCATATCTAGGATATGAAGATGATTCTGATTTTGATGAAGAAGTAGATGTAAATGTGAGGAGACACAATCAAGCCCTTTTTCATCAAGAGGTTTTTTCTGATAGTGAAAACATAGATGAGAAGGCATGTAACATGAACTCTTCTTCTGAGCCAGTAAATTTAAGAAGACCCTCTAGAGAAGAGATGGATAGGATTACTGCAGAAATGATTTCTCAAGTGCAAACTAGAGGTATGGTGGCAAGGAATACAAATGAGAAAGCTGTAGGAATGTTCATAAAGAGTGCCAACTCCAGAGAGCCTAATGAGAACAAATCAAAAGGTGATCACATGGTGAAATTCAAGAATGTAAAAGGTAAGAATTTTGAGCCTAAGGGAGTTGGAGTTGAAAAAATTTCTAATGAGATTGAGAATCTAGTTAACACAATGGCTAAGATTGAAAAAATGAGGGTGGCCAATACACCTAATATATCGTATAGGCAAAGGGATGCTAAGGTAGTGCAGATTGAGATTCCTTCCTCTACTCCTATTGATATGTTAGCTGTATTGTCCCAAATTATAGTTAAGGTTCCATTGTCAAAATTGTTGAGAATCCTTGAACACAAAGATAGAGCTATTGCATGGGTAGATAATGTTCATAACAATGATGTTGCATGCATTGGATCTCAGGATAAAGCTTTGAAAGGTGTTGCTGCTCAAGGAATTGTGTCTCAAATTCCTCCTATATATTTGGATAGTTCTGTCAATGCCAACCTTGAAAACATTGATCCATTCTTTTTAAGTGTTCTTGTGAATGGAATGAAACTAAGAAATTGTATGATTGATAGTGGTGCCTCTAATACTATTATTCCTTTCAAAATCATGGAGAAGTTGGGCCTAAAAGTTGATACAGTCCAAGGTAGATGTTGTGCAATGGATCAGAGGGATGTCCGAGTTATTGGGACTATCAATGCAATGCCATATAGGCTGGCAACATATCTAGAGAAAGAGTTAACAATGAGTGTTTTGGTGGTGGACATCCCTCCTCATTATGGGATGCCTGTATCTAGAAGGTGGAGTGCTGCCATGGGAGGAAGCTTACAGTGTGATTTGTCCTATGCCACTTTCAAGATTGATGATCAGTTTGTCAAGATTGATCAAAAGCCAATAGTATGCCACATGATCGAGAGGAATATTGATAATGAAATGACATGTTTTGTGGATACTGATATTAATGCTTTTAGGGTAGAGATCCCTGTACTTGAAAATGAACCTATTTTATCACCTATCTCTGTTGAGGTAAGTGTTAATTCTATGAAGGGTGATTTGTGGGTAATGTACTTTGATGGTGCAAATTGCAAAGATGGAGCAGGAGTAGGTATTTTACTTATTTCTCCTGATGGAAGCACCTAAAAATTTTCCTTCATATTGAATTTCTTTTGTACCAACAATATAGCAGAATATGAGGCATTGTTGTTAGGAATGAGGTTGGCACAAAAGCATGGTATTAAGTGTTTGAGTGTTGTTGGTGATTCTGAGTTGGTGGTGTCCCAAGTCAGGTCAGTATATGCTTCCATGAACAAAAGGTTAAAGCAATATAGGAATGTAGTTTGGGACTTGATTGAACATTTTGATGCCTTCAATATTGAGTGGAAGGATAGGAGTAATAATAAGATGGCTGATCTATTAGCCAATATTGCAATCAATCCCACTGATATTACTTTTGCTGGTATTTCTAAAGTTGAAATTCAGGCTAGGCCTAGTATACTAGACAATATTGAAAATTGGCAAGTTTTTGATGATGATAATGATATCTTGAAGTTTATGAGTTGTGAAGCTCAGTATCATGGTCAAGAATTTGATTGTTCAGCCTTGGTTGAGTTAGTAGAAGGAAAAGAGGTTGTCTTTGGCAATGAAGTTATTTAGCTTAGAACTAATAAGGTGCCCAAGGGGCTTGTTGTTTTGGAGATTGTCTTTGATAACCAGGATAGAGTTCAAAAGAATATCAAAAGAGAAGATCATGGTGATCTAGAGGAGATAAATCTTGGAACACATGAGGCACCTAAGAAGGTATACATTGGTAGAGATATATCTCAAAAGGTAAAGAAATCTTTGATTGAATTGTTAAGAAAATTTAGGCATGTTTTTGCATGGTCATATGATGACCTAAAGGTTTATAAAGAAGATTTGTTTCAACATATTATTCCATTGAAAGAAGATGCTAAACCTTTCCGACAAAAACAAAGGCCTATTAATCCTGCTTTGGCACCCAGGATGCAAGAAGAGTTAATGAAGCTGAGAGATGCTAGAATTATCAGGCCTATTAGGCACTCTTCTTGGGTTTCAAACCTTGTTCTTGTGAGAAAGAAAAATGGTGACATCAGGCTTTGTGTGGACTTCAATAATTTGAACATCAACTCATTAAAGGATAATTATTGTCTGCCCAATATGGAAGCTATGTTGCAGAGAGTAACTGGATTAGAATTGATGTCTATGATGGATGGTTTTTCTGGTTACAATCAAGTCATTGTGAAAGAATCAGAACAATTCAAGACAACTTTCACTACACCTTGGGGGACATATGTTTATGTGAGAATGCCTTTTGGTCTCACAAATGCTGGTGCTACTTTTCAGAGGGCAATGGATGTTGCCTTTTTAGATTTTATTAATGATTTCCTTGTTGTATATTAGGATGATTTAACTACCTATTCCAAGAAGGAAGAAGACCACTGTATTCATTTAGAGAAAATATTTATAAGGGCTTTGGAATATGACATTTCATTAAACCCAAGGAAATGTGCTTTTGGTGTCATTGAAGGTAAGTTTCTTGGCCATTTGGTTGGCAAGAAAGGAGTGAGAATTGAACCTAAGAGGGTAGCAACTATTGATAAAATTCAAAGACCAAAGAATGTTAAAGGGATTCAGTCCTTCTTTGGTCAGGTCAATTTCTTAAGGAGGTTTGTGACAAATTTTGTAGAGGTTACTAGACCTATTTCTAAGATGTTGAAGAAGGGATTTGCAATCAATTGGGAGGGTGAGCCTGATGAGGCTTTCAGAAATATCAAGCAGGCTATCAAAGATGCACCAATGCTTAAGGCACTTGATTATAATGTCCCAATGCACATATTTTCCTTTGCATCTTTTCACACTATTGCTGTAGTTTTGTTTCAAAAGAATAAGGATGGTTTTGAGTAGCCTATTGCATTTTTCAGTAAATCTTTGTAGGTTGCTGAATTGAAGTATGACATAAATGAGAAACAAGCATATGCACTTGTGAAGGCAATCAAGGCTTTTAGGTGTTACTTGATGGGGGCAGTTGTGATTGCTTTTGTGCCAAGTGCAGCTGTAAAGGATATTTTCTCACAGCAAGAGGTGTCTGGAAGAAGGTGCAGATGGATCAATAGGATCCAAGAATTCAATGTTGATGTCTAGATTACCAAGTTGGTTAGAGGACAAGGATTGGAAAAACTGATGGCCCAATCCAATCTTGATGCAAATCAGGTAAATAATTCTGAAATTGATTATACATGTGATATGGATGATTGTGTTTGGTATCAAGATATCATCTATTACTTGAGAAATATGAGATGTCTAGTAGGAATGAATGATAATCAGAAGAGGACATTAAAATTACAGGCCATCAAGTATGTAATTATGAAATGTAAATTGTATATAAAGTATTTAGATTGCATACTTTTGAAGTGTGTTGATGAAGATTAGGCTAACAAGTTGTTAAAGGAAATGCATGAGGGAGTTTTTGGTGGACATTACATGGGTAAAACAACTACTCATAAAATCTTGAGAGTAGGATTTTGGTGGCCCACAATCTTCAAGGATATAGAACAATTGGCGAGGAGGTGTGATGCTTGTCAAAGGTTATCTGGTAAGCTAAAATTTTTAGGTAATGTGCCATTAAAACCAGTAGAAGTTCAGGCTCCTTTCCAATAATGGGGAATTGATTTCATAGGGGAGATACCAAACAAGTCTAATGGAGGACACTCATGGATCTTAGTTTCCACTGATTACTTTACAAAGTGGGTAGAGGCTATACCTACAAGAAATGCAACTAGTAAGGTGGTAATTGATTTTCTATTGAATAATATTGTTACAAGGTTTGGTTTCCTTGAGAGGATAGTTAGTGATAATGCAATGTGCTTTAGGTCTGCTGAATACAAGGAATTTTGCAAAGGTTTGGGAATTCAAATTTCTAATTCCTCACCTTATCATCCACAAGGAAATGGTCAGGTAGAATCTACTAATAAGAGTTTGATTAAAATCCTAAAGAGAATTCTTGAAAAGAATAAGAGGGCATGGAAATCAAAATTGCCATTAGCTCTATGGGCTGATAGGGTGACTGTGAAGAGGGCAATTGGTTGTGCACCATTTGACCTAGTATATGGAATACATGCAAGAATGCCTCAGAATAATTTATTGGAAATGTAAAAGTTTGTGCAAATATATGATGATGACATAGATGATGAAATGTAGTTGAGAATTGAGGACCTCATTAGGTTGGATGAAACCAGAAGAGAATCAGTTGCAAGAAATGCCAAATTGCAGTTGCAGGTTAAGAATTTGTATGATAAGAAAACTATTGAAAGAAGGTTTGAACCTGGTGATTTGGTGTTAATTTGGAATGCTAGATTGGAGGATAAAGGAAAACATGGAAAATTTGATCCCATTTGGCTAGGGCCATATCTAATTCATGAGAAATGGGGCAAAGATTCATATGTTGTGAAAGAATTAAATGGTGAAGTTCAGGAATTGCCGGTTCATGGACAATTCTTGAAGAAATACTTCAATTGAAGGTATTTTATTTCCATGAACAGTAGTTAGGTCTGTACATTTTGTAAATTCTATAAATAAGTTGCTTGCCCCTACTTGGTTTTATCCTGGTCTGTAAGTTTTTGGTCCTGTTGCTCTCTGTTGTCATGTTTTACAGTGGGATGGTCTGCTTTAAACCAGTGATTCTAGATCCTTGCTATGCCTGCAGGAGGCATACATCCCTAGATAGAGCCACTATTAACACATGAAATTTTTTTTTATGGCTTCATTATCTTTCCCCTAGTCTCTATAGCATTTTTCATGTCTCTGGCTAAAGCCCTAAGCAGAAAATTCAAAAAAAAAAAAACTAGCCGTTACATTTAAAACCCTTGTTTTGCCCAGGCCCTATTCTAATTTTGTGTTACTTTATCAGGTCACCTAAAATATCACTAATCCATGTGCTTAAATGTTATGTCCCCTCACTCTTTATGTGGTTAGGTTTTACGTCAGGGTCCACCTTTAATATTTCCCTAAGTTCCTAAGTCTCTTGGCATTTTATTTTCCTAAGTTTCCAGCCGCAAAATTTCTTTCCTTTGTTTCACCTTGCAGAAATTGTGTGGTTGTCATTAATTCTCAAGACTGGAGGCTATCAGAGGGTTCTGACTTGAGATTACATGACTTCATGATAGTTTTCCCAGTGGGCCCTGTTGTTTTTCCGTACTGGCGGTTAAAGAGTCTTCAAGATCAACAATTGTCACCATACCACTGAGGGAAGATGCATGGGTTTTAATGTAACGCCTTAATGACAGCCGTCTGATCTCCTAAAGGATTAAACTATGGGTCCATAATGACACATATGCACAAATGGTGGCATCTTATTGGTCCATGTATCAACATGTTGGTAGTTTTTAGTGAGACTTGGTTTCTAGATGCATTAGAGGGTCTTGACAGTGTCAGAAAATCAACGATGGGCGCATGATCTTATGGGATCTGTCAGAGGCTTAAGATCATGCACTGACCATCAATTCAATCTTTCTCAGAGGGGCTAAGTGTGGTGGGTCCACATGCTAGGTGTGCTGATATGGCAAGCTGTGATTGGTCCATGTTGTGTGACTAGTTTTTGTGTTAGTGGGGCTAGATTTTTTGAGGTTCAGTGGGTTCTGACAGTGACAGAGTATCAACGGTCGGTGTGTAATCTGATAGGTTTTTTCTAACATTTGCGATCTTAAGACCACCATTGATTTTGTTTCTTGTCAAAGGGTTGTCAGGGCAGGGAAAGATTCTACATCTGACGGTTGTCTCATGATCTGATGGAATCTTAGAGGGCTATGCGAAGATGAGACAACTGTCAATCTTCTTGTGTGGGCCCATTAAAATTGCCTTAGTCTTTTGGCAGTCCTGATAAGTGTTTGGTGGTTCTGACAAATTTCAATGCTTTTCACTCATTCATGAAATGAGATGGCGGTATTCTAAAATGGCTGGTGATTCAGCGAGTGTGTATTCGTGTGATCGCTAAACTACTTGGCAGATAGATAAAGTTCTTTATGAACTGATGAAAACCTTCAGTCGCCAGTTCACCAGATGTAGTTGGGATGAGTTAAGTTCCTTTGGTCGCCAGTTCACGAGGTTAAGTGGTGAGTTAGGTTTTCTTTCTGCAAATAAGAAAAATCCTTGTCATGTAATTGGTAGGAGTTAACCTGAGGCTAGCAGTTGAGTTGAGAACATAAAGACCGCGAAAAGGACTAATTAGACAATCAAGACTTAAAGTTGATCTAGATTTAAATGTAGACTATCAATTTACTGTAAGCACCATAAAGTAGCTGTTGTTTTTCAAATTTGAATTTTTGAGGGTTTCTCAGCGACAGAAAGGACCAGAATTGAGTGCTTTCATGTCTGATTTTGATTTGTTTGGTGGCACTTGCTATTGCAGTGTGGTCCAGGGTGTTCTATGATCATCTGCAGGGGTATGTATTGTAATTATTGCACTCAAGGCGTGTTGCAGGTGGCCGAACAGGTTGACATTTTGGATGTTTTTATGGTTCTCAGTACCTTCTCAATGAGATTTTCATGATTGAGGATCAATACGAGATTTGTCTTCTCCTGGTTGCTTGGGTTTCTTCCCCTGTAATAAATTTATAACCATTTCTAATGGGTTTAGTGGTTGGAACCCTAACCCTAGTCATCCGTAGCTTGTTGCAACCTATTTTGGGTTTCCAAGATGACTAGGGGGTTATATATTGCAAAATTTTTGACTTAGTGCGAGTTCCAAAACATTCTTTTGGTCCCTAGTTGTTGATGGTATTATACTGAAAAAGGAGCTAGATTTTGGGTCTTTTTCCTATCCTTGTGTTTTTTTGATTGTGTATTGATCCTGAATATGTTAATGAGAATACTATTGAGCTCCAATATTGCATCTGTGTATGTCTTCTTGTTTCAGTTCTGAGCTCATATATGTTAGTGTCACAAAGTGTATTAGCATATGGTAAACAAAGAGTATTGTGAAGTCATCTCTGAGTTCCTAACAAAGTTAGGATTAAAGTCTTTTAGGTGAGTTCAGTGAGTTTACAACCAAGTAAGAATCTAATGTCCTTGTGTTTGAGGGAGAGGGGTAATAGGCAAAGCACTTATCCTGAGCCCAACAGTGTTTGATTTAAGATCTTCAGTTGATGTATGTAATTGGGTGACTCTTTGCCCTAGGTTAAGGTAGTGGTCCATCCTCTAGAGGCATTTCATTGTCATCAACCATACACAAATAAATTAAATGATCAAATCTTTAAATTAGTTAGTAAAGAGTATATTGGTATAACATTTAGTGATTCATTTCAAGAAGTGAATCAAGGGTACACCCACCTGAGCATCAAGGCTCAAAGTGTAGGAGGATCTCTTTTGATCCTTGTTAATTGGCCCTCTTCCTTGTGGACTTTGGAGTGGTGATAGAGTCAACATTTTATTAAAGTTATCCATCAAAGTATAAATTCACAAATTGAAGATCAAAGGGAACTCCCAACAGGATCATCTGGTAACCACTTTAGGGTTCCAACACCTACGGTGAGCCACTCACCTAGGGTACCTAGTCCCCTACCCACACACACAAGCCATGAAAACATCAAGTACTTTTAAAAGATCCATATTCATAAGTCTAGGGAGTGCACCGGTGCACTCAGGCCACCCAAACAAGTCCTAACCTTACATTATGGACTCTACCAATAAACCAAGTATGAACAAAAGATTATAATAAAAACCAAGTATAGAAATTCATAAGACATGACATAAAACTTCCCACATGCATTTACATAACATTCCACAGCTTATTTCAAAAATCTAGGGATATCACATGTGCTACAAATTTGACTGCTGGGTCCTTGATTGTCAAAATCTTCAATGCCTGACCATCCCATTGTGCTCCAGTAAATTTCTCAACATCAGGTTGTGATGAACTACAAAAGGCTTTAGCCTTGTCAGTTGTAGGGAGCCCAGTAACCCTACTAATCATTTTCTTGTTGACCTCAATCAGTAAGTCCAGCCACAATTTGTCATTGTGATACCTATTCATAATGATTATAATCCAATCTGATTTAAATGATTGTGGAAAGTGTTTAAAACATGATAAGCCTATTGCCTCAATCTTCTTGTAATCTGATTTCATTTTTCCATCGGGGCCACAGAGTAGTTGATGTGTTGCAACAGTTTCAAAATCTCCAACTTCTCTGATTTTGCAATGAATATAAGACCTTATGTCTTCTATCAATAAATCCCTTTCTGGTATGCTTGAAAAAGCAATCATTGTATCTATTTTAGCTACGACTTTAGGATGTGGCTTAAACTTAGGTTTGTTGAAGTGTGCCCTAACAATTAGATTAACTTCCTCCTCAACACTTTGTGATTTGTTTGCAGATGACATTGATGCCATAAATTAATTCTAGGGTTTCGACAAGTAGTAGGATAAGAAGTGTTTGATCACAAATAAACTTACTTGGTATTGTGAAGAGTGATGTCAGTTCGATCTAACGTAGCCTTGAATCCTTTTGAAAATATTTTAGCTTGAACTCTCCTCTTTGAATTCTCCACTCTTTGAAATCGTAATGTAAAAATGAACTCTGTTCCTGTGTATTTATAGACCTTTCGATATTCCTGCTCAAAATTTCATTCAATAAGTGCTTGATCTAAATTTCGGTGTGAAACAACTGTTAGCTCGGTGAAAACTAAAAATATTCTCCACTTAGTTAACATAGGATTTCTTCATTGGTTGATACATGTGCTTGGTTAACCTTAGATAGTGATTACCGACAGGTAACCAACTCTCGGTCTCTCTTTTACTGACTGTATAACATTGTTAGCTCATGACAACTAAACCATAGTGCATCTTTATCCATGCTGATTTGGTATTAGTACATCATGTATAAGGAACTATACGTAAAATGTGATCTTTTGAAATGTCAGTCTCATACATACCTATTTCACCTTAAATGGAAGTACCAATGTCACCCAATCTAGTGGACAAGGTTTCACTGAGAACATTACTTGACTCAACATTCTCATTAGATGCCTTCTTCCACATAGTGTTCCTTAACTTCATGATATCTACAATGGTATATCCACTTTCAAATATATGGTTCTCATCTAGTACTCAGTCTTTGCAATTCTTTCTTAAATGACCGACCTTATGGCAGTGCAAACATACAATCCCGGTGCTTGTCCAGCTTCTTGATTGTCCAATCCGACTCTTTCTATAATAGTTTGCTGCAATGTGTCCATAACTACCACATACAATATAGTTAGTCCATGTATTATAATCCCAAACATAAGAGTTACCTTGTCTCTTCGGTTGATATGGCCTACGTTAAGGTTTCTCCTTAGGTGTCCATACTTGTTTCATTTTCGCCTTACATTCTTGTGCTGTATGTCCATGCTTGTTACAAGTGTAACATATTTTCTCCATAGTGGTATTATTAGCAAGATCATTTTGCTTAGCTCTACAATCATAAGAAGGATATCCAAACTTTCCACAGTAGTAACAATATCCATTAAACTTAGGAGTAATAGGAGGTTTACCTTGTGCTTTGCTTCTACACACATTAGATGTATGTCCCGGTTTGCCACAGTGATAACATGTCAACATATTAGGTTTTTGATTTTGACCATTGTTGACTTTTTCAACTTTTTGTGATGTTTCTCCTTCACCGGTGTAGCCTATACTAGCTTTGCTCCCAAATCTTCTCTGATTAGTCAAAAAGTCATCAATCTTCTTAGAGCTTTCCTCAGCAAGTTTCTTCATTTCATTTTGCTGCTGTTGATTTTTCACTTCATTTCTTAGTTTCTCATTCTCTTCTCTGAGTCTTGCAACATCTTCTAGTTTTCTTGACAATTCTACATTCACTCGATTTACCTCTTGATTCACAGTCATCACTTGATTAGTTACTTGGAAATGTCCGTCAGTGAGTCTTTGTATCTCACTCTCTTTAGTTTGAAGTTGTTCACTCATCTGTCTTCGGTCATCAATTGCTAGATTTCTTTCTTTCTTGGCTTGATTTGCTTTGTTCATTATTTCTATCATTCTCACCATCTGAGATTCTTGACCGATTTGTAGTGCTTTCACTTGATCAGTTAAATATTGATTCTTTTCAAATAGATCAGTGATTATGCTTTCAGATCCATCAGAGATGCCTCTAGAACTAGATCCAACATGCTCAAGTATTTCATCAATAGATTCTTCATGGTAACCGATCTCATTCTGAAGAATAGCTATGTTCTTCCTTTCAACTAGGTATTTCTTCAGTCCTTCCTTGGCTTGCTTATACTATTCCACAAACATTTGCATTTGTATCTTCTAATTCTCAATAGTCTTATCAAGCTTGTATCTCTCCATGACTTAGATCTTTACCCTTTAGTGGTTAAACTATTCAATAAGAGAACTGTGCTTTGATACCAATTGTTGGAATGAGGAGAGATAGGAACTGAGAGGGGAGGGGTGAATCAGTGCCTTCAAAACTTTACTTGTAAACCTTTTGGATCTATAATCATAAAAAGTGATAACCGACCAAAACAAATTGAATCTAATTGCATGAATCAATCATCCATTTAACTTAAGTAAATAAACAACATGAAATCAATATCATAATCACATGACACAAGTATTTTGGTAACGCATAAACCCTTGTTAGAAGGTAAAAACTACAGTGGGGATGACACCCACAAATTCTTCACTACTATAGATAGAAAAGGTTTGCCTATTAGGGCTACAAGTTTTGATCACTTCTGGTGATCTCACCCTATTAGGAGTGACATGTCAGATCTGCTAGATCTACCTAGTTATAGGATTTTAAAAACACTAATGAAGTGTGCACTCGGTTAAGAGATTTACATAATACTGTTAAGTCTACTCTGTTAAGAGATTTTATCAAAAACCTCTATTACTATTGTTAGAAAGCAATAGGTAATTATCTACTATTTGACACTCAATTGTCTGATACAGATCTATAAGCTCTTATAAAATTATCACCTTACTTGTGATGAATCTCTTCTCTGAACTGCTCGGTAGCCTCTACTAATTCTACTCAATCTGAATTCCTCTGTACTCGGTTCTGCTCTGTTAACTAATAGACTTGAAGATAGGCAATTGCTTCAAGTGCTCCATGATTCATATATCAACTCACACCAAAAAATGATGTGAACACACAAAAATATAGTGTTCTATTTTTTCCGCTTAAACAAAATTAGGTTACACAATATAGTCATAATCCTAAGATTTACGGTGTACAATTATAACCTAGATCAACTATTAAAAAAGATATACATTGTATTTAATGAATATCATTACATTAAATGTTCCTCAATCTTGGTAAAACATTTTATAAACTGTTGTTACCATTTGCATAGAAGAATGTGCCATTCTTGATTACTATGCCATTTCCTGTGATCCTTGATAAACACTATGTAAACTGATCGATGTATACTATGATGCTCGGTGTTTACTATCTGTTAGTGTCTGTGTCTCGTGGTGCTCAGTAAACTGTCTGCTGCTCGGTATATTGCTTTACCGACTAGTCTATTCTACTTTATGTTATCGATTAGCTCATTGTAAGTAACTGACCGATATCTTTACAAACCTTTGGTACTAATGACAACCTTAAAAGATCAATAGAGATAACAAGTATTCCCTGAGGGAAGGGAGATTGTGAAATACTTGTTATCATTGTATTGTGTATTTCCAATATGTTTGGATGCAGGGCAGACCAAGAGAATGAAGGATCACTCACTGATTGCATGATAACCTGATTTTGAAGGGTCACTGGTTGAGGTGATAGTCAAGGTTTGGATGTTGATAGTGAATTCCTTGAGGGAAGGGGGATTGTGAAAGACTTGTTATCATTGTATTGTATATTTCCAATATGTTTGGATTCCAAAATATAGTTAAGAATTCAAAATTCATCCTCTAAACTGGAGATAGATTAGTATAGGGGTTATCTCTTCTCAATGGGTATACATAAGATACTAGTATCATACTACTAACTTTGTGAACATTTAAAAACTAAAACCATTCAAATATTAAATTTGCCACATACATCAGCACATAGTTTTGTGAGTAACTTTTCTGACAGGATAAAAACAAATCTCTTTTATGGAACAAGTTATTTTTTCCCATAAGATCTAAGGTATACTTATAGGATAATATCTAATATCAAATTACACGCAATATGGAATACACATAAAGATATTCCTAAGAAGTTTTAACATGATTCATTAAGCTAGAGTTTCATCAACATTACTTATTAACTAGCTTATTTAACCAATTCCATATCCTAGAAATCCATAATAATCTTCTTACGAGTATATCTTTTCCCAACATTAACAAGTTTGTTTGAATTTTACCATTTTCTAAAATAAAAGTCATAGATTCTTTAATAGAGGGAGAGAAATACACGAGTCATATGGCTACCCTCTTTTTCAATCAAATTAATATGTTCAACCCACTAACATTTTGTACACACATTTCAATAAAAGCACATTTGAGGAGTAACTACAAGTATTTTTATCCTTATATGCATCTTCAATACGACATCTATACCATTTCCTACAAATTCACATTCTTCTAATATTTTGATTTTAGGATAGTTAGAAAGTTTGACTTAAATCTTATTCTAATAGACATATCATTATTCCTTTCGTAATAACTCATTGTTCCTATATAATAGCAATGTTGTTAGCTTCAACTTCCATTTCACACACAAAATGCCAACAAAGTAAATAATTACTACACAATTTTTCTTAATATCATATTCTTTCCTTATAGTTGATGGTTTTCACTAGATCAATTCACACTATTTATGATGATCATATATAATTCAGAATTCCTACCATATAATCAAACATTTATCCTTTCAACAATTGTGTACTATAATCCTATTTATTACAAAACCTTGGGGACATAGATCCTTTACCCAAGGGTTCCCTCTAGCTAGGCACATTATCCTTATGGACACATTGATTTTTCCCTATAAAATTTAGTCTTTTAAACATATTTCTTGAGAAGAAGGGAGAGACACATTTGATTTCAACAATAAATTTAATTTCTTACTTGAGAGGGTATATACAAGAGAGATGCTTCTTAATGAATCTTAGTCACTGGTAACGCATGGAAAGTCAAACCACTAGTATCCAAAGCATTCAATAAGTGAATATGAATGTTTGAAAACTACTCCCAATAATTCTTAAACAAAATAAAGTATGTTTAAGAATTGTTGGGATTGGTCCTTTGGCGTGTATTAAACATAATAGAATTTTCAGCATATTATTATCATTCTAATTCTTTGTTGTAGACATGCCATTGGTTTAGTTTTAATCTATTGGTGTCATGCCCTAGCCCATGCTTTATCTCCATTATTTTATGTTATTCACTATTTTGAAATGTTGACTGTGGTTATCAAATGGAAAAAATAGAAAAAATAAATTTAACATGAATTTTTTATATACAAAACTGAACCAATGCCATGTTTACAACAAAGAAATAGAATGATAATAATATGCTGAAAATTCTATTCTGTTTAATATACGCCAAAGGACCAGTTGTATGAAATTGTCAATCACATAGCATTTCACTATTGTATGAGTGGATTGTGTAGGAATAGTTAACATTAAACAAGGAGAAAAGTCCTCAACATATATTGGAAACTGTTGAATTCAATAATAAGTGAAACCTAACACCAACACTATTCCTTCCATTCACTTCTACCAATAACAAAGTATTTAATCCATTCAACATTACATATAATCATTAGACAGTTACATTTCCTGACTATGTAGAGGAACAATCATGACCAAAATGATCAAAAGCACTTTCACCCTTGCACAAGCTATTCCAAACTTCAAGTAAAATGAGAAATATGCTATATCAAATCATTCATATTCATAGTAACCATTCAAAGGATCATTTTTTTAATGAACCCTCTGACTGTACCCATGTGACAAAGAAATGAAACTTAGTAAAACCAGTCTATGCTGCTGTTTGTGAGGGTAAAATCATGATAAGTGCCTCTCAAACCTCTCCAAACATGTAAGAATGTCTTTAAATACTTTATTGATCTCTTCTAAACATTAACGCATGGACAGTTGAACCATTAGTCTCCAAAGCATTCAATAAGTGAATATGAATGTTTGAAAACTTTCCTCTCAACTTCCCCAACCACTCCTAATCGGTTAGAGGGATTAGTTGAGTGTTTAGACACTAAAACTTCTTAAACATACTTTATCTGATATGCTGAATTATAATATCAACAAACATGAATCCAAAATTTTCAAAACAATGAATCGATATCCTTGAGCACAAGCACCAATAACATCAAATAATGGAGATAAAGCACAGGCTAGGGCACGACACTAGTAGAATGCGGTCATTTCTGTGAGCATTCACGATCAAATAAAATGCCATGCATTTGAAATTTGTGGTCGAATATGATGCCAAAGGCTCAAAAGATGTTGGTCATCAAAGATACCAATTAAAGATGAAGAAATCACATACCTTCTCTTGTGCTCAGCTTTCACAAAGGAAGATTTGAATGCTAAATCTTTCTTGTACCACATGAAGAACATGCCATTGGTTCAGTTTAGAATGTTATTATCATATCAAATAAAGTATGTTTAAGAATTGTTGGTAAGGATAGGAATAGTGGAGATTCTAGAAATATCCCTCTAACTGATTGGGAGTGGTTGGGGAAGTTGAGAGGAAAGTTTTAAAACATTCATATTCACTTATTGAATGCTTTGGAGACTACTGGTTTGACTATCCATGGGTTACCAATGACTGAGATGCGTTGTCCAGTTTTGAAGGGTCACTAGTTGAGGGGATAGTCAAGGTCCGGATGTTGATAGTGAATTCCTTGAGGGAAGGGGGAGTGTGAAAGACTTGTTATCATTTTATTATGCATTTCCAATATGTTTGGATGTAGGGTAGACTAGGAGAATGAAGGATCACTCACTGATTGCATGATAACCCAGTTTTGAAGGGTCACTGGTTGAGGGGACAGTCAAGGTCCAGATGTTTATAGTGAATTCCTTGAGGGAAGGGGGATTGTGAAAGACTTGTTATCATTGTATTGTGTATTTCCAATATGTTTGGATGCAGGGAAGACCAGGAGAATGAAGGATCACTCATTGATTGCATGATAACTCAGTTTTGATGGGTCACTGGTTGAGGGGATAGTCAAGGTCCAGATGTTGATAGTGAATTCCTTGAGGGAAGGGGGATCATGAAAGACTTTTTATCATTGTATTGTGTATTTCCAATATGTTTGGATGTAGGGAAGACTAGGAGAGTGAAGGATCACTCACTGATTGCATGATAACCTAGTTTTGAAGGGTCACTGGTTGAGGGGATAGTCAAGGTCTGGATGTTGATAGTGAATTCCTTGAGGGAAGGAGGATTGTGAAAGACTTGTTATCATTGTATTGTGTATTTCCAATATGTTTGGATGTAGGGAAGACCAGGAGAGTGAAGGATCACTCACTGATTGCATGATAACCCAGTTTTGAAGGGTCACTGGTTGAGGGGATAGTCAAGGTCCAGATGTTGATAGTGAATTCCTTAAGGGAAGGGAGATTGTGAAAGACTTGTTATCATTGTATTGTGTATTTCCATTATGTTTGGATGTAGGGAAGACTAGGAGAATGAAGGATCACTCATTGATTGCATGATAACCTAGTTTTGAAGGGTCACTGGTTGAGGGAATAGTCAAGGTCTGGATGTTGATAGTGAATTCCTTGAGGGAAGGAGGATTGTAAAAGAATTTTTATCATTGTATTATGTATTTCCAATATGTTTGGATGCAAGGCAGACCAAGAGAATGAAGGATCACTCACTGATTACATGATAAACTAGTTTTGAAGGGTCACTGGTTAAGGGGACAGTCAAGGTTTAGATGTTGATAGTGAATTCCTTGAGGGAAGGGGGATTGTGAAAGATTTCTTATCATTGTATTTTGTATTTCTAATATGTTTGGATGTAGGGCAGACCAGGAGAATGAAGGATCACTCACTGATTGCATGATAACCTAGTTTTGAAGGGTCACTGGTTGAGGGGACAGTCAAGGTCCAGATGTTGATAGTGAATTCCTTGAGGGAAGTAGGATTGCGAAAGAATTTTTATCATTGTATTGTGTATTTCCAATATGTTTGGATGCAAGGTAGAGTAGGAGAATGAAGGATCACTCATTGATTACATGATAACCTAGTTTTGAAGGGTCACTAGTTGAGGGGACAGTCAAGGTTTGGATGACTGGGCCATTCGATGACCCTATTTCTTTGTATTAATTTCTATTCAAATAGGATGCATGGATTTCTTGGGAATTATTGGCTGCTATGTATCTTGCAACTGCATCCATAAATCTGCATATACTTCTCTAGGGTTGTAAGCCACTTAGGGATCAAAATAGAGAAAACAAATCAAAATCGTTCTTTGTCCTATTTCCTTTTAACAAAGTCTCAACTATCAATGATACAATACATTTGATGCCCTAAGCTATCAATACAAATAGCACCTAGCTAGAATCTCACAAGCTGTCCATTTGATAACCATAGTCAACATTTCAACAAAATGGATATCCTTTAGCACAAGCACCAATAACATCAAATAATGGAGTTAAAGCACGGGCTAGGGCACGACACTAGTACAATGCGGTCATTTCAATGAGCATCTTAGAAATATACAATGCATCATTAAACGTGCCAATAATATCAACAAACGTGAATCCAAACATTTGAAAATAGTGAATTGATATCCTTGAGCACAAGCACCAATAACATCAAATAATAGAGATAAA
Source organism: Chamaecyparis obtusa (assembly GCA_027943335.1). Classification (NCBI taxonomy): domain Eukaryota; kingdom Viridiplantae; phylum Streptophyta; class Pinopsida; order Cupressales; family Cupressaceae; genus Chamaecyparis; species Chamaecyparis obtusa. The sequence continues at coordinate 1,515,474 of BSBK01000527.1, forward strand.
GCACTGGCTAGGGCACGACACTAGTAGAATGTGGTAATTTTAGAGAGCATTCATGATCAAATAAAATGCAATGCATTTAAAATTTGTGGTTGAATATGATGCAAGAGGCTTGAAAGATGAAGAAACTACATACCTTCTATCACACTCAACTTTCGCTCCTTTTCTCCTGCTCCTCTATCCAATCAAAATAAAAATGATTTGGTGCTTCACTTTTTTTTTATGTATACCCTGAACTTGTCAGAATTTTGAATGTTAATTTAAAACCCATTGGAATACCGACACCATTAGGGGCTATTTTAAAAAAAAAACAACAAATTCATTAAAAAAAATTACTTGTCGGAAGCTTCTGTCGAAATTTGGCCCCAAATGTAGTAGTGATGGTGTAGACACCCTGGTATAGCAGAGAATTTTTAGGAGTAGTGGTGGATGTTATTTGACCATCCCCCACATGCTAATCATGAGGTCCCACTTTATTTAAAAAAAAAATTATGGGCTGAATTTGAACTAGGTAGGAAACCCAATTATTTTTACATGAGAGCATTCCAGGGGGTTGGTCGGGGCATGGCATAGGATAGGCCAGGGGCCAAATTGAGTGATAGATGTAGAAACCATGTGTTCAATGAGCCCCTTGTTCCTCTTCCTTCTCTTGTAGTTCCTACACCCATCCATCATTGAGCAGTGTAGTCATCTCTTAGTTCTTTGAGTGCCCTTATGGGAATTTTATTACATCACTTGACCCAAGAGAGGGCTGCCCCTAGCATAGCACATGTTTGTACAAATTGTGGGAGTATATGTAGGGGTCCCTAGATTGATCTTGATGCTGCCCATGCTGCCCATGGTGGATATGCTGATGATGATGGTGGTGCACATGGTGATGTTGGAGATGATATCTCATCATATGTTGATTTTGTCAATGCAGACGATGATCATCCTGCACAGGTAAATTTAATTATAATTTATATAGTGCAATATTAAATTTCATATTTATACAATTATGAACCATAACATGTGGATTTTTTGGTGAACAAAGGAGGGTTGACCCTCCATCATTCATTAGTCATCATCATATGACATCGACACCTTGGCATCTTGGTGCTCCATTCATGGTATGCACTTTGATCTTGATACATTTAAACTTTCAACAAAATAAACTTTAATTGATAATGTGTTTGACATATTTTTGTGATTTTGTAGGGTCTCTCATATACTAGTGAGATTGGCAGTCCTTCATTCTCTGCCCCATCAGTCACCAAGAGTCAGCCGCATATACCTGTAGTATGTTTAACTTTCTATTAATTTTAAGTGTTTATATCTTAGTAATTTATGTACAACTTTGATTCACACTTATTTTTTTGCAATTGTAGGCTTTTAGAATGTCTCATGTTGCACAATCACATTTACGTCCTGACTCATTGGTGACATTAGCTATGTGCAACACATCGGTAATGTACATATTTTTATATTCCATAAATTTATAGTCAAGTTATATATACTTTCTCATATATGTATATGTACTATAAGTTTGATTCCTGCTTTATATACATGTTGTTCAGGTTGACACCACCATGAGTCTTGGCATGGATACATGATTAAGCCAAATGCAACCATCGACACTATCCTTTGAGGTCATGATTAAATGCAAATTTTTAATGTCCATTGTGTATCTAGATCTTTTACACCTAATTATTAAAAAATTATACTTTAAATGTTTTTACAGGATTTGGCTGCATCCACTTTTGATGTATCTAAGGGAGGACCTTCATGTCCCATTGAGGGTACTCAGGACCAGACACAGTAGGATGAGGGTACTCAGGACTAGACAAAGCATGTTGATGCATCACAGTCCTCTTCACATGGAGTGAAGATGACTACAGATCAGCTAGATGGGTAGAGTTAGATTATGATGACTATTTGGACTTGTGTTATGATGATGATTATTTGGACTTTTTTTATGATGAATTCTTTTCATATTATTTTTACTTGTTGTTAGAGTAGGACTTTCATTACATACTAGTCCAATTGTTATCATATATTGTACTTGAACTTGTTTTTAGAGTAAGACTTTGTTTTGTGATTGTATATATATCATGAGTTGATATGATGGACATTATCATACATGTAAATTATTTCAGGACTTGTTATGTTATTTATCTTATTCATGGACTTTTAATCCTATTTCACGATTTGTTCAAATAGTGGTTTGAATGTAGATATACATGAGCTTACATGTAATCTATCTAACAATGAGATCTATTAATTCATGTGTAATTGAGAAGAACAATATCTAGATACATTGCAAGTGATATGAACACTTTGATTAACTATAAAAAAATCATCTATCTAGTTCAATGAGATCTATTAATTTACATGTAATTGACAAGAACAATATGGATACATCATAAAATTAATATTGACTTTGATAATTAACTATATTAATTATCAAAGTCAATATTAATTAACTATATTAATTCTCAAAGTCAAACTTAATTATGATAATTACAAGTAATTTATGGATGCACAAATAAATCTATTATAATCTATTAAGTGAACATAATTTGACCAATATGCATAGTTTAATATTTAGAACAAAATTAGGTAAATATGCAACTATGAATTTAACTTAAATATTTAAAACAAAATTGGATACACTCATAAAAGTGAGTTCATGTGAACTTAAATTACAAAACCAAAATTGGACGAATACACTTGAGTGCATTGTATTGCATTAATAGTTCATGTCTATGTTCTTCCAGACATCCTGCATGATAAAAATAAATGTTGAAATGTTAGCATTTATATGTAAGTTCATTTAAAGTCAATTTTAATTTATTTCAAATCTATATCTCTAAATTATAAATTATGACACTTCAAAGAAGACATAGATATTTATATTTAGAAAAACATATATAAAAATACATGACAAATTGAACAAAAACTTACATGTATAAATTTGATTCAACGTAATGTACAATCAACATCCTCTCTTTTTTTCAATGCGTCTATGATTGCCTCATGCTCTTCCATTGAAAGTGTCCATAATATTTTATTAGAAAGTCTCCCTTTGTATCTTTCCAATTTGATATTTATTGCCACGACCAAATGGGAATAGTGCATAATCTTCTTTTTTGATTGGTAGTCTTCAAAAGCTAGTAAACCATTCCTTCTTGTTAGGTATTTGCATAGCCATGTACCAACTACCAAAACATACCCAATTGGATACTGGAAATCATCATCATCTACTTGATGACATATCAAATTTTTCTTAGGTTCTACACATCGAGCTAACCAATACTCTGTCTTCTCTTCATTATGCTTAGGTGCAACAACAACATACACATGTCCTACAAAACAAAATTAAGTACACGCACAAATAAAACTTGTTTAAAGGTTTATAATTCAAATATAATCATAAATTACGTGGCATACATGTATGTAACTAATATAGTTTAAAGTTTTATAATTCAATAAATTATATGACATACATGTATGTAACTAATATAGTTTAAAGTTTTACAATAAATTGAATTAAATTACTAGGTTGTATGAGGTCTGAAACACAATCATAATCTTTTGATGCAAAGGCATGATCCATGCCTTCATTTATTGTATCATCTTCATCTTGTGTCTCACTAGGTGTTAAGGATTTTTATTTCCATTCTTCAACCCATTTTGTAGTCTCGCATTCTTCCCATTCACCTGCAACACAAAATTCACAAAAACATGCAAGCTCCTAGTCCATATAGTCCAAGTGTTAGAATTAGAACTCCTAAATGAATGCCATTTAGCCGATCCGCTGATTGTATTACAATCATATCTTGAAAGGATATTATTCTCTTCAACTAGCCAGAAAAAATGTCTGATTGTAGAGTTCTGACTTGATTTTGTAGAAAAATTTGTTTTACACCATTCAACAATTGCATGTGCATCTTTAAATTTTGATTTTTCCTCAAATTTGAGTTGTTCTCTACAAAGGGCTCTCTTAACACATGCACCAACACCATCATGTTATCCCTTCCTGTGTCCAGCCTAAAAAAAACTCCAGATATGTTGGATATTTATTTTCTTATGTGTCCTACTCAACCAATAAAACATTCTAGCATTCTTGAATTTCCCTGTGCAATTATCTGACCATATTAGATGTTGTGTTATATGAATTTCTCTCTCCCTTAAATTTTCATAAAAGGTCTTAATGCAATACTGGACAAACTCTGATGAGTGTAACTTATTATCACTCATATAGAATGGTACTCTCTCAATATTTTTTGATCCTCTTTTGTACTATTAGGTGCATGCCTATATACAGTATGAACAAAAATTATTACTTGCATTGAATTATAATATTGTGGTTGGATCTCATCTTGTGGTGCAAGCGTGTAGTTCTCTACAAAGTCAATGACTGAAAGTATACTACCAATAGGAAATGTATTCTTGCATATGCGAAATTGTCCATCAAGCCATCTAGAATTTTGAGAGTGTTTCACATATTTAGGTACAACCTTACTCTTGAATTCATTCATAAAAGTATTAACACTAAGTTTTTCAATTATTAGGTCGCACTGTTTTCCAACTTTTCCATCCTTCAATGGATACTCAACAATTTTAAATCTTTGCACATCAACTAATTGTTGTCCAAAATCAAATGAAATATTTTCATGCAAACATTCATCTAATAATGTAATATTGCCACATACATCACATACACCAGAAACACATGCATTCAAAAGATAAAATTTCTCATTAGGTGGGTTACAAAACAAATTTGATATAAACTCCTTTAAAGTTTCAGGTGGTATATTTATACAACCTTCCTGCAACATTTCATTAGTATGCATAGTAGAATGTATAGATCAAAAAACATCATAATGATAACGGAATTGAACATGAGTTTTGCAACAACAGGTGATTCTTTATTTGTTAATCCTTACATACCATGGTTTACATTTTTCAAAAGATCTTTGACTAATACTAATAGTTAACACCTTATCATCCACAAATTTTTTATACAATTCCATTTGAGTCATATCTAAAAGGTGTTTTGGATGTGGATCATAGAATTTTGAACTGACTCTTAATTTAAGAACATCTCTGGCATTAGGGGATACTCTTGTATTATCGTGCGAAAAATTTTCAATCAAAGTTTTAACTTCACCAGTAAGTTTCATGTCAGACCTCGGGAGTCTTCCACTGAAGGTCTATAAATGGTTTGCCATATCACTTTCAAAGTTAACTCTTCTCTTTACAACTCTTGTTAAAATTTTACGATGAATATTAAGATATCCACTTATGTTTGAAATCTTTCTTTTATTAGTAGTAGTTTTATTTACTAAATATGTTGTTATTGCTCATCGTGCAGCATTACTTTCTTTAGAATGACTTTTCTTTCCAATTTTGTCAAATGCACTAGCAATAGTTGATACAACTTATTTTAGAGACTCATCCTTCTTCTTGGATTTCACATAAATGCCCTAACCTCTTCATCCCTTTTTGCATTTTAGACATTTTAATTAATTGTAACATTAATTGACATTGAAATCCAAATTTTTTATTATAAAAAAAATGTCTAAACAATTTGTTCCCGTGTGTTCTAATATGTCTCCATGAAACCAAATCATGTAGATTGTCTAGCACACCATTTTTTATTTGAAATTGTTCATTTATTTCATTATCATTCAAATAAGTTTCTTTCTCAATCATTGTTTCTATGTCTACATCCACATTGTTGATTTTAATTTCAATTGGTGTTTGATTTTCAGTTTCATTTGGGGTTTGAATTTTAGTTGCTTTATCACTATGATTAACATTACTAATTTGTGGAATTTCATGTGCAATTAAATTTGTTAATCTATTTTCAAGAATAAAATTTAAATAATTTAAATTGTAACTTGCTACTAGCAATTCATGAATTTCACTATCAGAATAAGTTACATTTGGATGTGAAGACATAAATGTATCCAATACTGGATTAGAAGATGCACTTGAATTTTTTTCTTCAACCTCTATATCCATTATGGTGTCTTCATTGTCCTCCTCTTCCGAAACAACTGTTGAACTCGATGCTCCAACATTATTCAGTAAACGAAGTCTTTCTCTTCTTTCTTGTTGTCATTTTGCCTCCTCTCTATTTGCTGCAACCTCCTCAGCTGTCAAAACCTTCCTTCACCTCTTTCTACGTTGGTTTGATCCCATTTTTGCACCAAGATTCAAGTTCAAATAATTCTTTTTGAATGTCAGATCCAAACCAAGACAAAGGAAGAGAATGTTGATCCAAATATTCTGTTTGCTTGGTACGGATCGTAAAAAAAATGATTGAAAATTCATCAATCATTGAGATCAGGCCCACAGTCCTATTTTTTGATTGCAACAACTCTTTATGAAATAGGCACCTGTTATTTAAATGAAATGGGTGCCCGATATTTAAATGAAATGAGCACCCATTTTGTAATTTCACAAAATGGGTGCCCATTTTTTGAGTTTAAAAAATGGGCTTCCGTTTTGTAAAACTATGAGTGGGAACCCTACTTGCTGGTTTGGGTTTTGGTTTAGGACAGGCTTGGTGGGACCAAGCTTATGCTTGGCCCTGGAAAAATATGGCTAAGAGATTTCAGTATAAAATTTCTGCCTTGCCATATTTTTTTCGACACCTTCCCGAATGAATTTTTTGATAAAATGAAAATCCATTTTAGCTCTTATCGTGCAGATTATAAAAATGTTAATTTTATAGTGATATGATAAATTTTAATATTTTTATAATATTTATGAAGCCAATGATACCTAAACTTGAAATAGTAAGGTTAACTAAAACTTTAATAACTTTTTTAAATTTACATTTTTTGAAAAATGAGTTATATGACATCAATCTACATAAAATTTCCTTCAAATTAAAATTTTTTTTCAAAAAAATTGAAGTTATCATCAAATTATGGTGGTCGTACACGAGAGGTTTAAAAAATGTTCTTTATAGTCAATTAAAAAAAAATTCAACAAAAAAAAAAGATAAAATATTCTCATCAATCTTCAGTGTCTTAGGTACCTTTTCCCAAAAGGATTCACAAAAATACATTCATTTACTTCAAAAAAGGGTGGCCGTACACATGTGAGGTGTGGTCCTGAAATAGATATTTTAAAAAAATGGTTTTTAAACATGCATACTAAAATTTAATTTATACCATGTGAGTATTGAAATAAATTACATATTTGAAAACTAGACTCTGAGCACTAAATTTTATATTATTGAAGTTTTTCAAGATTCAATCATTAAGTGCCTCAAATTTCAACATCAATTGACAAAAAATTTGAAAAACAGGGAAAACACTTCCACATTTTGCCCAAAAGTGGGACTCAACTTCTTGCAGCCACCCATGTCAACTTTTGATCACACATTTTTGGTGCCTAATGTGGGGATAGAATATCATTTTTAGCTTTATTTATTTTATTTTTGGCTTTTTATTGTCATAGGTTCGTCACTTTTGTTTTGCAGGCCAAAAAATTGTACGACATTCTAGAATATACCAGGATGATATTTCTTAACACTGCCAGACAAAATTTCTTAATTTTTGGAATATCGTCCTTCTTCTCAGAGAAATATCACCTCCTTTACAAGGAAATATCGCATTTCTTCTTTGAGGTATATCGTACTATTTTGGAATATCGCATGCTTCATAGGAGTATATCATACAATTTTCTTGGCAGACTGTGAAGTGTTGCCCAAATTCATTTGCTATCACAGTTTGAGTTTTAGCTGAGATTGCTAGATTTTTCTTACATTTTTTAGGTTTTGTGGTCTTATAATAGAAATTAACAAGTTATTTTTTAGGGTTGTTGATTTGATTTGCATAATTTTGTGCCCTAAATTATAGTTTTGTAGGAATCACTTGTCAAAGAAGTTGCATTTCTAAGACTACTAACTTGTGGTTTTGTAGGTTGCCTTGGAGATACAAATCAATATTGTGCTTGCTTACATTTGATTTTATAGGCACCTAGCTTAATTAGTTTTCTTTTGGTAAATGAACATGTGCTTGATGTGTTTGGGAGACACTATGGAGTAGAAGAGTATGCTCTTTTCCTCATAGAAAATCAGAAATCTAGACCTCCACTAGCTATCCTTTTTCTTTCTTGTATTTATCTTTAGAGCGCATGCCAAGAGAGAAATCTTTTGGGAATGACCCAAGTAGGGAAAAAGTGTATTTAACTTCTCCATCCCACTACAATCAAAAGCTTCCTTCAATCTAAAGAGAGGGAAGACTTGGCTATTTTCTACTTCTAATGCTTCTTCATGTGTAGGGCCTAGTTGCCTAAATCTTGCTAAGAAAGACTACACTTGATTGGGCGCTTGTAGGGCCTTCTTGGTCTAAATCTTATTTACAAGACTACAAGGGGAGTACATTCACTTTTTATAGGGCTTAGAGGTCTAAATATTGCTTGCGAGGCTATGTATTTTGGGTTCTTTTAGGGCTATAGGCCTTAATTTCTCTTGTAAAACTACAAGGGGTAGTCATGAACAAAGATTATTACTAAACACCTTAGGGATTAGAGGCTATCCTTTTGGCTGTGTAACTTCCTTTGTATAAGGATTGATCCAAGTGGACTTACTTGGATCACCCCAAGACACTCACCATATGTGTTCCCTTGGATGCAAAGCTTGAATATGGTAATATGGAAAGACATGTGATTCGAGCATTGTTCCCTTCCAATTGATCCATAAATTGCATAGTCCTAGAAAAATCCATTCAACCACTTAATCATGGGGCTAAGAACATCAAATTATGGGCTAAGAACTTTCTTGATGTTTCTTCATTTTGTGCAAGACCTGTGGAAATTATTTGAACATACACATGATGATACTATTCATGGAGTTTTCCTTTGAGACCTCACAAATGTTTGTATCATGTAAGGTTTCTTTGTACATTGATTGATTGTTTGAAGACTACTCTATGCATCACTATTGCTTTGAAATCTTCAAACTTACTATTAAACTTGCTGTTAAACTTGCTGTTAAACTTTCTATTACACATTGTCACTTTTCCAGATTAGTCAAAACGGTCGACTGGAACAAGGATCTTGAGTAAAAATTGGTCCTTTTTTATTACTAATTTAATATCACCTTCTTTAGTGATAAATATCATGTGACATTCTAGAGTTTCATCGACAGTTCAGAGAACTATCGCCTTGCAATACTAGGGTATATCATCCTACCTTTCTACAAAATATCATCCCATCTTAAAGTGTCATCTAACTTCAATAGGGTATATCATACAAATTTACTTTCCTATCTAAGTTTCATCTAGTTACCTGAGGTCTATCATCCAGATTCTAACCCGAGTTGGTTTGGTCCAAATTTCCTCTTAGTTGGTTTAAGGAGCTTACAATTGACTCTTTTTTCATTTCTTAGTTTGAAATTGATAGGATTTGAGTTGCTTTAGCTAAAAAGGATTACTTAGATTCCTTGGTTATATTCTTGATTAGTAGATTTGTTCACTTGTCTAAACCTCTCTTGGTTATCTTATCTTGGCTTTGACTTTATCTTTTATCTTGAGTCACAAGTGTTGTACACAAGGATCTTACCCGTAGCTTGGGTACTTTGTGACAAGTCATCTTAATCTCTCTCTTTTTTTTCTTTTGGACAAGTGAACACTTTTCTTTTCTAGGGTGGACATCAAGCTATCTTGTGTCATCTTAATTGGCTCTTTATACTCTCATTCATTCCAGTAACACATAGATACCAAATTGATCAAGGAAAGCAACCACCAATTAGCTTTGAGGAATTACCCATTCCCACTAGGTGTCACCATCATCAAGACAAAGAACCTCAAATTATCTTTGACAAAGAAGAGGAAAACACTAAAATTTGGTTTGATCCCTTTAGAAGTACGTTTGATAGTACCTGTGAGACACCTATTGTCTCATCAAAATCTAAAAATATTTTATCTTTCACCATGTCTAGAGAAGAGCATAACAAGTGATTAAATGACCTTTTCGATCAAAATGAAAGGTTACAATGAATTGAATTAGAAAGAAAAGCTTATATGGAAGAATAAAAAACTCTATTGTCTCAACAATTTGTATGGGAATAGTGCAAATAATGGGAATAATTCACCACCAAGATCTCCTCAAAGATCCCAAGACAATGGATATGATTCACCTTTGAGATCTTCACATTCTAGACATAACTCCCAACATGATAACAATATGGAGCACAAAATTATTGAAGAAGAGCTCTTGAATTTTCAAACAAGATGATTGTTACCAAAGACTTATGTTGAAGACATTGGAATAAAATGGTGATCAATACTTTTTACACTTGGCTTCTAGAGGATTGATTCTCCCTCACGACTTTGATGTTGATGGATTGATTTGGAAAATAGAACCCTCACTTTGGAGGTTTCCATCAAGAAAATAAAAAATTTGGAGAATGACATGTCAAATTTGAAAAGGGAAAAATATATGCCTAAATCATCATTTTCTATAGAATCTATATGCGCTTTACCTTTTGATAAGAGTCTATACATGATGCCTTTTCAAAGAGATATTTTTTTTTATGAATAGTTCCTTCTCTATTAATAAAATATAAAAGTTACATATTCACAAAAAAGGGGCTGGGGGACATAAAAATCATCCCACATAGTTCACACGGCATAAGCCAGAAACAACAACAACTATTCATAAAAAAAAAAAGGCATAAAGCCATCAAGCTGCAAGAGCAATGCCAAAAGGAGGATGATATTTATCATCAGAACCCTAGACATCATTGGAATTGATAGGAGGGTCGAGAATTGACCAACCATCATCTTCTACATCTTTCTCATTTGCCCAAGGTGGAGAACTGGAAAGAGTTAGATGGGGAAACTTGGAGGAGGTGGCAGGAGGCCAATCAAAGCCACAACAAGTAATAGGATCATCAGGAGGGGCAAATTGAGCCAGAGCTAGAGACCACCTAGAGGTACGATGAGGTAGAGAAGCTAAATGATGCCACCAACCATTTTCACCACCTCTAGGAGGGTGGTGGCAGGGAGCCCGTGATCATGGGGTACGGGAGTGGTGAGCAGAGGAACTGTGCCCACGGTGAAGGACTCTGGGAGGGGTACCTTTTGCAGAAATGGCATCAAGAGGGACCTATGAAACCATGTAGGGAGCGTTGCCCTAATGATTGAGCTACTCCTGAAGGTGAGCCACCTCTAGAGCCACCTTATTCGCTTGAACTTGAATCTACATCATAACATTATTACATATGCAAGACTTGTTATACAAAGAAACATTCGTATCAAGAAAGATGTGAGAAAAAAGAACAACATTTCTATCTTTCCAAAGAGTGAACAAAATCTCCATCCTAAAAGTATGCCAAATTTGGGTAAAATTGGAAGGAAGTCTAGGAGAATCCCCCAGGACAATCATATGCCAGGAGAAAGGCTCGGGCCTAAAGCATTTGAAAAAATCATGGATCCACTGCCAATACTATTGAGCTCTCCTATAGAACTAGAAGATTTCCAAGAAAGTCTTAGGATGACCATAGAAGGGACACCAAGGGTCATGAACACCTAGATGTTTGAGCCTAGGTCCCAAAGGAAGCCCTTGGAATAGGAGACACCAAGAAAAAAGAGCCATCTTGGGCTCCGTAATGGCAGCCTAGACAGTTTGAAAGTGAGAGCTCCAATGATAAGTAGAAGATTGAAGATGCTATCTCTAGTTAAGAATGTCCACCATGGGAAGATGATGAGAAAACCATCTGTAGCCCAGCCTCAGCTTGTAATTGCTGAAAGGAGTGGTAGGATACCATTTCCAATCCTTCCACCAGGGCCGAACTGTCTGGATACTAAGCTTATGAAGCAAATTATCAGGGATAGTGGAAACCAACAAATTTTTTTTGATGATTTGTACAAGCCAAGTGGTATTGCACCTACACATCCTCCCAAGAGTGGAGACTCATAGTGGCCCTATAGAAGAGGTCCTTGGGAGTCTGTATGCCACATTTAAAAAAATGTAGAGCACTGGCCCCTTGAGTCTTAGCCAGAGGAATGCCTTGAATAGAAAATAATGGGGACCACCAGAGGTTCTATTGATTGAAAGAAATCCCATTGTGAAAGCCATCACCATCCCACCGAAGCCAGGTCTTAATAGCTTCCCAGGCTTTCCAAATGCTCTTTATGATAAAAGTGCCCTGAATTTGAACATGCTCCTTCATAATGAGAAGGGTTTGTAGACCAATGCCCTTCTAAGAAGGCCTCTGAATAGAGAATCCTGAAGAGATGTAGTTCCTAACAAGGATCTTCTAGGCTTCATCACCAGTGAGAGCATGAATAATCCATTTGGCACAAAGAGAAAACCCTTGCTTCTAAGTGGAGAGAAGGCCAAGGCCACCAGAGTCTCTGGGGGGACATCAATACTCCCAAGACACTCTATGGAACCCATGACTATGAGCTCCAGAGGCCCAAAGAAAGTCTTTAAGAAGGTGTTCTAGCTTGAGATATGAGGCTTTAGAAGGAGTCCAATAGGAAGAGTAGTAAACATGAGGTGCAGCCATAAGTTTGGAGCAAATCTGGAATTTCCCCACAAGAGAGAGGGGCTTGCAAATCCAATAATGCAATTTTTTCTCAATCTTGGCAATCATATAATTCCATAAGTCCACAAAAGATTCCTAGAAGGCAAAGGGAATTCCTAGGAAGCAGAAGACTTCCCCATGCTAGAGCCATTTCTAGTCAAACTTAGCAAGCCAGGGAGGGGCCGGAAGGAAAGACTATCTGAAGTAGAGGGTCTTATGCCACTGAATAGCAGATCCAAAGGCTTGACAAAAGGTGTTTAGGCACTGTAAGGCATTGGAGATATTCTCCTCATCCTTAATAAGAGTGATAAAGGAGTCATCAACAAAGTAACCATTAACAAGATGAGAAGAAGAATCAGGAAGAGAAATGCCCCGAACTAAACCAGAGGAAACATAATTGTCAAGCAAATATCCAAAGCCTTCAACAACAAACACATATAATGTAGGAGCCAGTGGAAAACCTTGCCAAATGGATCTAAAAATCCCAAAGGTATTAGATTGAGACCCATTGATAGTAATGCATGTAGAGGCATCACCAAAAAGCATCTCCATAAAATGCAAGAAATTAGGATCGAAGCCAAGTGCTTGCAGCATGGTAAGAATGAAAGGCCATTCAATGTGGTCATAAGCTTTAGCAAAATCAATCTTGAGAAATAAAGTGGGCTGCTTAGACTGACAAGCCCATTCCATCCCTTCCCAGACAACAATAATATTGTCAAAAATATACCTAGACTTAATGAAACCAATTTTCTCAGGGTGAACAATAAGCGGAAGGAGATGTCTAATTTTGAGAGCTAAAGCCTTAGCAATAATCTTATAGGAGACATTCAACAAGGTGATGGGCCTCCAATTGTAGATATCCTTTGGATCACCAGCTTTAGGTATAAATTTTATGTTCCCTTTATTTATGATAGCACCTAGACTTTTGTTATGAAAGGCCTTGAGGTAAAATTTATGCAGATCAGGGCCTATAGCATCCCATAAGTGTTTGTAGAATTTGTAGGGGAAGCCATCACATCCTAGGGACTTGTCATCGACCATAGAAAAAAAAACTTCTTTAAGGTCACTGATGGTAAGAAGTTTCTAACAAAATGCCCACTGCTCAATCGCTACGTGGTTTGGAGTAACAACAATACAAGCCTTGAGAGCCTCCTCATGAGTAGCAGAATTTCCCTATGAAGAAAACACTTTTTCATAGTGTTGAACACAAGATTGAAGAATGGAATGAAGCTTAGTAAGGGTTTCGGGTCCTTGTTTAATCTTTTGAATACCAACGTTGGTATGCCGGGCCTTGAGAGCATGAAAAAATTCCTTAGAGGCTTTATCAACCACCTCCAACCAGTGGAGGTGAGCTTTGATTTGAGCTCCCCAAGAAGCATAGGCATCTACAATCTTCTTCTCATGTTGAAGTTGGGAAATCTTAAGCTGAATTTTAGTGTCAAAGGGGTTCAATGGAAGAGCATCAGAAGCATTCCAAAGAGCCTTAGTGGTATCTTCATAAGCACGTTTCCTGGAGCAAGCCAATTGACAGCTGTAAATGTAGAGAAATGTCGTAGTATGGGTGATGGCATCATTCCACCACTATATCCAACTGAGGTGATTGTGGGGCCGGGGCTCTAAATTCTAGACCTAAAGAATGTGAGCAATAGTGGAAGCATGCATCGGCATAGACATGTTGAGAAAAATTGAGTACAAGCAGCCTGCCTAGCAGAGGAATGCCAAGTGATGGAAAAGGAAATGGGGAAATGATCTGACAAAGTCACATCTATCAAAGGAGTGACAAGTAAGGCCTGATCTTCAGAGAAAGAGAAAAAATATTGAGCAGTTATCATAGCATGATCTAATCTCTTAAATATATAGTTAGAACCAACTCTAAAATTAGACCAAGTATGCCAAACCCCACCTTGCTGGCGGTAGTTAGAATTGGGATAAAAAGGCCCAATTTATTGTGCATATGGTACCAAGCTTCTCTCTCCTTAGCTGTCCATCAAAAAGGAAAAATTCCTTGTCAGAGGCTAGCTCAACCATATTAAAGTCCCCACACATCACCCAAGTTGTAGGAGGCAAGTTGTCTGCTAACTAGCACCAAAGCTGAGATCTTTCCATAGCATCATTGGGAGCATAAACATTAATGATGCCAAAAGAATGATTGTGAAAAGACAACAAAATCAAAGTGAAATGCTACATAGGGTCAGATCCATGTGCAATATCAAAAGAATGAAGGTGAAGTGATAGAATAGTAATGACACCACCCTTACCAGCTTCATGCTGTGAAGAAAAAATAATGTCCTTCGACCAAATGATGTGATAGGCATAAGTAAGCAAGAAACTAGAAATTTTCACTTCCTACAAACACAAAACATCCAGACTGTGAAGTCTGCGGTGGGTATCATAGACATAGTACTTTCTAGAGAGGTCAATTAGACCTCACACATTCTAGGACAAAAAATTCATAAAAACTCTTGCATGCTTTCCTCATCCCCAAGAGAGGAGAAACTATTCTGCAAGAAAGTTGGTACTGAACCAAAGTTGGGGAGTAAATCTCCAAAAGAGATAAACTACCATTTTTCTAGGTTGTTCGCATGACCATCTAGGTTTCATGACCAACACAGAGACTAAGAAGAATCAGATGGTACTACTCATGGTGTGAGCACCACCTCTAAGGTGGTAGGCCTCGCAGCTGGAGCTTTCCCCTAAGTAGTAGGGTGTGAAATAGGTGGAGCAACCAATGGCACTTTGGTGGAAAGAAGGTATTCTCCAGCTGGGGGCTCCAAAGGTGAAACAGCTATAGAAGCAGCATGTGCTAGCTTAGAGCCTAAGGAATTCTTGCCTTTTCATGTAACTTTAGTCCATTCTTCTTTGTTCCTAGCTTCCAAGTTTTTGATAGGTGCTTCCTTTGGCGGCAGCTTCACCTGACGGGTGACTAAAGGGCAGTCCTTAATCTTGTGTTCCACCGATTGACACCTATAATAGGTGTTTGACAGGTTCAAATAAAGGACTTTTTGAGAGATGGGAAGGGAACCAACCTGGATCTCAATAGTGTCTTTGAGGTCCCTAGAAAGGTCAACCTTAACACATACATGCTTATGAGGGAGGGCATTAAAAAACTTGTCATGCTCCATGACAATGACCTTGCCAAGGGTTTTGGAAATAGACTCAATAAAAGGCTAGCATGGCAATGGGAGACCAGGAAACTCAACCCAAATAGGAACCCTAAGTTTCTTGTCATCTGAGACAGTGAAGTATCGAGACCACCTCTGAAAAACAAGCAAGGAGGACCTAACTATCTAGGGCATGTGGCTAAAAAATGCTTCCAGCTGGGAAGGGTTAGCAAAGCAAACTAGGAAAAAACCTTTTGTGAGGTTTTGCACACCGTCAAGGTGGACCCCATGAGGGGTTCAGCTCTTGTTAACCTAGTCTTTGAGAATAATTTTAGGAGTGCGACCCACAATATATCCTATCAAAGTATTATTTTCTAACCATTCATAGGCATCATAAAAATCTTGCAGATTAAGAACAATGTCAGGGTTACCTCATGAAAGACCTTCAAGATGAACTTACAAGGATACTTGTTTAGAGGAGGTGCCATATATTTTTGAAGCTTCAACTCAAGCACCAGTATCAACTACTGGGCCGAAGTTGGCTGGAGCCATACTAAAAGCTAACCCTAATGCAAAAATCCCACAGTAAATATGGTATGATAGATGGGAAGCTCATAGCAAAGACATAGATAGGAAGCCGTACCTCCAAGAGATATTGAAATCCCTAAGTATGAAAAATATGATGGAAATGGGGACCCACATGTTCATGTTAGAAAATTATGCTTTGAGTATGGATTTTATGCATGACAATACTTATCTTATGAGACTCTTTCCAAAGAGTCTAAATGTCCAAGCTATGGAGTGGTTCACACAAATCACACCTCCACTCAAGACTTTTGATGAGTTGGTGCAAAAATTCATACAATAATATTCTTATAATATTCAACATCTAGTAACTATGCTTGACTTATGAAATATTAAGAAAAGATAAGGTGAACCCTTTGTCATATTATTGCAAAGATGGATAAATTTACACTCAAGGTATCCATGAAAACTTCCTAAGAATGGAAAGATTGGCATATTTGTCAATAATATTATGCTAGAAGTACACTATGACCTCAGAAAGAAAGTCTTCTTCACCTTTAATGACATGATTGAAAGTGCTTTACAGATAGAAGATATTCTGGTCAAAAAGGGTGAGATCACTTTGAGTAAAGAGAAATCCAACAATAGTAATGGATACAACAAAGATAAGAGTAAGCCTTGGAACAAGAACAAGAACTTGGTTAATGATGGTGTTGTTGATGAGCCCAAGCTTAAAAAGCCTATTTTCAACTTGGCTAGTGCTATCTTAACAACTCGACAACAAGAAGTTGCAAAGTCTAATGAATCTAATAAGGCTAGATCTTCATGGGAACCTAAGCCTAAGCATGATTTTACCCCTTTGGGAGATTCATATGATGTGATACTTAAGGCATTAATTTGCAATAAGATTATCACATTACCGAAATATGCCAAGCCTTATGAACCAGAGGTGAAACCTAAATGGTGGAATGATAATCATTATTGTGAATATTATTGTGTAGATGGCCTTGTCAAGAATTTTGACCACAAAGATTTTAAGGAGCCACTCCCTATGTATGATAAAGGAGAGGCATCAACATCCAAGAAATATGAGGGATCTAAGATCAATTATACATACATGAACAATGACAATGTCATCAATATACTTGAGCCAATGGATGAAAGTGTTAACATGGTGAGACATAATGGACCTGACTATGATTCAAATATTGATGAGGCACGCAAGGTTATCTTGAGAGGTGCTAGATCTTCCATGCAATCCCAACCTTCCAATGAGTATAACCACATGATCATGCTTAGAGGTGTCAACTCTCCTTCATCTAGGGAAAGTCTCAATGCTGTCACTAGGAGTCAACCCAAAGTTATGCTTAGGGGTCTGAATTCTTCAAAGAAAGAAAATCCCAAACAAGTGACATCCTCTTTTAAGAAAGCCTCCACATAGTCTAGTAGACCATCTTCAACGTACTCCAGTCCAGATTTCTATATTTGAGTTGCTAGAATTATCTCCTATGTATACAGAGATATTGGAAAAATATTTACAGACATCTAGTGTCCTCAAGAACATTGACACTGATCAATTCCAGACTACAGTTAATCTTATCACTTCTCCACATTACCTTTCCTTTTCAGAGGAAGATGAAAAATCTTTAAGTCATCCACACAACCTTTCCTTTCACATTGAGATTCAAATCTATCAAACCTGAGTCAAACATGTGCTACTAGATAATGGTATTGGGTTAAATATCTTTTCTTTGAATGTAATTAAGTAGCTAGGATTGTCAAAGTTTACTATTGATTTGAGGAAAAAAATCACTATCAAGGCTTATGAAAAAGTGGAGAGGTCTTCTAAGGGATTGATTATGTTACCCATTCGGGTTGGTCTAGATGAAAAATAGGCGGTCTTTCAAGTTCTTGATATCCCTCTTGTCTATAACATATTTCTATGGAGACATTGGATTCATGCTATGCAAGAAGTCCCCTCTACTTGCCATCAATGTATAAATTCCCCTTCAACGGGATTGAAATCTCTATCCCATGAGATAATTCCATGTCTATTAATGCACTTACTACTAATTCCTTAGTACCACACAACATGGCTTCTAATGAAGATAGAACCACTCTAGAGAAAATTGAAAATTTTGAATCTTGGAATGGGGAAATATCAACTCAACTCTATTGCTATACTCCCAATTTCCTCTAGATCTTATGGAAAAACTTCAGAAGATAAAAAGCCTCATCTTTTTCCATGACATGTTATGGTACTTTTTTCCAATTCTTAGTACCTCTAGAATATGAAAGAGAAGAAAAATATATTAGAGAATGGTGTTGGTTCCTGGATAGGATTTTACACTCCATGAGATACCAATATGCTTATGATGGATGTTAAGGAATGGTTAGCTCCAAATATGGGCAATCAATAAGAAACTGGACCAACTATAGGGATAAGACTACCCTCTTCTACTTTTGGCTCTGCAAAACCAAGGTGAGTGCACTTGATCCAATAGTATTAACTCTGACTGATAGTTTGAACTCTGCCCGCCTTTATTTCTTTATTGGATCTTTCAACAGATGGATACAATGAGAAAGTACTAAAAAAGAACCTATTGTTCATTGACTCTCCATCACTGGGTAGGACAATACATAAATGTAAATAAAAGTAAAGATTGGTAGTGATTTGAATGATTTGGGATTATAAGATTTGAATCACTCTTCTCAACACAAAGATAGGAGAATATTGGCCAGTGCCTTATCTATTGGGAAAGATATCAAGGAAAAGAATGGAGACAAATGGTGTCTAAAATTGGTCTTTAGACATAAACACAAAGGGCTTCAAATCTTTCCTCTTTATGAGAATCCTTCAAATAAACTCTAAGAACACATATCCCACTTTGAGAAATATTTAATCTAACCCTAGGTTGGAACTCAAAGCACCAATACATTCATATAAACCTTATGCAAAGATTTAAAGATTCAAAGAATAGAGCAAAGGAGAGAAAAGATCTGAGGTTTGTATTCAGTATAACTTTTCACCATATGCATACAGTATCTAGAATAGCAAGCTTACAAGATGAAGATAACTTGTATTTCTTCTCTATTGTTTGATAAAATGATATAAAAAATTACAATCCTTGACTAAAAAGCTAGGGTTTTAGAAATTTCTATCTTTTTAACACCTGAACTTCCAATCCTTAGAATGATCATGAAAAATCTCTTTATACTAAGAGATGCAACAAGCAACTGATCATTCTAGGGTTACAAAAATTAACCCTAAAAAAAACTTTACAACAACCCCAAAGGGTTTACATTTAATACCCTAGTGAAACAGATGAGATATCTACAATTGAGTCGATGTGCTTTATGTCTTCAATGCTATCCTTTGCTCTTTCTCACAAATATAATTTTATTATCTCACTATCAAACTACAATGAATGCCCCTCTACAAGAAATCAACCCTGATATTCAACTAGCTCGGCATCATAGGAAACAAAATCAGATTCTAGCAATAACTTATGTCTTCTGTATCCTTTCCCAATTGCAATCTATCCTAAAACAATAAATTCTCGGCCACCACTTTGTTTTACATGACTCACTGGTTCAAAAACCCTAGCAAAACCCTATAGGACATTTGAATTTGAACAAAAATGGTAACCAGTTCAACTTTAAAATGTGACTGTTGATGCATCTTCTTCCTGGTAGATCAGGCAGCTCGTGGAATCTTACAACAGTCAACAAAACTCTTTAAAAAATTTCTCTCCACATCATCAAAAACTCTCAACCAATGAAAACGGAGCACGTCAGTGATGAATCAGCATATTGGACCCACTTTTCATAAGCTCAAGATCGAATGGTTGTCGTATAATCTCATAGCCCTGACAGACTTTGTGAGATCACATGTTGACTATTTGATCTTCCACACTAGCATCTCTTTGAATCTCTCAGGCCCACTGATGTGTCCACATTCCTTTCCAACTCAGCCAATCATAATATGACACCTCGGCGATGAATCACCATGTGGTCCCACTACTCGGCTAACCCTTAACATTTTGACCCTTTAGTTATTTAGTGAACTGGCGATTGAAGCCATTCGCTTACTCACTGAGAAACTTAGAACACCGCTACATAAATCTAAGATTCAGTGAATAGACTATTCACCCATTTACGAGAAGATTTAGAACTTTTCCATTTTATTTTGAGAATGCACGAACATTAAAAAACTTTATCAGTGCCGCCAAAGATTTAACCGCTCTGCCAAAACCTTAGACCAAAAATTGGGCCCACCTTAAAAGAGATCAACGGTTGTCGGAAGATCTCAAACCTCTGACATATTCCATTAGATCTTATGACAACCATCGATGAAGAATCTCACCCCTATTTTGACAAACCTCTGACACATAAAAGAATCAACGACCGATCTTAAAGCCTCATGAGTCAGAAAAAACCCTTAAGATCACATGCTGGCTGTCGATGCTCTGCCACTATCAAAACCATTGAACCTCTAAAATCATTGGCCCCAATGACAATACTCTGATTCACTAATACACGGACCAATGAGAAAGTTCTGACTAAGCACACCTGGCATGTGGACCCATTACATTATAAAGCCTTTTGCTGTGAAAGAGAATCAATGACTAGCGCAACTTCGAAAGCCTCTGACACACTTCATGAGATCTTACACCTATCATTAGATGTAGATGTTGTCAGAGCTGGGCCCAGGAAACGATAAAGGATGGAAACTTTAGGAAATATTAAAGGGCCTGACTTAGGAAAAATCACTGCCATCGAACTTAGGAAAAAATAAAGCTGGGCGCATGGAAACTTAGGAAAAAATAAAGGCAGCCAGGGTAATAAAATTTAACGCACATGTATTTATTATTTTTTAAGTGACCCAAAAAGTAACACACAATGAGAACAAAGCATAGGGCACACTTAGGGTTTTTCCTGCAAATGGCTAGAATTTGAATTTTTGCCTAGGGTTTTGGTAGGAAAATGGAAAACTAACTACACAGGCCTAGAAAATATGATTCAACCATGGAATTTTTACTTGTGCTAACAAATGGATCTATAGAGGAAAGGAACTTGAAGAAGTTGTGCTTACTACTACAGTGTCTCCCAAAAAATATGGAAAAGGATATGCATTCCTAGCTAAGATGGGTTATCTCAGTCACGATCCTTTAAGTGATAATAAACATGATCTTGTTGAGCCTATGAGTCATAGTATTAGGAGAAAATCTAAGGATAAGACTAGACTAGGGTTTTCTAATGCACAACCTTGTTTTGATCCATCTCTTGATAATAGTGAATTTAAAGAGGAGATTGTGCTTACTCATACTTGTGATCAAAATGAGGAAAAATTTGTTCCTTATGCTACTATTCTTTGAAATGAAGAAGGATCTCCACTAGAACATGATGAAACTTCTACATCTTGCCACAATGAAGAGTTAGAAGTTGAAGATCCTAATAGAGGATGCATCTACAAAAACATGACATGATTGCTACAAAGAGATAGAGATGTTGACTCACAAGAATATGAATGGGATTCTCTCTCAATTGAGTCAATGGAATTGGGAATAGATGTGGGTCATACTACTTCTAATAAAATCAAAGTGGTAGATGAGTCGAGCTTACATGCCTCTTTCATTGATCAAGTTCACCATGCTAGAAATCAGATCGATCTAGGTACTTTTGAAGGAGAACTTATAAGCTCTGAATATCTTGTCCATGGAGATGATTCCCCCATATCAATTCTTTGGAACATGTCCCTTCCTTCCCACTCACGTACCCTGACCTTATTGATTGGTCACAAAAAAAACCAAAAACCTACATTACCTTCCTTCCATAATGATTATGAAATTTCTTTCTATCTTAATGCCATTGAACCCATGGTTTCTTCCACCAGGGAACCAACAATAAACATGACTGAGGTAGATATCAAGTACCTTAGTCACAAAATAAAAAGAAATGAAAAATAATGGGTTCTTTAATGATGAAAACCACTTTGTGGTGGTGTTAGAGACAAATAAAGTAAAAACAAAAGATGTATCTGAGGGTGAAAACTTCTTTGAGGTGCCTGAAGATGAGGTATTTGGTAGCCTGCCAAGTTACTTTCATAAAAGATCTTCACTCTTAATAGAGCCAAAAGAGGCTATAAATCTTGGGACTGAAGCATCTCAGCTCATAGATCTTGCTCAATCTTTGTCAATAGATGAAAAACAACAATTCACTAAATTTTTTAGAGAAAAGAAGATAAATTTTGATTGGACATATTAAGACATGCTAGGGCTTGACACTAATCTCATTATGCATCATCTATCCATAGCCCTTGGTATCAAGCTAGTAAAACAAAAATGATGAAAGATGCATGCACACATATCTCTCTTAGTCAAAGAAGAGTTAGAAAAACTCTCAAGTGCTGGATTCATAAGGGATATTGATTACACTGAATGGATATCCAACATTGTACCTATTTCTAAACATGAAAAATCCATTCATGTATGTACAGATTTTTGAGATCTTAATAAAGCATGCCCAAAGGATAACTTTGCACTCCCAAACATAGACATAATAGTGGATATGATGATAGATTATGAAATGTACTCTCTTATGGATGGTTTCTCATGATATAATCAGATCAAGATAGCTCCTAAAGATAAAGAGAAGACTACCTTCACATGTGCATGGGGAACCTTTTGTTGGAACATCATGCCATTTGGACTTAAAAATGTAGGAGCTACCTATCAAAGATCTATGACTACAATATTTCATGACATGATGTCTAAAAACATGGAAGATTATGTGGATGATACCTTGGCTAAGACTAAAAAAAGGAATACACATATTGAATATTTGAGTTTGATCTTAGATAGGATGGAATAATTTCATCTCAAATTGAATCCCAAGAAGTGTGCTTTTGGTGTCACCTCAGAAAAGATACTTGGATACATCATTTTAGCTAAAGGAATTGAGGTTGACCTTGAGAAGGTCCAAGCTATAATGGAGGTGCCACCTCCCAAAAACATAAGTCCACCAAGGAGTCTGCAAGGACACCTTCATTTTATTAGGAGGTTTATATCTCAACTTGTTGATGAAGCTCAACCTTTTAATAAAAATCTACATAAGGGAGCTACATGTACATGGAATGAGGAATGTAAAAAAATCCTCCAACAAATCAAGGAGTATTTAGACAAACCTACAATCTTAATGCCTCCTATCCCATGGAAATCACTCATTTTGTACATCTCAACTATAGCTACATCCTTGGGGGCATTACTAGCACAAAAAGATGAACATGGGAAAGAAAGAGCTATATACTATATCAACAAAACATTGGTAACCTATGAGATTAATTACAATAATAATGAGAAAGCCTCCCTTGTTGTGGTGTTTGCATCTCAAAAAATCAGACATTACATGCTGGCACATACTACATAGCTCATGAAAAAAATTGATCCTCTAAAATACTCACTCAGT
This sequence comes from Chamaecyparis obtusa, assembly GCA_027943335.1. Taxonomy (NCBI): domain Eukaryota; kingdom Viridiplantae; phylum Streptophyta; class Pinopsida; order Cupressales; family Cupressaceae; genus Chamaecyparis; species Chamaecyparis obtusa. Next base: position 1,539,099 of record BSBK01000527.1, read on the forward strand.
AAAGCTACTCCTATTGGTTGGCTTGCTAAATGGATGATGATCCTTTCTGAATTTGACATTGAGTACGTTGATCGTAAGGCTATAAAAGGATAAGAAATTTTTGATCAACTAGATGAATTTCCTCTACTAGATGAAACTCCTATGCAAATTGACTTTCTTGACGCATCCATCATGTATGTGACTGAGCACACATGGAAAATGTTCTTTGATGGATCACACACATAGAATGGTGCTAGAGCCACTATTTTGCTTGTCACACCTCATGGTTACACTATTTCAAATCCATATAAGTTATTGTTTCCTTGCAAAAACTGTTAGGATGATTTAGAACAATAGAGAGGGGGGGAGGGGGGGTGAATCAGTTATTCTTAGGTCTAGATGTACCAATTGAATTTTCCAGTACTTCAACAAACTAAGATTTAATCAGCAATTCAACTTGGTCTCTATAGCATATATCAGAAACACATAACATGTAGTCCACTGTCCAAAAGTAATTAAGTTGCAGAATATAAAGATTTCAACAACATCCACATCAAAATAATTCACACAAGTATAACACCAGGATTTATAGTGGAAACCCAATTTGGGAAAAACCACTTTGTAACATGCTACTAATTTTCACTCTTCTGAAGTGAGCTCTATGAAAATCCAACCCTGTTAAATGTTTACATACACACTGTTAGGTGTGACCTTGTTAAAGGATTTAAAACACTCTCTCAAAAGTGGCCTAGTTAGAGGGCTTAAGAACATTCCATTAGAATGTCACCTTGATTAAAGGATTTATACAATGAATGTTAGGTCAACCTTGATTAAAGGATTTAGACTGATAGAATGGTTAGAAAGCAACATTAGGTTATGATCTAAAAAACATACAACTCACTTTGCTAATATAGATCCACTTTTCACATATGTTGATTTATTGATTGACCCTGATTTCCATCTCCATCTCTGATCTACTCAAAATTCACTTCAAGAAATCACAAATCTATTTAGCTCCTTCATAATTTCACCTTCAAACTTCTTCTTAGACTTATCAGTCAATAAAATCAACCTCTTCTCCATCCATTGTAACCTCACAATTAGGTTAATCTTATACCTCCATCAGGTAAATCAATCTTTTGCCACTTAATTTCCTCTGTAGATCTTAGGTTTAGGTCAGATTTATCAAATCCTTCCATCATTATGTTCTCCATCTTTTCCTTCTAGATACATCTCCAAAATTCTCTTTGAATGCATACTAAAATGATTTACCATTCATTAAACTATCCATACAATATGACACAGGGCAGGTAAGCAGGATCCAATTAAGGACAGTCCAAACAAGCAGCCAAACACCACAATGCAGAATTACATAGCAAGACAATATTTTCAACTAAATTTTCATTAACATGCCCAGCTATAAGGCCTTCCAAGTTATGGAAAAATACAATCAAAAGTATTTCTACAATTTCTCATCTAGTCCTGCTCTGAAAACAATCAACAACTGATGGAAACCCTAAGGAAGATCTGAACTTGAGCTTGCAAGCCTCCAAGAAATCCCCTTATCTCCAAGCATGCAAACTACTAGCTCTACTTTTAAAAACTATCAGATAACAATATGATCTTCAAGATCTCACAGGATCTAGATCTAATCACCCATCTACTTCTCTTGACTCCCCTAAACAACTACCCAAGCACTCCTTAAATACTAATCTTCAGCCACAAGTCGGCTGGAAGAAACAATTAACTCCTAAGGTAGGTCAGCTTCTACTACAAACAAATATTAAATGCAATAATAGTTAGCCCTCAAATAGCCTTACAAATATTTAATTCTCCATGTCAGCCTCTAGATCTACATAGTAGAATACAACAAAAGCTACCAATAATAAATGCACCAAGTCAGCCAACCAAATCCTCAATAACTCTAGTCGGTAAACTAGAACTACCGAGCACCAGAGAAAAAATCGAGCACCAGTGAAACAACCAACCATGCCAAGCATTACTAAGAAAGCATGCCAACTGAGCACCACAAGCATCATTGAGTACAAGTTCCACCGAGCACAAGAGATTTCACTGAGTTCCTTCAGTGACTGAGCTTCCTTCACTAACCGAGACCATTGGTTAAAGCTGCAACTGAGTAAAATAGAACCAAAACAACACAACACCATGTAGATTCAATGAGTACCCTTGAATGCCCCTGCATCAGACACCCCAGGTTTGAAAAGATGTTCTCATACGATGAAAGAACATCTTCCAAGATTCAACACATAAATCCTGAACTAGTTCTTCACATACAAGTCCTCCAAATTTTCACCTTGCATACTCTTCCACTTCAGTTTCCTCTGTCTCTTCAAATATTTCCTTGATAACACATAGGCTTTTTCTCCATACTGATCATCATTCCTCTTAGGATCTGACAACTCAACTTGACTACCAATAATCAGAATCCTCCTACCAAGTGTCATATCTAGCAAAGGCATCAGGGAAAACTTCCTGTCATCCTTCTCAATAGTAAAAATGTTATTGACACAATCATACATAGCTCTGCAATCATATTTCCAAGGTCTACCAAGAAATATATGACAACTGTTCATCTCCACAATATCACACAACACTAGATCCTTATACTGGCCAATCTAAACATCAACAAAGCACTGCTCCCTCACTTCCAGAGCATGATCATATTGTAACCAACCAATCCTATAAGGATGAGGATGTCTCATTCTCTTCAAACCAAGTTTCTGAACCATGTCCTCAACAACAAGGTTATCAGTACTACCACTATCAACAATTACATCAGAAATTTTACCTCTAGACTTGCACCGAGTCCTAAACAAATTACTCCTTTGACAAGGTTCCTCCTTTGCACTAAGAAATGTTCTCTGAACCAACAAGTTCTCAGATTTAGGTTCATTCTGAATGTTCTCATTTACCACAATAGTCCTTCGGTCACCAAACTTCTTTTTTGTACACTCAAAAGAATAGTGTCCTTTACCACAATTATTACAAGTACCCTTAAAGATAACCCTACATGTCTTCTTCAATTCCATAGATTTTATTTCATCTTCAATAGTCAGTTCATCTTTCGTCGAGTGATCAATCTTCTCCTTCCCTCAGGAGTTACCATGTTGTCTCATTTTCAAATTATCTTCTACCTTCAGAGCATACTGATAAGCATCTTCAACCAAATAAATCTTCAACATACCAAGCTAATCTTGAATATTGAATCTCAAACCATTCACATACCAAGCTACCTTTTCTTTACCAAGTTCTCTATGTCCAGAATGAATAGTGAACTTATAAAACTCATCGGTATAGTCCTCCACAGTCAAATCTTTTTGCTTTAGATTCTACAATTTCTTAATCAAGTCAAGCTCATAGACAGTAGGTCTGAACTTAGCTTTCAATTTAGTCACCATCAACCTCCATCGATTGATCTTCATTTCACCTTCATCTTCTCTATCTCTTTGTAATTCTTTCCACCAAAGAGAAACATGTCCTTTCAACTTAGTCTGTGCCAATCTCACTTGAAGAGGATCTTCAATTTCTTATAGCTCAAAGAAGCCTTCAAGCTCACCAATCTAATCAATCAAGTCCTTAGGTCTCAAAGTACTAGAGAAAGTAGAAACTTCCATTCGGTAACTATTACTTAATCAAGCTCCAGATGTATGTAACTGACCAGTTCTATCTTCACTAGATCTATCTCTCTGGCCATCACCACTAGATCCACCAGCTTCAAAGTCTTTAGCAACTTCCTCATAACCATCATCAGTACCAAGATTCCTTGCTATACCAGCAATAGCTCTCATGACCTCAGCGATCATGTCATTCTTCATCAATTTCATCTCAGATCTGAAATCAAATTTAAATTTCTCTGAAATCTTTGATTCCACAACATCACAGAGATCTACAATCACTCTAGGGTCCAATCTTCTCGAAGGCAGCCTTCAAGATTTTTGAAAACCCAAAGCAATAAGTCACCAACAAGGTCCTGGTGCAAACAACCTCAACTTGGAGATCGGTTTAAACACTTAAGATCTTCAAGCTCTGATACCACTTAACATAGGGCAGGTAAGGAGGATCCAATTAAGGATAGTCCAAACAAGAAGCCAAACACCACAATACAGAATTATACAACAAGACAATATTTTCAACTAAATTTTCATTAACATGCCCAACTATAAGGCCTTCTAGGTTATGTCCAAATACAATCAAAAGTATTTCTGCAATCTCTCAGCTAGTCCAGCTTTGAAAACAATCAGTAGTTGATGGAAACCCTAAGGTAGATCTGAACTTGATCTCAAAAGCCTCCAAGAAATCTCCTTGTCTCCAAGCATGCAAACCACTAGCTCTACTTTTACAAACTATCAGATAACAATCTGATATTCAAGATCTCATAGGATCCATATCTAATCACCTAGCTACTTCCCTTGACTCCCCTAAACAAATACCCAAGAACTCCTTAAATACTAATCTTCAACCACAAGTCAGCTAGAAGAAATAATTAACTCCTAAGCCAAGTCAGCTTCTACTACAAACAAATATTAAATGCAACAACAATCATCCCTCAAATAGCCTTACAAACATTGTTATTTCCCTTAGTGTTGTATCACTCCATTTGTTTTCACTGTATCTTCTCCCTTAGTGTTGTATCACTCCATTTGTTTTCAATGTATCTTCTCCCTCTTTGACAATAATGCCAAAGCTTGTATCTATCTCTTACATCTTTACCATGTAGGTGTCTTCATGTCAGTTCTATATGTTGTATACTCCCTCTGTCATCTTTCTTATGACTAATTAATATCTTTTCTTTACTTCTCAAAACTCTAGGAAAATCCTAAAGTGTGACCTTTTTTGCATCAATTTATCAAATATTCTGATTAGCACATTTGATGTAGTGCTCCCATTTTAATAGGTAGCCTCGGTTAGGGGAATCACCCCTAGTTTTCCTCTAAGATATTCATGAGCATCCTTAGCTAAAGCTTTTGTGAATATGTCTGCTAGTTGTTCCTTTGTATTCACATATTCCAATCTCACTTCTTTGTCTTGAGCTAGCTCTCTTAAGTATTGATACTTGATAGCAATATGCTTAGTCTTGGTGTGCATCACTAGATTATTTGATATGTTAATAGCACTTATTTTATCACAAAAAATAACAACCGGGTCAGTGATTTATTCCTTCATACCTTTTAACAATTTCTTGATCCACACTAAATTTGAAAAATTTACTGTTGCTGCTACATACTCAACTTCTGCTATAGATTGGGAAATGCAGTTCTGTTTCTTGCTTGTCCAGGAGAATAATCTCTTTCCTAGAAAGAATGCTCAACCAATTGTAACTTTTCTATCATCAACATTTCCAGCCCAATCTACATCAGTGTAAACATTTAGTTCAAAATTTTCATTCTTCTTGTAGTATATTCCATAGTCCTTTATTCCTTTCAGATATCTCAATATCCTTTTTACTGCCATCATATGATTCTCCTTAGGATTGGTAGAAAATATTGCCACAATCCCAACTTCTAGGGAAATATCCGATCTGTTGTGAACAACATATTATAGCTTTTCAATCATAGATCTATACAAGGTTTGATTCACTTCAGTAGTATCATCAATTTTAGATAGTTTTTGTCCAGTAGCCATAGGAATACTTACTGGTCTGGAATCCTCCATACCAAAAGTTTTCAATATCTCTTTGACATATTTAGATTGAGTAATAAGGATACCTTTCTTCATTTGATAAACTTGCAAACCAACAAAGAATTTGATCTCACCAAAAATAGACATTTCAAATTCATTTTGCATCTCATTTGCAAAGTTTTGACATAGGGCATCTTGTCCTCCAAATATGATATCATCAACAAATATTTCAGCTAACAAATTCCCTTTACCTTCTTTAGTCTTCATATACAGATTACTATTGTCATTTGTCCTTACAAATCCAATATTTATCAAGTAATTGAGTAGTCTCTCATACCATGCTCTGGGGGCTTGTTTCAATCCATACAATGCCCTGTGGAACTTGAAGACCATATTCTTCTTGCTTGGGTCAACAAATCCTTTTGGTTGTTTAACATATACTTATTCTAATATCCCATTTAGAAATACAATTTGACATCCATCTGATATACTTTGAATCCTTTATGAGTTGCATATGCAAGTAGAGTCCTTACTCCTATTCTTGCAACATGGGAAAATGTCTCCCAATAGTCAATTCCTTATTCTTGTGAATACCCCTTACATACTAATTTGGCCTTGTTTCTTGTGACTTCTCCATGTTCATTGAGATTGTTTCTAAATACCCATTTTGTTCCAATAATATTCTTATCTTCTGGTCTCAACACTAGAGTCAAGGTATTATTCTTTTTTATCTGCTCTATTTCTTCATTCATGGCTTGTATCCAGTCATCATTCTCTAAAGCATCTTTTACTATTTTAGGCTCTGTATCATCTTAAAATGGAAGCACTTCTATGTTAATAGAATTTAGCCCTCCTTAGGGCCTTCATCATGTTGTCCCCTATTTTCTTCCCCCTTCACATCTTCTGTGCCTATTTAGGGCTTTATCTGGGCCTCGCCGGGCACTATTTTACTCTCCCAACTCATTTTCTAGGGGTCCTAAAACCCTAGGTCAAGGTCCATCTCGACCTTGACCTAGGTCAAAGTCTACCTCAACCTTGACCCAGGTTCCCCTTTTCATTGGAAAGTTTGTCAGATGTGGGGAGGAGTTCAAAAGTTTGTTTTCCCGCTTCTGGGTTGGCTCTTTTGAGATTCAAAATGGTAAACCCTCAAATTATATTTAATATGGGTCCATTTCCAGGGGTTTTGACTTAATGGGAATTTATTTCCTATATGTCAGCTTCTCTAGAATTTTGTGCCCTAGATTTGTATAAAAGGAAGTCTTCCTCTCTCATTTTCTCAATCAACAATTCATGAGCAAAAAATCAATCAAGTGTGAAATTCATCTCTTTTCCATATCAAGCAAGCATTTGAGAATTCAAGAAATCATCCATTCAAGTATTCAAGTTCTCCATTGAAGATCAAGGATTCAAGCTTTCAAACCTTTAAGAGATTTGGTTCAAGCATTCAAGATTCATCATTCAAACCCTAGATCTATCCATCATGGTGGTGTGATCTTCCTTCAAGATCCTTTGTTCATCTTACAGATCCATTTATTCTTCCATCAAGGTGGATTCCAAGCATGCAATCATGGAGGTTTTGATTTACATTTGTTAATGTTGTGTTCAAGCTTTCATATCAACATACTTGTTTATATTTGAAATACAATTGTATATCTATTGAATATCATAGCTTCATTGTTAGATCTACTTCTACTACTTGCTAGCATTCTCTATTTCAATTCCATTATTAAGGTTGATTCCAAACCAGGGTTTGACTAAGGAAAACCCCTCATCCAAACAACAAAACCATTTTTATTGCAGGTATAGGTACAAGACAATGAATTGTAGTTCAGATCTGGATACCCTTTTCGGCAAACTTCTGAGATCCAAAAATAGAATTTTTGTCAAAGCTGTTTTGGGTCAAGGTTGACCTTTAGTGGGGGGTAAGATTGTGCCATGAGGTAAGATTGTACCCCGATCCTGAGCTCAAGGTTGACCTAGCTCCGAAAGATAGACATTTCATGGGTTTTCTTTGTCTCTGCATTTCTAAGCCGAATCAGGTTGTAGAATCTCCTGAAACTGAACATAGACATTAGAAAATAATCTTTTCTAGATTTACCCTATTTTGAGGCTAGTATTTTTCTTGTATTCATTTAATATTTCAAGCACATACTTTTCATAACAAAATATAAGGTTTTCTCCTTCATTCATATTCTCCATAGATTGATTCTTTTGTGCATTAACCTTTTGGTTGATCAATTTGGATCTATCCTTTGGGACTTTGGATTTAGGGGTGGATTTTTTATTTCCCATCCCATCATCATCATAACTCAACCATTCATATATATATATATATATATATATATATATATATATATACACACACATTTTGGTGAACCCGTCATAGACAACTCCTTCTTTTTGGTGTTAGATCTTTTGTTTTATTGCATCAAGATTAGGTATCTTTTATGCTCTTTCATTTTGACATTTAAAATACAAAAAAAAATTCATATATTTTACAAAATCCAAAAATATTTCTTGTATATCATTTACTATGAAGATCTTTAAGATGCTTTGGTGTGTGGTTATTTTCTTTATTATCCTCCTTTTAGCATCTCTTTATCATACTTATGATGTTTATGAGAGTATCATTCACTTCATTATGTTGGTTACTCTTCATTTTTCACTTGCCTATGCTATTATGAGATTGACCAATACTAGTCTTCCTACTTTCAAAGCTTTCATTAAAGATTTATGTGGTGGCCTTATTACTCTTTTGGATTATGTGAAGAATTTGGTGGATGATATACCATCTCCTAATATTCCTAATCATATACTTCCTAACATAGTTCCTAATATTCTTAATCCTAATCCTATACTTCCTAATATAGTTCCTAATCCTAATCTAATTCCTAACATTCCTAATATGCCTAATTCTCTATCTACTATCCCTAGTTCTTCCCATACTCATTATGGGATTCAATCTATAATTCATGATGTAGATGTGCAAGAATTCTTTTATTTACCTTCCCCTTCTTATCTGATCCAAAGAGATATTAAAGGAAAGAGAAAAGAAACTTCTTCTAAACCTATTATTCCACCATATACAACATTTACTCATGAACACAATTAACAATCACCTCCTATAGAAGCTTTACATGATATATACAATACATGATATAATCTGATAACTAAGCAAGGTTATAGAGGTTTAGGGCTTGGTTTTAATGAGCATGGTATCAAATATCCAATTCAAATACCCCCTAAATAGGATATGCGTGGTGTGGGTGGTTCATAATCTCAATCCAAGGTGGTTGATGTTAATTGTCATCCTCTTCTTCATGATCTACTCCCTACACCTACCTTAGAAAACCTTGATATTTGTCAAGAGGTGGCCAAGAAGATGTATGTTGAGCTAATGAATTCCAAGAAAGAAATCTTTAGACCTATGCCGATAGATTCTCTATATAAGTATAAATGTCCTTTTCATTATAGTAATACACATTTACTTGTTGATTCTATGCATTTCAAGCTATATGTTAGAGAAAGAACTTCTTTAGGAATTATATCTCACTCTCGTGCAATTTTACAATTCCTTCATAATTTTGATATAAGGGATACCCGTCACTCTAATATAGTATAATATAGATTTCTTCTCCTCTTGTCTCTGGACTAGGGGGAAAGAGGTATTTTCATCCAGTCTCCTAGGATCCATTAATATTTTAGCATATATTTTGACTTAAGTTTAATTGGCATTCTTTCTATCCTATCTCTCTATGGTTTTGATTTATGTTTATAATCATCCATAGATTCTATTCAAGATATCTTTCCTAAGACATTTTTTTTGCAAAGGTATCCCTTGTCTTCATTCCTGGGGGGCAAGATTCTTTCTTCCTTCTCTTTGTCTAGGGATCTACTTTCCTTAGCTTAGTGGCATTTGTTTATATTGCAATATTATTTCATTATACTGACTAAGGTTTTAACTATGGATACCCTGTTATATGAGAGGTTGCTTCCCTAGGTCATCACCTCTTCTTTATTTTGCAAATGATATTCTTTATAAACTCTTACCCTTGCTTTGGTGTTAGAGTTGTTTCCCTCATTTCAAAGATTCCTCTTCCTCTTGATTGCAGGGGGATTGATGATTGAATCTTTGTTCCTACCTGGTTTATCTTTGAAAGATAATATTTTATCTAAAAGAACCCCTCTATGGTGGGGGTCTTGTTGATAAGATCTCTTTCTTTGAGGATACTTTTCCATGAGTGATATATCCTTTTCACAATTATCTATCCTCTTGGATGTAGGGTTCAATACCCTTTGCTAAGAATATAGTGTACATTGTTGTTAAACATGATATCTCCTTACATTGTGAAGTAAGTATCCTCTTCCTCTTCCTTACCATGTCTAGTAGACAACCACGATAAGGAGGGGGGGGTATATAGGGTCTCCCTTGTACTTTAGTTTTTCATTTATATGCTAAATCCTCTGAAGGTAACACACATAAGTTTCTAAATCTTGAAGAGACACGCATTTTTCAATTTTCAATATGCTAAATCCTCTGAAGGTAACACACATAAGTTGCTAAATCCTAAAGAGACACACATTTTTCAATTTTTAAATATGCTAAATCCACGGAAGGTAATGCACATAAGTTTCTAAATCCTGAAGGGACATGCATTTTATATTCATAGTGATACAAGAAAGTGGATCTATGGGTATTCCAAAAGCCGTCAGAAGACACATTACAATTGAAAGCATAGTTTTTGGGTGAATTATCAGGTTTTGATACCTGTTGGGCTCTCCCTCCTCGGTGATTCATGATAAGGTGGGAATCTTACTGGGTGAGGTAATCACTTGCTCTTTTCTCTCTTTTTGCTTTTATGCTAGTAGGAATGGATCATGAAGCTATGTTATTTATAGTGTTTCTCTTGTCTTTTGTATGTAATCATTTATGCTTTTATGATAGTTTTCCAAATATGATATTAGTATAGGAAATATTTTCTTAGCAAGGTTTCCTTTGCTAGTTGATTTGGGTTTGTTTTAGTACTTACTCCTCTTTTTGTTTATTTTCACTCCCTCATATGTGTATGTTGAGTTAGGGTACTTAGCTTTGGGGCTTGTGTCCCTAACTAAGTGTTATTCTATCTCATTGCGAATCCACTTGAATCTTTCTTCTCCTTTACCGTGAGCATGTTTGATTTCCATACTGCCGCTAAAGTGGGGGCTTAATGTATCATCTTAAAATGGAAGAACCTCCATGTTAAGAATGTTTATCCCTCCTTAGGGGGTGTTTTGGGTCTTCATCATGTTGTCCCCTATTTTTTGCCTCCTTCCCATCTTCTATGCCTGTTTAGGGCTCTGTCTGGGCCTCCCCGGGCACTATTTTCCTCTCCCAACTCATTTTATAGGGGTCTCGAACCCCTAGGTCAAGTTCAACCTTGACCTTGACCTAGGTCAAAGTTGACCTTGACCTTGACCTAGGTTCCCCTTTTCATCGAAAAGTTTGTCAGATGCAAGGAGAAGTTCAAAAGTTTGTTTTCCAGCTTCTGGGTTGGCTGTTTCAGGGTTCGGAATGGTAAACCCTCAAATTATATTTAATATGGGTCCATTTATAAGGATTTTCACTTAATGGGAATTTATTTCCTATATGTCAGTCTCTCTAGAAGTTTGTGCCCTAGATTTGTATAAACGGAAGCCTTCCTCTCTCATTTTCTCAATTAACAATTCATGAGCAAAAAATCAATCAAGTGTGAAATTCATCTCTTTTCCATCTCAAGAAAGCATTTGAGAATTCAAGCAATCATCCATTGAAGAATTCAAGTTCTCCATTGAAGATCAAGGATTCAAGCTTTCAAGCCTTTTAAGAGATTTGGTTCAAGCATTCAAGATTCATCATTCAAACCCTAGATCTATCCATCATGGTGGTGTGATCTTCCTTCAAGATCCTTTGTTCATCTTCAAGATCCATTCATTCTTCCCTCAAAGTGTATTCCAAGCATGCAATCATGGAGGTTTTGATTTACATTTGTTAATGTTGTGTTCAAGCTTTCATATCAACATACTTGTTTACATTTGAAATACAATTGCATATCTATTGAATATCATAGCTTCATTGTTAGATCTACTTCTACTACTTGCTAGCATTCTCTATTTCAATTCCATTATTAAGGTTGATTCCAAACTAGGGGTTGAATAAGGAAAACCCCTCATCCAAAAAGAAAAACCATTTTTCTTGCAGGTATAGGACAACAAATTGCAGTTCAGATCTGGATACCCTTTTCAGAAAACTTCTGAGATCGGCAAATAAAATTTTTGTCGGAGCTGTTTCAGGTCAAGGTTGACCTTTAGTGGGGGGTAATATTGTTTCCCATGGTAATATTGTACCCCAATCCTGAGGCCAAGTTTGACCTGGCTCTGAAAGATAGAAGTTTTCTGGGTTTTCTCTGTCTCTGCATTTCCAGCCCGGATCAAGTTTTAGAATCTCCTAAAACTGAACACAGACATCAGAAAATAGTCTTTTCCAGATTTACCCTATTTTGAGGTTAGTATTTGTCTTCTATTCATTTAAGATTTCAAGCACATACTTTTCATAACAAAATATAAGGTTTTCTCCTTCATTCATATTCTCCATAGATTGATTCTTTTGTGCATTAACCTTTTGGTTGATCAATTTGGATCTCTCCTTTGAGAATTTGGATTTAGGGGTGGATCTTGTATTTCCCATCCCATCATCATCATAACTCAACCATTCATATAAATAAATAAATAAATAAATAAATAAATAAATATATATATATATATATATATATATATATATATATATATATATATATATATATATATATATATATATATATATATGTAGACACCGAAAAATCCTTCAGAAAATAAATTATTTTTGTTTTCTGAAAATCCTTGATGACATCATCATTTATTAATTAATTAATTATTTAATTAATTAATTTATTTTTATGCCATTAAATCCTTCTCTCTTAATTAAAAATCTTTAATTAAGGAATCTAGCCTAAAATGTCATTTGGACATTATCCCTAATTTATTAATTATTTAATTAATAAATTGACCAAAAACTTAAAAAATAAATTAATTTATTTTTAATTTATTTTTATCCCAAACTTGGCCAATTTCCTCTAGACCACTAACCTCTTCCAAAATCTTCTAATCCCTTCTTAATTTCGATTAAAAGGCTAATCTCATCTTTTCTAACCCTAATCCCAAGGTTAAATATTTAATTAAGGATAAATAATTAATTTCCATATTTATTGAAAATATTTTAATAAATATTCCTAAAACTTAAGCTTTTGGAATGAATAACTTTTATTCCATGAAACTAAGGAGAAATCTAGACTCTTCTAGAATCTTCTCAAATCCACCCTCTTCACCCATCCTAATCCTTTTCTTTGTCCTAATCTAATCCTAATCCTACCCTTAAACCTTTGTGCAATCCTAACCAAGCTTAAGACTTTCCTAAACCAAAGCAAAGTCTTTCCTTCCAAATATCTCAACCACAAAGCATTTATTGCTTCCCCAAAGTCTTCAAAGCCTCTTAAAGCCCATTCATTGCTCTTACAAGCATTTATTTGGAGAGTTATGAGCTTGGAGCCCCCTTTGTTGACTCCTCTTTGCCCTTCCCTTCATCCACTCACCTTGTGACATGTGTCACCTCCTGATTGGCTGAGAACTAGCACAATCCATGTGCTTCCCTTTGAGTGAATCTTGGCCTCTCTTAAGGATTTCAATCCTGGCCATTCATTCCTCCTACCCCAAGCGTTAGAAATCCTATAAATACCCTCACTTCCTAAGGCAAATCATCTCTCAACTCTCAAACTCAATAGCAAAGTCATAATGCCATTTTCATTCTAGCATAAGCATAAACTCATCTTTTTTAGATCATTTTCAAGCTTAAATCACATCTAAATTAGCTTAATGGGATTAACATAGATTCATTTCTTGTTTTAATCTTAGTTCATTTATTTAGCTTTGCATATTTGTGTGTTCTTGAGGCCTTTAAGGCAAAATAGGTTCCTCATACCTATTTTGTGTCATTTTGGGTCTTCTTGATCCTCAAATCATCCTATCTTGCATGCTCCAAGTGCTTGAGTTTGCACACCCACATCCATTTATATCTAAGCATATCAAACGGTGCATGGGCGCATCCGTTTTAAGCTTAAACTGAGGTGGCTTTGATTTTAGTTTGTTAACCATTAAATTTGATTTGATTATATGCTATGACACTTGTTTGTCTTTGGCCTTCAAAACAGGTTTAGGTGCACTCACAAATCCTAGTCTACATTCTGGCACGCCCGGTGGGACAAAAACCACAATCATTTTGATGAAATTATGCTTTATATGCTTGTATTTTGCAAGAAATAAAGAAATGTCGCCTTCATGAAAAGAAATGACGCCTACAGCAATTAAATGTCGCCTTCAAAAAAAGAAATGTCGCCTTCAACAAAAGAAATGTCGCCTACAAACAATCCAGTCACGCCTTCATGAAATTAAATCATGCCTTTGAGGAAAGAAATGTCGCCTATGAACTCTTTTTTCACGCCTGCATAACTGAGATTTTCCTGTTGTCGGCAACTTCTGTTACGTTCCAGAATTCTCTTCTGTCGCCTTCTTTTAATTAAATCACGCCTGTAACAAAAGAAATCACGCCTCTAGTTTTTTTATCTGTCACCTTTTGAGGTACAGAATGTCGCCTGTAGGAATTAAATGTCGCCTCTGAACTTTCCAGCGTCGCCTATAAGCTGGACAGTGTCGCCTTTTGTCTTTTGCTTGGGACTGGTTTTTCATTTCTTTTACAGCAAAGGTCAAACTCAATCTTGAATGAAACTTAAGGAAATGAACTTAGGTCCTAGAGTGTCATTGTCAATTTGAAAAGCAAACCAAATCTTGAATGCACTAAAGGAATAAACAACTCTATTCCCTATCTCATTTCAAATTCCAAAGCAAGCAAACAAATTCAATCTTGAGTGATCTAAGGGACAAAACAAAGCTTTTTCAAAGTTCTTAAGACAACTCGCTAATCAAATCTTGAATGCACAAAAAGAAAGAACTTGCAAACGTTTGAAGCATTTACATTTTTGAGGAAAAGAACAAATCAAAATCTAATCACGAGTGTCTTCATTTCAAAGTTCAAACATCACTTAATCAAATTGGGAAAATGAACAAAATCTGCTTGATGTGCATGTAGGAGTTTTTCAATTCTTGCATAATCCTTGTTAGAGTAAGCAACGTGGAACATTTGAACTTGGACAAGTTCACTTGTTCTACTTTTAGCGAGGCCTGTCCAAGGAGAAGTGCTTCCTCCTCGGAGAACGACCTCAAACCGGTATTCCCCCCGGCCGGTATACAAATAAGTGAATACCAAAAGAATCACTTACATCTCCTAATCGCCGGGCGTTCGTGCCAAACACGTGACTGGGGATGGTAAACATTCCTCTCCCCCAGCATAATTGGCAAGGCTCTTAAGTGAGTCACGGATGATCAGCATAACCGGGTATGGAGACACCACGGAATCATTAGCAAACTGATAAACTAGAAGGCTACCCTATCTACATCCGAAAGTATCAAAATCCTTGTGCAAGGACCGATTCCAAGGGGTTTACCGGGTCGCCTCAAGATTACTCACCATTTGTATTCCCTTCTGGGGGATACCAAGCTGTGGGCAAGCGATTTTGATACTCACCTTCCTTAGGTAGATCTATTTGAAGTGCTTGACAGTCAAAGACTCCATGAAAACATTTGTCAAACATACACTTTTTTCGAAAGCATTTATCAGAGTCTTTTATCTTGTTTGTATCTCACAAGGTTGCTTTGTCCCTTGTGGAGATTGCTTCATCTATCCTTTGCCAATGGAAAAACATCAAGCAGATCTATAACTTGGTTCGAAGGATAATCAGAGCAGCCATCCCAAAACTTGGTCATCTCCCATCCCTTTGTCTGTCTTCTTCTAGAAAACCGTCTGCTTCCGTCAGTCATCCCAATCTAAGTCTTAGTCTTCCAAACCATCTTCATCCTTCCTCCTTATCCAACTCATTCGCAAAGTCAGCATGTCTCAAATCTATAATGAGTTTGGTTATGATATCTCTCCTCTCCCACCAATCGATCCTAATGATGATGAAGGCCTTGTAGATCATGATGCCTATTTCAGCCAGTTTGCTCCAAGAAACCCCCAGCGTTCCATCATTCCTCCAATCCAGCCAACCATGCCTTCGCGCTTATCTCCTAGCACTCCCTTTCATGTCCTTGGCAAGGCTAGCACTCCTTTTCATGTCCTTGGCAAAGCAACCCAAGTATCTTATCCATCCCCAACTTATCCTTGTCTTCAACCCACACCTCTTCCATATGCTCCTTTCAGGCCTCCACTTTCTGCTATGGTCATTTCTCCATCGCCATCATCTCTTAGAAATGCTTCACGCTACTTCCCCTATCTAAGGCCTCCATCTACCCATCCTCCAAAAAATTTTGAAATCCAAGATTCTAGTCCTCCCATCCTTTTCACCAAACCTCTATCCTTTCCCAAACCACCATCTTCTGCTCCAAACCCCAATCCTCCATCCTGTCCCAAACCACCATCCTCTCTTCCAAACCACATTACCAAAAATCTTTCCCCACCAGCAGAGTTCATCCCTCAACCCACTCCAAAACCTGTACCTCAAGCCATCACCCCCATCTTTTCAGCACCGTCATCCCTTCAAACCGCTGCAGCTACATCATCCCCTCAAGCAAAACCCAAAGCTCCCTTTTCAAAGTCATCTTTTTCATGGGTGTTCCCTTCTTTCTCTCCTCCTTCGCAAGCATCTACCCAGGCACGATCCCCACCTTCATGCGAAGGCCATCCAAGCTCCCCATCTCCTCCACCTTCCAAACCTTCTTCACCACAAAAGTCTCCAAGGAAACTAATAACAGAACCCAAGGAAGAGCCAATAGCAAAACCCACGCCTGAAATTGAAAAGCCAAGCAATCCTTCATGTGAAGCCATCATTGATGAGGCCCATCCAGTGCTCCCATCTATTATCTATCTTCCATACATCCCAACCGTTGATTCTCTTCCATCTCCTAGCATCATTGAGTCCCTTCCATCTGGAGTCTCCATCCAATCCCCACCAACATCACCTCCTCCTAGCATTATCCAAAGCACATTCAGTGAGCCCCATGAGTTCACCCTTCTCCCTACCATTGCAGCTGCAAAATCTCCCATCCTTTTATCCATACCATCTGAAGAGTTCTTCCTTCTTCCAGACACCCCAGCAGCAGAGTTCCCAATCCTTCTATCCACTCCCTCTGAAGAGTCCATCCATACATCCCCCAATCCTCTATCTACACAAATCCTATCCTATCAAGATCTTGGCCAAAAGCATGATGAACTACTCACAGAAGAAAATCAAGATCCAACCCCTTTACTTCCCCCATCGCATGTTCTATTGCCTCCATCACCTTCAATCCAAAATCCTACAATCCCAATTCCTCCAATCCAAGATCCTATCATCCCAGTTTCTCCAACTAAAGATCCAATACCATCCCCCAATCCTAGTCAAAATCCCAACATCCTATCCTCTCCTCTTGAGGATCCTCCTAACCAAACTGTCCAGCTGCCGTCACTCTATCCTCTTGGGTCACTAACATTTGTCAAAGGTAAACCACTTGAAAAAGAAGACATCAGCTTCTTATCTTCCATCAGGGAACCAGAAAATGGCTGTTTGTCATTCACCCCAAGTCAGAAATATCCTTGTCTGGATAAAATGCTGAAAAGATGGAACTATCAAGGCAAAGGCCTTAGCACTCACGAACAGGGAAATATACAGCCCATTCAAGGCAAGAAACATCCGAAAGGCTGTGGAATCGGTTGCACACTAGAAGAGGACACTCCCTCCACATCAGCGAAAGGTACTTCATCCAGAAATGTTGGTACAGCTAAGGCAAAGTTCAAACATCCATTCAAAACCAACAAAACATCTTCCAAAAACCACAACGCAATTCCTCCCCCTCCATCATTACAACCGAGGAAAACCTATCATATTCCTCCTTCATCCTCCCCATCCATTTTGGGTCCCTATGTCCCAAAGTCTTTCAGCGCATCTCCGTTACCCAGCAAATCCATTTTGGGACCTTATATCCCAAAATATCATCCTCCATCTTATCCTACTCAGCCTTTCATCCAACATCCAAGCATCCCTAGTCAAGATCAACAAAGGCACATGGCCACATATCCTATCTACCAATCTCCTTCCATCTCTCCATCCAAATTTCCTCCATCCCAAACAACTCCTCATATTCCTCCCAATGCTCCTCGCAACTTGGATGCCATATCGCGCATGAATAAAGGGAAAAATCCACAAAAATCCCAGGATTGTTATGTCCAGTCTAATCGACATGCACAATCAAAGCAAAATCCGATCAAGCAAGCCAAAGCAAACCACTGGCCACAAAGGCCCATCAAAGCAAATGCCAAATCTAATGCATCCCAATGGCTGCAAAGGCCCAATGACGATTACCATGTCCAGTCTAATCGACATGGTCAATCAATGCAAGCTCCAATCAGGCAATCAAATGCGCCGCAAAGGCCCAGCAAAGAGCCAATCAGGCATGCTAAAGCACCCCAATGGCTCCGAAAACCTAGCAAAGTCCAAGCAAAATCTATCACATGGCCACAAAGGCCTAGCAAAGAAAAAGCACAATCTGATGCCCACCAATGGCCGCAAAGGCATATCAAAGCTAAAACAAAAATGATGTGGATCCCAAAGCAAAAAGATGTAATCCATCTAACAAAAACATCCACAATGGCATCCAACGTTGCCCATCTCCCAACTCCTCAATCTTCCCCTCCATCTCCTCCATCCTCTAGCATAAATCCTCCATCACATCTATCTCTATCTTCCACATCCAATCATCCATCTTCCTCGCAACATGTGCCAATGTTGATCCTGACAACATCCCCCTATCTTGATCACTTTCCATCCTTCCATCCAAACACTTTCTACCACCATCTTTCCCATCTCCCCCATCTAATCCATGACTTTGCATGATCCCCCCCATCCTGCTACAGTTGTACCAACATCCAAGCACACAATCAGAAGAAATCAGTGAGGAAAGTCAGCAAAGATCAGTCAGCACATCTAAAACAGCAAAGGGAAATCAATGACAAATCAGAGAAATCAGCAAAGTCAACAGGCAATCAGGCTTTAGCATCAACATATGCCTATCAGCTTAAAACAGAAGCATATTTTGGAGAGGAGGTAAGCTTTAGTCACAAAAGTTAAAAAAGCAAAGGCAAAATCATGAGTCTTTATGTGAAAACCCTTCTAGGGCAACAGTAAAAATAAAGGGCGTATCTTCTAGTGAAAACTTGGCAATTCAAGTGCTAGAAGATGGAGCTTTGCCTCTTCCTCCTATCTGGGATAACAACACATGATAGTTCCCTATCAACATTGCAGAAACCAAGCTAAATCAACTTGGGTACAGAAGGATGTTTGTGGCTCATCTACATGGAGGTTAACCTGACAGAAAGTGAATCATGACCTTAAGTGCCTTGCTCCGAGGAGTCAATTATCAACTGTGCATGGTCATATGCACATGCCTAGGTGTGATCTTAAGCTTGTCGTCCATCATCTAGCAATAGATCCCCATGACAAGCCGACAACATCAGAAAATCAGCAATCCACATCAGAAAATCAGTGAAGAATCTCTCAGAAGATCAACATCAAATCGCATGATAGCACCAAAATCAGCACAAAACTCAGCGCCACATCAAAGAATCAGCAACACCATCAGAATATCAGTGACAAAAGGTCACCATCTAATCAAGAGGAAGCGCCAAAATGGCGACATCAGCTGATCAGCAAGCACGACAGCATTAAATCAGAGCTTCAGCAACAAATCAAAATGTCAGTGCATATCAGCACCGAATCAGCAACACATCCAAACAAATCAGAAGTATCAATGCATATCAGCACAAGCTCAGCAACAAATCAGCAAGATCAACACAAAGTCAAGGAAAAACCACAAAAATCCATAAAAATTGGATAAATCAAAAGAGCAAATCATCAACAAAGCAAAAATTAAGAGAAAAACATTCATCCTCTGGTGAAAACTTGGTAATTCAAGCGCCTTGGACAAGTACCATGGTGAAAACCTGGCAAACAAGCGCCATGCGTAGTACCCCCCCTAATTCCTTCCTGCAGTTAGGGGCTTCCTTTCTATCACCTCTTATCCAACATGTCCTCCATCCCCTTTTGTCTCTCACTTCCTTCATTTTCCATTGGATCTTGATGACAAAAACAGAGACTATCAGATGTACATGCTTTTGGGCACCTCCTTGGCATCCATTGCACCTTTCAGCTACATATCCTTTATCCAAATCCTTTCATCCTAGCTTCCATCCTTCCTCATCCTCTTGTTGGCATATCTTCCGTCCAAGCATACACCATGCCTTTAAAACACATGAACTATTTTAAACAGGGGGCATCCTCTTCCTTGGTGACGTATTCCTTGGAGGCTATCCAAATCTGAATCTTCCATCTCCCAAAATCCTCAGCAATTTCTCTATCCAAATCCAAACCAACCACCATCCAATCCTTCCAGCACTCCTCTATCTTAATCCATCAGCAGTTCCTCCAGCATCCTCTATCTTGATCCACCAGTAAACCAACTCAGTGTCCCATATCCTTTATTAGAATCCAACATCCACCATCCACAGCAGAAAGCAGATTCACCATCTTTTGCACCAAAATCCAGAGCTCCAAATCCACAAGCATTATCGTGTTCCAGCCCTTTGAGTTGTTTCCATCCCTTATCCTAAATCAGAAATCATCCTCTTTTTGGCACAACGTGTTGTCTTAAAGAAATCAAAACCTTGTCCTTGCATAGCCTTATCATCTCGAGCAAGAGATTGGCTTGTATTGACAAGAATCCAGTTGACCGAAGATCATCAGTCTATCCTAGGTTGACGCAATCCTATCACTGATCCTCCATTGGGAAAACAGAAGCTCATTTTGTTGACACTTGGTAATCTTCCACCAGCTTTCCATCTTCCACCAGCTTTTCATCCTCCAAGCAGCCTTTCCATCTTCAAAATCCTCTAGCAGTTCCACCATCCAATCTCCCCGAATCTTCCTCCATCCAAATCTTCTAGCAGTTCCCTCATCCCCATCCTAAGCATTTCCTAGCACCTTCTCTTGTCATTGGTATCTAGCTATAGGCTAACCTCATTGCAATCCAATGCCATTCATCCCTATCCACACCTTGCTAGCAATCTTCCCAACCTATCCATCTCTTCTAGCTATCCAACATCCAAGATCAAGCCAACCGATCAAATCGCATCCTTCGTCTTGTAGCAAGCCTTGATCTCGATTCAATCATCATCATTGGGATATGTCTTTCCCAAATCCATGTCATTTTAGGACACATCATCCATCGCCAGTCCGTCTTGGCCTTCCAACCTAACTGGGGCATCATCTTGCATATCTTTGAAGTTGTCAGCTTCATCCCCAGGTTCTTTGTTTATCCTATTCTTGAGTCTTGTACCATAGCGTCAGTCGTGTCTCCACCTAAGCTCATTTGTACATTTGTGTCTTTAGGTCCCATCCTTTGTCTTAGTCCTTGTCTGTCCTGCAGCAGCATTTGATCAAATATCTTGTCCCATCCCCAGCCTCAGAAAACTTTTAGTCCCACTCGGGCCTTGTGCTTCAGCAACATCAATTGTCGACTTATCCTTGCTCATCCTGATTATTCCTTGAACTTCAACTTTTGCCAGCGAACAACTACACTTATTCTCTCACCAACCCATGGGTCCTTGAGGATATATCGTTCCTCCTGTCCGACCTAATCTTCCATCCTGGTCCTTGAGGATATATCGTTCCTCCTGTCCGACCAATCTTCGCACCATCAATCAAACCTAATCTCTCTCCTTGGCAAAGGATGTCTTTTTGGAGTTATCATTTTGATCTTGGATTTTTGTCCTTTGGGTCTTGTTAATCTTTTTGGCTTCTCATTATCCCACCAGGGTCACCACGATCCATTATATCATGGTGTGCTGCGTGTGCGGATAATCTGGGGCAAGGTCTTTTGATCTTTCGCTTCTGCCCGTGAGTCAGTTGTGTGTTTGTGGTTCCTTCAGCATCGGTTCCACCATGTTGCCTCTGTGCTTCATGTGTGATGTTGGGGCAACCCTGTGTGTTTGTTTAGCATCAGTCCTTGTCAGTCCTCTGCAACACTGGTGACAAGGCCTCGTGATCCCAGTATCCTTGGCAGGTCTCTAGCATTGCTATATCAAATCTAGGCTGTGCACTCCCGTTTGCACTTGGAGCTATCTGGTCCCTTGCATTTATCATATAGATTAATCTTGCATCTTTGCATACAGCTGCATCTTGCATCTTGCATTTCCATCTCATCTTGCATATCATCCATATTTGTTCTTAGAAGTGAGGTTATTTATCTCCCCTTTCTTCCTAGGCCTTTCCTTCCTCGTCCCGCCGGGCACACTCTATCCTAGGGCGCGATCCTTCTTTCTCCTTGTCCCACTAGGTGCATCTTCCATGATTTTGTCTCACCGGGGCATGTGTTCCTCTTTCTTCTAGTCCACCCAGGCGTCACACCCTCTTCTTCTGATTCTAGCCTCGGCATCTTGTTTTCTTGTCTTTGACACCATGCCACTTGCGGCATCGCATCAAAGAGGGGCAAAATGTAGACACCGAAAAATCCTTCAGAAAATAAATTATTTTTGTTTTCTGAAAATCCTTGATGACATCATCATTTATTAATTAATTATTTATTTAATTAATTTATTTATTTTTATGCCATTAAATCCCTCTCTCTTAATTAAAAATCTTTAATTAAGGAATCTAGCCTAAAATGTCATTTGGACATTATCCTTAATTTATTAATTATTTAATTAATAAATTGACCAAAAACTTCAAAAATAAATTAATTTATTTTTAATTTATTTTTTATCCCAAACTTGGCCAATTTCCTCTAGACCACTAACCTCTTCCAAAATCTTCTAATCCCTTCTTAATTTCGATTAAAAGGCTAATCCCATCTTTTCTAACCCTAATCCCAAGGTTAAATATTTAATTAAGGTTAAATATTTAATTTCCATATTTATTGAAAATATTTTAATAAATATTCCTAAAACTTAAGCTTTTGGAATGAATAACTTTTATTCCATGAAACTAAGGAGAAATCTAGACTCTTCTAGAATCTTCTCAAATCCACCCTCTTCACCCATCCTAATCCTTTTCTTTGTCCTAATCTAATCCTAATCCTACCCTTAAACCTTTGTGCAATCCTAACCAAGCTTAAGACTTTCCTAAACCAAAGCAAAGTCTTTCCTTCCAAATATCTCAACCACAAAGCATTTATTGCTTCCCCAAAGTCTTCAAAGCCTCTTAAAGCCCATTCATTGCTCTTACAAGCATTTATTTGGAGAGTTATGAGCTTGGAGCCCCCTTTGTTGACTCCTCTTTGCCCTTCCCTTCATCCACTCACCTTGTGACATGTGTCACCTCCTGATTGGCTGAGAACTAGCACAATCCATGTGCTTCCCTTTGAGTGAATCTTGGCCTCTCTTAAGGATTTCAATCCTGACCATTCATTCCTCCTACCCCAAGCCTTAAAAATCCTATAAATACCCTCACTTCCTAAGGCAAATCATCTCTCAACTCTCAAACTCAATAGCAAAGTCATAATGCCATTTTCATTCTAGCATAAGCATAAACTCATCTTTTTTAGATCATTTTCAAGCTTAAATCACATCTAAATTAGCTTAATGGGATTAACATAGATTCATTTCTTGTTTTAATCTTAGTTCATTTATTTAGCTTTGCATATTTGTGTGTTCTTGAGGCCTTTGAGGCAAAATAGGTTCCTCATACCTATTTTGTGTCATTTTGGGTCTTCTTGATCCTCAAATCATCCTATCTTGCATGCTCCAAGTGCTTGAGTTTGCACACCCACATCTATTTATATCTAAGCATATCAAACGGTGCATGGGCGCATCCGTTTTAAGCTTAAACTGAGGTGGCTTTGATTTTAGTTTGTTAACCATTAAATTTGATTTGATTATATGCTATGACACTTGTTTGTCTTTGGCCTTCAAAACAGGTTTAGGTGCACTCACAAATCCTAGTCTACAATATATATATATATATATATATATATATATATATATATATATATATATATATATATATCTTATAGGCTCAAACTCACATAATAAGAATGTATGATCTTTCAACTTACTTCTTGTCATGACTCCAGATTCTTTATCTCCAATGATTTTCATAGGCTTACGATGTCTTCTTACATACTAGGCCAATGTAGGTTCAGATTTATTTTCTCCTTATTCTGGATCTTCAGATTCATCTTGTAAATTTTCTACTGCTTTTATTGATTACTCATCAACAACCTCCTAATGCTCGACAACATCCTCCTAATGCTAATTGGCATTAGCTTCCTAATGCTCGGTATTATCTATTTGTTACTCTACATCTGGTTCAGTTGTATTACTTGCTTATCCTTCTTCCATGTATACAAAAGATCTGTAATCTTTAGGTTCTTTCTTGCACTCAACTTCATTTCTTTCTACATATTCATCAACTCTAACATTTGCACTTTTCACAACTTTGTTAGTGTTAGAATTCAAAAACTTATAAGATTTTCTCTTAGTGGAATATCCTAGGAATATGCCTTCATCACTTTTGCATCAAATTTTTCATTCCTATTATCTTTTAGTATATAGAATTTACTCCCAAAGACTCTAAAATATTTCACATTAGGTGCATAACCATGCCATAAATCAAAATGTGTAACATTTGTACGTTTCTTGATTTGTACTCCGTTCAAGATATAAAAAGCTATACTTACAACTTCTCTCCAATACTTTTGTGCAATATTATTCTCAATAATCAGTGTTCTTGCACAATCCATAGTTGATCTATTTCTTCTTTCTTTTACACCATTATGTGGAGGTGTCCTTGGGGTAGACATCTATCTCTTTATCCCTCTATCATTGTAGGACAAATTGAACTCATTTGATATAAAATCTCCACCTCTGTCAGATCTCAAACATTTCAAGCTTCTACCAGTTTCTTTTTCAAATTTTGCCAAATACCAATTAAACAAATGAAATGCATCAGATTTCTCTTTCAAAAACATTACAGTCATCATCCTAGAATAGTCATCAACAAACAAAATGAAATACTTATCACCACAATAACTTTTTACACCCATAGGTCAACAAAGGTCAGTATGAACCAATTCCAAAATATTGTCACAAGTATATGTCTTGATCTTGAAACTAGACTTTGTCATTTTTTCCAATTAACACTATTTACACATCACATTACCAGGTTTCTTCAATCTCGACAAACCTCTAACTTTCTTCTTTTTATTAATATTTACCAGATTGTCAAAATTCACATGACACAACCTCTTATGCCATAACCATACAAGCTTGAAACATTCTGATACTGAATCAATCAAAATTTTGCTTTGAGCTAGATTTTTCCAAATCCTTGTTACTGATCCATCTTTGTGGGTGTTCTGCATAATTTTATATTGTTCCCTCATTGTTTGTGTTAAATGACCCAATTTATCTCTCAAACGAGATTCATCTAAAATTCTATTTAGAGTTACTCCATTGAATTCTTTAATTTTGCAAAAATAATCTATCAAAGTCAGTAGCTTAGTTCAAAACTATTTCAAATTGTTGAGACTTCAATATCGAGGAAACATAATAGCCATGGATTCAAGTAGTTTGACTAGAGGGAATCTTTTTCTAATCTATTAGGAAAGATCATAGAAAATGTGCTTCAAAAAATAAGATATAGACTCAACGATCTTGGTAAAGTCTTTTCTTGTAACACTTGATAGTCGCTTTTTGGGGTTCTTTCCTGGTTCCTTGGAATCGACCCTAGAAAAGTAGTGCATTGGTATCTCAGGGTAAAAGCACAATAAGTTGTCACCCTTTTACAACGGAAAAGGTTAACAACACCAAAACTAAAAAACTTCAAGGGCATAAAAGTCACATTTCTATTTAGAATTTGAAGATGATGTAAACTGATGAAATGTGTGAAATAGGATGAATTTTATGCCTATAATTTTAAAAAATTATTTTGGACAAAAATTAATATGTTTTTTAAATTTTTTAGGTCTATTTTTTATTTCTTGAAAAATCCTACAAATTAGGGGGTTTACTTCCCGTCAAATCATTATAAGTAAAACATTTATTTTTCCTCCAATTTTAGAATATATTTTAGATGACATGTACATCTAGTGTAGGAAAAAAGAAAGAAGTTTTTTCGATCTATAATTTGTCCGTTATAAGTATTCAAAGTCGAACTTACCTGAAATAAATAGCTTTTGTCTCCCGCCACTTTTCCCCTATCAAAAATATACCAAAAATAAAATAAATTATATATTCTTGAAGAAGATTATCTTCTCTAGTGTCATATATGATTTTAATTTTTTTTGAATTGATTTAGTATTTTTTTATATTTACCGAATCAAGGACTTCTCAAAGCGTTATATACCTATATGTAATTTTTTGCAAATTTGTTTAACATTTTCGAATTGAAACAATGTAAAAGTTATATCTCCAGAATCGTAGTTCCGAGATCTAGAAAAGGGTAGTTTTAGTTTTGTGAAATTTTTTATTTACAGAACAGAAAAGAACACTAGAAGTGCAAAATTTATTATTTTTTGTGTTTTTGAAGGTTTGGCTGCCAACTTGGCATGCTAGCTAGGATGACTTGGTCATGTAGGACTCGACCGAGTCCTACTTGGCCAAGTACCCTAAGGGGTTGGCCCCCCATGAGCAGTCATGTGGGAGACCCACCCTTTCAATTTGAAGGCTTTATATAAAAGTTATTTGTTTTAAAAAATATATATCAATTATGAATTTTAATTCTTATTTTAGGATATATAAGGATTTTTTGAAGCTAGGAGGCATTTTTTTGGGGAAATTTAAAAGACATTTTATTTTCAAAGGAGTGTGAAGGCAACAAAAAAATTTTTAGTCACAAAAGAGTAAAACAATAAAAAATTTCTTGCTTAGATATTTGAGCAATGGGAAATAAAAAAGACCAAAACAAGGAAATATGATCGTAAAAGGGATGACCAAATGAAAGGTCATACAAAACTTGTCAAAGAGAAACCAATCAATGTTGAAGAAGAACCTATCGATGTAGAAGGCACAACTCAACTAGGGGAGGATATTGGTAGTAGTCAAAGTATACATATTTGTCTTGCAATGAAGAATTTGATGGACATGAATGAGGAATCACTTATTAGTCAAATTGCACTGAAACACCTGGTACCTGAAAGCACTATTAAATTGCATCTAAAAAACATGTGGATGGAATATTTTGAGAGTAAATCTTTGGTGAGAAAAGCACAATTATTTTCAAAGTTATTCAAGAAAAAAGAAATGACTCTAGTTTTGGAGTTGTTGGGTATTGATAATATGAAAATTGTAGGAGGTAAAGTAAAAGAGATAATAATTCAAAATTTACAAGATGGATTGAACGTTGTTAATAGGACAGATCATAGAGGACCAGATTCAACTACTGCTAGAAGAGCATTGATGACTATGATTGTCGATAAGAAATTAACACATAGAAATCAAGTTCAAGCAATTTCTGATTTACTCAAGGTATCTCAAAGAAATGTTCATAGATATATTAGGAAGAGAAATATGTTGGATATGGACATTGAAAAGAATTGGGTACAGATTTGTAGAGTTCTTGTAAAGATAAATTTTTTGAAGATGTAAGAAGACGGGTCATTGATTTTTGGACCAACCACTCTCATGTTTCTTCCGATAGAAGGGACACTATACAAATGAATGATGAAGAGACCGGTATGAAGATTTCACATGCAAAATTTTTTGTCGATACTACACAAAGTGAATTTTTTGAAGCATTCAAACATGAATTTTCAGATGTGGAAATAGGTCAGTGAATATTTGAGATGTTGAACCCTTGCTTCATATGAATAAATAAGGTTCATGAAACATGTTGTCAAAATCATGTTGAGTTTCACTTATACTTGAAATCTTATAAAAAGGTTATGGCAATACTTAATCTAGATATGGTTACTGGAAGTACAATAGAATTTGTAAAGTCTATTTTATGTGATAAATCATAAGATTCAGATGAATTCAATGTCCAGTGTATAAAAAATGAATGCATTAATTGTGGAAATTTATAAAAATTTCCTTTACATTTTGATAATATTAGTGTTACAACACCAGTCCAGTGGAAGAGATTTGAAAATGAGATATACCAAATGAAGACAGGAGGTGAATCAAAAAACATTGCATTAAAGGAGAGCTAATTACTGTACCTTCAGTTCATGGAAATATTTTGATCTATAGTTTATCCACATATCCAACATTGTCATGGTGCACGATGGCAAGCTAAACTATTTCCTAATTCCATAAATTATTTCCCACCTAGTTGTATTCTTTCAGTTGTAGATTTTGTGGAGAACTATACATTTTCCCCTCAAAAAGAGCTCCAGAGTCAATATTATCATTCTGATCAAGTTGCAATATTTGTGCATGTGACCTATAGACATGCACAATTTGATTTGGATGAGATAGACTCTAGTATAGATCAAAATGAACGCGTTATCATCAAGGAGGTTCATTTCTATATTAGTGATGACAAGGTTCATGATAGGAGCTATGTGGTTCATTATTTCAGCATGTTTTTCAACAATCTTGTGAGTCATGGGATAAATGCTTCACAACATTGGATCTGGTCTGATGGGTGTGCAAGTAAGTACGTGCATTATAAATTTTCTTTTAAATTTTTTCAATTCTCTAGATGTTAAAATTGTAAATTTTTGTAAATTTAAATTGTAGGTCAATTTAAGTCTACAAAAGCCTTTAATTGGTTAGCCATGCAACATGCTAGACATAATGTTAAGTTTGTTTGGAACTTCTTTGAAAGTGGACATGGAAAAGGAGAGCATGATGGAGCAGGAGCATGTGTGAAGTGTGCACTCTGACAACATGAACTTCAAGGTATGTATACATTTGATATTCAACTTGTTTACTTGCTCCTATTTAACTTTACATTACATGTACACATGTTATTTAATATTCATTTTCTTAGAAATAAACTAATTATATATATGTATATATATACTAAATTGTTAAAAATATATCTCTAGGTAACATGATAGAGAATTCAAAGAAAATTGTTGAATGGTGTCAAAATCATTTCGCTACTTGAGACACAAAATACAACAAGTGATACTTTTGAGAAGTGATAGGTAAATTTAAAACTTTTATTTTTCAAACTCAAATTCAAAAAACTATACATATTATAGGTCTGTCACATGTGTTTTAACTTATTGTAGATCTGTATGTATATATGTTAGGAATAACAGTCCATAATACAACTGAGAGGGGGGGTGAATCAGTTGTATAACAGAATATTAAACTTTAAACTTTAAGCTCCACAATATTAGATCTAATGAACACAATGAATGCCAACACAATAACACAATATTTTGGTTTTGGGGAAACCCTGTTAAAGGTAAAAACCTCAGTGGGAATTAGCACCCACAAATGATGTACTGAGAGTATAGTTATCCTTGTTAGAAGATATAGCCCTATTAGGAGCTTATTGAAACATTACAATACATATTCCTTATTAGAGGATAGACCCTGTTAGGATTTAAGAACAAAAGAGAGGGCTCACTACCCAAAGAAGGTTAAATCCACCTTCAGATCTCAGTAGTTCGCAATAGGTGTATACAAAGAAATACACAATCTTTTGAACTATTTTCCAGCAACTGTCTTTTCTTGATCAGTTCCAATGAAGTCCACCAGTAAACCTCTACTCTACATACAACATACACAAGCTCGTAGCTTTTCCAACTTCTTTATATCACATATATTCCATCCATATCTTTTCCAAAGAAAAGACTCTACATATATACCTTATTACAATTTACCATGATCAGGTTGGCCCATGAGGCTTTCCTAATTACAAACAATTACATAAAACCTTGCTAAGATACACACGGTATCTAGGACAAGTCTACAATGATTACATTACAACAATTAAGGAATGACATCCTTAATTTTTATTTTCCAAACAAAACACACGCTTCATTTCCTAAGTCAGCTTCACAGTAAGCCATTGCTAGAACACACGCCATAGATGACATCACCAATCATTTTGTACCTTGCACTAACCAATGAAAATTCTTTAGTACCCTATCTATCATCCTTCAAGCTCACATACCTTGAATCCAAATCCTCTGAAAGATATACCAAAAACCCAGAGACTAACTCTGTCAATTCTCACTGTCATAGTCCAGTGACCAATCTTCATTAAAACATCCGTATCTCTCTCAATATGAAACATATAATGATGTGATCTTAGATATAAGATCAAAACATCCACCTCAACTCTTATCTAACTTCACAACATTTGAAACATCCGCACAGTGTCCGTACACTATTATTACCAGTTTGGTTCCTTCATAGAAACATATGTTTACATCAGTGACAAAAGAAAAATGACAATAGTATGAGTGCCCATTCAATAATGTAGTGATTAAACATATTAAATATCTTAATCACCACCCATGCATTAGCAATATCCAACAATCTCCCCCTTTGGTATTGATTTCAACATATGGGAAAATCTTATCCCAAAGTTATATCAATCCAAAGTCCTGCAACCAAAAAATATTCCCATACAGTAGGGATTTTCTCATAGCAACACTCCCCCTTTGACAAAAATGGAAAAGGGTTCCATGAGGCTTTTTCTACCTTCATCGATAAACTTTCTTCCCTGATTACTCCCCTTGAGGAGTAGATCCCTGCATCCAGTATAGATAGTGATAAGGCTCTGAATACCTTTGGATTGATGCACCTCTACATCATTCAATTCTGACTAGGAGTGGCCTAAACCCATAGCATACCTCTGAGATATTCAAAGGTATCTTTCAATAGTGGCTTTGTGAAGATGTCTACAATCTTCTCTTTTGTACTGATATATTCCATTGATTTCCTTTTTGGCCACCTTGTCTCTCAAGAAGTGGTACTTGATAGAAATGTGTTTAGTTTTAGAGTGCATCACTGGATTCTTTGACATATTTACTATACTAGTGTTATCACAATGGATAACCATAGGCTCATCAAAAGTTATTCCAATGTCTATCAACATTTGTTTCATCCAAACAATCTGAGTGCAGTTTATAGCAGCAACAACATACTCTGATTCAACAATAGATTGTGCTATATAGTCTTGTTTTTTACTTAGCCAAGAAACCAACTTTTTCCCAAGAAAAAATGCACCACCACTGGTACTTTTCTGTCATTAATATTTCCTGCCCAATCAGCATCAGTATAAGCATGAAGTTCAAAGTTATCATTTTTGTCATACCATAAGCCATAATCTATGGTTCCTCTTAGATACCTCAGTATCCTTTTCATAGTAGCTAGATGTGTTTCTTTAGGTTCTGCCTGATATCTAGCCACAATTCCAACAACATTAGCAATATTTGGTCTAGTGTGAGTTAGATATTGTAGTCCTCCAACCATTGATCTATACAAAGTCTGAAAAACACACTTTGATTCATCATCAATTGTTAGCTTGTTGCCAGTCACCATAGGTGTTCCTAATGGTTTACAATCTTCCATTCCAAATTTTTTAAGCAATTCTTTGAGATACTTGGTCTAAGAAATGAAAATACCATTCTCATTCTGAGTTATTTTCAATCCAAGAAAGAATTTCATTTCACCTATCATGGACATCTCAAATTTACTTTCCATTTCTTTAGAAAATTTCTTACATAGATCATCATTACCTCCAAAGATAATGTCATCCACAAATACTTCTACTATCAGGATTCCATCTTCACTAGTTCTTAAATAGAAATTACTATCTGCATTACCTTTACTAAATCCAAGCCCAAGTAGATACTTGTCTAACCTTGCATACCAAGCCCTAGGAGCTTGCTTTAACCCATACAGAGCTTTCTTCAATTTTCACACCATGTCTTTATCTTCGCATAGAGGAAATCCATCTGGTTGTTCTATACAAACTTCTTCAAGATATCCATTCAAAAATGTAGATTTAACATCCATCTGATACACTGAAGTTTTTATGTGCAACATAAGATAGGAACAATCTTACTACCTCTATTCTAGCAACATGAGATAATGTTTCTTCAAAATCTATGCCTTCTTCCTGTGAGTATTCCTTACACACTAGTCTTGCTTTGTTCGTTACAACAGTTCCCTCTTCATCCATTTTGTTTCTAAAAACCTATTTTGTTCCTATTATATTTTTATTTTTAGGTCTAGGAACCAGTTCCCAAGTATTATTCTTCTTTATATGATCCAATTCTTCTTTCATAGCATTTATCCAAGATTCATCTTTAAAGGCTTCATCTGTATTTTTTGGCTCAACTTGAGAAATCAAACAAATTTCTTCTCTAACTTTTGATCTAGTTAGCACTCCCTGATTGGTATTGCCAATAATATGATTTTCAGGATGGTTATTTTTTACATACCTCAGAGTTTTAGGAGTCTCAGTATTCTTTCTTGTACTAGCATCACAAGCCTCTTTTTCAATTTCTTCCTCAACAAATTCTTCTTCTTCTCCAGCAGTAGTAGTTTCTTTTATCTCTGAAATCTGATAACTGTCATACATTCTTTCTTGTATCTGAAACTTCTCATCTATTCTTACATTGTTACTTTCAATCATCTTCCTCAATCTCATATTGAAACATTTGTAAGCCTTTATTTTAACACATTAACCAAGGAAGATCCCTTCATCACTTCTAGCATCAAACTTCCCTATCTCATTATCCCTCTTGATATAACATTTACTACCAAATATTCTAAAATATTTTGCAGGAATATGATCAAACTATAGTTCATAGGGAGTCTTACTTGTACCTTCTCTAATTTGAATTCTGTTCAATGTGTATACTGTTGTTCCAATAACCTCTCTCCAATGTACATGAGATACATTTCCTTCAATCAACATTGTCCTAACATCATCAAGTATAGTCATGTTTCTTTGCTCTGCCATCCCATTTTGTTGTGGAGTCCTAGGAGTAGATGTTTGTCTCTTTATCCCATGCTCTTCACAATATGAATTGAATAAGTATGAAGTAAATTCTCCACCTCTATTTGACCTTAAACACTTGATCTTTAAACCTGATTCATTTTCTACTTTTTCTTTGAACAACTCGAATTTATCAAATGCTTCTGATTTTTCTCTTAAATAAGTAACCCACATCATTCTAGAAAAGTCATCAACAAAGAGTATAAAATAGCTTTCACCATAGTATGAATTTGATCTTGTAGGTCCACATAGATCTATATGTACCATATCCAACTTTCCTTTTGATGTATATGTTTTTCTTTTATGACTGCTTCTAGTCATCTTTCCCATAACACATTCTCTGCATACAATGTTAGATGGTTTCACAATCTTCGGTAAATCTCTTATTGCATTAGCCATACTTGCCTTCACAATTTTATCAAAATTAACATGAAAAAATCTCCTATGCCATAACTAACCATCATCTACCTTCACAACAAAATGAGAGGCTCCAGATGTGTTTAGATCAAATACATTATCTCTAGATTTTGAACCGGTAGCAATCAGTTTTCCTTCCTTGCTTCTGATAAAACATTTACCATTAACAAAACTTAACTAAAAATCTTTATCCATTAATTGTTTGACACTCAAAAAATTATGTTTCAGTCCTTCAACAAGTAGTACATTGTATATATTAGTCTTTCCATCTAGAGTAATGGATCCTACTCCTATGATAGATTTAGGGAGATTGTCCCAAAACCTCACAATACCTCCATCATAATTTACTAATTTAACAAACTTGTTCTTATCACTAGTCATATGATGATAACAACCACTGTCAATTATCCATTCAGTTTTCTTGTCAATATGAGATACTAAGGCTTTTACTTCATGTACTGGTTCATCTTTAATAGCAACAAATCCAATCTCTTCATAATCTAAACCATCATCATCAGAGATTCCTTCACTAGCATAATAGCATTCTATGTATCTTTTAATCTTTACATAATAAGGTTTGTACTTAGAAACTCTTGTAGGACATCTAGATGCAAAATGACCTACCTTATTGCATGAAAAAAATTTCAAGTGTAATTTTCCTTCAAACTTTCCCTTACCTCTTTTTTTCTCTTCTAGCAATTAGTGCAACAAGTTCATCCATCTTTCTTTCTTCTGCCATTATTTTTTCCCATTCATCAACATACTCACCAAGCTCTTCTTTTAGGTCTTCATTGCTGGTGCTCGGAAGTGCAGACATTTTCTTGTGTGTGGATGCTTTGAATGTAGTTTCAACTTTAGGTACAACTTCTCCTAATTCCGTAGCTTCAAAAGTAATTAGCTTTGCAATCAACATCTCTTTGCTAAAATTTAGAGTAGGGGTATAGTCTCTTGAATAGACATTACCTTGAACCTATATACAAGAGTCAATAATGTGAGGATCTTCGCAATAACTTCCTCTTCATCATAGGCACCTCCACAATTTCTAATTCCAACTATTGCTTCTATGACCCTTTGAACATAGGCGTTAATGATTTCATCCTCATTCATTTGCAGCATTTCCATCTTTGTTTTCTAGTTTTGTAACTTTGTATATTTATCCCCTTCATATAATGCTTCTAATCTATTCCAAATTTCATGTGCCGAATCTAAGTTTTGTTATGGTTTCTCTAATATGATTTCAAGGTGGTTCTAACAGGCCGACTTGATTATATCATTTGGAGGAAAGATATTTATAGGTAGTCATTTGTGATTGCTTGAGTGTGGTTCATAGTTGATTAAGTAGAGCAGAGCAGAGTGTGGGAAGTATTGAGCCATTAGAAGAAGGTTTATGTGAAAAAGTAAAGTACTTGTGCTATTCATTGGAATTAATCCAGATAAGAGGTCAAAGTGCAGTTCACCAAGATCCAGATATAGTGTGTATCTGTTATTCAAAAGGTTTTAGCCTTCACCCATTTGAGCAGTGAGCTCTCAGACAGTGCATCCTCTCCCCTAACAGGGACAATTGTAAAAGACTCCTAATAGGGTTTGACCCTTGACGAAGTCTACTATACTTAATATATTGTAAATCTACTCCTAACAGGGTAAAGGATCTTCTAACGAGGATCATTATACACTAGTATAGAATATTAGTGGGTATCAAGTCCCACCGGGGTTTTTACCTATTTGGGTTTCCCCGTAACCAAAATATTGGTGTTGTGTTCAAGTGTTCTTTCATTGTGTTTATGCTTTATGTTTAAGTATACTTAATTGGATAAAGAATTGAATCTTGTAGATAACTAATTCACCCCCCCCCCCTCAGTTATCTCTTGGGACTATTGCTAACAATTGGTATCAGAGCGAGGTGCCTTGGAGAGAAAGTTTAACAGCTTGAGCTTGATCAGATGGCATACTTTAGGAAAGAAAG
Source organism: Chamaecyparis obtusa (assembly GCA_027943335.1). Taxonomy (NCBI): domain Eukaryota; kingdom Viridiplantae; phylum Streptophyta; class Pinopsida; order Cupressales; family Cupressaceae; genus Chamaecyparis; species Chamaecyparis obtusa. The sequence continues at coordinate 1,574,199 of BSBK01000527.1, forward strand.
TCCTAAGTTTGATGGAGAGAATTATCTTGATTGGAAGAACAAGATGGTGACTCATTTGCAGTACATTGCTTTTGAAGTTTTTAATGTAACTATCAAAGTAGCCAAGATTCCTACCTTAGAAGACCTTGCAAAAGATGATGCTACTGACACACAAAAGGAATTGTTTCATCAGAATGCTATTGCCAAAGAAGCCATTACCAGTGCCCTATCTAATGGTGAATTTTCAGAAGTAAAAAAGATAGATACCACCCATAAAATATGGAAGCACCTTGAAGACATATTTGAAGGAGATAAACAAGCAAAGGATGCATGTAGAAAGACATGGAAGAAAAGGTACAATGCATTAGAGATGCTACCTGAGGATAACATCAGAGCTTACAATCAAAGGATTAATGAAGCAGTTGCTGGAATTAGGAACAATGGTGGAGAGATCTCAGAAGAAGATATTATGGATAAGTTGATGACTACTCTTACTCTAGAATATGAAAGCAAGATCAAAATCCTTGATGAGACCATGCATCTTACATCAAATTTCAAGAGAGAGACATTGATCAACAAAATCTCAGCTTTTGAGATTTCAAGATTGAAGACAGAACCAAAGAGTGAGATAGCTTTCAAAGCAATAGTTCATGGTAAGAAATCTACAAACACTTCTGGTAATTTTGATGATGATGATGAAGAGAAAACATTAGATGATTTCATTTCTATGATTTCCAAAAGAGAAAAGAAAGGAAAAGGAAAATATGAAGGTCAATTTTCATTTAAGTGCTTTTCATGTAATAAGATCGGTCACTTTGCATCTAAGTGTCCCACTAGAGCTAGAAAGTTCAAGAAGGATTACAAGCCTAAGTATTCTAAAGAATGCAACTATGTTGGAGATGGAGTTTTAGATGAAGAATGTAGTGAAGAAGAAATTGGATTCATTTCTATTGTAGAAAAAATGAATAACAAGACAATTCATGTAGACAAGAAAGAGAATCAAGAGCTAGCATTGATTTCACAAGCTGACATAAGGACAGACTGTATTATAGATAGTGGTTGCTCACATCACATGAAATGTGATAAAGGTAGGTTTGTTCATTTGGACAAATACAATGGCGGTATGGTCAGATTTGGAGACAACACTCCTAAACCTATAGTTGGTATTGGAGCCATCACTTTGGACGGAAAGAACAGTACTAATGATGTTCTTTATGTTGATGGTTTGAAACATAACCTTCTTAGTGTTGGACAGTTTCTTGGGAAAGGCTATCAGTTGGAGTTCAAAGATGACAAATGTATCATTAACAACAAAGATGGTGTTATGATTGCATTAGGCACAAAGGTAAGAGGTAATGTTTTTCAACTCAATTCAGAAGAAAGTTATTTTGTTGCTAAATTTGATGAGAGTTGATTATGGCATAAAAGACTATGTCATATCAATTTTAATAACATAGTAAAGATAAGAAATGTTAAGGCAATAAGAGATCTACCTAGCATAGCAAAGCCAGTTGCAGGGAATGTGTGATGGGGAAGCATGTGAGAAATTCATTCAGGAGCAAGTAGAATTCACCAGAGAACAAGTTGGGTCTGATTCATACAGACCTATGTGGTCCAACTCAAACTAGATCATACTATGGTGAAAGGTATTTCATTTTGCTTGTTGATGATTTTACTAGGATGATGTGGGTTGTGTTCTTGAAAGATAAGTCAGAAGCATTTGAGAAATTCAAAATATTCAAAGCTAAGGTTGAGAATGAATCTGGACTAAAGATAAAATGTTTAAGATCGGATAGAGGATGCGAATTCACCTCTGATAGATTCTATGAGTACTATGAAGAACATGACATAAAGAGACAATTAAGTGCACCTAGAACCCCTTAGTAGAATGGAATTGCAGAAATAAGGAATAGGATCATTCTTGATATAGCGTGCACCATTATGATAGAAGGAAAAGTTGCACACACCTATTGGAGAGATGCGGTCAATACAATAGTCTATACCATCAACAGAATTCAATTAAGGCTAGGCACTTACAAAACACCTTATGAGCTATGGTTTGGTAATGTTCCCATAGTAAAATACTTTAGAATCTTTGGAAGCAAGTGCTACATCAAGAGGGATGAAGCAGTAGGAAAGTTTGATGCAAGAAGTGATGAAGGTATTTTTCTTGGTTACTCTACTGAAAGTAAAGCTTATAGATGTTTCAATTTAAGATTGAAGAAGATCATTGAAAGTGCTCATGTAAAGATTGATGAAAAGTTTATGATTCAAGAAAGATATCATGATTACTCACCCATGATTGAAGAAGAACCTAGACCCTCCACTAGTGAGACAATTATTGAAGAAATGTTTGATAGTATTGATGTGTTATTCAATGACCCTGAGACAAGTGAAGAAAATAATCCTAAGGTTGATGAGTCAACATCACCTAAAGTTCCAAAGTTTACATCAATAAATCATTCCAAGGTCAACATAATTGGAGATCAGAGTGGAAAAGTCTTAACAAGATCACAAGCAAAGAACTCAGCTAGCAGTGAAGCGGTATGTTTACTATCTCAGATTGAACCTTTAAGTGTTGAAGATGCTTGTAATGATTTAGATTGGCATGATGCTATGAAAGAACTTGTTTAGATTATCAAGAATGACACTTGGGAACTGGTCCCAAGACCTAGTGATAAGAATGTGATTGGAACTAAGTGGATATTCAGAAACAAGATGAATGAAGATGGTATAGCAGTAAGAAATAAAGAAAGATTAGTATGTAAGGCATATGTGCAAAGAGAAGGCATTGATTATTTAGAAAAATTTTCACTTGTGAGAAGATTAGAAGCTATTAAGTTGTTTCTAGCCTATGCTATGGTCAAAAACTTCAAAGTTTATTAGATGGATGTCAAGTCAGCATTCCTGAATGGAGACTTGAAAGAATAAGTATACATTGAGCAGCCAGAAGGATTCACCTTATCAGATAGACCTGATATGGTATGCAGATTGAAGAAGGCCCTCTATGGACTTAAGCAAGCCCCTAGAGCATGGTATGAGAGACTAGATGGATACTTAACAAAGATTGGGTTCAAGAAAGGAGTAGTAGATTGTAATATATTCATTAGAGAGACATGTGAAGGTTTACTACTTGTAGCTATATTTTTTTGAGATGAGTATGATTGGTCCTATTAAGTAATTTTTGGGACTAAATGTGCAGCAGATAGGAAAAGGGATTTTTATAAATCAATCAAAGTATGTGAAATAGCTACTGAAGAAATTCAAGATGGATGATTGCAAGCTAGTAGGAACTCCTATGATCACTGGATGCAAGCTTACAAAAGAAGATGACTCACCAATAGTAGATATAGCATTGTATAAGTCTATGATTGGTAAACTCATATATCTTACTCGGACTAGACCTGATATTTCCAATGCAGTTGGCATAGTTGGATGATTTGCAGCAGAACCTAAACAAAGTCACCTCATGGTAGTAAAGAGAATATTTAGATACTTGCAGGGCACTATAGATTATGGTCTATGGTATCCTAATTCAGAAAATGTTGAGCTTCATGTGTACACTAATGCAGATTGGGTAGGATGTGTTGATGATAGAAAGAGTACTTTAGGTGGAGCAGTGTTTCTTGGTGATAGACTTGTCACTTGGACAAGAAAGAAAAAAAATTGTATTTCTCAGTCAGCAACAAAAGCGGAGTATGTTGCAGTAGCCTTGAATTCTTATAAAATTGTTTGGATCAAGTATATGGTAAAGTATTTTGGAATTAAGATTGATTATCCTATTGTTATTCACTGTGATAACACTAGCACTATCAATATGTCAAAGAACCCTGTGATGCATGCAAAGAAAAATAACATTGAGATCAAGTATCACTTCCTAAGAGAGAAAGTGGTAGAAAAAGAAGTCAAGTTGGATTATGTGAGTACTAAAGATCATTTGGTAGATATATTCACAAAGCCCTTGACTAAGGATACTTTTGAGTATCTCAAGGAGAATTTGGGAGTCATTCCCTTCCCTAATTTTGCTTAGAAGAAAGAAGGAAAGGCATCAGTCCTCTGGGACTGATGGAAGGTTGACTACTCTACCTAAGGAGTAGTACCAATGCTTAAAATGAATGGTTCTATTTGTCATTAATGTCAAATAGGGAGTATATATAGAGTCATGAAAAATAGAAGTAAAAAAAGGAGTAAAAGATTAAGGGGGAGCAACATTCAATTATGACAACAGCACAGTTGAGGAAATGGAGAATATTAGAAAATATTGTAGTAGATGGAGAATTTATCTTTAGGGTATTTTTGAAGGGGAAATGGGGAATGTTATAAAAGAAATGTTCATTTGGGTTAGTGGTGGTTTTTCATTCCACATGTTGCCATCAATGCCAAAGGGGCAGAATGTTGGAGATTTTCCAGCAAGCCAGTACTAACTGTATGTTTGTCATTGATGATAACATATGGAAAGTAGCATGCATGGAAGTCTTATGTAGTAAGGTTTCAGTATTTGTAGCATGGACATGATATCACGGGCGCAGAGGTTAACTGTTAGTACATACAGTTATTTAGTAGTTGGTGTCAGCAGTGTTCCTGATAGAGTAATAGACATTGTTCTATGTATGGTTGTTCGTACAGTTATCATGGAGCCTTGCACACTTGGATGTATGTTGAATACATGTTATTGATGTTAAGTTCATGGATGCATAGTCTGATGTTGAATGCAAGTAAAGTTATGCAGTTGCTATTCCCCAGTAGCAGTTTCCTATGTTTGTTCAGCAAAGCTGACAAAGATTTTATTTGTTATTGATTTGCACCTATCTTGAGGGTATGCGCCCTAGAATTAATCTTGGATAAGTGTTATTGATGTTCGGTTAAGAGTGCATAAGTTAATTCAGCCTACAGAGAAAGTTCCATTTTTTTTGGTAAAGTTGACAGTGTGTAGCGTGCGTCTACATTTATTTTATTAGACAGGTCCTAGAATGTGTTGCATGCATAGTAGAGCTAAAAGAATGTTTATTGGAGTTTTTTATGGTTTCTCTAATATGATTTCAAGGTGGTTCTAATAGGCTAAATTTATTATATCATTTGGAGGAAAGATATTTATAGGTAGCCATTTGTGATTGCTTGAGTGTGGTTCATAGTTGATTAAGAAGAGCAGAGAAGAGTGTGCTAAGTGTTGAGACATCATAAGAAGGTCTATGTGACCAAGTAAAGTACTTGTGCTATTCATTGGAACTGATCTAGATAGGAGGTCAAAGCATAGTTCACCAAGATCTAGATATAGTGTGTATTTGTTATTCAAAAGGTTGTAGCCTTCGCCCATTTGAGCAATGAGCTCTCAGACAGTGCATCCTCTCCCCTAACAGGGACAATTGTAAAAGACTCCTAATAGGGTCCAAACCTTAACCAGGTCTAATGTACTTAATATATTATAAAGCTACTCCTAATAGGTTAAAGGATCTTCTAACAAGGATCATTATACACTAGTACAAAATATTAGTGGGTATCAAGTCCCACGAGGGTTTTTACCTATTTGGGTTTCCCCATAACAAAAATATTGGTGTTGTGTTCAAGTGTTCTTTCATTGTGTTTATGATTTATGTTTAAGTATACTTAATTGGATAAAGAATTGAATCTTGTAGATAACTGATTCACACCCCCCCCCTCCTAGTTATGTCTTGGGACTATTCCTAACAAAAGCTGATAAGGTCAATGAAAAAATTGACCAAAAGGAACAAGCTAAAGAAAGGGAGAAGGAATTAGAGTTGGAGGAGGAAGCACCAACACCTAACCCCGTTCTTCCTAAAGAGCCATTCTTAAAAGAACTAAAGGAATTGAGTGGAAAAGCTTTGGAAGGTGTGCCACTATTTAGTGGGCAAGTGGATCTAGATTCAGTTGTGGTTTGGATTGATAGCATTGAGAACCATTTTGAATGTGATGGTATCTCTGAGGTACAAAATGTTGTGGTGGCCAAATCTAGACTAAGAGGTCCAGCTCTTACTTGGTGGAAGTTTGTGCAAACCAAGAGGGAAAAGGATGGAAAAGGTCCTATAGTTACATGGAAGGGCATGGTAACCAAAGTGAAGAAGACCTACCTTCCTGATGACTATGATGTTCAGCTTCATAGGAGGAGACACAAACTTAGACAAAAAGATTTAGATGTCCAAGCATACATCGAGGAGTTTTAAAAGCTATGTTTGAGATCAAAGGTAGTTGAAGATGAAAGCATCAAGCTTGCAAGGTACTTGAATGGCCTCAAATGGTCTATTCAAGAAGAGATGAGTCTAGTGAACTTCAGAACCATTCACCAATGCTATCAAATGGCCTTGAAGATAGAAGAAAAAGTAAAAGGAAACAAGAAACCTCAAAAGGTAAAGGTAAGGGAAAGGATAGTAGAGGGAAAAGAGGTGGTTATGGTGGGAGAATTTCTGAATCAAGGAATCAAGGAGACATAAAATTCAGTGAGCAACAAGAAGGAAGATCAAGTAGAGGTGGTAGAGGAAGAAGTTCTAACTCTAGCTCTAGAGGAAGGAATGGTGGAAAAGGAGGAAGATGCAATTACTTTGCCAATATGAAGTGCTACCAGTGCAATAAAATGTGGCACCCTTCCTATAGATGTATAGAGAAAGGTAGTTCTTCACAAGGAGGTGACAAGAGAGATAACCTAGTTCAAGATGATTCTAATGCAAAAGAGAAGCATGCTAAAGTACCATTGAATTCAGAGGAAGGAGAGAATCTTATGATGAGGAGAACTTTGATCAAGGAGTCAGTGAAGGAAGAGCTGAGCCAAAGGAGGCCTTTGTTTAGGATTAAGTGCAAGATGATGGGGAAAGTATGTAGGGTCATCATTGATTTAGGCTCTACTGACAAAATTGTGTCAAAGGAAGTAGTGAACAAGCTAAAGTTGACAAGGATACCCCAAACCAATCCTTACAAGGTCACTTGGCTCAATAAAGGCCAACATGTGTTAGTGAATGAACAAGCATGGGTGGAATTCTACATTGGAAGGTACAAAGACAAAGTTTTATGTGATGTTTTTCCTATGGATGCATGCCATTTTCTCCTAGTTAGACCATGGCAATTTGATTGCCAAGCCATCCATGATGGAGGAAAGAATTATTATTCTTTCAAGAAGGACAATGTGACCTTCAAAATATAGTCATTATTGGAGGATGATGAGGTGAAGAAAGAAGGTCCAAATGTACTTATGGTGGGTGAAAAAGAGTTTTTACAAGCCATGGAAGAGAGTGAAGGTGTAGGCTTTGCATTAGTGCTAAGACCAAAGGAGTTAGATGAAGGCAAGGTGGCTAAAAAGATAGAGTTACCAAAGGAAATTCAAAGTATGTTTCAAACTTACCAAGGCATAGTTAGTGATGGACAACCATCAACCTTACCCCCTAAAAGAGCCATAGGTCATAGGATAGACCTTATTCCAGGAACTACCCTTCCTAACAAAGCAGCCTACAAGATGACCCCTCAACAAAATGAAGAAATAGAAAGACAAATACAAGAACTCCTAAACCAAGGTTTCATTAGAAAGAGCATTAGTCCATGTGTTGTACCCACTATACTTGCACCTAAGAAAGGAGGAACTTGGAGTCTTTTTATTGATTCAAGGGCTATCAATAGGATAACTATAATGTATAGGTTCCCTATCCCTAGGATTGAAGACTTAATGGATTGTCTAGGTGAAGCTAAGTACTATAGCAAGATAGACTTGAAGAGTGGCTATCACCAAATAATAATACATGAAGGAGATGAGTGGAAAATAACCTTCAAGACCAATGAAGGGCTTGTCATGCCATTTGGATTATCCAATGTCCCCTCCACATTCATGAGGCTCATGAATGAAGTTGTCAAAGACTACATAGGCAAGTTTGTGGTAGCATATCTAGATGATATACTAATTTTTAGCAAGACAAGGAGTAAGCACATAGAACATCTTGAGATTGTGTTTAAGAAGCTACATGAGGAGAAGTTGATGATCAACTTGGAGAAGTGTGAGTTCATAAAAATAGAGCTAGTATACCTTGGATTTGTTCTATCACATGGCAATCCAAAAATGGATAAGAGAAAAGTGGAGGCTATCATTAATTGGCCTACTCCAAGGATAGCAACAAAGGTAAGGATTTTTCATGGCCTTGCACAATATTATAGGAAATTCATAAGGCATTTTAGTAAAATTTGTGCTCCCATGTTGGATACTATTAAGGGAGGCATGAAGACCAAGTTTGTATGGAATGATAATGCTAATAAGAGCTTTGAGTCATTGAAGGAAAAGATAGCTACCCAACTTGTTTTAGTGTTACCAAGCTTTGAGAAGCTTTTCACCATTGAGTGTGATGCTAGCAATGTGGCTATTGGAGTTGTTCTAAGCCAAGAGGGTAGACCAGTGTCTTTTCATTTAGAGAAGTTAAGTGAAGCCAAGAAGAAGTAATCTTCTTATGACCTTGAGATGTATGCATTGGTCCAAGCTCTAAGAAAACGGAGGCACTACTTGCTTCCTAAGGAATTCATTGTGTATTTAGACAACCAAGCACTTAGTTTCCTGAATTCACAAGAGAAGTTGAGTCACAAGCACATTAAGTGGGTTGAATACCTACAAGATTATACCTTTAATATCAAGCACAAGAAAGGTGTCCTCAATAAAGTGGTAGATGCATTGTCTAAAAGATCTCTCCCAATCCAAGAAATTTAGTTGAAGAGCATGGGAATAGATCACTTCAAGGATCTATATGTTGATGATGAGGATTTTGTAGACATTTATAAGGTATGTGCTGAATACAAGAATCATTTTCATAGTAGGTATGCTGAGTATACTTTGCAAAGTGATCTCTTGTTTAAAGGGAATAAATTATGTGTTCCTAGAGGCTCTATTAGAGAGAATTTGATTCAAGAAAAGCATAATGGTGCCTTGAATGGTCACTTTGGGAACACTAAGACTCAAGAACTTGTTTCAAGGTTATATTATTGGCCAAGGATGAATCTTGATGTTAGGAGGTATGTGGAAAGTTGTGTTGTATGTCAAAAGGTCAAGGGCACTTCTTCAAATGCAGGCCTTTATCAACCACTACCTATTCCTACTAGGCCATGGGAATGCTTGAGAATGGATTTTGTAGTAGGGTTACCCAAGACAAGACAAGACATGGATAGTTTCTATGTGGTTGTGGATAGATTTAGCAAGATGGCTCACTTTGTGCCATGTAAGACCACTAATGATGCTAGTCAAATAGAATCTCTTTTCTTCAAAGAAATTGTAAGAATCCATGGGTTACCTATTAGCATTGTGTTAGACAGAGACACTAAATTCATGAGTCATTTTTGGAAGACTCTTTGGAAAATATTAGGCATTAACTTATCCTTTGGATCAGCCTACCATCCCCAAATTGATGGTTAGGACAAGGTTGTCAATAGAAGCCTTGAAAATTTGCTAAGGTGCTTGACCAAGGAGTATGGTCAACAATGGGATTAGTTGATTGGGTAAGCTGAATATGCCTACAATAACACTATAAATAGATCCATAGGGAAGAGTCCCTTTGAAATAGTCTATGGACTACATCCTAGAGGTGTTTATGAACTAAGATATTTGAAGGATGGAATGAAGGGAAGTGGATATGCTGATGATTTTGCATATGCTATGCAGGAGATACATGATACAGTGAGGAATACCTTGACAAAGAACACCATGAAACACAAAGCCAAGGTGGATGAAAGTAGGATAGTTCAGTTCAATGTAGGTGACCTAGTTATGGTGCTTCTTAATAAGTCAAGAATTCACAAGGGAGTCCCTCACAAGTTGAAAATGAGGAGGATAGGTCCCTATCCTATTTTGGCTAGTATGGGGATAATGCATTCAAACTTGAGCTACCAGAAGATAGTGGACTATCTCCTATCTTCAAAATTATAGACTTAGTCCATTACAAAGGACCACAACAAGATATGGATCAAAACCATCATGAAGTGATTATAGATGTGGAAGATCTACAAAAACCTACTGCTACAGTCACAGGAGCTAACAGTGTGTTGGACACAAGAGTCTACAAATAGACTAGAACTAAAGCATACAAGGAATAATTGGTAAAGAAGCATGGGAAAATGGATGCTGATGTAGTATGGATAAAGGAATCAGAGTTCAAGAATATTGGAATTGACCAAAGCATCATCAATCCAAGGGTGGATTGAACTTTTTGATTTGGGGAGGATGGTGCAGGAGCACACCTAGGCTAACCTCCATGTTAGAGTTTTTTTGGCTTGTACTTGACTCTAGCCAAGTCATGAAGAGTAGTGTTAGTTTTCTTTAAGACCTTAGAAGGTCATTACAATATGGGCTAAGTGAGTTATTCATTACATCTAAGGTCACACAAATAGCCAATGTTTGTACCCTTTAATTCTTACTGTTAATAGTTTGGGATAGAGTCTTCAATGTGTCTTAGGCACATAAATGATGTTAATGGATGTCATAGAGATGCCATAAGGATATTAAATAAGTTGGTTCCTTAGAATCTAGATAGGATAGAGGTCCTAAGAAATAGGATCAAGGCATAGAGAAATATGCCAAATGTTGTTGAGAAGTTTTCATGAGAACATTTGCAATTAATGCAAATGTTGCATGCAACTCAGTTATCCTTGGATTCCCTTGAGATTAGGAGGTGGAGATCAGCCAATAGGCCCTAGAATGGTGGAAATGGCATCTTATGTTTAGTAAGGCTCAAATCTCAAGAGTGGTAATGAATTGTAATAGTTTGAGTTTGATAATAAAGCTCTGCAACACTATTTCAATGAATATCCTAAGCTTTTGTGTTGACAGTGCATTGAAATGGATTGAAAGTCTCGATCTGGTGGTAGATTAGTGTTCTTTGATAAGTTTTAAGAGTTTTTAACTTAGGAGTTAAGTTTTTTTGAGAATTTCTATTGTATTGAATAAATTGTTTTTGTTTTAAAGTTCTCATTGGTCCTGTTTTGACTAGTCGGTGCTTTCATGGCTCCCCCATGAAATCTAGCCATGGGAAACACCTAAGGGTAGATGGAAATGCTAGGGTAGTCATTAGTGTACATATGTTTAGGATTAGGAGTTATGAAAGTGTGGAGAGATATTTTTATTACTAGGCCCTAGGTGAGTAGACAAAGCCCGATTAGAGGTCTAGGAATGAAAGATTGAAGATTTCTTGCAGGTTAGGAAGGTACTGTTTGACATAGGTACAACTTCTAGAAGGTGCTCATCATATCTTGACATACTATGAGGATTGGGTTCATACCAATCACTTACATCAAGTTTTGAGCAAGATTTCTACTAGGATACAGTCAATCCTAGAAAGTAGGTCAATTAGCCCTGTTTGTCCTAGTTTGTAGGAAGGTGGTGTACGAAGGCTACCAGGATCTAAAAATTGAAGAATCTTTAGTAAGAGCCAAAAGGGTATCCAAATCCCCAATTGGTTTTGTAGGCTGTTTCAAGAATTTTGGAAAGAAAGGAAAAAATCCTCTGCAAAAGGCCACAAGGATTAGGCCTATTTTAAGGTCTCCAAATGATGAATCATTGAACCCGGTAATGATATGATTCAAGATCCTTCTAAATTTGATCAAATTGGAAAATTTATGAAACTTTTCATAAGGATGGACACCCCTGGAATGAAGATTGAAGTTTGTGAGAAAGTAGCACTTAGAACTCTCTAAGTGAAGGTGAAGGATCATACTAACTATAAGGTGTTAGTCTTTCAAGGTTAAGCACAAAGGTTAAGAACTCTTAGAGAATAGTTAGGATTGGTCTTATTTAATCATCTAAACCAATCAAGACCTAGAGGAGACTAGGTTCCTAGAAGAGACAAGGTAGGTCTCTTAGTTGTAGTGCAAGCAAGCCTTGGAACACTCACATCAACATTTCAGTTAGAAGAAGTCGTAGACTCATGTGTGCCTTTGATCCTGAATCTTCCTCTCCTTTCCTTAGGATCCTAAATGAAAATTTGATTATTCATGATTCCAACCCTAATATGGAGCAAAAATCTTCTCACTCATCTCATGATGAGGATGATGCTTTAAGAATTCCTCCTGAACAAGTCCATAAACCATAATCAAGATTCCATTCAAGCTATAGAGGTTCTTAAGAAAGATCTTTGTGATAATGATCAAGATGTTAATCTTCTTTGTGGTATTACTCACCTCGTGCATTCAAATGTTAAACCTTTAGCTCAAGAAGCTCAAGAACTAGGATTCATTCCTTCGGTTACTAGTGTCAAACCTTCTTCTATTCCATTACCTAGTATTCCTACTTATACCCCTTCTTTGATGACTACAATAGTTCCCTCTCTTTCTATGAGTGTTCCTCTTGTATCCCTTCCTACATCACAATCTTCTTACCATAATGTTTCTTTTACTTATTCCAATCCTCTTCCAACTATGGTTCCAAGTGTTCCTCCAGTTGTGTCTTCCATTCCTATTGCTTCTTACACTTTACCTTGTGTTTATAATGTTGTTGTTCATACTATTTCCTCTATTGATTGAAAAATCATCAATTTGGCTCAAACTATGTCATCTTTACAACAACAACTTGCTTCTTTAACTCAAAAAAAGTTTAACATTCCTACATGTGACATGGGAAGTCCTCTATCCCTAGAAATCATTCATACTCCTGTTCCTCAGCAAGTTGATATGCCTCATCTCGAGAATTACAATGGAAAAGGAGACCCTGTTACTCATGTTAAAACATTTCAAATCCTTTTTAGTGACTATGCTCATGACCATAGGATTTTAGCCAATCTGTTTGCTAGAACCTTCTGTGATAAATCCTTGCAATGGTTTTGTTCCTTGCCTCCTTATTCTATTGAATCATTTCCAAAACTTGCTAATGTTTTTATTCAACAATTTTAAAATAACATTGGTCTGCAAGTGTCTTTGATTGATTTGATGCATTGTCGACAAAATGCTAAGGAAAAATTGACTAAATTTATTGGTAGATTTAAGCATTTGCATGCTTATATTTCCTATCATGTTCCTGATATTGATATTCAACGTATGTTTATTTCAAATTTGCAAAAGGATATTAGAGATAAGATTTTTCTTACTAAATTTACCTCTTTTCAACAACTCTATGCAGTGCTTCATCATTATCAATTACAAGTGAGTCAATTTGAGAGCACCACTCCAATGGCTCTTGTTCCAATTGATAAGAGTGATGTTGCTCCTAATCCAAAAAAATTTCAAAATCCTAACAACTATGTCAAGATCAGGGATTTTTTTAGTGGCGATTATTCACCAATTGGCGAATATGTCCCGATCGACGTATAGAAATTGGTGAAAAAAAGCTCATATACTGGTTGACTATTTTGCCCAACTTTTATAAATGACACATTTAGTGGTTGGATTGTTTGCCACTATTTTTACATAATTTCACTATGATAGTCAGGTTCTTCATCCATATTTGTATTGTCTTTTACTCTTATTCACCATAGATTAAATTGGGTGTATTTATCGAGGATCACCATTCGTCAAAGGCCCATTATCCCAAGTGAAATTTTTATTTGCAGTAGGACCCAATTCACCATGCATCATACATAATCGTGTCCCAAATTCATGCCCTATTCACCCAGTCAATTATTTTAAATTATGCGGGGTTCACCAAATATTAGTTGTTATCATAAGCACTTGTCGACCCCTTCATCAAAATGGACGATGGAGATTATGAGGAAAAATATGATGGCTGATATGAAAATGGTTTACTTGTCCAATGTCTATTTAAGAGATTTGAGTTTCATTATTGAAACATGTTGGAGACTCGAGAGAAGGAGACTTTAAGAGATTTAGTAGTATGAAAATTTAGTTGATTTTGAGCTCACAATTACGATCGGTAGAAAACTAGAATGACTATGAGTCTGTAGTATCTTATTCAAGTAAAATTTTATTGCAGCCTTAATTTGTTGGAGATGTCATGGTCAAAGTTAAAGAGGAAGAGGACTATTGAAGGTGGAGATGTCCAAGAGAGGCCAATGAAATGTAAAAATATATCTTCATACTTTGGTGAGGGCAGACACAATAGTGTTGGTCAAAGTGAGGAATGTACATCATCAGAGGAACCTATATAATTTCAAGGTTCTCAACCTACACAGGAGTCTAATCAACAAATTGGGGAGCCTAATAAATCTGGTGATGAAGTTGTGGAGCCTGATATCTCTGATAAAGATAACCTTGAAGAAGAATTTCAAGTAAATAACCAATACCAGGATGAATTGATCGACTTTGGTGATGATGATGGTTCTATTAATAGTAACACTAAAGGGAGAGGAAAATCAAAAGAAAAAATTGATCACCAATGGGAGATGTCAAGGAGATTTAAATTTGATTGGGAGGAAAAGTATCCATTCATTGAACCCATGGACAATCCAATTGTAGGTGAGCCGCTAGTAGAATGCAGATGTATGATTTGTAGTTGGAAGTATAAAAAGGAAAAGTGGTTGCAGCTTAAACTAGACACCATAGAGAAATATGTTGGTAAGGTTTACGAAACCTCAACTGTAGATGGAAAGGAAATAAAAGTGGTAAGATATAAAACAAAGGAGAAATGTCAACATAAAAGGAATGTTGAGGAATATTATTTGTTTCAGAAATTTAAGACAAAGTCTGGTGAAGTTCAAGGTTCTATTAAAGCTATTTTGCAAAAGCAAGTGAAGTAGAAGAACATGGAAAATCTATTCAATTAAGTAATATTTTCCATATTTTGAGCAGAGGGCGTCCAATGACAGACTATCTAGAAATGAGTGCTTTGTTACACTTTCTAAAAGTTCCTAACTATCCTGTCACTCATTGGTCAATAAATAGTGGATGGGAATTGGCAAGTTCTATTGCCCAAGTTGCAATAGAGGATGTACAAAGAAAAATAAAAGAGTCAACCTTTATTGCATTGTCCTTAGATGAACTTATGTCAATAGATAATACATCATGGGTATGCATGAATGTTTATACTGTACAAAATAATGTCTGCCAACCACATCTACTAATTGTTGCAAAATTGAGGGACAATGTGACATCGAAAACTTTATTTCAATTAGTAAAGAGCCATTTAATTGAATATGGAGCTATGGATGAATTGACAATAGTGAAGAAGTTGATCTGTGTTGGAGCGGATGGAGCTTCAGTAATGCAAGGTCAAAGGAATTGTCTTTGCAGAAAGATGCAGGCTTCTTGTTCACCATATGTTGTTGGCATTCACTATATGGCCCATAGGATGAATCTTGCTTTTAGAGTTGTGAAGAAGTTTCCTTTAGTAAACAAGGTTGAAGATTTAGTAAGAGAGTTGTACTCATATTTTTGTCGAAGTCCTGAATGTTTTAGGGAATTTCAGCACTTTGCTGACAGAATTACCAAAGGAAACAAGATTCTTGAAGATGTTGATACCAGATGGATCTCTTTGGTTGGCCCAACGCATCGATTTTTTTTGAATATCAATCTTTGATTGGATTGATGTACGAAAATCGGGACAATGCAAAAAATCAGAGATGTGGTGACCTGCTTCAGAGGTTAAGCAATATAGAGACACTTTTGACTTTAGCATCTCTTCTTCCCATGCTAGAAGAAATGACGTTCATTACGAAAAAATCCTAGCAAAGAGCCATGTATATTGTAGAATATGTTTACTTGCATAAAATGCCATGCCAAGCCCTCGATAGTGTAATACTCCAAAAATGGGCTATAGGTTCATTAACCTCCTATATCGACACATCGAATGAAATTGATACAAAATTTCTAACCTAAGGCACATCTTCACATCAGAATCCTAATTGATTTTATCTTAATTCTGCATCAGGGAATATTTCCTAAATATTCCTAATTTATCTAATTATCTTTAATTAAATATTATTTGGTGATAAATGTTATTATTTATCCTAAATTTGATTAATTGAATATGATGAATATTTAATTAATTAATTAAATTCTACCACTTAATTATTTAATTAGATTTAATTGGATTTATTCCTAACTAATATTGTTTTTATTTTGACAATAAATCAAAATTCCTACAAACAATCAATTGGATATTTATTTAATTGATTTAAAATCAAAGTTGCCAAATTTAATGATTTAATTGGAATAAAGTTTGATTTAATAATTGATTAACCCAAAAATCAATTGTTTTAATTCAAAAATCAGTTAAGTGGAAAATAAATCACTTTATTTATTAAATTAATTCATATTAAATCATGCATAATCAGAAAAGTAGTCAACTTTAAATCAACTTTCAATTTCAATTTGTTAACTTTCTAAACTCAACATCTGATGATGAGTTGAAAAAGAGAACTAAAGCTCTATTTTGAGATAAAAATTGCTTTTGCATGATTTTATGAATTAAATATTCTTAATATCTTGTTAACTCAAAAATCAACCTGAGTTTATCAAGAGTGATTTATGGCTTTCCTCAATGCATCCTAAAGCCATGGATTTCTATAAAATCAAGGCTCAACTCTTCACAATCAACACTCAAATTTGCACAATTAATTTGGTAAATTGGCGATTGAAGGATTAAGCACTTGCGACAGGCGATTTGTGAGATCTTTCATAGTTGATCATTAGCTTTTGTATAATTTCATATCATAGTTTCATATGCATTCACAACATTTCTTAGATTAAATCTGCATTCAAACTCAATTTCATACATTATAGCTTAGATTCATAGAGTTTCTCATTCTTATTGCATAGAAAATACAAAAATATAGATTAATTTGCATTCATATTTCATTGTTTTCATCATTTTAAATCCTTCATTTAGGTGTTACATTGTCACTGATCTTGATTTCAATCTAAGAACATCATACTCGCACCTACTAGAAGGTAGTAAATCACCTGGTTAGCATAGTTTCAATTAGTTGCAAATTTCAATTTTTGCTAAACTCTAATATTTTACTAAAGTGTTGTGTCTATAGCTAGGTACAAATTTCATACACACGGATACTCTCTATCGAAATGACCTAAATTTATCGGATGAAAGATTTAATCACGGGTGAAAACTAACAGATTTGGACAATCATGATAATTATTTAAAGATCGTTGAAAATGGGGATTTATGTGTTTGTGTAAGGGGATTTCAGATACCAATGTACTACAATGCCCCAAAGAAGTGAGCTACAAGGGTTACAAGGGAAGATTTTACCAAGATTGTCGAGTCTATAGGAGGTAATGCAAGGGATGTAGCCTTTAAATTTTCCTCTGAAATAAGATCCTGACTCCCATATGAACAACTGCTTGAGGCCATGGCAATTGTGTTTTCTCAATATTGGTCCTTAAACTCTAAGGAAGATTATTGTAATAGGCTATTGACTTTGATAAAGGAATTTTGAAAATTTGTAGAATTCAATGAAATGATTATCAATGGAATTTTAGATGAGGTTCTTCTTAGACAACAATCAGGCACTTTTTCAAAGACTATGAAGCATCAATATCAATTAATGCATAACCCACATGAAGAGGGCTCGATAACAAGGCTTTGGACAGAACTAAAACAAAGCACAATGTTGTGTGAAGAAATTTTAGAGTTCTTCAAGCTTGCTGATCTATGTCAAACCATGATATTGGGTTTAGTGGAGGATGAGAGAGTTTTTAGTGCTTTGGGCTTCCTAAAATCAAAGCTAAGAAACAAACTAGACAAGAATTTGGAAACATGCTTGAGGGTCTACACATCTAGGTATGATGTCAATACTTTTCCTTATCAAAAAGAAATGGATATCTGGAAGAAAAGATGCAAAAGAAGAGGGTTGGGAAACACCATTAACCAATCTCCAATAGTGACTCTGAGTGGGACAAGTACATGTGGCGATGGGAGTCATAGAAGAGGAGGTCAGAGTGAAGAAGACAAACGAAAATGAAGAGAACAATGAAGGAACTAGAATACCAAAATTGGATGATGATGATGATGCAGAGATGAATTGGCAAATTTAGGAAATTTTTGCTAAATTAGCAGTAGCAATGAATAGGTATTTTTGAACTTCTTAACTACTATATCCTATCATTCAATGTTCATATTAGAAAAGAAAGAATGTATTATGTTTCATCATTAAAATTTGAGAACAAAGAGTATTATTACTTTAGAGTGTAGTTTGTATCGTACCATCAATGATCATTCATATTTGAATTTGAAATTCTTGAATGAATTTTTTTATTCCAATAGCATATAACAGAGTAAATCAACTAAGAATAACTGAATAAAATAGAATAACTCAACATACATTGAATTGGAAAACATGAAAATTAGATAGAGCACAATTTGTTTTGTATTCATTTGCAATATATTACAATTTACATTAGTTCAAAATTTAGAGAAATATTTGTAGGCCAGTCCAAACATCCTTTGATGGCAGAACAATTTGGTTCATAGTATAGTCACACTCCTGCAACTTTGTTAGAAATTCATATTTGGAAGTGTGAGTTGACAACACTGTTGCTTCTAAAATTCCATTCAAAGTTCTCACTAGTTTGATGAAATCCATGAATGTATTAGGAGATATGTTTGTAAGAAGAAAGTGTAAATCAGTATTCATTTTGTCCTGCAACCTTATTTTGTAATTTTCTCTTCCAATGAAGTTATTTGCATCAAATCCCTTAGGCAAACCAAGACTTTCCATATTCACTTTCTTTGTTCCATCTTTGTGATCTTCTGCTTAGATTTGTCATCCAATTCCCATGCTTCCCATAGCTTCTCACATTTTCAAATGATACTTGATACCTTTACTGAGGCATCAAGGCAGTTGCTAATTCCCTTGTTTGATAGATAACTATCACTCTTACTATAGAGTTGTTGCATAATATCTTTTGATTTCTTTTCTTTCTTGACAACATCGTTGTTCTGTTCAATTTTCTTATGGAGCTTCAAATAACATACTCTCATACTTTGAAGCATTTCAAACCACTCATACAAGCTATTAGACATCACCAATATTTGGCCCCAAATGTGTTCTTTTGCAATGTTCACTAAATTATTACTAGTATTTGTTAAAGTTTAAATTGTATTATTGGCCTTCTTTAGTTCTTCTACCATTTTTTCACAATTATTTTTCTCTTCCACTACTTTGTGTTCCCAATGATTGGCTTTATCCACCTGAGAGGCCAATTTATTTTGCAATTCCCAGTTGGAGGTAGCATTACTCTCCACAGTTTTAAATAAATTTTCTAAATTGACTCTTTCTTCCTCTAGATTTTAACTAATTTCTACCAATTTTCCCCTCAGTGCCTTCAAATCTACCTACTCTTGTTCCTTCACTACTACCTCTACATTTTCCTACTCTGTATCTGCTAATGTAGAGGTCAATTTTTTAATCTTTTTCTGTAATTCTTTCAAACTATTCTCTGAAGCTTTTCTCTTTGCTTTTTCAATGCCAATGTCTACCTGTAACTTTTCTATATTTTTCTCGAGCTTACTTTTCTCTCTTTCCAACTTTAGCAGTGCACTATAGACCACTTGGTTTGTAGACTTTGACACATTGATTTTGTCCACATTTTTAACTTTGGAAAAATCCATTTGGAGAGTGCTAACTTGAAATTTAGACAAATCTATCTAACTCTCTAGTGGGTTTCCATCTTTTTTTGGTGGAATAACAACCATGAACTTCATCATGTCTCTTTTTGGGTCATATGTCTAAAAAACCATGTAGGATGCAAGTTGTTCCTCTAAAACTACAGTAAGGGCACTAGTCAACAATGTCTTCTTTATTTCCTTATTCTTGGTTGTTGTTTCTACAAATTTCTTACTGAAATCTTTGAAACAAAAATCTGGTGTTGCAGAAGGATTTGAATGTTTGAAAGGTGAACCAGAGGCAGAGCTTGCAATGCATGTTTATCTAACTAATTCTCTTTGAGGATTTAAACTTCTAGAGGGTTTTGCTAAACCTAAAACTACAAACAGTTCTTTAGGATCGAATGTCATTGTTTTCATTATTTTGGAAATGGAAAGCTTTTTCTTCTTGACACTATCTTTTTATATGGGATTTTGTGTAGATTCTAGTGGCCTCTTTAGAGAGGGAACTTGTTGTATAAGTTGCCTAGTCCCACTGGCACCAGTGCCACTACCAGACCCAGTAGCAGTACTAGTAGATTCAAACCCAAGGCTTGCACCATGATCATAAGCATTTTTTTCTATCTCAATTATATTCCGAATGTCTTCTCTTGTGGGACCCAAACCACCACCTTTATAACCCATTTTTTCCACAATGGTTTCCCCTTTACTATATACTTATTTCTAGTCCTCATTGGTTCCACTTTAAATCCCAGTCCCTAGAGTAAATGCAATTGGTGGATTTTCATCATCAGTGTTTGAATTATCATCCTCACTATCATATGCCATGCTAGGATGCTCCAAATTCCATAATTTTCTAAACTCTATATCCTTGTCTATTTCATCCAGATCTTCACTAGTCTTTGGTTCACCAAGATCCTTTCTCATACTCAAAAAATCATTCATTTTTGTTCTAGTCCATTTTCTATCCTTACAAGCTTCTACTATTCTCTTTGGTATTTTTATATTTGATGGATGAGCAACTTTTTCGTAGAAATTGTAGGACATCCTAGGCTATGCAATGCCTTGGTTTGTTGTTGTCATAATTTTTGATGACAACTATTGAACTAAAATTTTTTCCTCAACGGAAACTTTCTCCATCTCTTTTATAATGCCATCCCAACTATCCTTGTTTTTTAACTTCTCTACCAATGGTTTACTTTCATGTTGAAATAAGTTTGCAGATTTCTTATTAACAACAAGCATTGTTTGAATGATGTTGAGTGGATCATACTTCCAGTACCACTCTAAATCAAATTGAAAAATATCTATAAAATTTTTTTGCCACTTTGAATGCCTTTCTCTCAAATGTTAACCCTCCAATTGAGAATGGTAAGGAAGGGAATATGCTCTTCTTCGGTTGGCTAGCGAAGAGTCTATATGTGCTCTCTAGTTGTACTACATATTCTAATGCAAATACCTTGTCTGTCACATGCATTGGAAGTTTGTGGGGTTGTAGTTCTGATCCGTAAAACCTTAGCACAATGAATTCTTCCATTAAGTACCAGTCAACCAATTGAATTGTGCTTCCAAGTTAGATGTAATCCCTACATGAAGAGGACAATGTGGGCATTGGAGTGCTTGTTATTTTTTGGTACAATGGTTCCAAAATGAAGTCTACAAAATTATTGTAACTCCTTCTGTTATCATACATTCTTATCTAAGGTGTCCAGTTATATATTGGAGTATATGTCCCCCTCTGAATTTCAAGCTTGTTGTCGTTGCTCATTAATATTGCAACATGCTTGGCTAGAAGAAGATAGCACAAGTAGGTTGTGAACCTAAATGTCTTAGAATTGCCTCTTTTAATCAATGCTAATTGTTCTTGCATCAATTGAACCACGTGTTCAACAAAATTATATCTTATCCGTTCATTGACATAATGGATATCCCAAATTAATTGAAGAATGTTGGCACCCACTTCCCTATTATTTTCCAGTTCCAAGAAAAATGCTAGCGAGGATATAGTATCATGATCCCATGGCACAAAAATGTTAAAATCATAAGGAGGCTTATGGTTCTCACCCAATGAAGCCTTTGCCTCTGCAACTATTAGACCCTTTATAAATGAATCTTTTGTGTTTGGCAGGACTACCTCATATTTCTTTTCCAGCAATCCCAAGTCAATATGGACATTACAATTTTGTCTATCAAACCCTAGGTCTAGCAAACTGAGAAATTCTTCCTGGGTTATTCATAAAATTTCTTCCTGATTTTTTTTATTCACAATTTCTTTTCTTTCTTCATCATAATTTTCTACACAAATGAAGACAATTTTTGGGCAAGGGAAAACTTTGGGTAACAGCATGTGACCCAAACCAACATCCCACGAAGCAACTTTATTGGTTTTTGCACCTTCCCCTGGGTTAAATTTTATAAAATCAGACCTCTTTGGCCCAGTTGCCTTACTGCACAATGTATGTTTAATTGCTATAACTCTCCTTTCACTATCGATAACAGGATCATAAACATCATTATACTCATTAGTGAAACCAGGGATTTCTACTAGTTTTCTATAGTCTATTAAAGTTTTTCCATCTTCTTGCCCTTGGCCTTGAGTTTTCACTTTCCCCCATTTTTCTTCAGAAGAATGAAAAAACACAGACTCACAGATATTTACTAACAAAATCACAGAAGTAACCAACTATTTAAGAGAACCCCAATTTAAGAAAACCCCAATTGTACATGCAAAAATTAAAATTTCAAAGTCAAGTTAAACTAAATTTTTGACATTACAAAATTGGGACGCATCAGGCTAGAATCACTAGATATATTACCTAAAATTAAACTTTGAAATCTGGATAGATAGAAGTTAGAACAGCTAAGGCTCTCACAAATTATAGTCTCTAAATCTTTGGTGATGGTTCAACAATTTTTTTTAGCTCTACTGCTATGAGTAATGTTAAAAATCTTTCTTTAAATGTAATGGTATATAATTATACTATAATGGTAACATAATCTTTCTAAAACATACTACGTGTAACATAATCTTTCTAAAACATACCACATAATCTTTTTGACGAATTACATGTCAATGTGTCACATTTCTGGAGAAAGTTTTCAGAAAAGATTTTTGAAACTCATAATACTTCTGAAATACAACTTCAACCATTCATCTCTCGTAATCCAATTGTTGCCCAAAATTTCCCTCTCATCCATTTTCAGCCACAGCCCTATTTTTCCAAGTAAAATGCTCAAGTGTCGAGAGTCCAGTGTGTTTTCTGCTCAAGTGTCAAAAACCCAGTGTGTTTTCGACCTCCTCTTTGCAGGCTTAGGATGTTTTTGCCTTTTGGTCTAAAAATTTGATGTGTTTTCAACCTATCTGCTCTGAAAATTGGGCATGTTTTTGACCTTCCCTCGAAAACCCTCTGTGTTTTCGACACCCCTTCTATGTTTCCGGGCCTAAGCATGCAACTTCGATCAGGCAAGTCCCGGTGCCTAAGGCCGTGCCAGTGCAGAAGATCTGACAGATGTCGCATGATCGCATGGGATCTTTCAATCCCATGAGATCATGCGACAACCATTCATGCGGTGTCAGCAAAGGCAGTCAAGACAAGGTAACGGTCATCAGTTGGAATCATGCAGTTAGTCACATGATCACATGGGCCTTCCTGGCAGCATGCGATCATGTGAAAAACTGTAAGCAAAGGATCAGAAGTCAAGACAAGCACCAGTGGTTATCGGGTAGCATCTTCCAGTTAGTTGCATGATCGCATGTGCTCTTTCGAGCCCATGCGCTCATGTGACTAACCACCTATGGTTATAGTGGTTATGAGCTAGTAGCATTGAAGGGCAAGGGTCACAGGTTGACGTTGTCACATGATCGCATAGGCCTTTCTGGCTGCATGTGATTATGCGACAAGCAATAGGCCGTCTGATTTCTAGTGGTGGCAGTCAAAGGCTAGCATCATGCAGTTGGTCGCATGATCACATAGGCTCTTTCAAGCCCATGCGACCATATGAAAAACCATCTGCAGTTAGCATGCTTGCGGGTAGTGTTGTTGTGGGTCCGTGCTGAGGTGCTGAGGTGTTCACTAATGTGGTGGTCAGACCGAATGGGGGAGTGACACATGGTGGTTCTAGGCTCAGGGTTGGCAAGCTTTCCGTGGTTGCGCAGTTGGAGGTGGGCTCAGTTCTATGTTCGGTCGGGTAATCTCACATTAAAAAGAAGAATATTCTTTCTATCTAGCAATTACGAGACTTCCTTTAGTCGAGTAATCTCCTGACGAAAAGGAATATGCTAAAAGCATTACGAGACTCGGCAACTACTGTTGGATGAAGCAAGGATCGACAATTTTCACATGGTCACTGGATGTGACCCGGGGTTAAGAAAGTTCAGGCGACTTGGTGACAAGAGGAGAAAGGTGACCCGGGGTGAAACTGGAGTTAAGTTGGTAGTGCGATCGTAAGCCCAAGCTTTTGTGGCAAAGCAGAGGTAGATTTTCTAAGGGTTGTCACATGATCGCATGAAGCCTTTTGGGCTAATGTGATCATGTGACCACTAAATTTTCAAGGCTGTGTGGTCGGCTCCTGTTGGACCACATGGCAAGCTTAATAGGTGGTAGATTTTGCAGGCCCGAGGTGTCATTTTGTGGCAAGGTAGAGGCAGGTTTTCAAAGGTTGTCACATGATTACATGAAGCCTTTCAACCTCATGTGATCATGTGACCATTGCTATTACAAGGGCGGTGTGATTACTTTGGTGAGCTTTCTTCTACAGTGATGTTTGCAAAGTGCGGGTAGCTGAGAATTAATGTTTCCAAAGGCTTATAGCTTGGAATGTTTGTAGAGATCTTTTAGGCTGCCATTTTTGGGTCCTTTCAAGGATCTAATTGGATTTGAACATTCATGATAGAGTCCAGCTAGCAAAGAGGTAGATAGATGAAATTTTTTGTTGGCAGGTTGATCAATTCAGGGATGGGCATGCAAAGACAAATATCTGATCGGCTATGATTTTTGCAGAGAACATTTATGATCAGAAGTGACTGTTTTAAGGCCAAATTATTATAATGCATATCTATGTAGCCCTAATTCAGACATATTTTTGATTCCTACTTGCGTGCAGTGAAGGGATGTATATATTCTTTTTTGGGAGCCTGTAGAGCTCAGAATTGACATTTTGTAAAAAAGAAAAGGCTCTTTTCTTGGAAAACTATCTATAGCATTTCTTCCTGCTCTCTGGTTTCCCACATCTTGTAAGTTTTCATTGATGAATTCAAATATTGCAAAGCATTCTGTGGCATTCTTATTGTCCTCATGCCTTCTTGTCTGAGTTTGTCTCTTATTGGATTGAAGTTTATGAATGTTGTCAATAAAAATTGGGGTTCCTAGTCCCTCTCATTTTCTGCAATTTTATGTGTTTCTTGTATTTGATCTGATTTAGATGTTTTGTGGGTATGCTACAGCCCCTAACAGTCTTGTCTCATTCCTACACCTAGTTGCAAAGGAGGATGTTTGTTTACAAGTCATAGGTTGAGTTTTCTGTCCAAGCCTTCCTATGAAATACTTATGCAAACCTATCTAGTGAGTAGTGATTTATTAGACCTGATTCCTCCATTGATCTCATTCCTCTATACTGAGATTCAAACCCTAGTTTTGGTGCATCACCTCGTAGGTAGATTTTCTTTCCTATTATTTCATTTCATGCATTCCTTCTATCCCTTTCCCTTCAAAGTTTTACTTTCTTGTTAAGAGCAAATCAGGGTGATTATCCAAGAGGAACCAGCCTAGAATCTGGAGGTCTCATCTTGGTTAGCAAAAGGTCCCACAACCTTCGATGATTCCCATGTTATACTGGATTATCAAGACTATGAGAGCTTGAGATTAGAGGTGCAAATTCAGTGTATAACAATTTCTAGCATGCTGGGTGGGACTGAAGTTCAGATTCATGTTCAAGGTATGTTACCTTTTATATGCTGGTAGCATGCTACAGGCCTAGAAGAGGTCATTTTGCTGCATATCTGGTGACTCCAGAGGGTCTACTAGTTTCAAAGAAGTCAAGTGCTAGTATGTTTTCAATCTTCATATTCAAGTTCTAGCTGATTACATGAGTAGACATGTCAAGTTACTATGGACAGTCAGGTTACTCACCATCCTATCATGAGAATAATGCTCAACTAGCTTGTTTTCAGCCTTACCAAAGTCACCCAAAGCCTCCTTTTACCCCAAGCTATTATACTTCTCAAGGGTATCAATATATCCAGTATGCCCCAAATGAGTTTTCCCTTGTGCAAAGTTATGAGAGAGCTCTTAGTAAAGATGGATCATGGGCACAAGAGGCACAACAATAGATGCAAGGCTAGCTTCCCCATCATGCTTACCACCCACCCTCCCCTTCTCAGCCTATTCAGTAGTAGATGTAGACTCTGAGCTCAGACTTCAAGGAGATGCAAGAGGCAAAGAGTTTGTTCCTTGATTTAGTCAAACAAGTATCTAAGCTTAGGGAGCAGAGAGAGCAGGAGGCTCAAAATTATGAGCAGGGGGCAACTCCTTACCAAATGACAAAAACTCTTGTTGATGAGCAGCAAGCAGGAGAGTTTCAAGAAGAGATTAGGCACCAAGTTGACATGGAGATAGCAAGGTTGAGATCACTGATTTCTCAACAAGAGGCTCCTAGGCCTAAGATTCCAAGCTGGAGGGCCCATTTGTCTCAAGAACCTACACATGAGGAGCCTGCTAAGCATTCATTTCCAAGCTTTAAAGCTATTATGCCTTCTTTGTCTCCCCCCTCTCCCCCTTAGTTTCACATCCCAAGTTTTAAGGCAAAAAATTTTGTTCAAGAGCCTGTGCTTGAGGTTTAGTCCACCTTGCAAGAGCAGCCCGTTCAAGAAAGATTTTCATCCCAAGAGGCCCCTCTGGTTTCTCAGGATGATGAAGTAATATGGATACCCCAATGGACTCTTCCTCCTGGCTTTCAGATGTCAAGCCTTTGCAAGGACACTAGCCTGGTGTCTGTGCAAGGACTAGTAGAAAATAAACTTCTATTTGAAGAGGAGAAGAATTCTAAGGTATCAGTACAGAGTGATGACTGTGGTGAAAATGAGCAGCAGGGTGTGGAGGTGGACATTGATGATTGTAATGAGCTCTTGGCTGATTTGTATGATGAGCTCCCTCCTTTTTTTGATGATGCAAAAGAGACTATGCCATTGCCTATGGCTGAAGGTCAATCAGAACAAAAGGTCTATCATCAATAGGAGGTTGATTCTATAATGGATGCCTTGTGCTTGTTAGATGAGCTGCCTAGTTTTGTTGAGCAAGATGAGGAAGATGTGATCATAGCCACCTCTGTAAGATTTTAGTAGCTAGAAGAGGTTGATCCTGAAGATATGTTAATTCATGAGCTTGATCTCATTTTTGAGGAGGAGGCTTCCTAATGTATAGAAGATAGCCAGAGCCTTGGCAAGGATTATTTGGGAAGCATCATGGATGGCTTGTATATGGAGCCTGATTGTAATGAGCTCTTGGCTGGTTTAAAAGAAGAAGATGACAGTCCCCTGGCTATGGATGAGAAGTTTTTGTGGCTGTCTATGATGGAGGGCACCCATGAAGATAAAGGAGAAACCAGAAATGAAAATCCTACCTTCAAACTTTCGAGAGGCTGCCCCATCAGATACTTGGCCCAAAAGGAGTTCACCGGGCCACCTCCATTTGATCCATTTGAGGTGAGTGAACTTGATCTTGTTTTTGCAGAGGTAGTGCATCCTCATTTGCCAAATCATTGTATGCCTCTTATCTTCGTAGCTATCCTCATGAGTCCAATGCAAAATATCCTAAGAAGGAAAGGTAGCTACTTCAACATGCCAGTGAATGGCTTTGTTTAACCAAGTCTCTGCACTATTTAGTTTAGGTTAGGATAGATTTCCCTATTTTCTTTCCCCTATTTTCTAGAGTAGTTTCCTGCTTTCCAAGAAGTGCCCGTGCACATTTTGTCTTGCTGGTTCAGTTTTGCCCCTCTCCCTGTCAAAAGGTTTTTTGTGCTCAAGAAGTGACTCCTATGCCCAATGGATATGTCAAGGCAACTGGTCCAATGTCTAGTAGGCTCACATCCTGTAGAGGTCACTAAAAATGTTGCCCAAAATTTCCCTCTCATCCATTTTCGGCCACAGCCCTATTTTTCCAAGTAAAATGCTCAAGTGTCGAGAGTCTAGTGTGTTTTATGCTCAAGTGTCAAAAACCCAGTGTGTTTTTAACCTCCTCTTTGCAGGCTCAGGATGTTTCTTCCTTTCAGTCTAAAAATTTGGTGTGTTTTCGACCTATCCACTCTAAAAATTCAGTGTGTTTTCGACCTTCCCTTGAAAACCCTCTATGTTTTCGACACCCCTTTTGTGTTTTCGGCCCTAAGCGCACAACTCCAATAAGGTGGGTCCTAGTGCCTAAGACTATGCCAGTGCGGAAGATCCGATGGCTGTCACATGATCGCATGGGATCTTCTGATCCCATGAGATCATGTGACAACCGTTGATGCAATGTCAGCAAAGGCAGTCAAGATAAGGTAACATTCATTATTTGGCATCACACAGTCAGTCACATGATCGCATGGGCCTTCCTAGCCGCATGCGATCATGCAACAAATGATAAGCAAAGGATCGACAGTCAAGACAAGTGCCAGCGGTTATCGGGTAGCATCTTCTGATCAGTTGCATGATCGTATGGGCTCTTCTGAGCCCATGCACCCATGTGACTAACTACCTATGGTTACAGTGGTTATGAGCCGACAGTGTTGAAGGGCAAGGGTCACAAGTTGACGTTATCGCATGATCGCATAGGCCTTCCTGGCCGCATGTGATCATGTGACAAGTGATAGGTGATCCAGTTTCTAGCAGTGGTGGTCAGAGGCTAGCATCATGTAGTTGGTCGCATGATCCCATGGGCTCTTCTGAGCCCATGTGACCATGTGACAAAATGTCAGCAGTTAGCATGCTTGCAGGTGGTGTTGCTATGGGTCCATGCCGGGGTGCTGAGGTGTTTATTGATGTGGCAGTCAGACTGAATGGGGGAGTGACACATGGTGGTTCTAGGCTTAGGGTTGGCAAGCTTTGTGTAGTTGCGTAGTTGGAGGTGGGCCCAGTTCTATGTTCGGTCGGGTAATCTCGCATTAAAAAGATTGCAGTGCGATCGTAAGCCCAAGATTTTGTGGCAAAGCGGAGGTGGATTTTCTAAGGGTTGTTGCATGATCGCATGAAGCCTTTTGGGCTCATGTGATCATGTGACCACTGACTTTACAAGGCCATGTGGTCGGCTCTTGTTGGACCATGTGGCAAGCTTGACAGGTGGTAGATTTTGCGGGCCCAAGGTGTCATTTTGTGGCAAGGTGGAGGTAGGTTTTCAAAGGTTGTCACATGTTTGCATGAAGCCTTTTGGCCTCATGTGATCATGTGACCATTGCTATTACAAGGGTGGCATGATTTCTTTGGTGGGCTTTCTTCTATAGTGATGTTTGCAAAGCCCGGGTAGTTGAGAATTAATGTTTCCAAAGGCTTATAGCTTGGAATGTTTGTAGAGATCTTTTAGGCTGCCATTTTTGGGTCCTTTCGAGGATCTGATCAAATTTGAACATTCATGACAGAGTCCAGCTTGCAAAGAGGTAGATAGATGAATTTTTTTGTCGGTAGGTTGATCAATTCAGGGATGGGCACGCAAAGACAAATATCTGATTGGCTATGATTTTTGCAGAGAACATTTATGATCAGAAGTGACTGTTTTAAGGCTGAATTATTATAATGCATATCTATGTAGCCCTAATTTAGAGATATTTTTGATTCCTGCCTGCATGTAGTGAGGGGATGTATATATTCTTTTTTGGGAGCCTGTAGAGCTCATAATTGACATTTTGTAAAAAAAAAAGGCTCTTTTCTTGGAAAACTATCTATAGCATTTCTTCCTACTCTCTGGTTTCCCACATCTTGTAAGTTTTCATTGATGAATTCAAATATTTCAAAGCATTTTATGGCATTCTTATTGTCCTCATGCCTTCTTGTCTGAGTTTGTCTCTTATTGGATTGAAGTTTATGAATGTTGTCAATAGAAATTGGGGTTCCTAGTCCCTCTCATTTTCTACAATTTTGTGTGTTTCCTATGTCTGATCTGATTTAGATGTTTTGTGGGTATGCTACAGCCCCTAATAGTCTTGTCTCATTCCTACACCTAGTTGCAGAGGAGGATGTTTTTTTCCAGGTCATAGGTTGAGTTTTCTGTCCAAGCCTTCCTATGAAATACTTATGCAAACCTATCTAGTGAGTAGTGATTTATTAGACCTGATTCCTCCATTGATCTCATTCCTCTATACTGAGATCCAAACCCCAGTTTCAGTGCATCACCTAGTAGGTAGATTTTCTTTCCTATTATTTCATTTCATGCATTCCTTCTATCCCTTTCCCTTCAAAGTTTTACTTTCTTGTTAAGAGCAAATCAGGGTGATTATCCAAGAGGAACCAGCCTAGAATCTAGAGGTCTCATCTCGGTTAGCAAAAGGTCCCACAACCTTGAGATGATTCCCATGTTATACTGGATTATCATGACTATGAGAGTTTGAGATCAGAGGTGCAAATTCAGTGTATAACACCAACAATTGTCATGATTTTAAAATATTAATAATTTAATACACACTAATGAATATTAATCATTAACTATATTGAATATTCACTTAGAATAGCTTATCCATGAAATATGAACCAATCACCATTAAATGATAAAGTTTGGAAACATTAAAATATTACATGAAACAAAAGTGCAACGCAAAGTTTTTTATATTATATAAGGCAAAATTTTATTACAATTCAAATATGCCCATAGACCATATCTATTAATGATTCTTATAATCAAAACAAAAAAGAAAAGCAGTAGCTTTTCAATTTTCTTAAAACATTTTCATATTATATTTTTTAACATACGTGATTACAATTTATATCATTTCAAAAACCCTAGTAAGCTACTACCACTAGAGGGAGATAGAGTAGAGGGACTAGAGAGTAGAGACTACGTAGAATCATGGACTATCTGGCTGAGGCTCCCTTCCTTCTATGTGGAAGTCTAAAGAGAGGATAATGTTGAGGAAGTCTTCTAGCCACCGATAGTCCCAAGGTTCCTCTAGTAGGTGTCGCTTCTGAAAGAAATCCTTCCCAATGTGTTCCCACTTCTAATGGCACATGAGCTACTCAGCATCAAGGTTCAATAGAAATGGTTGCCTAGGAACATTTACTCTTGGTTGTAGAATCTTAGGCAAATCATTTTCCTAAGGAATTCCAACCCCAATTTCTGAAAATATGACAACATGCACATCATCACTGAGGTACTCTTCTTTGAAAACATTCCTTAGAAGCATGATAATATCCACCTTTTCCCCCCTGGGTCCAACAAAGATGCCAAGATTTGAGACAAAATATCAGTTTTCACTCTATACCTATTTTCACTCTCTAGAAATTCACGTCTGAGCACCATCCTTATAGCCTCCTTGATGAAGGCTCCCAACTCTGTAGCAATAGACATCGGGATTGGGTTTGTGACCAGACCCAAAAAGGTGTTGTGATCCTCCAAGGCAGTGTATCTCAAACGAATTGGAGTGTCCATTGAAAATCAAAGAGAACCTAGGACATGCAAATTATTTTCACAAATATTCTTTCACAATCATAAATTAACGAGTGTAGATCGATCTATTTATAAGTCCTGATTAAAATTGTTTCCCCTAAAGATCTAATTAAATCCTAAGCTAAATGGTAACTGTCCAAAATTATCCAAATCTTTCATATTTAATGCAACAGTGAGTGAAATTGGAAACAACACTTATGATAAGACATTTTCTATCTTGGGAATAATGAAGGCCAAAAGGATCATGCCATGAAGGTGGACATAACAATTCTTTATTATAAAAAAAACTTGAAACCTATGCCTACTCCACAGAAATAATAAGAAAAGTATGTTAGCTGTGAAATGGCGACAGGAAATGAAGCTTTACCATTGATGTAAGATCATCGAATGGTCATAAAATAATGTCCTTATATGAGATGATGTTTTCATTCAAGGCATTATTCTATTGAGGTAATGAATAGTTATATGATGTCACACATATATGTCAATGAAAATTAAAAGGCACCATCTAAGAAACCATTAATTCACATTACTTTAATTGATGTCATGACTCATCTACTCATCACCATTAATTAATATTTTTATCTAATATTACTGAAGATTGCCAAAAGAATTCTATTGTTCTAGTGTCATAAAATGAGGTCACAGACTCATAGTGTCACACGTTCGTTCAATTACAACATATCAACGGCCAAAGGTGAATTTTGGGCTTATTGTTGGTCTTCATAATCTTTACAAAAAATTTTCAACGAAATCATGACATGTGGTATGATCAATCATACCATGTATCATGATTCCGTCGAGAGTTTTCCGTAAAGATTATGAAGAGCAACAATAGGCCCAAAATTCACCTTTGGCCATTGATATGTTGTAAATCCAATGGACGTGTGGTGTGTGAGTTTGTGATGTCATAGTGATGGGAGTGGGACCTGATGTAACTTCAATATCAAATCACAACTATTGGATTAAGAGAGATGAATGGTAGAAGGTGCATTTCAGAGGGAATATGGTGAGATAACTTCTTTACTAAAAACTCTCTTTGGAATCATCACACATGTCATTCCTCAAATTTCCAATTATTCAATCGCCATACCAACTATAAATTTTTGAAAACCATTCGCCATGACAAATAAATTAATTCAAATATTTGGAAAATAGTTTCACCATATTTTTATAAAAATGGTATCCATTATTAAAATATTTGCCAACCAATATCCATATTTTGAAACATAATTTGCCATCAATATTAATAATTTACCTATAAAAAAATTATAGTCACCATTTAAAAAATAAAATGGTATACATTGTTAAAAAATTCACCACCAAATATCCATATTTTGACACATTATTCACCATCACTATTAAAATATTTCCCTGCAAAACACATGTGATTCGCCATAATTTTATATTTTTTGGGAGGGGGGGTTCCTTAAAGTTATCCTTGGTCAAGATAAACATACAAGAGAATATAGTTGTTGATCAAGTTGTTGTTGCATCTCAATATGCCACTTCTACATCCACTACTTTTTGTCTAAATCGTACGTTTACTCCTCTCTCTGAATCTTTACATTCTATCATGAATATTTTGTTAACTTATAATATGATTACTTTACCTCCTATTTGACCTCTTTTACCTGCAACAATTACATCTAAATCTTTTGATCCTAAAGCTTTTTATCAATACCAAGGTATGTGCAAGATCATGAGGGGCCAAAGTATGCCCTTCAGTGGCAATGAAAAATCAGCAAATTAGGGTTAGTCAACTTGACGTAAAAATTTCAACTAGCTATCAACCTAATATCAAAAACTTGTAAGAACATAATTTGTAGAAAATTGAATGTAGTTTATAAACTACTAGGCCTTTTTTGAAAAAAAATGTTAGTATGATTGGTGAAAAGAATAGATTTCAATGCAGCAGTACAAAAATTTTTGGAAAAAAATAAGAAGTAGGTGTATGTCTGACCACCTTAATTATAATCAAATGATAATATTTTATTATAAGATTTTATATATAAGTAGTAGACTCATGCCCAAATGTAACGCATATTTTTTTGTAATTTTATTCCAAAAAAATAATTAATTATGAATTTTCTGCTACAACATTTTTAGAATAAAAAAACTCCAATGTCTGACCACCTTAACTCATTCAAAACTTTACAAAATTCAAAAAAAAAAAATTCCTTATAGCAAGCAAAGCATAGAATGTGACACATTTTTTTGATTTAAAAAATGTTATACTGTATGAAAGTTATAGTCATTTTTCAATCAATATATAAATCAACACTTTAGAGGTAACTCAATTAGAAAATAACTAATAATTACTTACCAAATTCAAAATTTGACAGCAATTATATCGATAGAAAACTGATAATCTCCTTAAGATACCCTTTTTGTTTCATCAAATTCGTGTGAAAAAAAAGTCATCAGCTACATGGTCGAAGTCTAGAACTCAGAGAAATAGGGGAAAAACACATTTTTGAGACATTTCAATAGTTGGCCATGTAGGTTTGGTGCACAAAGCAATACTGAGCCTAATCGGGTACCCGAAAAGGCCAACTGAATTTAGATTTTTCACCTTTCCCTCCCCTTTCTCTCTCCCATTTCTCCATCTTTCATATGATTATATATATTAGATTATATCAAAATAAAAAATTATATATTAGATTATATATTATATATATTAAATATTATATAATATCAATTATTTATTAAATATTATATAATATACATTTTACAATAAATATTATTCAATATATATTAATATTAAATGTTACATTATATATCATATATTATTTTATATGTATAATATATTAATATGTATTTTAAAACTATGTAAGAAAGGTTGGAAGATTGCAGAAAAATCATGGATGGCCATTGAAAGAAGCAAAGGAAATCAATCAACCATTTAAAAATTCATGGGTGGCCATTGAGGAATAGAGAGAGAGAGAGAAGGTGGCGAGGGCTGAGAGAGAGAGAGAGAGAGAGAGAGAGAGAGAGAGATGCAAAGTGGGTAGTTGGAAGCCTTTAAACAGTGAGTAATTGGTAAGAATTGGGTACCAAGTACACCACAATATGGAGGTCAAGTTCCCTACACCTATCCCAAGTGTAGAATGAACAAGAAATGAAGTTATCACAACCCCAAGATCCAAGGGTAACCTAATCACTAGGTTTCACAAAGTTCTAGACACCAATAACCAAGGGTTACTAAGGAGTTTCCTTAACCCAATAAACAACCAAACCCCATGAAATGACTCACAAGAATAGGGGTGGCCTACACTAACTGTTCTAGCCTATTTAGGTCCTATTTGTTTAGTTCCAATGATTCTTTCACTTAAAAGCAACCCATACATACTAGTTGCTTCACAAACCAAGGACTAGGCTTGTAGGCTTTCCTAGAAGGAATTTTGATCATAAGTCAAAATAATTCCACATGAGAGATGAAATAGGTTGGAGATTCTAACACCCTTTTGGGCTTTACAAAACATATCCAAGCACCAAGATGCGAAGTCCAATGAATGATACTAAAACACCTAAACTAGACTAGCCTATTAGGCCTAATTAGGACTCCAATTACACTATGGGTTCTCTTTCTCCCAAGCCAATGCCTGAACCAATTGTGGGAGCATGTGAGGACATGTAAAATAAATTATACTCCAGATTTTGGAGCCTTGATGAATCCACAACCGAGATTTATGGTGACTATTCTAAGTCACAGACTAGTGCACACATAGAGATGTACACCTAGGGCATAACAGAAAACCCACTCCCCTACAAATCCACACCTCTAACCTCTAGAATATGAAAATAAATTGACAAAGGTTGAATTCCAAAAAGGGGTATCAATTTCCCATGGTGGAATCGGTCCAAACAACCAAGCTCTATTGCAAACCTTGGTTTTAAGCCTTCAATCCAGGCAGTCTCACTAAAAACTAGATATCTCACAACCTAGGAAAGATTAGAACATGAGACCAATGGAAAATGAAATTAGATTAAGGGATTCAACTTTTGGTTTCACAATTTCATGCCCTCTTGTCCATACCTATCCGTACACTTCAATTCTCCTTGGAATTTGCAGAGAAATGTTGATATTTTTATTGATTTGAATTGCCAAAATTACATATCTTACCTTCCACCTACCTAAAAGGGCTTATGAAGGTGTTCCCCATTGGTTACAACTGAATTTCAAACCATTTGACCATTGGGGACTTTGGTTACAACTTTTGGAAAAAGTTGTCAAAGTTGCTAAGCAACTTTTACAACATTTTTGCAACTTTTGCATACTAGGAGACCAAACTTGGTCTAGACCTAATCTACTGATCCAACAAGGATCTAAAGCATTAAAAACATTAAAATAAAAAATAAAAAATCCTAAGTTTCTAGGCCTTTTGACCACCTTTGAGCTTAGTTGACCAAGGGCTTATAGCTATGCCAATCTTGGAACTAGGTCTTACAACTTGGTCTATATGCCTAGATGGAAGATATATCCTAACTAGATGTCCTTAGGACTTTGATGAACATTATTTGTTAAGTTTATTGTGGGTGCTCCTGCACCATACTCCCCTTGAGTTTTAAAAATCAAGTTCCTACTTGAGGTTAACTATTCCACTGAAGTACCTTGTTGTTTGATTTGGTCTTCGGTTAGCCAAGTTGCATCTATGTTGGGGAGCCCTTTCCATTTGACTAAATAATGCATATACTTCTTGGTTCTGGTCTACTTTAGTAACTTGGTGTTGAATATTTCTTCCAACTCTACAGGTTTTCTTTTGGGAAGATTTGTGACATAGTCTTCATCATTGATGTTTGTTTCCTCACCTTGTCGATTCATTGAACCTGTTGTAGCTTTGTAGGGGGTGAGGTCTAAAACATTGAATATTGGAGAGATTTGCAAGGTTGGGGGAAGAGAAATCTCATAATAATTCTCAGCCATTTTATTTAGTATACTGCAGGGTCCTACTTTCTTCATATGAAGTTTAGAGTATGTACCCTTAGGTAGTCTCTCTTTCCTCAGAAATGCCCAAACCTTGTCTCCTACTTTGATGTGGAGCTCCCATCTTCTCTTTTTA
This sequence comes from Chamaecyparis obtusa, assembly GCA_027943335.1. Taxonomy (NCBI): domain Eukaryota; kingdom Viridiplantae; phylum Streptophyta; class Pinopsida; order Cupressales; family Cupressaceae; genus Chamaecyparis; species Chamaecyparis obtusa. The sequence continues at coordinate 1,610,339 of BSBK01000527.1, forward strand.
GCACATTCCTTATACTTCAAACTAGATCTTTGCAATGCTTCTTTGACCTCATGTTGTACCTTTGTGATGAGTTCTTCCAGTTCTTAGCCTTGAGCACTGATTTTGAAGTCAGATGGTAGTTCTATCAGGTCTAATGGTCCTTTGGGATGAAGACCATATACTGCTTGGAATGGAGTTTTGCTGGTTGACCTGTTCATGGAATCATTAAATGCAAACTTTGCCTGGGGTAGGAGTGTATCCCAACTCTGAGCATATTGTTTGGTTAGGCATCTTAGGAGATTTCCTAAGGATCTATTTACTACCTTAGTCTGCCCATCTATTTGTGGGTGATAGGCAAAGCTATAGGTGAGATTTGTTCCCAATTTCTTAAAGAGTGTCCTCCAAAAATGGCCTTAGAACTTTACATCCCTATCAGATACAATTGACTAAGGTAGACCATTGATCCTAACTACCTCTTTGAAGAAAAGATGAGCAATGTGGGAAGCATCATTTGTGCTTTTACATGGTATAAAATGGACCATTTTACTAAACCTATCCACTATTACAAAAACAATGTCAAAGCCTTGCTTTGTTTTAGGAAACCCCATGACAAAATCCATTGAGATGGACTCCCATGGTCTAGAAGGAATTGGTAAGGGTTGATATAGTCCTTGATTGGTTGACATGCCTTTAGCTTTCTGACATATTGTGCAAGTTTCTATGAACTTCTTAACATCATTGTTCATTTTAGGCCAAAAATAACTTCTCCTTACCATGTTTGTTGTCTTATGAATGCCAAAGTGACCTCCTAGGCCACCACAATGCTTTTTCCTGATTATGTTTATCCTCATTGAGCATTTTGGTATACATAGTTGAGCTCCTTTGAATAGTAGTCCATTCTGAATTAGATAATTAGAAAAGTCAATATGGTATCTTCCAACCATCTTTGTGCAAATTTGATATATCTCTACAAAATCAGGGTCATCAGGGTATAGGTGCTTGAGAGACTCGACTCCCACACTTTTTAGTTGTATTTCTTCAATTAGACCAACCCTCCTAGTAAGGGCATCAACAAATTTGTTTGTTACACCCTTCTTATGCTTAATGTTGAAGGTGTAGGCCTGGAACTGTTCTACCCATTTTAGATGTCTGACAGAGAGTTTTTCTTGTGAATTAAGGAAGCTTAATGCATGGTTATCAGTATATACCACAAATTACTTTGGGATCAAATAGTGCCCTCCATCTTGAGGGCTTGGACCATGGCATAAAGCTCTAGGTCATATGTAGAGTATTTCCTTTTGGCCTCATTTAGTGTCTCTAAGAAAAAGGCAACTGTCTTACCTTCTTGACTTAGGACTGCTCCTATAGCCAAATTGCTAGCATCTATCTCCACAGTGAAGAATTTGTTGAAATCAGGGAGGACCAAGATAGGATATTGGGAAACCCTATTCTTCAAGTATTGGAATGCATCATTTGCTTCCTTTAATCATGTAAAATTAGTTTTCTTTCCTCCTTTAATGGTTTCAAGCATCAGTGCACACACATGACTAAATATTTTGATGAACTTTCTATAGAAAGTTGAAAGTCCATGGAAGCTTCTTACATCACCTTGATTCTTTGGTGGAGGCCAGTTGATGATTAATTATACCTTCTCAGGGTCCATCTTGAGGGTACCTTGTGAGATCACAAATCCTAGGAACACAAGTTCCTTCCTCATAAACATGCACTTCTCCAAGTTGATTACCAACTTGTGTTGATGTAGTCTTTTTAATACCTATTCCACATGATCAAGATTGTCTTCCTTTCTATGACTAAATATTAGTATGTCATCAAGGTAAACAACAACAAATTTGCCAATAAAATCAATAAATATCTCATTCATTAGCCTCATAAAAGTGCTAGGGGCATTGCTTAAGCCAAAGAGCATTACTAACCATTCAAACAAACCTTCAGTAGTCTTGAATGTTGTTTTCCATTCATCTCCTAGTTTGATTATGATTTGATGATAACCGGACTTTAAGTCTATCTTGCTGAAGTAGCAAGCACCTCCTAGTTGATCTAATATATCCTCAATCCTTGGTATGGGGAATATAAACCTTATGGTGATCTTATTGATGGCCCTGCTGTCAGTACATAACCTCCATTTGCCATCCTTTTTAGGGGCTAGAACTGATGGTACTACACATGGACTGAGACTCTTTTGAATAAGTCCTCTTTCCAATAGTTCTCCAACTTTCTTTGTAATCTCTACATGCTACAGTGGTGTCATTTTATATGGGGCCTTATTAGGTAGAGAGGAACCAGGTATCAAGTCAATTTGGTGACTGATATCTCTTAAGGGAGTAGGTGTTCTTCCTACAGTGGTGTATGGAATCTACATCAAATTGCCAAGGCCTACCTAGAAGGATGTGTGAAGCATCCATTTCAACCACATCACAAAGAACTTTTTCCTTAAAGTTTGCAATTGAGAACTCTATCCATGCTTGTTCTGTTACTAGAGTTTTCTAGCCTTTTGTTAGCCAAGAGACATGATAGGGGCAAGGGTGTGGATTCTTAGGGAGGTTTAACTTTTGAACTATTTCACAAGATGCAAGATTTTCAGTTGAACTAGAATCTATAAGTAGATTACATACCTTTCCATGACATTTGATCTTTGTCCTGAAGAGATTCTTCCTTTGTGGAGGCTCTTGGTTTTGGGGTACTTGAAGGAAGACCTACCTCATCATTAAACATACTCCTTCCTCTAGTTCCAAGTCTCTAGTGTCAGCATTGTCTTCTTGTTTATCTTCTTGGATAAGTTGTGCTCTCCTCTCACCTTGACTGTTATTACTGTTCTCAAGGCACCTTCCTACATGATGTCCCATCTAATTGCAATAGAAAATTTTTGATGGTCCATTACCTCTTCCAGAGTTTGTTCTTCCTCTATTGAAGGGCCTCCTTCCTCTATAGTTTCCTCTGAAGTTTGAGTCACTATTTTCTTTGTCTCCTTGGTCAAGGGTCCTGCTGCTGCTATCCCTATTATGTCCCTCGTTCCAAGAGTTTCCTTTTCCTCTAAAGTTCTTCCCATTATCATTACTCTTTCCTTTTCCAAACTCCTATTTCCTTTTCCATTTCTCCTCTACCTTGAGTTCCATTTGATAGCACTTATTGATTGTGGTAGGGCAGTGTAGGCTTAGTTCCTCTTGAATGGATACCTTCAAACCTTTCATGTATCTTGCTAGTTTTTCTTCCTAATCTTTTCCCACATTTGTCTTCATACATAGTTTTAGGAACTCCTTGGTGTATGAGCCTACATCCATGTCTTTTTGCTTCAAAATTTTCTTCCTCCTACGGATTTGCACCCCATAATCTTCAGGCACATATGTCTCCTTGACCAATGCTATCATCTTGTTCCATGAGTTGATCATGCTCTTCCCATTCTTCACCATTCCTATTTGGATGAAGTTCCACCAAGTCAGGGCTGCTCCCTTAAACTTGGATCTTTCCATCTTTACCCTTTGCTTTTCAGAGATGTCCTCACATTCAAAGAATGTTGTCAAAGCCTCTACCCAATCCAAGGCTAAATCTACATTCATCTTGCCATTGAAGACCGGTAAGTCTATCTTCTCCACCATGGTTCTTCTCCCCATGGACTTTAAGGCATCAATGAGGGGCCTTTGGTGTGCAAGGATGTACTAATCAGGACTATCTTCATCCTTTTCACTCCCCTCTTCATTTTCAGACCCATCTTCTTTATCCTTATATAGCTTCTTTTCAATTTCTTGAAGCCTCTTAGTTAAGGTTGTGTTTGCAGCCCTTTTTTCTCTCACCATATTTTCTAATTCACTTTTTGTGACCCTTTCAGGGACCTCTTCATCCTTAGGAGTAGACATAGCTCTGATACCACTTGATGTAAAGTGGGCAGTCAGAAGCCTTTAAACAATGAGCAATTGGTAAGAATTGGGTACCAAGTACACCAAAGTATGGAGGTAAAGTACCCTACACCTATCCCAAGTGTAGAATGAACAAGAAATGAAGTTATCACAACCACAAGATCCAAGGGTGACCTAATCACTAGGTTTCACAAAGTTTTAGGCACCAATAACCAAGGGTTACTAAGGAGTTTCCTTAACCCAATAAACAACCAAACCCCATGAAATGACTCACAAGACTAGGGGTGGCCTACAATAACAGTTCTAACCTACTTAGGTCCTATTTGTTTATTTCCAATGATTCTTTCACTTACAAGCAACCCATACATACTAGTTGCTTCACAAACTAAGGACTAGGCTTGTAGCCTTTCCTAGAAGGAATTTTGATCATAAGTCAAAATAATTCCACATGAGAGATGAAATAGGTTGGAGATTCTAACACCCTTTGGGGCTTTACAAAACATATCTAAGTACCAAGATGTGAAGTCCAATGAATGATATTGAAACACCTAAACTAGACTGAGCTATTAGGCCTAATTAGGACTCTAGTTGTACTATGGGTGCTCTTTCTCCCAAGCCAACACCTGAAAAAATTATGGGAGCATGTGAGGACATGTAAAATAACTTATAATCTAGATTTTTGAGGCTTGATGAATCCCCAATTGAGAGTTATGGTGACTGTTCTAAGTCACAGACTGGTGCACACATAGAGATGTACACCTAGGGCATAACGACAAACCCACTCCCCTAGAAATCCACACCTCTAACCTATAGAATATGAAAATAAATTGAGAAAGGTTGAATTCCACCAAGGGGCATCAATTTCCCATGGTGGAATTGGTCCAAACAACCAAGCGCTATTGGAAACCCTAGTTTTAAGTCTTCAATCTAGGCAGTCTCACTAAAAACTAGATATCTCACAAACTAGGAAAGATTAGAACATGAGACCAATTAAAAATGAAATTATATTTAGGGATCCAACTTTTGGTTTCACAATTTCATGCTCTCCTATCCGTACCCATCCGTACACTTCAATTCTCCTTGGAATTTGCAGAGAAATGTTGATATTTTTATTGATTTGAATTGCCAAAATTACATATCTTACATTCCACCCACCTAAAATGGCTTATGAAGGTGTCCCCCATTTTTTACAAGTTAATTTCAAACCATTTGACCATTGGGGGCTTTGGTTACAACTTTTGGCAAAAGTTGTCAAAGTTGCTAAGCAACTTTTACAACATTTTTGCAATTTTTGCATACTAGGAGACCAAACTTGGTCTAGATCTAATCTACTGATCCAACAAAGATCTAAATCATTAAAAACATGAAAATAAAAAAAATCCTAAGTTTCTATTCCTTTTGACCACCTTTGACCATAGTTGACCAAGGGCTTATAGTTATGCCAATCTTGGAACTAGGTCTTACAACTTGGTCTATATGCCTAGATGGAAGATCTATTCTAACTAGATGTCCTTAGGATTTTGATGAACATTATTTGTTAAGTTTATTATGGGTACTCATTCACCAGAGAGAGAGAGAGAGAGAATGGGAAGGGAATAGAGTAGGAGAGAGAGATAATGGGAAGGGGACATAGTAGGAGAGAGAGACGGGGAAGGGGAGAGAGAAGGGGAAGGATAACCAATTCATTACAATATTAATTAGTAAGGAGCAAGGAAAAATTAAATAATATCATAGTAAGCATTAGAAATCCAAATTCTAATTAGGAGTTTTAAGGAAAGTGACAAAGGTCCTAGATAGGGACATTACATATCCACACATTGTTCAGTAGATACCTCCAAGAACCCACATACATGGGAGTACATTTGAATTAAGACTAAGATTGTTTATTGGCTCAAAAATATTACTGTGTTGTACTTTTGATTAACATCCAATGATTGGATGTGAAATTCACAAATTTGATTATATTACCATTGGTTCTATTTCAAATTCTAGATAAAAAATGGATATTTGACATATGTTGATAAATTTTAGTCAACACCATTTTAAAATAACACATCAGTTTACTTTTAAACATTGAGAATATCATCAATAGGGATTGAACTAAAATTGACACAGGTCATAGGAAATAAATGCCCCAGCTATTTTTTGTCTTCTGCATTTTGAGTTTCTTATTACAATCAGGAGAAGAATATTACTCTCCAAATGGTTTTGGACAGTAACATTTGTACTTCCTCTTCACAAATACTTCTTCCGTCATCTTGCTACCTATTGATACTAACAATAGAATCTACACATTTCTACCATGTAATGGGAAAAAAATGGTTTCCTAATTGATATGAGTCTAAATAATACATGCAAGAACCTTTTCTTTGATATTGCTCACTAACACTTTACAATAGAAAATGTTTACAAAAACTAGCATGTGCTTACATGAGGACATTATTTATTATAGAAATCCTGCATAAAAGCAGCTGTTAAGCCACTCAAAAAGTACTAACTGATAGAAAGTGGGATAATGCAGATGCTTTAATAAACCACTATCTTCTTTACTCAAGAAACATCAGGTTCATCTGCTCGATTGGGGCATGTTTGGGAACAAACAATCTCCATTTAAAATCAAGTCTTTGGAAGTAGTTATATTTGTCAGTGGAGGAGATACACCCATTGGATCTGGAATAACTTTATGCTCACTGGAATTTCCATTTCTCTTCAATTGGGATACTCTTAAAAAAATTGCATCTACCCTTTTACCAATTTGGGAAATCAATGGGTCTATTTGTGGACCTCCAAGGAGTTGGTCACGTAAATGAGAACCTTGAGATGAATCAGGAACTTCTCTATGAAAGAGATCAGTACCTTTAGAAGCTCTCCACTTGTTAGCTAAATTAAAACCTTGGACCATAGATGACTGCCCTTTGTTGGAAAATGAGGAGTGATACTACCTTGCCAAAGGTGGCAATGAACTTACATTTGAGGGATAATGCCCAACATGAGTAACCTGGTTTCCCAAGTCCTGTAAATGCAAGGCCATTGATGAATAGGCATTTCTAAGAGAAATATTTGTGGTGCTAGAATGAAGTGCATGACCAAATTCTTTGCCTACTAATGAACCAATTTGAGGCTTCATTTCACATTGCTCTGTGGATAATTCCACAACACTTGTTACTTCTCTATCTGAATTTTTTGTGTCAGTGTACATGTGCACTGAAGAGCTTCTATCACTACTTGAGCTACTAGCAGATGGTGAGTACTCATCATCATCATCTGACATAGGCTCACATGCATATCTTACTTCTTTCCTTTGCCGCTTTCCCCTTCCTAGCTCTTCCTCCTCATCTATAACTTCTATCATGGGTCCAAGAAGTTATTCCCACTCTTTCCCATTAATATGCAAATATTTTTGTCCATAACAGTATTTTCTACATTTATTATGATATTGATCCGATTTGATGCACCTTCACTATTTGATTCATACTTCCCTTTCATTTTACTTGCTTTGCTCATTTTGCACATCATGGGCCAAGATTTGACAGCGGCTATGACCTTGGTATTGTCGTCGTTAATGATAAGTTTTACCTTTTAGCTATTAATTTTTTGTCATTTTTCCTATATGATGCTTTTGTGTATGAATTGTGGATATTATCTTGGAAACTTTTCATTTTTTCTTGTAGGATGCCTTTGTATACAAATTTTGGAGAATCTCTACTAAAGAGTAGGTAAGGATGGCTAAGCTGAGTGTAGCAGAGAGGGAGAGGACTAAATTGAGAGAGAAGAGGTAGAGAGTGATAACAACAAAAATATTTCAGGGATTGTAGAAATATGGAAATTATAATCTTCCTCCTAGAGCAGACACTAATGAAGTTCTATGTGCCTTAGCAGAGGAAGCCAGCTGGATTGTTAAACCTAATGATACTACATACAGAAATGCGGTATGTATTTTTGGCCTAAATTTTATTTTTCCTTTCTTTTAGGTCTTTAAAGGTGGCCAGCTAAATATTTGTATTAAATGTTAGGGAATGCAAGAAAATAATATGATTCCGAGCACGAGCATGAGTCCCTACAGGGGCATAGTTGTGCCTTTTACAAGGGCTGTAAACCCTAGCTATGTAGAAATGGAGGCTTTGAAAAATAGTTCACACTTGGAATACTCAAGTGTATCCTAATGGATCCTACAACCCCTTCAGAAACACTTGAGCATTCAAATGTGTCAAAAGGGGTCATGGCAACTTCCTAGGGGTCCTAGTAAGCCTTATAATGCATTAGGGCCCCTAGGAAGCCCCCATGACCCCTTTCAACACATTGGAAGCCTCAAGTGTGTCCTAAGGGGTCCTCCAACCCCTTCAGACAAACTTGAGCATTCAAATGTGTCAAAAGGGGTCATGGGGACTTCCTAGGGGTCCTAGTACACCTTATCACATGTTAGGACCCCTAGGAAGTCCCCATGACCCCTTTAGACACATTGGAACCCTCAAGTGTGTCCTAAGGGGTCCTATGACCCCTTTGAACACACTTTAGGATTAAAATGTGTCAGAAGGGGTCATGGGGACTTCCTAGGGGTCCTAGTATGCGTTATCATGTGTTAGAACCCCTAGTCAACTCCCATGAACCCTTTTGACACATTGGAACTCTGAAGTCTATCCTAAGGGGTCCTACAACCCCTTTGGACACACTTGAGTATTAAAATGTGTCAAAAGGGGTCATGGGGACTTCCTAGGGGTCATAATATGCCTTATCACATGTTAGGACCCCTAGGCAGTTCCCATGACCCCTTTCGACACATTGGAACCCTCAAGTGTGTCCTAAGGGGTCCTATGACCCCTTTAGACACACTTGAGCATTCAAATGTATCAAAAGGGGTCATGGGGACTTCCTATGGGTCCTAGTATGCCTTATCACGCATTAGGACCCCTAGGAAGTCCCCATGACCCCTCTGGACACATCAAAATGTTCAAGTGTGTCCTAAGGGATCCTACAACTCCTTCAGACACACTTGAGTGTTCAAATGTATCAAAAGGGGTCATGAGGACTTCCTAGGGGTCCTATTATGCCTTATAATGTGTTAGGACCCTTAGGATGTCCCCATGACCCCTTTGGACACATTGGAATGTTCAAGTGTGTCCCAAGGGGTCCTATGACCCCTTTGAACACACTTGAGAATTCAAATGTGTAAAAAGGGGTCATGGGGACTTCCTAGGGGTCCTAGTATGCCTTATCATGCATTAGGACTCCTAGGTAGTCCCTATGACCCCTTTTGACACATTGGAACCCTCAAGTGTGGCCCAATGGTTCCTACAACTCCTTCAAAAACACTTGAGCATTCAAATGTGTCAAAAGGGGTCATGGAGACTTCCTAGGGGTCCAAGTATGCTTTATCACACATTAGGACCCCTAGGAAGTCCCCATGACCTCTTTGGACACATTGGAATGCTCAAGTGTGTCCTAAGGGTTCCTATGACCCCTTCGAACATGCTTGAGTGTTCAAATGTGTCAAAAGGAGTCATGGGGACTTCCTAGGGGTCCTAGTACATCTTATCATGTGTTAAGACCCCTAGGAAGTCCCCATGACCCCTATGGACACATTGGAACCCTCAAATGTGTCCCAAGGGGTTCTATGACCCCTTCCAACACACTTGAGCATTAAAATATGTCAAAAGGCATCATGGGGACTTCCTAGGGGTCCTAGTATGCCTTATCACACGTTACGACCGCTAGGAAGTCCCCATGACCCCTTTGGACACATTGGAATGCTCAAGTGTGTCCTAAGAGGTCCTACAACCCCTTCAAACACACTTGAGCATTCAAATGTGTCAAAAGGGGTCATGGGGACTTCCGAGGGTCCCTAGTATGCCTTATCATACATTAGGAACCCTAGGAAGTCCCCAGGACCCCTATGGACACATTGGAACCCTTAAGTGTGTCCTAAGGGGTCCTACATCCCCTTCGAGCACACTTGAGCATTGAAATATGTCAAAAGGGGTCATGGGGATTTTCTATGGGTCCTAGTATGCCTTATCACAAGTTAGTACCCCTAGGAAGTCCCCATGACCCCTTTGGACACATTGGAATGCTCAAGTGTATATTAAGGGGTCCTACAATCCATTCGGACACACTTGAGCATTCAAATTTGTCAAAATGGGTCATGGGGACTTCCTAGGGTTCCTAGTACACCTTATCACATGTTAGGACCCCTAGGAAGTCACCATGATCCCTATGGACACATTAGAATTCTCAAGTGTGTCTTAAGGGGTCCTATGACCCCTTCAGACACACTTGAGCATTCAAATGTGTCAAAAGTGGTCATGGGCACTTTCTAGGGGTCCTAATATGCATTATCATGCATTAGGACCCCTAGAAAGTCCCCATGACCCCTTTCAACACATTGGAACCCTCAAGTGTGTCTTAAGGGGTCCTACAACCCCTTTGGATACACTTGAGCATTCAAATGTGTCAAAAGGGGTCATGGGAACTTCCTAGGGATCTCGGTATGCCTTATCACATATTAGGGCCCCTCGAAAGTCCCCATGACCCCTATGGACATATTAGAATGCTCAAGTGTGTCCCAAGGGGTCCTACGACCCCTTCAGACACACTTGAGCATTCAAATGTGTCAAAATGGGTCATGGGGACTTCCTAGGGGTTGTAGTATGTCTTATCATGAGTTAGCACCCCTAAGTAGTCTCCATGACCCCTTTTGACACATTAGAACTGTTAAGTGTTTCCTAAGTTATCCTATGACCCCTTTGAACACACTTGAGGGTTCCAATGTGTTGAAAGGGGTCATGGGGACTGCTTAGGGGTTGTAGTATGCCTTATCACATGTTAGGACACCTAGGAAGTCCCCATGACCCCTTTGGACACATTGGAATGCTCAAGTGTGTCCTAAGGGGTCCTATGAGCCCTTAGGACACACTTGAACATTCCAATGTGTGAAAAAGGGTCATGGGGACTTCCTAAGGGTCCTAGTACAACTTATCATGTGTTAGGACCCCTAGGAAGTCCCCATGACCCCTATGGACACATTGGAACCCTTACATGTGTCCCAAGGGGTCCTACAACCCCTTTGGACACAATTGAGCATTCAAATGTGTCAAAAGGGATCATGGGGACTTCCTAGGGGTCCTAATATGCCTTATCATGTGTTAGGACCCCTAGGAAGTCCCCATGACCCCTTAGGACACATTGGAATGCTCAAGTGTCTCCTAAGGGGTCCTACGACCCCTTCAGACACAGTTGACCATTCAAATGTGTTAGAAGGCATCATGAGGACTTCTTAGGGGTCCTAGTACTCCTTATCATGTGTTAGGACCCCTAGGAAGTCCCCATGACCCCTATGGACACACTGGAATGCTCAAGTGTGTCCCAAGGGGTCCTACGACCACTTCAAACACACTTGAGCATTAAAATGTGTTAAAAGGGGTCATGGGGACTTCCTAGGGGTCCTAGTATGCCTTATGATGTGTTAGGACCCCTAGGAAGTCTCCATGACCCCTTTTGACAAATTGGAACTCTCAAGTGTGTCTTAAGGGATCCAATGATCCCTTCAGACACACTTGAGTGTTCAAATGTGTCAAAAGGGGTCATCAAGACTTCCTAGTGGTTCTTGTACATCTTATCATGTGTTAGGATCCCTAGAAAGTCCCCATGACCCCTTTTGACACATTGGAGCCCTCAAGTGTGTTGTAAGGGGTCCTACGACTCCTTCAGATACACTTGAGTGTTCAAATATGTCGAAAGGGGTCATGGGGACTTCCTAGGGGTCCTAGTACATCTTATCACATGTTAGGACCCCTAGGAAGTCCCCATGACCCCTTTGGACACATTGGAATGCTCAAGTGCATCCTAAGGGGTTCTACAACCCCTTCGGACACACTTGAGCATTCAAATGTGTCAAAAGGGGTCATGAGGACTTCCTAGGGTCCTAGTATGCCTTATCACACATTAGGACCCCTAGGAAGTCCCCATGACCCCTATGGATACATTGAAATGCTCAAGTGTGTCCCAAGGGGTCCTACAACCCCTTTGGACACACTTGAGAATTCAAATTTGTCAAAAGGGGTGATGGGGACTTCTTAGGGGTCCTAGTATGCCTTATCATGTGTTAGGACCCCTAGGTAGTCCCTATGACCCCTTTCGACACATTGGAACCCTCAAGTGTTTCCCAAGGGGTCCTACGACCCCTTCGAACACACTTGATCATTCAAATATGTCAAAAGGGGTCATGGGGACTTCCTAGGGGTCCTAGTACACCTTATCACATGTTAGGATCTTTAGAAAGTCCCCATGACCCCTTTCAACACATTGGAACCCTCAAGTGTGTCCTAAGGGGTCCTACAACCCCTTCAAACACACTTGAGCATTCAAATGTGTCAAAAGGGGTCATGCGAACTTTCTAGACATCCTAGTATGCCTTATCACGCGTTAGGACCCCTAGGAAGTCTTTATGACCCCTTTGGACACATTGGAATGCTCAAGTGTGTCCTAAGGGGTCCTACAATCCCTTGGGATATAGTTGAGCATTCAAATATGTCAAAAGGGGTCATGAGGACTTCCTAGGGGTCCTAGTATGCCTTATCATGTGTTAGGACCCCTAGAAAGTCTCCATGACCCCTTTCAACACATTGGAACCCTCAAGTGTCTCCGAAGGGGTCATACGACCCCTTCGGACACGCTTGAGTGTTTAAATGTGTCAAAAGGTGTCATGGGGATAATGTACCTTAAGTGTTCTTACAAAAAAATTTATGCCACTATTAGTTTCTAGAACAGATGATGACATCTACTTACTCAGTGTAGTTAGACTATCGAAATTACAAGGAGTCTGTAGAAAAATCCTGTGCTGGATACTTTCAAGAGGACTTGGGCTAAAATTTTTTTCATCAAATCAACTATGTAGGTATTTTTTTGAATACATTATATATATATATAATATGTATTATATATATTATATACATTAGTATATATATAATATATTATATATATATTATATACATTAGTATATATAATATACATTATATATATATTATATACCTCTTTTTATTTATAAAACTTCAATTTTTTCATTTACTCTCGCCATTTTTTCATGTACCCGATTATTGCCTAGTATAACTTTGACCAAAATATTCCCTATCCCCATAGACTGGAGAAGCATGGGATTTCAGACTTTTTTCATGGGTTGCAAGAAATAAAAACATGATTTGGGGCCCATTTTTTTAATTTTACTCAACTTGTGGTCTAACCATGGGAAGCAGCAGTTGTCAAAAGGCTAAACGCAAGAGGAAGGTGACGGATGAAGAAATTCAAGAATATAGGGAAAAAGATAGGGAAAATCACCGAAGAAGGAGAGAAGGTATCTTAAACATTAATCAAGGTGACCCCGTAAATGTAGTTGCAAGTGAAGAGGATGTTGAATTTGAAAATAATATGGAAATTAATTTTGTGAATAACAATGTATGGAGTGAAGATGAAAATGTAGAGATGGAGAATGAAAATGTAGACTTGGGGAATGAAAACGTAGATTTGGGGAGTGGCAATGAATGTAATGAAGATGAAAATGTACAGATGGAGATTGAAAAGGTTTTCTTGGGGAATGAAAATGTTGTACAAGAACCACATGAACATTACACATCTCCAAATTATATGTGAAATGAAGTCCCTTGCAATAAAGATAATCAAACTTCAAATTGGGGGTGTTCAAGAACACCTACATGGTTAATTGAAATTGAGGAGAACATTATGAATAATTGGGAAGGAAAGATGTCACATAGAACTGTTAGGTTGTGGGCTTCAAGACTTTATGATCAATTTTTTGGAAACAAGACATTGGTTGAGCAATGTCAAATTTTTGTACATTTGTTAAAGATGCAAAAGATGAGACCTGTGCTTGTGAAATTGAAGATTCATGTGAACAAGAAAATGGAGAGAAATGCCATTGTTGTGAAGAATCTTTTCAATGCTCTCAATAGCATTGGAAAGACTAGTAGAGAAAAAGACAAGAGAGTTTCTCAGAGGGTTATTACAACCTCCTTAGTAAGTCATCAGTCGAGAAAGGCTTGTTTGATGAGACAAACTTGTGTTGACTTCAATATAGACTGTAAAACTTTGGGTAGAGCACTTGCAAAAAGAGAAAGACTTGATGATCTACTTCAAATTAATACATGGGCTTATGGTGGGAGACTTCCACATTTTGATAAGAAGCTAATAGATGTTGTCAAGGATGAAATTCAACAATTTTGGGATGCTAACTCAAGAGTGTCACCAAATGTGAAGGATGTCTTGAAGTTGAGAGTTGCTAATCGAGACCACACTCCACATCCTAAACATTATGTGGAGGTAAGTGAAGCAATGTTGTATAAATTTTTTTGTGAGATACATCCAACATTGAAAATATCACAAAGGTCTTATGAATCCATGAAGCCATTTTATTGTGTACCCCTTAAGATTAGAAATACATGTTGCAAATATCATGTTGAGTTTTCAATGCATCATGAATTATTATGGTCCATTTGTTCTACTTTGCATACTAATGAAATTCTAGAGGATTGTGGTGCAAGTGGTCTTCTCAAATCATCAAGAGACTTGCTAGATCAATTTTTATGTCAAAGAGATCATGGTTGTTTATTTTATAAAAAAGATTGCTTAAATGCCAAGTGCTTAGAATGTGGTAGCTTGTCCAAGTTTAGGACATGTTTTCATGAGGGTTTGGAACACAATTTTGGAAAGACACTCATCCAAAAAAAGGTATATGAAATAGTGAAATATACATTGAAGAGTGGAGGTGAAGGCTCTATATGTGAGTTAGTTGCAAAAGAATACAATGTTGCTCATTTTATCTCAGGTTTCAAGACAAATTTTTTTTACAAGTATGCAAGGCATAGTCATAGGTCTCAATGGTTGGAAAGAATGGAATTCCCGTATTTGAAGACTATGAGAAGCACAAAACTATTCTCATGTATTCACACCTTGTTATAGAAACAAATGTCAAGTTGTTAAAGCATCAAGGAAGACCAAAGACAAAAGAACTTTGGACTATTAGTACTGCTAATCATGAAGCAATATTGGAGACCCTAAAGCAAAGAGATGACCCTTTAGGAACACTTGAATAGGTAATAAGTTAACTTAGTGCATTGTTTTCTAAGTTCATTAAGCTTAATTTTGATACATTAATTTCACCTTTCTTAGATTGTATTTTGAGTCAATAAACTTGGTTTTGTATGTGGATTGTAACTTATGTAGGAGCACCCATGGTCACCATGGATCCAATCAGAGATAGAAGGACAAAAGGATCCTTAATGGCTAATTGAGATCTTTTGAAGCCTATAATAGAAATTTGTAACAATCAATTTGATTTAAAAGTTAAATGTCCTAGAAGTCTTGATTACTTATAACCAAAATCATGTATGGGTGGCCAATAGTGCCAACAAGGGATCTTACATGTCATTTAATTATGTCATTTGCATGGTTTGAATTATTATATGTTTTATTGTTGTTTCTAATGCTTTAAGGATATTATTTTTTATCATTTCAAACAATCTATAGAAGTTAAACCTCAAACATAATAAGCTCCATGAATAGGGTATTCTTGAGTAAAGAAAAACAAATGTCCTAATATTCAGTCTTTGTTATTGGGTTTTGGGAGGGGTGGAAAAATATTAAAAATAATTGAATTTTTACTAGAGTACTGACTGGCTTAATCATGCTTAGTTTCACATTTCAAATTTCAAACATACCATTAATAGTAATTGCAACGGAATTGGGTCAAGAAAAGAAGTGTGCATGCTTTCCCATTTGGGTCTTCTCTTGTTTCAGAATGAAAACCTAATTGTTTCCACTGTAGATAAGGACATGTTCCCAAGGACTACTTACTCAATCTGTAAAACAAAACTACTTGTAGTCTGCCCAATGTACCATAATGCATTGTGTGTTTTATGGTCTGCGAGTGACGTGCTTTCTGAGTTTGCAAGGGAGAGTAAAAGGGTTAAATTTTTTGTTATTGAAAATGGTGTGGAATATAAGTTGGTGGTTCACTTTCATGACATTTTAAATTCTAGTGACAACTCCATTCCGCCCAAGGAGTCACTGGAATGCTTGCAACCACGCTTGACCCAAGTGACCCTAAGGTGCACTAAAGCACGATTAGGCAATGATCTTATGAGGCTCATACCTTAGATCTCATGAGAGGTATCAAAAAAATGTCAAGGGCTATAGGATCATGATTCTAAGGTATACAATAACCTCTCTTGGTTTTGGGTGATTCGACTTCATTTGCATTTGGCAAGGCGATCTCAGTCAATGCCAAAACTTGCAGTGAGGGTCAATTGAAAGTAGCTTAGCAGTGTATCTTTCAAACTGTTTGTCCTGGCATCAAACCATCTACTCCATTAGCTCTGGTTGGCTAGGTAAATGCCAGTGACAACCCCATTCCACCCATGGAGTCACTGGAATGCTCGCCACCACGCTCGACCCAAGTGACCCCAAGGTGCACTAAGAATGATTGGGTAGTAATCCTCTGAGGCTCGTATCTTAGACCTCATGAGAGGTATCAAAAAATTGTCAAGGGCTATGAGATTGTGTTTCCAAGGTCTAAAATAACCTCTCTCAGTTTTGGGCGATTTGACATCATTTGCATTTGGAAAGGTGATCTTAGTCGATGCCAAAACTTGCAGTGAGGGTCAGTTGAAAGTAGCTCAACAACGTATCTTTCAAACTATCCGTCCTGGCATCAAACCATCTACTCCATCAGCTCTATTTGGCCAAATAAACACCAATGACAACCTCATTCCACCCACTGAGTCACTGGAATGCTCACCACCACGCTCGACCCAAGTGACCCCAAGGTGCACTAAGCACAATTAGGTAGTGATCCTCCAAGGCTCGTATCTCAGACCTCGTGAGAGGTATCAAAAAAATGTTAGTGGCTACAAGATCATTTTTCTGAGGTCTACAATAACCTCTCTTAGTTTTGGTCGATTTGACTTCATTTGGATTTGGCAAGGTGATCTCAGTCGATGCCAAAACTTGTAGTGAGGGTCAGTTGAAAGTAGCTCAGCAGTGTATCTTTCAAACCATCCATCCTGACATCAAACCGTCTACTCCATTAGCTCTAGTTAGCTGGGTAAACACTAGTGACAACCCCATTCCACCCACGGAGTCACTAGAGTTCTCGCAACCACGCTCGATCCAACACTAGTACATTTGACCTTAAATTTTGACTAAACAATTCAACCATCAAATAAAAATGTTTAGGTTGGTCGAATTAGAGAAGGAAAACTTTTTTTTTTAAATACATGTCTGTGTTGGTCACAATTTTGACCAACACAGTGGTAGTCAAAATTGTGACCAACACAGGCATGTATTAAAAAAAAACAAAAGTTTGAAACTTCATTTCACCGCTTCATTTCAGCCCACACAAAGGAGGTAGAAGCTAGAGAAGGGTAGAAGTGAAGGAGGTTTAGGGTACATCATGTCGGCTCTGCTATGAAGTCGTGCCCCTAATTTGTGCTTTCATCATGGAGATCCCATGCCACTGAATGAAAAAACAAATTAGGGTAATGTTATTTAACTTGTTCAGTGCTCAGAATTGGGAAAGACATTAACTGCGCTTCATGGTTGATGCCCTAGTTTGGGTGTAATCAATGTGTGGAACCACTGAAGTAAATGAATGTCTACAACAATGAATGAAAAGGGATTAATACAACAAAAACACTAGTAGAAGCTAATAGGGTGAAGAGTTGAACCGGAGGGTTAAGGTATGTCGAATCGATTTCCAATAAGAATCGAATGCTATATATAAATAGAGGATTTAGGATTTATGAAAAGTTGGTTGAATTAGTTGTTTAGAATTTATATAAGTTGAAGTCTCAATTCGGTTATTCTGATGCATTAAAGGAATTGCAATGTTTCTTTGTTCAATTCATGCCATTTTCGAATGAGTCTCATTTTATATTGAGTCTCATTATTAGATAGACCACTGGCGTAACAACAGTTAGAATGGTTCTCATTATTAGGTTAGAATGGTTCTCATTATTCTATTTTTCTACTGCAATAACAGTAAACTAAAATAATAAATGCTATTAGATAGACCACTGGTGTAACAATAGTTTCAATATAAAATGAGAACCATTCTAACCATGGAATGTTAATTGTAACCTATATTAGTAGATCATTAATCGTGCATATGAAGAGTTGTGTGGAGTAAAGGTGATCACAGTTAAAGAACAATGAGAAAATACAATGAAATTGGATGCAATGTGTAGTAGTGGATGATCTGTCTGAATAAGGAAGGGTTTTTATGTTTGAAAATGTTTTGTCATGTTGAATGAATGGTTATTCGATCACTAATTTGATGCAGGAGTGAGTTGTAATAGGAGATTGGGGAAGCCCTAGAAAACTAGGGTTTGGAGTCAAGATTTGGGGTTTTTGGTGTTGCAGGGCCCGTGAGTCTGATTGCTTGTGGAATTAACCATTTTGAGTCATTTTATAACTCTATTGAAGGTTTGGTGGGATAAGGGAATGTGAGGAGAGTAGTTTCTTTGAAAATTTGGTCATTTTCATGCATTGAAAACAAGGGTTCAGTCATGGTTAGGTGTGTTGGTCCAAAGTAACCCTATAAAATCTTTTGGTGTGTTATAGAACTCTGAAAAGGGTGTCTAGAAATGTTTTCATCTTGTCAAGTGTTTTGAGGGAAGACAAAGTTATTACCATCCTAAGTCTGCTGCAGGGTTATTGGTAGCCTATTAAGCCTTTGGAACAGTTTGAAAGAACTTTGTGTATTGGAAGCATGGGAATTAAAATAGAGTCTTAGATTTCCTTGAGTCTAAGTGGTTTGAAGCCTAGGAAACCTAATCCATCATTGTGTAGTATTGTGGAGGCCTTGACAAGTCAGATCTTTTAAACATTTGAGGTTGTTGATAAGCTAGAGTGCCTAGATCTCTGAAATTACCAATTCTCATTGTGTTTTGAATACCACCACCCTTATTCCTTTTGGTTTGGAGTAATTTTATTTCATTTTAAATAAGTTATGGTAGTTTTATTAAATTATTTGAATGATTAAATGAAGATTGGATCATCAAGATCAAGATTGGATTCAAAATTACTCCAAACCAAAAGGAATAAGACTCCAAACCAATGAAATAAAATTGCCATAACTTATTTAAAATGAAATAAAATTACTCCAAACCAATGTAATAATTGTGCAATGATTATTGGAAGCCATTCTCGACTCAATTAATGACCAGATTTAAATTGCATTCTCTGTCGCAGAGAAACAGTTTCCACAAGTTGATAAACTTCTTCAATAAACTTGATACTAAGACTTGAGTTACATCAAAACGCAACATAAAACATTTAAAATAAATATTTTTTCTTTTTTATCGAATTCCATCATAAAATATTCATAATAAAGACATGCTTGATCATGATGACTATATGGGTGTTAAACTGTCGAACTGAAAGAGCAAACCAAACAAAATGAGTTGTAAATAATAAAAATGAAACATTCGGGAAACACTGAACAATCATAGAGAAGAATCAAATGTAAAACTAGACTATTATTTTCATTCATCATACGTATTACATTGATCATATCATTCCCATTGATCTCTCTCTTCATCGATTCTCCACTCTCATACCCCCTATTCTCGGCTTCTACATTGCAGAGATAAAGATCTCCAAACTCACAACCTGGTAACTAAATCATATAACTTAGTGAAGAATACTCAAAATAGAGATCAATGGTTAAGACAAAAGGCATTCTTACATTTAGTTAAGGGTAGTACTTAAAGAATAATATAGATCAATAGTGAAGATTAAAAGTCACCCTTACATTTAATGAAGAGTCTATTATATTTGAGTCTATCAGAAAGTCATGGAAAGTTCCTTATAGATATTTGAAGAGAGTCCTATTATTCATTACATTACTTGCAATATGTATGCTGATATTTCATTGTCTCTATATATGCTAAGTGTTTATATAAGAGTGGGGATATGCTATGTAACTTTACTTAGTCACAGTCTTAATTATATAAGGATATATACTTAATCGTAGTATAAACTTGAATAAAAAATAGATAATTTTAAAATAGAAATATGAGGGGACTAGGATATTATAAAATAACGAGCATATCTTTGTGAATTATCCTAAGATTGTAGGGCTCAAATATTCATTGTGATTAATACAAGTTTGTAAACATTGATTGATGTATTTTGAGGTCATATAATATGGAAATAAGACAACACCTACATAAAACTTGATATCATCACAATATAACATATTTTGATTCTTTGCAAATTTGAACAAGTTTTCATTCACAATATAACATAAAATGTTTTGATTTGGTCTTATATGTTAATTATATATAGTTCCATATTTATTCCGTATAAAATAGTGATGAGATTTATTCTTTTATCTCTATTAATGTAATTATGGGTCTATTATTCACATAATGTCTGAGATATAATAATTCTAGAACCCCTAATTTTATGATCTAGTTATGTCTTAGTTTACTGTATAGCATTGGAGTTCTACATTATGTCTGTACCAAAGATATTCTTCCAACTTTGATGTTACCTTTGATTGCCGAGTGTATGTTTAATCAGCTGGCTGGATTACTAAATTGGTCTTTTAACACATTCTCTCGTCTTGTTCGATGACTTCCTCACTATTCCTTAGTATGATCTTCTCACAATTCCCCTTAATCTTCTCACAATTCTGACAAAACTAACAACATGCCTCATGTTATATGGAAAATTGGTAAACAAGGAGCCACTATAGTTCAATTCCCTTTTTCTAAGTCCTTCATGGAAGTTGAAGTATCACTCTTTAGGAAACTTATATCTCTGGTTCAAAGTTCCCATTAAAATCATTCAAATATTTGAAAACAATACCCAAATTCTCTACAGTGGTAGTATTAACAAAGCATAGCCTCATAGTTCCATTAGTTTGATAATTAATGGTAAGAAATTCCTAATAATATTATATTAGAAGTGAAATGTTGATGCTAAGACAATTACTTTGTGACCATAATAATCCTACATATGTTTTTTTGCACAACAGATAAAGTCTACTATTCAATTCCAAGAGAAACTCACAATTTCAATTGTGACCACACTAGCCTAATCGCAAAAAACTTGTTAGAAACATGAAAAGAAAACATGTTAGCAATTCCATCATTTGTCTGTTGTTTGGGACAATCACCATAGAATTATTTGGACTATCTCTCCTCTTGCCTTGCAAGGTTAAAATGACCTTTTTTTCATCCCTCCTTGAATAGACCCTTACCGTCTTGCACTTGTGCAATGATAGGACACCAATGTTTCTAATTAAGGTTGGTGGGATGATTAGGCCTATCCTGAAAAAAGACTATCAAATCGTTATGCTTTCAAATCAATTACCTATCGATGTATCCCTTGTGAGGGAGAGAAGCCAAACACATAAAGAACATGCACATAAACATGACAACTGAAAAACTTAAATGGAATACACCAAGAAGTACCAAATGATGAATGCACAATTGTTGTAATGGAAAAGCAATATCAGAACCATCCATTTATAGTCCTAATGATTTTGGAAATTGTTGACAAAGAGTGTTCCTTTTTTTGATTATAGTATAAATGATTTTTCTATAGTTGTAATGATTTTTCTTATTTCTTGTCTTTTGTCCCTTTTTTATTTCCTATGTCTGTGCTTCATGACAAGATTTTCTCACCTTCTTTTGATGGTATATTTCACTCACTCTATGTGGAATACTATTTTGTTCACTATTTTATTTTAGCTTCATATTTCTTTCATTTTTCATATACACACAGACTACACATGCTAATAAAAAAATGAGCTATTTGATTTAGGTTTACTTTTCATTATTGTAAATGGTTAATATTTTTGATGGTACTCCTGGGTGTATTTGGACTGTAAAAATAATCATATAAAAATAATAAATGTAGTAATGATGGTGTGGTGCATTATTGATATAGGTTCGATGACTCTTGTCAATGTGGTGGTGGGAAGTGTGTGTTGAAGACTTCACAGACATTGAACAACCTTGGACGACAATTTTGGTGCTGCCCTAATCGAAAAAAGGTTGCTAATGTGTATATATTTGAAGTTTTTAATGTAAATACTATTCATTATAATATAAGAACTAATGTAGACTGGGTATCATAGGGAAATAATGGTTGCAAATACTTTAGTTGGGTCGATGACAACTCATCTGCATCCATCCACCCATCTCCACTTATCCACAATGAAGGATTTGAGTGCAAAACATGTCAGGCTAGGGAAAATTCTGAAATTATATTTTTACGATTCCTTCTCTATATTGTAATCGCATATCTAATTTGTTGCGACCATATACAGAGAGGAACTTAGGAATTAGTTAGTTTAGTATTTTCATATTGTAACTAATATTTTAATATTGATATGACATAACTTCTCTTTTCCTCAAGTGCGCATATATATGGTTTACATCTTTTTTTAGAATAATTCTTCATGTTTATGGCTCAGGTGAGCCCCAATCTGCTATCAATCACATGATTTAACACTGATTTAGGCTAGAGGTAAACTACATGTGTCATGTAAATAGCATGGTTGAATGCAATCTCTTTTGTGTGTTTTCAAGATTTTTCCCACCAATGCAAGCATAAATAACGCATTGAACATAATCTACAGACGCTGCGTGGTATGAAGTCTTGCTGAAGTTTGAGTGTAGCATGGTATGAAGTCTCGCTGAAGAAGAGTACTATAGAGAGCAGGCCTACCGTACCAAGGAAGTTTGACAAGAACAAGGAATATGGCTTAAACAGAATGGGAAGACATCTTTCTAGCCTAGGCTTGGATCCTTCAACAATTAGCTTGATAATAAATGAAGCAAATGAGAGCTGAGCAACTAGCTTCCCAAGAAAAATCTTGTAAATGAACTGTGCGTACCCTAATTCTTGTGCCTTCTGCGCATACCTAAATGATATATTTGAAACAACAAGGGTAAATTTAGCCTTACCCTTGTTGTTTCAAATATATCATTTGGGTATGCACAGAGGGAACATTAATTGGGGCACATATAGTTCATTTATGGGCTTTTTCTTGGAAATCTAATTGCTCATCTATCATCTACATTATTTATAAGCTAATTGCCGAAGGATCTAGGCTCAGGCTAGAAAGATGTCTTCCCAAACACATAAAAAACATACACATAAACACAACAACTAAGAAACATAAATGTAGATTTCACAATAGATGAGAAACATAATTGTAGGCATCATGGTCACAATTTTTTGGAGACAACATAATTGAGTTGTATACCCAGACGATGGAGAGAAACTTCTGCTCCTCCGATTCCAAGTTGACACTATGGGATCCAAAGACCATAGATAAGGAATAAATTTAGAGAGCGGAGGAGGGCCATAATGACCAAAATAATATAGGATGAACCTCAAGTTAAATGTGGCAACTGTAAACATTTTAATAAAATTCTATTAAAATGTTTACAGTTGCCTCATTTAACTTGAGGTTTGTCCTATATTATTTTTGTCGTTATGGCCCTCCTTCGCTCTCTAAATTTATTCCTTATCTATGGTCTTGGGATCCCACATTGTCAACTTGGAACTGGAGGAGCAGAAGTTGATCTTTATCATCTGGGTATACCACTCAATTACGTTGTCTCCAAAAAAATGTGATCATGATGCCTACAATTATGTTTCTCAGCTGTTGTGTCCCAGGACCCCTTATGACCCTTTACGACCATTTATGAACTCTAAGAATACATCTTAGAGGTCTTAAAATGTTGTAAAGGGTCATAAGAGGCTCCTAGGAGGGGCCAAATGAGCTTCCACCTTCACGTCGTTGGCCTTGTTAAGTAGAGAATGTTAATTAAACTATTCTTGAAACATAATTCTAGGCATCATGGTCACATCAAGGATGAAACTATTCCAAGTTGACACTATGGGATGGAGAACAACTTGGAACCGGAGGTGCAGAAGTTGCTCTCCATCATCTGGGTATACCACTCAATTACATTGTCTCCAAAAAAATGTGACCATGATGCCTACAATTATGTTTCTCAGAGAATGTTAAACTATTCTCAAAACAAAGAGAAGTTGGCAACAACCAATAGAATGACTGTGGACACTTGAAGATAAATATCAAATAGGGGAAAAGCACCTGAAACAATAGAGGAAATAGCTATAGATACAGATGAGGATATTGCAGAAATCCCTAATTTAGTGTTTCAGAGAACAAACGATAGACTGTGAATTAGGAATTTCTGCGATATCATCATCTAAATCTATATCTATTTTATTTACATTGGAATGCAGCCTGCCAATATTGATACTGCACCAGCCGAGCATGATGGAGGCATCTATTCTAATGTGAATTGTAGTACTCAAGGTATACATTTTCTATTCAAATTTTGATTAATGAATATTTAATACAAGCAAATATATTCAATTGATTAAAGTGGATTAGTTGTGATGATGAGATGCACCATTTAGATGTTAAATATGATAGCCTCTTGGTTTCAAGCAATGTAGAAGGAGAAGCCTAGTTCAATATGCAATCTCGCAGAATATGCACAGATATCAAGTGGAGTTGAAAAATACAATAGGGTTTCATTTTTGATAGAGGTCTTTAATTGTGTATTTTAAGTTATAGACCATCGCAAAAATGTAAACGTGTTGTGTTTTTTCAACTCCACCTACTATCTATGCATATTCTGCTTGTGTTGAGCGTGCATTCTCGATTCAAAGTGGGAAAAATCTTATTTTCAATGCGAGGGAGAGAAGCCAAATACAAAGAACATGCAAATAAACATGACAGCTACAAAACATAAATGTAGGTATCACAATAGCTAAGAAACATAAATGTAGGCATCATGGTCCCAATTGTTTGGAGACACAACATAATTGAATGCTATACCTAGAAAATGCAACACAACCACTACTCTTGTAGTTCTAAGTTGACATTGTGGATCCAAAAACCATATATAGATTCCTTATCTTTGGTTTTTGGATCCTGTAGTGTCAACTTAAAACTACAAGAGTAGTGGTTGTGTTGCATCGTCTGGGTATACCACTCAATTATGTTGTGTTTCCAAAACATTGTGACCATGATGCCTACATTTATGTTTCTCAGTTGTTGTGTCCTAGGACCCCTTATGATCCTTTACGACCATTTATGACCTCTAAGAATACATCTTAGAGATCTTAAAATGTTGTAAAGGGTCATAAGAGGCTCCTAGGAGGGGCTAGATGAGCTTCCACCTTCACGTGGTTGGCCCTGTTAAGTAGAGAATGTTAATTAAACTATTCTCAAAACATAATTGTAGGCATCATGGTCACATTTTTTTGGAGACAATATAAATTAGTTGTATACCTACACGGAGAGCAATTTATGCACCTCTGATTCCAAGTTGACACTGCGGGATGGATAACAACTTGGATCCGAAGGTGCAGAAGTTGTTCTCCATCATCTGGGTATACCACTCAATTACATTGTCTCCAAAAAAATGTGACCATGATGCCTACAATTATGTTTCTCAGAGAATGTTAAACTATTCTTGAAACAAAGAGAAGATCAAAGAGAAGATGGCAACAACCAATAGAATGAGTGTGGACACCTGAAGATAAATATCAAATAGGGGAAAAGCACCTGCAAAAATAGAGGCAATAGCTGTAGATACAGATGAGGATATCACAAAAATCCCTAATTTAGTGTTTCAGAGAACAAACAATAGACTGTAAATTAGGGATTTCTACAATATCATCATCTAAATCTACATCTATTTTATTTGCATTGGAATGCAGCCTACTGATATTGATACTGCACCGGTCGAGCATGATGGAGGCATCGATTCTAATGTGAATTGTAGTAGTCAAGGTATACATTTTCTATTCAAATTTTGATTAATGAATATTTAATACAAGAAAACATATTCAATTGTTTAAGGTGGATTAGTTCTAATGATGAGACATGCCATTTAGATGTTAACTGTGACAGTCTCTTGGTTTCAGGCAATGCAGAATGAGAAGCCTAGTTCAATATGCAATCTCAATTCATATACATAGGATATCAGGTGGAGTTGAAAAACACAACAGGGTTGCATTTTTGATAGAGGTCTTTAATTGCATATTTTAAGTTATAGACCATCACAAAAATGTAAACATGTGTTTTTTCAACTCCACCTGCTATCTGTGCATATTCTGCTTG
The DNA here is from genome assembly GCA_027943335.1 of Chamaecyparis obtusa. Classification (NCBI taxonomy): domain Eukaryota; kingdom Viridiplantae; phylum Streptophyta; class Pinopsida; order Cupressales; family Cupressaceae; genus Chamaecyparis; species Chamaecyparis obtusa. The sequence continues at coordinate 1,636,382 of BSBK01000527.1, forward strand.
TGTTGCACGCACATTCTCGATTCAAAGTGGGAAAAATCTTATTTTCGATGCGAGGGAGAGAAGCCAAACATAAAGAACATGCAAATAAACATGACAGCTACAAAACATAAATGTAGGTATCACAACAGCTGAGAAACATAAATGTAGGCATCATGGTCCCAATTGTTTGGAGACACAACATAATTGAATGCTATACCCAGAAAATGCAACACAACCACTACTCCTACAGTTCTAAGTTGACACTGTGGATCCAAAAACCATATATAGATTCCTTATCTTTGGTTTTTGGATCTCGCAGTGTCAACTTAGAACTATAGGAGTAGTGGTTGCATTGCATTGTCTGGGTATACCACTCAATTATGTTGTGTTTCCAAAACATTGTGACCATGATGCCTACATTTATGTTTCTCAACTGTTGTGTCCTAGGACCCCTTATGACCCTTTACGACCCTTTACGACCTCTAAGAATACATCTTAGAGGTCTTAAAATGTCATAAAGGGTCATAAGAGGATCCTAGGAGGGGCCAAATGAGCTTCCACCTTCATGTGGTTGGCCCTGTTAAGTAGAGAATGTTAAACTATTATCAAAACAAAGAGAAGCTCAATAATTTATATCTGAATAGCAATTTTGTTCTTATCAAATTGTCAAAACATTTAAATAGCCTTTTAAATTGCTATTAAAAATAAAATATTTAATCAACATTTACTTACAGATTTGTGTGCTTGTCTGAGTTTGATATGTAGATCTACATATCAAACTTAGACAAGCACACAAATTTGTAGTTAAACGAAGCTTTCTTAGTTAATTTGATTTTTCTTGAGGCTGTGAATATATAGTACAATGAAAATGCTTTGTTCAATCACCGTCATTTTTTTTTAACCAAAAAATATTTTTGGTTGATTTTTCGACCTTTAAATATCATTAATTTTGATGAGAATGCCATGCATTTGACATCAATTTCATGGAATAGTGGTCGAGTATTTAGTCACAATTTTGACGTCAAGTTTGCCAAACTTGGTCTCGATTCTGCCAGCTTAATGCGATTAGTTCGACGAAGAGTCTGTCGATAAGTCGACTACTACGAAGGTCACAATTTTGACAATGGGTTTGACTATAGAATAATTGACAAAAAAAGATTGACCACGGTTTTAGTCATCTATTCGACCAATTGTTGTAGAAAATTTGACTAATTCTTGTCAAAATTTAGGGCAAAATTTACTAGTGCAAGTGACCCCAAGGTGCACTAAGCATGATTAGGCAATGATCTTCTGAGGCTCATATCTTGGACCTCATGAGAGGTATTGACAAATTGTTAGGGGCTACAAGATCATGTTTTCAAGGTCTACAATAACCTCTCTCAGTTTTGGGTGATTCAACTTCATTTTCATTTGGCAAGGCAATCTCAGTTGATGCCAAAACTTGTAGTGAGGGTTAGTTGAAAGTAGATCAGCATTGTATCTTTCAAACCATCCATCCTAGCATTGAACTATCTACTCCATCAGCTCTGGTTGGCCGGGTAAACACTAGTGACAAACCCATTCAACCCATGGAGTCACTGGAATGCTCGCAACCATGCTTGACCCAAGTGACCCCGAGGTGCACTAAGAACGATTGGGAAGTGATATTTCAAGGTTCGTATCTTAGACCTCATGAGAGGTATCAAAAAAAATTAGGGGTTATGAGATCATGTTTTTAAGCTCTTCAATAACCTCTCTCAATTTTTGGTGATTGGACTTCGTTTGGATTTGGCAAGGTGATCTCAATCGATGCCAAAACTTGCAGTGAGGGTCAGTTGAAAGTAGCTCAGAAGCGTATCTTTCAAAGCATCCATCTTGGCATCAAACCATCTACTTCATTAGGTTTGGTTGGTCAGGTAAACACCAGTGACAACCCCATTCCACCCACGGAGTCACTAGAATGCTCGCCACCACACTCGACCCAATTGACCGCAAGGTGCACTAAGCATGATTAGGCATCGATCTTATGAGGCTCATATCTTGGACCTCATGATAGGTATTGAAAAATTTTTAGGGGATATGGGATCATGTTTCTAAGGTCTACAATAACCTCTCTTAATTTTGGGTGATTCGACTTCATTTACATTTGGCAAGGTGATCTCAGTCGATGTCAAAACTTGCAATGAGGGTTAGTTGAAAGTAGCTCAACAACGTATCTTTCAAACCATCCATCCTGGCATCGAACCATCTTCTCCATTGGCTTCGATTTCCCGAGTAAATGCTAGTGACAAACCCATTCCACCCATGGAGTCACTAGAACACTCGCCACCACGCTCGACCCAAGAGACCCCAAGGTGCACTAAGCACGATTAGGAAGTGATCTTCTGAGGCTCATATCTTGGACCTCATGAGAGGTATCAACAAACCATTAGGGGCTACAAGATCATGTTTTAGAGGTCTACAATAACCTCTCTCATTTTTGGGTGATTTGACTTTGTATTTGGAAAGGTGATCTCAGTCGATGCGAAAACTTGTAGTGAGGGTCAGTTGAAAGTAGCTCAGTAGTGTATCTTTCAAACCATCCATCTTGGCATTGAACCATCTACTCCATTGGCTCTTTTTAGCTAGGTAAATTCTAGTGACAACCCCATTCCACCCACGGAGTCATTGGAATGCTCGCCACCATGCTCGACCCAAGTGACCCCAAGGTGCACTAACCATGATTGGGTAGTGATCTTCTAAGGCTCGTATCTCAGTCCTTGTGAGAGGTATCAAAAAACCATCAAGGGCTATGGGATCGTGTTTTTGAGGTCTACAATAACCTCTCTTTTTTTGGGTGATTCAACTTCATTTTCATTTGGCAAGGCGATCTCAGTTGATGCCAAAACTTGCAGTGAGGGTCAGTTGAAAGTAGCTCAATAGTGTATCTTTCAAACCATCTATCTTGGCATTGGACCATCTACTCCATCAGCTTTGGTTGGTTAGGTAAATGCTAGTGACAACCCCATTCCACCCACGGAGTCACTGGAATGCTCACGACCATGCTTGACCCAAGTGACCCCAAGGTGCACTAAGCACGATTGGGTAGTGATCTTCTAAGGCTCATATCTTAGACCTCGTGAGAGGTATCGACAAATATTTAGGGGCTATGGGATCATGATCTGAGGTCTACAATAACCTCTCTCAATTTTGGGCGATTTGACTTTGTTTGCATTTGGCAAGGTGATCTCAGTCAATGCCAAAACTTGTAGTGAGGGTCAGTTGAAAGTAGCTCAGCAGTGTATCTTTCAAACCATCTGTCATGGCATCAAACCATCTACTCTGTCAACTCCGGTTGGCTAGGTAAATGCTAGTGATAACCCTATTCCGCCCACGGAGTCACTAGAACACTCGCGACCATGCTCAACCCAAGTGACCTAACAACACATGTGCTATATTTCTCTATGGATTTAGTAAACCCCAATATGATGAGTTATATACATATTGAGTATATACATAGTATTGAAACAATGTTGTACTAAGTGGCTCAAGTGGGATTACAAGCTGGATTAAGGGCTGTGGGATCTGTGATGTAGTAGAGTGGGTATATAGAGTATAATATCAACACTTTTTTTTGTAATGTAACTTCAACAAGATATAATTTAAATCATAATGATAATCATAGTCAAGATATAACTTCACCATTCAATTCCATAAACATGAATAATAAATATGTATACAAAAGATGACACAAATATAACATAAAAATGAACATGTTCTATATATAGAAAGTATCAAATGTATCAAAAGTATCTCCATATACAAATATGGCACATGCCATTTCAAAATGTCTACAAAATCAATGTTTCAAGGTGTACAATGTGGCATATATGCCATCTCAAAATGTGCCAAGTGGCATCTCTAAATGACCACAAAACTAGAACTACATCCTATGTCATAGGGGGATCATCAAAATGTCCCATCTTTGAAGAAGTGTTTGACTCTGATTGATCTTGCATAAAAAATGAGTTCAAACCGAAGTTAGATTGCTTAATTTATATGATTTGTACACACACACACACACACACACATATATAATTCATAATTCAAACACTAATTTAATTAAAATTATAACTGAATAGAAACATCTGTACCTAGCCTCTCGGTCACCTACCATGATCAAGTGTCCTAACATAAGTCTTTGGTAGCGAAGGGACAATGCCACCATAACCAACTCTGACCTATAAATATATATTTGCAATAATGAGATTAGTAGAGTGGTGCAACATAGAGTAATAAATCTACAAAATAGGATGATAGCATAATAAAATTACAAATTGATTGAACTAAAATTAAAACTTACATATGTTGATCCCTCCTCTATAGTGGGCTAGGTCAACAAATATATGAAGGATTCTTGTGGGCCCTCCCTCACACTAGGAGTAACCTATGAGAGTAAAAATATTGTCAATTATATATAAATGTACTTCATCATAACAACCCTAATTACAAAATATAAATAACCCCTTGTAAAAGTCTACGTACAATCAGACTATCACTCCGAATCGAGATGCTTGTCAGCCTAGGCTCCCAAACCTGTGTCGGGACATCATCAAGAGCCACACCCTATACAATAAAGTGCAAGTAAAATATTTATTACTACAGACAAATGGCATACATATGCATGCATAATTAATCTTAAAAAATTAATTACCTTTCCTTTGTCAACACTTGATGAAGGAACCCCCTCGTGCTCCCCATTGACATCACCTGTAGCCTGCAAGAGTACAATAAGATGACAATATATTAGTAAATGTATAAATTTTATTGCTCTAATTGATAGAGATTTAAGCATGTACACCAAATGATATAAAAAAAACTAATGGGTACATAATTTATAATATACTGTATAGGCATCAAGGCCAAATGAAATGGCCGAAAGTGTGGATTCATCCACCTGTCTCAACTCCTCCTCTGTCATCGACTGAACATAAATGGAAAAAATATATATACATAAGTGCATGCAATCATTAAAACTAATCTAAATAAATAAATTATTTTTAAATTAAATAAGTCATGTGACAAATTTATTTATAATGTTTACTCTTACCATATCAACAGGAGTCCATGGCTCAACGTACACCTCTTGAGCACTCTCATGAGATGTAGATGCTCCATGAGGTGTTGTAGCCTCTGCAGCTACGTCTCCTATATCCTCCTCATCAATAACATACTGATCTGTATCACCATCAGTAAGCAGTCTGAGGCACATATTCTTGCATATAATGCAAATATGGGGCTTACATACATGTGAACTCTGATGAGATGTCGATGTGCTAGCATCATCCACACTAAGAGGTAACATTGACCTAGTCTGCGTGATCAACTAATCACTTAGCAAATGAATGGCCCTAATAGTCTATGAGGTAGCCTCTGCAACGATATCAGGATGCTGCACTGGAGGAGGGGGTGTGACATCAGTGGGGGGGACGAAGGTAGTGGCCTTTTTGTGCTGGGAAAATGGCCTAGTCTGAGGAGCTCCTCCGCCTATGCCCATGTTGGGCCTCATGCTAAAATAATTAACATTGTGACCAAACAAAAACTCAGCATACAAGTTTTTTATGAAATAGAAAGCGAGCTCCAAATTTCTATGGGGTGGTTTATCAAAAACCATCCACCAACGATCCCAAAAGTGTGTGTGCATTGCTTCATTTGTGCACCATTTTATTGATAATTTGGGTTTTTTGGGGTCAACTTGTAATCCAGTTTTAGGATTCACAAAAAGGGAGGCTATATCTTCCTTAGTTATATTAAGGGCCACAATCCCATCATGGTCAAGCCCGTCATCAAATTGGGCATGCATATCATCACACCAATAAAGAGCAGCATTATGTTGTCGCATGAGTGTGTCAATGTTTTCAACAATAGTATTTAGGGTGGAAAGCATGGGACCTAATGTAGGTATATTCTGATATGTTTTTTGGAAACTTTGTATTGTGTTCAAATTATCTTGTATCAAATCTTCTAAAGATTGAGGGTTTTGAGATGAGGGATTGTTTTGGGGATCGTTATTTGGTGTGGGAGGGTTATTTTATTCATTTTTGTCAGCCATGCCTAATTAAATAAAAAAAAAATCTAAATTTCAATTTGATTTCATATATTATTACAAAAATAAATACAAAATCCTATTTCAACTAAAAAAACTACATTTAGCATCAAAATGAAATAAAATAATCAAAATATACAAAGAATTTACTTACCGTATATATTGCAGAGTCGAATTTGTTGTTGCGGAAATCAAATACTCGAAAAAATAGAGTATCGGATATATGGAGCCATTTTACAAACCAAAAGCAATGAGAGAAATGAGAAACATGGCCCACGGGTTTTAATTTATGCCATAGGTTTTAGGTACCTGATATTTTTGGGTACCTGATAAGGATTGTGCTTTGGTGTCAGGTTTTCCTAGGTGTACTGACACCTAGGCCTACTAAAAAGTCAACAAGCCTTTTCATGCTCTTTTGGACGACGGAAAAGTGAATATTTTTCACATCGCCACTTTTTGGCCCCTCATGATCTTGCACATACCCACCATCATCAAAATGGCAATGATACTAAGAAGTGTTATTCTTTAAAACATAAGGTTCAAGACTTAATTGATTCTAATGCCTTATCTGTTGATAATCTTGATGGTTGCAAGAACAAATCTATTTCTCCTCCTAATCAAAATCTTCAAATCTATATAAATCCTATACCTACACATGATACTAATACCATTTCTTAGCCATCTTCTATGGATATTGTGTATGATTCAAAGATTGATGATCTTAATCACATTTTTAACCATGTGGAGCATGTTTTTCAAACTATATCTCCACCTCAACTTCAAACTCAACCTCAAGTTCCACCTCAACCTACACCAAAACTGCAGCCTAAACTGAAAACTCCACCTAAACATCGAAAGAAACCTAAGAATAAGAGACCTTGGGAACTTTTTCTTACCTTTGATGATTCTGAGACTATTAAACCTCCTAATGGTCCCCTTTATATTTATGCTAGGATTTCTAAGATACCTACATGCGGTTGTCTAGTTGATCCTACATCCTTAGTCAATGTTATTACTGAAGAAAATATTTTTATGAAAAATTTGCAACGTGATTCTTATGATACATCTCATGTGTGGATTCAAACTTGTAATGGTTTTTTGTATCCATAATTTGGTTCTATTAACTTACTAGATGAACTTTGTGGTAAAATTGTGAACACTACCTTTGTTGTTGTTCCTACTTTCGATCAATTTCAGGTTAAGATGGGTTTTCCTTGGTTGAATGCCATGCATGTTGTTGCTTCTCTTATCCATAAATGCCTTAAATTCATTCATGATGATGAAGTGAAGATGATAAAACATAATTTATATCAACCTTATAGGCCCAAGGATTATGCTACCCTTGACTTCTTTTGGCCTTCATTACCTAATTCATGTCCTTCTCGACCTGATAATATTTTTCGCTCATATCAAGCCTATAAACATTGCAAAATTATTGAGTTAAGCATGCCTCCGATGGATCTTAATCATGGTCTTTTTCCTACACCTTCCATACCTCCTTTACCTATGGCTTCTACTTTTGTTAATCAAGCTCCTACTATTGCTTGTCAGTCTGTTGATAATCCTACTAATCCTCCTATATAACCTGTGAAGGATCTGACAGTTGTTCCTCCTAGTTCTCAACATATTTCAAACAAGATGAAACATAATTGATCTGCTAATGAACATTGTAAAAATTATCATGCATAGGCTAAAGCTCGTACTACTATTTTTCAAAGTTCTTTACCTTCTTTTGATCAATCTATGCATGATGTGTTAGAATAATTTAATGCTAATAATGATGTTAAAATGCCAGATTATGATGATTCTATTCATATCTTAGATCCTATTTTGATTAATCTAGATGAAGAAGATATTCTTGATGATACTAATGATGCTAATGATGAATATGAGACTATTGACATTGACATTGATTTACCTAATGTGCTTTCATCACAATTAACAATTACACCTAGTATCAAACATCGTGATTCTCAAGAGGATCCTTGTTTGGAGCTGGCTATCATTCCTACTGTGCTAGATATAGTCCCTCTTGCGAGCTATCCACCTTCCCTAAATGATATAGAATGAGATGGGGAGAGTAGGCGGCACACTTGATTGGCTTGTCCTTCATCATAGCCTTTGTTGTGTGTTTGTCTATAGTAGTGTGCTTCTCTCGTAATGTGTTTACTAAATGTTGTTAGATTCTTTTATATGACCCTTGTTTCTCTGTTGGTACAAGGTGATAAAGGAATTGAACCTATTGTACAAATACTCTATATGTATCTCTATTCTTCTATACATTGTTTCATGTTATGTTGTACTTATGCTATTGTTCGTAAATGTTTCCTTGTATAGTCTACTTGGATATGCAACTTGGTAGCACTTAATGATTTTGGTCTCCTAGTTGTGGTCTGAAAATACTCTTGTATCTCTTATGTGATCTTTCCTCCATTGTGATTGTAGTTCTACTTTTTGTGGGGAATTATGTCAATTCATTTACAATAATATCATAAATATATTATCTTATGAACATACTGAGCCCACGACGGGTAGATCCCTTCTATGTTCTCTGTATATTTATGTTGTATTTCCCTTGATTTGTCTTCATTTGGGGGCATCTCATAGTGGAAACGTAATCAGTGGAGTTTTTTATGTTTCCTTTCAAGCCATTGTTCCTGTTAAAAGTGTTAGCAATGACTTTAACATGGGGGAATACACTCTTCTCACCTGTTGCACACACACACACACTTTCAATATACATATATTTTTCAAGATACTTCTCTCCCTTTACGGATTAGTGACTAATCCTTAAAGCATGGATTTTTATTTCATAGGATCTCTTGTTCCCTCCAGTTTCAAAATTTTGATCCCTTAAGGTCGGAGGTGTCCTTAAGACTGGATCTCTTTTGTTTTTGGTTTTTCTCTTGTGGAATAAGATATTCCTAAGAGTGAATCTTTGATGGGTTGACTAGTGAGTAGCCATATTCACTAGGCAGTTCAATTCCATCTTTCCAATTGCATTGTTTCCTTGTTTGGTTCACAATGGAACATAAGTTCTCATTGGGCGAGATAATCACACCCTCGTCTCTCTCTTTTCTAGAGATTTCTCTCTTATTGTGATCTTGGAGTTGATGAAGACTTGAGTCCCTGGGGGATTGAGAATTTCTTTGTCCCTTTGATTTCAATAGGATTATATTTTCATTATGATCTCCTTTACCAAGAGTTTGCATCGAGTCCATACTCTTGCTAAAGTGGGGGCTAAATGTATCATCAAAAAATGGAAGCACTTCCATTTAGGACTAGTTTATCCCTCTGAGTAGGTGGTCTGGGGTCATGTCAAGAGCCTTGAATGCATATTTGACTAGATCTGGCTTTTCCCCCTTGTTCTTTTCAACCTCCTATTTCCAACCTCTTTCTGGAAACTTTTGCTGAGAAACTGAGAACTTTAACTTTTTGGGTCAAGGATGACCTTGTGGGTCAAGGTCGACATCAACCTTGACCTAGGTCAAATTCAGCCTTGACCTTGACCTAGGTCAAAGTCAGCCTTGACCTTGACCTAGGTCAGATTTGACCTCGACCTTGACCCCAGGTCCAAATTTCAGGTTCTGAAAGTTTCGGGATGTCGGGCTTGGGAAAGTTTTATTTCGCGCTTTTAGGTCGACTATTTTGGATTTCAGAACGGTAAAATCTTAATTGATATTTTATTTAGGTCCATTTATAGGGGTTATCACTTAATGGGAATTTATTTCTTATATGTCAGACTCTAGAAGTTTGTGCCATAGATTTGTATAAAAGAAAGCCTTCCTCCTCTCATTTTAACCAAGCAATTCCATGATCTTTCATAATTTCTCAAGTGATCAAGTAATCATCAAGAAAGAAAGAAGGAGAAGGAAACTATTCAAGCATTCATTCATCCTCAAGCACCCAAGCATCCAAGCATTCATGCCTTCATCAAGGAGATCCATTGATAGCCATTGAAAGATTCAATCTCTTTGGAGCCCTCTTGTTGAAGATTTCTCCATCCACATCCATTCAAGCTTCCTCCTAGTCCAACATCCATTCAAGATTGGGGTTGAAGATCTAATGCAATTGATTTGAAACATCCTACATTCAACTCTACATTCATTTGGAGCATCCATACTTGTGGATACAAGGATTCGAATCCTCCATAAGAACTTCAACATAAGCAAGGTGAATAGTTCCATTTACTTTGTTTATGTACATTGAAATTTCAATTATATTTCAAGGTTGATTCCAAACTAGGGTTTGACCAAGGAAAACCCCTCATCCAACAAAAAAAACCACTTTGCTTGTAGGTACATGTGCAGGACATCGAATTGCAGTTCAAATCCAGATACCCTTTTCGGCGAACTTCCGAGATCCGTGAATAGAATTTCTGTTGGAGTTGTTTCAGGTCAAGGTCAACCTTTAGTGGGGGGTAAGATTGTGCCCTAGAGTAAGATTGTACCCCGATCCTGAGGTCAAGGTTGACTTGGCTTCGAAAGATGAAATTTTTTTGGGTTTTCTCTGTCTTTGCATTTCCAGGCCAGATTAGGTTGCAGAATCTCCCAAAACTAAACACAGACATAAAAAATCAAAATTTTATAGATTTTCCCTATTTTGAGGTTAGTATTTGTTTTCAATTCAATTAATATTTCAAGCACATATTTTTCATAATAAAATATAAGGTTTTCTCCTTCATTCATATTCTCCATAGATTGATTATTTTATGCATTAACCTTTTGGTTGATCAATTTGGATCTCTCCTTTGGAAATTTGAATTTAAGGCTAGATCTTGTATTTCCTATCATCATAACCCCCCAAAAAACAATTCATATATATATATATATATATATATATCTTACAATATATATAGGTGTGTGTGTATGTGTATGTGTATATATAAATATATAGATATATGTATATATATATATGTATATATGCATATATGTATATATGTATATATTATTCATATATCTATATAGATATATATCTATATATCTATACATATATCTATATAGATATATATCTATATATCTATACATATATCTATATATACATATATATAGATATAGATATATAGATATATATACATAGATACATACATGCATACATACATACATACATACATACATAAATATGTGTGTGTGTGTGTTGATACAATAAAGGATGGAGGATCCAATTAAGGACAATCCAACCTTGTACCCAACTACCAACACAGCGGAATAACGCAACAAGATATGCTGAAATTAGATTTTCGTTAACATGCCCATCTCTAAGGCCTTCTAGATTAGGGCCAATTACAATAAAAAATAGTTATGCAAGATCAATAAGATCCAATCTAACACCAGCTAGTCCAATTCTGAAACAATCAGCAACTAATGGAAACCCTAAGGCAAATCTAAACTTGAGCTCGCAAGCCTCCAAGAAATCTCCTTGTCTCCAAGCATGAAAACCATTAGCTCTGTAGGATTTGAGAATACAAATCCACAAAACCCAAAGATCACCTTCATACAAAAACTTGTTACAAGGAAGTAGATACAAGAAGAGGGCAAAGGTTTGACTCAAAAAATGAAGGAGAAAATATCCTCAATTAATGAATGAATTGAATGTACAATGGATCATCCATATAAAGGAGATCGAAAGCCTTGAAAAGGAAAACCCTAGTGCATGTAATAATTAGTTTAACTATTACATGACTAATGCATGCAAGTTTATATTTAAAACAACTAATGCATGTGTGTTTAACTAAAGAAAAATGAGTTGACATCTTAAGAAGGGAGTAAAGTTAATTAATAAAATTAATACTTTACTCTAACACCCCCCCATAAGATGAGCAACAATTTAGCTACAAACAATAGAAGAAGGAAGAAAAGGAAACCACAGTGATGAAAGCATAAAAATGGGTCCCGACAACATGGCCTGATGAGGTACCCAGCACAACCAAATCTCTGTAAAATGAAGAAATAGAGAAAACCCAGTGGAAAAAAACCCTACTCTAAAAAGAGATATAAAGGAAAGCAAAAGAAAAAAAATGACTTCAAGAGACTCTCTCAAAGCCATAAGTACAATGTGTGTTACCAACCCCCCCGTGAGAGAGGATCGAGGCTCCAAAGCCCCCCCAGAATGAAAGAACCCCTGGATCAATGAACAAACCACTATGAATCCAATGTAGAGGAGTGAAAGTCAATGGACACTGAAGAGGTAACCTCAAAAGATGAGGTGTCACTGGAAAGCCGAGCTGATGCTCAAAGGATTAAACACGAGGATCTTGAAAGGGAATCCCCAATGTAGGTGGTGTGACAGGTGTGCTGCCATTGTCATGAAAGATGAGATGAATGTCCTCTATAGAATCCTCAACAAGTGCACCAGATGGATCGATGAATGGAGCTAGAGGGTCAGGTAGTGCTGAAGAAGAATCTTGCTGAAGAGAGAAGACCTCAATAGGATGTGGTGTGGTAGTCATAGTAGTGATCTTAGGAACAATACAAAGGTTCAAGTGACTTGACTGCACCACATGATGCTCTCGTGAAAGAGGAGAGTTGTGATTCAATAATGGAGATGGTGGACCAAAGTGTGAGAAGGTGTAGAGATGGGTGGAATGATCAACTATCCCTTTAGAAACAATGCCTCCCGTCGCACTATCTTGAATGAAGACTGAATCTCCAGTGAACTCAACTATCTTCCCCGATCCACTATGTGTAATTTGATAAATTAAGAGAAGGTTTATAGATAGAGATGGAACATACAATACATCATTGAATGTGCCATCCTGAATGCCTACTGAACCTTTTCTGTAGACTGTCAGGATAGTGTTATTCCCCATGAGAATATGAGGAATGGGAGAAGCCTCAACAGTAGAGAAGACCCCTTGAGAAGATGCCATATGGTGAGAAGCACCTGAATCTAGTATCCAAGGGACCTGTGAAGGGGATGTAATGGATGCCCATAATGCATGACCCTATCCAAAATCTAGTCCAGATGTCAAAGATGTGGAAGAAGATTGAAAAGCAAACCCCTGTGAGGTAGAAGAGGATGGAGAGGAAACAATGCTCTTCTGAAGAAGAGCTTGCAAATTGGCAATCTATTTCTCATAGCCATCAAATCTCTTCTAAAAACAATGTGACTCATCATGAGGTCCCTTTTGACAATAGGAACATGTAGGTCTCACAATATTCTATTTCTCCTTCTTAGAAGAAGATGGTGGGCTAGTAGAGTGTTGAGAAGAGGATTTTGATATTTTCTTCAGCTTTTGCTTCTGCTTTCCGTTGGATGGCTGGGCAACCAATGCTTGGTTCTTTGATCCTATTAGAGAGTCCAATTGAGTAAGTTTGGTCTACTCTCTAGTCAAATGATCATAGAACACCTCAAAAGTGGGCATGGTAAATGTAGGTCCCAAAGCATACATGGTAGAATGAAAGGTAGAAGAGAAGATTTGAAAGTTTCCCCTAAGCTTAGACATAATCAGATAAATGCACTCTTTATTAGTCTTTTCCTTTCCACATCCATGTAACAAAGATCTCTGCTATTTGAACTTCATTAGAAAGTCCTCAATAGAGAGAAAAGAATCAGGTACAAGAGAGGTAAGCTCTAC